>OX376303.1:30941924-31567139 GCA_947369205.1 Cantharis rufa | reverse complement strand
AAAAATTCCTGACTTGTTGAACGTAGACGACAAGATGGCGGGCATAAAAAAAATGGTTCTGGAAATAACCATCGGTGATCATCCGGGAATTGACTGGAGGTCCTTCGATGATAAGTTCCAAACTGTTATTATATTTAACACACAAAAAATTGACGAAATTTGGACTCAGTTGAGTAAGTGTTTGAATCCTTAGTCCAAGTGGCGACGCGTGGCTTTTTGAATGGCATATTGCATTTCTATGTGCGAAATATTTGAAGTGATGAAGGGTCTGAATTTGCACTAGGCACAATGTGGGTCTGCTCTGCATAAAATCCGCGACACAAAACTTAAAGTTTCACTCCAACAAGCCCTAACAACAACCATTACTCTAACAACAACCATTACTCTAACAAAAACACCACCGACTTTCTTCGGTTCTGGATTCTCAATGCGGATTTCACACAGATTGGTGGCGCTACTCAAACTTAAGATATACAGATACTATGCTTAAGATACGATATGAGATCTACCAATAATAGACGGAGCTAATAAAACGGAGAAAACATACATTAGATTGTGTACCGCTAATGAATACGAGATGGCGTGAAAATGTCCAATTAAGATTTAAATTAAATTAAATAATTAGCGTGAAGTTGGGTTATGAAATTGACCTCACACCATTTGTATTTGATTTGATGCCAGCTTTTAAAGTGAAATACCCCACTGTACGCCGTGAGTTTTTACAACTCTTGGAAAATTAAAAATCAGTTTTTCAAAATTTTAACTTTAAACACGAAGTCCATGCAAATCAATAATTTCTGCAGTTGTGATTTATCCGTAACATTGCTAGCAAATATTATTCCATATGTACGTCACTTTTTATTTTAGGAGACGTGGAAGTTATAACAACTAGAATCGTGGGTTAGATGTGCTGGTAGTAAGAATAAGAAGGAATGATTGAACAGACGACAAAGGCTTAAGGAAAGCCAAATAATGAAAGAGCGATCGCTTCACATACATTTATTAAAACTTTATTTATAAGTAATTATTGTCTTCTGTTATTGAGAATGCACTTTAACATATATCGTAACACAAGTGACACATATGGAAGGCATTTATTATATACATACATCAAAATTTCATATAATAACTCAAGCTTGTTTTGTTATAAATGCCAACTAATAAAATTTACATTGATTTCTTTTTTTTGTGTTTTTTATAAAACTAGAGAAACTTAATGGTATTAAAAGTACATATAAAACAGATTTTTATATTCTAAATTACGCATATTTAACAATAAATTCTTATTGTTAGTCACCATTGCTGATACGTTTAGTTTCAATTCTTGTGATCACAATATAAATCTTTGAAAATAAAATTTCATATCAGAATGCTGGATAGCACTAGTGACAAACGCAAATAAGTGGATGCGTAAAAAAACATTTTAAAAAATATAATTGAAATTTGTATATCAAAATAAACAATAATTATTATAAAAATTATCAATAGGTAAGTTAATTAAGCAACACACAATAGAAACTTAAACATAATGTAGTTTTTGTTACTAGCACCAATAAGTAGGTATATAAAAATTAATTTTAAAATAATATCGTACACTAATTTGCTTTGGATTTTCTTTTTGCATCTTATTAACATTACTTCTAAAATGGCACAAACTAATTCTGTATATGCAATTAAGTAGATAGATAAAAATTAATGTGGGATTTGCGGCAGTTAAATAATACTAACAGCTGTATTTCTTTGAGACTTACAAATTAATAAAAAAAATAAAATAGCAACAAGTAAAAAAGATTTGAAATACAACGACCACCAAACATAGTTCTGACAAAACTATATTCAATAGAACTTAGCACAATTATTGTACATTTTCTAATCCCACAAAAAAAATGAACACAAATTTAGAACACTAATGGAACAAAAAATATTTCATTTATAATCCATTACGTTAGGCTCAATTTTATAAGCCTTGTCTATATAATAATGGAATTGAGTATCAAATACTTGACTATATCATATTGCCTTCGTTGCTCGCATACTTAATTGTATCATTCGAACTGGAACAAACAAAATTATTAATATCGGTAGGTATATTATAGCACAGCTTAATAACAAAATGCTTACCGCATTCAAACATCCAGTCGCAATTTAAAATTACAATAAAAAAGCATCAGTCTATTATTTAACAATATTATCCTAATCGTATTTATTACTTACATGATTATTTTTTTTCGAGATAACGTGTGCAAGTAGATTTGATTATAGGTAGGGGTATTAGGCTTTCTCTTTATACATTATAAGTATGTTGGTAAATAAAAATAATAGGACCTAATTTATGCTTAGGAAAACCGAAATTATGTACACCACAACTTGCATAATTTTTTATCAAAAGTTTTCTTTTAGAATTCAAGTTTAACTGCATGGTTTGATTAACGTATGAAATATATGTAAACAAATAATATAAAATAAACTACTTAATGGAATATTTTGAAGTGGTTTAGCTAAACTAACTGGTTTTGGATGGATTATGTTTACTGGAGGTGGTTGGACGAATTCATCAAATTGATCAGAATCTGTGAATATTAAAGAGGACGGAATCCAATGCAGCCTTAAGAATTACAATCGGTTAGTAAATGGACTATTAGTTTTTTAATAAAGGTAAGCATGCATTTAAGTCAATATCTCACCTAGAACAAGATTTAACATTAACTCCATATAAAGCTTTAACACCAAGATCTATCATTCTGGAATCTTGCAATTCGAAGCCATGAATGCAACCATTAAATCCACTTTGGTAACGATCGCCAGTCATGAGAGAATTGTTAGGTGTTCCACCTAAGTAAATATTTCCATGCATATTAATTTGATCTGCTTTTCCATCAGAAAATCCTTCTGAAGTGTAATCGTTATCGACCTCAATGGATCCCCATCTTCCTTGGCGTTTTAAAATTACACGATGCCTTTGGCCATCGCTAATTCTAACTTGGTTGTTGTAAATTATAGCTGGACCAGAACCCAATTCAAAACTGTACTCCAAATACCCATCCACAACTAAAACAAAAATTAAATTATAAAGCAAGAAATGCCGAATTGTTCGAAAATTCATTACAAAAATGAACAAATTTACTTTATTACTATAATAAAAAAAATCATTGCAAACCTGCTAAAGCTAAATAATCTTGTCCTTGTCCTTCTTCATTTGGTTTTTGTCCGTGCCAAAATATGAGCCCTTTGCTGGAATTAGTCGACAATTCAAACGCAATTACTTCACTTTCCTTATTATCTTGATGGCTCAACAAATTACTGTTCAATTCGATATAACTGTTACCTTTAAAATGTACTTCGTTTCTAATATCGGCACCTAAAAGAAAAAAACTTAAACTTTGTTTTTATTTAATTTTTTTTAAATTACGTTGTTCACAATTTGTGCCTGTAAAACCTATTGGGCAATCACAGTTGTACGTAGAGGTGGTACCATTACACGTTCCTCCATTTTGACATGGTTGAAGATGACTGCAAAGTTCAGGCGAAATTTCGCATGCACTTCCCCTAAAATAATAATAAATAGTTATCGTGAAAAATTAAGTTAAGCTCAACTTACTTATATCCGTTGACACAATTGCATTTGTAATGAGTAGAAGAGATAGGATAGCATTGCCCATCGTTTCTGCATGGATTGCTCGAACAACCTGTTTCATGTTTATTGAAAGAATTTTCTAAAGATGGCAAAATCTCGTTACTACTTTCGTTTAAATCGTTACCGTGAATGCTGTTGCAGTCTTCAATATTAGCCGAATCTGTTGCCGATTGAACAATGTGCAAATCTACCCCAGATATACTAATCTGTAAAAGAGAATCGTTAGGTTTAGAATGTCAAAATTTTCATATTTTTACTAACCTCCGATATGCAACCATTAAATCCATTTTCAACTCCTACACCATGGTTAACACTAACACGATCTTTGTCGACGCCACCCACATACAAAGGTGTATGTAAATTAAGAGGTTTATGACTTTTCGAAACTTGTTTCACAATTGGTGCATCTCCATTAACTAACAGTCTGCCTTCATTTAAGAATTTACTAGCGGTAACGGCCAACCACTCGCCAGAATGAATTCCTTTATCGCTTTTTACAACAACAGGATCTAAAATATTTCCACTTATAATTAGAATTTCTAACCTAAAATTCTCACATACCATTTCCAATATCAAATCTGAATTCAACATGGCCATCTTTAATAGCTAAACTAACAAAATTTCCATTTCCTTCTTCATTTTCACTACAATACAACAAAATACCGTCGCTCAAATCTCGTGGTTTAAATTTTAAAGAAACTTTCAAGCGCCTTTGTGGTTTAGGTGTTGGATATGCAAGAAAGGCTCCATTGGAAAATGCAGGCTCATTAATCAACACTTCTTTTTCGCAGAAATTGCCACCTCTACCTAAAGGACATAAGCATTTAAAGCTGTCGTCCGTATCGATACATCTTCCGACTCCACATGAATTAGGAGTACAAGATTCTCCACCTTGCTTACTACATGTTGGTCCACTAAATCCAACAGAACAAATACAAGTATAGCCTTCTTTGGTTAACGCTTCCTGACACACGCCTTGATTATGGCATGGGTTTTCTGTACATGTCTCGCACGTAGTAATTCCCTCTTTCATTATAGCTTCATTCAAAATATCGAGATGAGTGTGACCAATCTTCAAACGACTAATACAACCTTGAAAAAGTTACAAAGGTATTTTTATTGTTACAAAAATAGTTTTTGAACACCTTACCAACAAATCCGCTATTTACTTGAACATCGGGAGAGATTTCCTTAAAGTTTGGTACCCCACCCAAGTATAAGTTTTCTGTTAAATCTAATCCTAATAATTTACCATCGGACATGTTAACAAATGGCCCGTGAGTATCGACATACATGGAAACTAAAACATAAAAAATTAAACTTTTGAATCGTTTAAAGTACAAAAACTTACCCTTCTTTCGGTTACGAACGATTTTGATAGTGTGCCACTTTCCAAGTTCAACTGGAGCATCACCCGAAACAACGGTTACATCCTGTCCAAGATTGAAACGGAATTCTGGTACTCCTTTAACAAGTGCTAGTGAAATAAAATCTCCTTTTGCGGCCGATTTTCTGTGACCATTGTACAAGAATAAACCATTGCTAACTTCAGGTCTAAAGGATATTTCAAAATTAAATTGAATATATGCGTCGGGTAATGTGGGTAAAGCAACAAAACTGGTAGGAGCTTGAACAAAGTATGGAACTATTCCGGTTACTAGAAGAATTGTTGGAACATCGATGCTGCTTTGACCATTACTAGCTGTGCAAATGTATGTGCCTGCATCGGATTGTTTAACTTCGTGTATTTCAATGGTACGCTGCAACATGTCAATTAAATAAATAATAATTTATGTACTTAAAAATCAAACTTACACTAAAAACGTCGATGCCTCGAGATAATGCACCGCCAGGTTTACTCCATTTGTAGGTAATTGGTTGTCCCAAGTCTGATCGACATTCCATTATAACGGTAGATCCTTGAGGAGCAGTTTTCGTTTCGATGGGCTGTTCACCTTGAATGTTATCAAAGTTAGGATCTATAATAAATTTATATAAATATTTTGACTCTCAAAATCTAATGCAGAAAAAAATAAAACGTTAAAAAATAAAAGATGGTTATGGGTTTTAGATGGAGTTGACAAAACTCTTACCAAGTACTTCAAAGGTATAATCTTTATAATATGTGCCGTAAAGGCCACGAGCTTCGCAACGATATACTCCCGAATTTTCTGTTACTGCGGAGTTAAAACGAAGAGTTCCACCGCTAGTTTGAATATTATCGGCAAGTCGGCCGGATACTTTAGACCAAGTTACAATTACACCTGGCTCGTTCGATCGACAATATAAATCTACGGTATCACCAATGTAACAATTGGGAGAAGACGGTTGTATATCTAACTCGGACGATTCGCGAGGTTCTGCTGGTGCTGGTGGTGCAGTAGGTTCAACAGTCGTAAAATCAAATTGTGCTACCTCGGGATCTAAACAAAAAAAGATAAAATCAGTAATTAGAAATGATGTGAATTGTCAAAGTGTAAGTCATTGCTAGCAATAGAAGTATTTTAATATTGTTTGTTGATTTCAATAAAAAAAAAATGGTAATGTGTCTAATAACGACTCGAGACTTTGACAAATTTTATATGGCACAATAATTCCCAAGCCAAAAGATAAAACACTTGTAGACAACATAAATGAATAAGTATTAGGTACACAGAAGTTCCTAAAAAATGTTAATATAATTTTTAAAAACTAAGAATAAGTTAACTGAATACTGAAAATAAGAAGAATAACATAAAAAGCAAGCATTGTATGGTTTTCTGTATAAACAAAAAAACTATCTGATTATACTGTAGGGTTTTAAAAACCTCTAAACCTCCTAAAATAAAAAAATTAATTCAAAAAAATCCCAAGAAGAAAAGTTGCTCAGTTTTGAGAGAAAATCATACAACACCTTATAATTTACAAATCTAGATAAAATTTTGTAAATTTATTTGAACATAAGTTGACGAGTTTCTAACAAATACAGAAGTCAGCATAGAATATAGAGAAGAACAGTTCACCACATTGGAACTGAACACATGTAGAACTAGAAATAAAAATTTTGACATAACAAACCCCGGAGAAATCTTCCATTACAAAAATATTCATCTGAACGATCATTACAATCAAATTTATTGTCACATTTCAATTTCATATGAATGCATTGACCGCTATTACAATTCCATTCGTCTTGTCGACATCGATTCCAATTTGCTATTTGAAAATGTTTCATTACATTATTGATTGAAGAATTTTAGGAAGATAGAATAGAAGCAAACTGATTATTAAAATGTGCTTACAATCTACTTTCACATTGATGAAATCACTCAAAGTTCCTCCTTCTCCTGAAACTTCGCAGTAGTACCTTCCAGTATCGTTAATATTGATGTTGCGAATAATAACAGCGTCGCCGTTAAATATTGCATTTTCGGGCATCGGATAATGTTCTCTAAACCAACGAATTGAAGACTGTTCGTGCCCACCACGAACAGTACAACGTAAAGTTACAGAAGTACCAACAATTGCTGATTGATCCTTTCTTTCAGCTGTTACTGTAAAATCGCTTCCACCACCCTCACCGTCTATAAAATTTTATGTAACCTACATACACCGTTATCCCTAAAAATACAAATTTTACCTTGAACGACGACATCAGCAACAGCATCAGCTTCACCGGCTGAATTGACTGCAGTGCATCGGTATCGTCCTGCATCTGTAACTTGAATTCCACGGAATTGTAATTTTCCATCTTGGTATATAGCAGATTGTGGCATAGGTCGATTAATAGCAGACCAAGTAATTGTTATAGGTTGTTCGCCAGTGGCATCACATAACACAAAAGCGTTATCTCCTGGTCTTACAATTTGTCGAGAAGGTTCTAAAGTTATTCTTGGTGGAGCTGTAAAACAAATCAATTACAAGTACACAATAGAAACATATTTTAGTTAAGTATTTTAACAAGCACGATAACAAAACATTAGCATAAAATTGTCTTCCAACTGAAATAATACCTACTGACACTCGTGCAAAAAATATATGATAACGATAAACTGAAGAATTTCTGCTAACAACCGCATCGTTATAGAGAAACTATACCGCTCTAATAACATCCTTAAAATTATTATATTTACAATAGTAAGCTTAATGCCAACTAGGAATTTTTCCACAATAAATAAAAAAAATAGTTTAAATTACTTTTGGTTTTATCTTAATACTCAATAATCCTCTAAAAAGCAGTGCCAAGACAATTTGCTATCCTAATGCAACTCTTCAAATGTTAGATTAAAAAATGTTGATTAAAAAAACAAAATATCGAAAAAGCCCTGCAGGTGGTTTTTAGAAAACTTTCGTTTTTATAAATTTTATAGTTTCGAAATACAACATAATAAAGTGATACGAGCACCAAGTTTCTGTTTAGAATAAAAAAAATAAAAAATAAATAAGTTTGAACATTTCACTGTTGACTCATTTTGCCGTCGGAAATTTAGTACTATTTAATTTTTTTAATGTTTTTAGTTTTTTTTTTTCAGTTTTTTTTTCAAGAGGCAGGAAGCAAACCTTATATTGTTTTTACTATACAGTGCAATACAGTCAAAACTCTCTAAATCAAACTCCAAGACTTTGAGCACTCTGATTGCATCATCGGTGAGTTGATCCTGGGTTAACTCTTAACTAAGCTTTATACAACTGGCGCTTAGCAGCTTAGCACTCTTTACCTCTCTCTCCTCTGTAAGGATTCGTAAGGTATATCAACACCCCTTCCCACCCTAAAAGTCTTACGTAATTGATAGATGGTCCCTTACCTGCTTTATTTATTGTAATATTGTATTATATTAACCGCTAAACTCGAATTAACATTTATTTTTTACATTGCATATTTTTTCAATCAAAAATTCATAATGTTAGTTTGCTTCTCAACTTTTAAAAAAAATTCCAAGGATGCTCACGTTAATTTAAAAAAAATTAAATACTACATTTCAGACAGAAAAATGGCGATAATAATTCTTATTTATCCGGCCCTGTAATCTTATCAACAAACATTATATAAATAAACCTGTTTTGATATTATTGCTAAATTAATGTAAATCCCCTATTTTTTTCTAGAAATTCAGAGTGCCGAAAACTATCCAGTGAAGTGGAAATCAACTTGGTTGAAGCCAAAATAAAATATAATTAACAGAGCAGTTTCCCGAAATCTTTTTTACTGCCTACAGATCCATCTGAGATTTTAAATCACAACAGACAAAAATTTCAACAGTGGTATTTCGCTTTGTAGTCAGACATTATACTACTGCTATTCAAATCCTTGATGTCAATTATAAATTTGGCTTTGCACCCTTTCTTTCACAAAAAAGAATAATATAATAAATTTTATTTCAAACAAAAACTACACCTGGCAGCCCATAACTGAACATTCAAGAAGGTTTAACTTTTTAAGTGTTTTCTGATTAGTTAATACAATACTACCGTCTACATTTCGATGTTGATTAAACTTGTAATGTATTGAGGTCTAATAGTGTATAAGTTTAAATTTGAAAGGTAGCAAGTTGGGGAAGATACCAACTGCCAAAAAATTAACCAATAATGGTTAACCTTCTGTGTGCAAGATGTAGGGTACATTCCACTTACAGCCCACGTCGACCACGGGCGACTTTTAAGCGTTCCACCTAAAGCCGCGGTCCTTGCGGTCGAGCTCAAAACATCATCAATGACGTCACCGATTGCTAGCCCACCACGACCACAAAGCCCCACTGTAAAAGGTGGGTTGCCGTGATCGTGAAAGTTTTTTCGCGCCCAAATTTGAAAGTTTAAGAATGGATTCCAAAAAAATTGCATTTTATAATGCCGATAGTGAAAATTATTTATGAAATTAAAATATATAAATATATTATTCATTAGTTAACTTGTGAAGTTATTTCCCATAACTTGTTATAAAATAATGTTGTTTTTTTTTTTCATAAAAATATTTTCATTTTCATAGCAATATGCAAAAGTAAACTTGTACTTGCTCTGTTCTAACTGTTCATCATAATAATTTGTGCAAAACTTGTAAGGTTACCAACATCAAGATTTACATTTTAAAATTTGAATATGAAAATTCAAAATGACGTTAGCTCGCCCACAAAGATCAAAAAAGCCGTTCCACTACACTAAACGACCGTGGTCGCCGTGGGCGAAAACGTATAAGTGGAACGCTAAATGACACGACCAAGCCGCGGTCGTCGTGGGCTGTAAGTGGAACGTACTCATAATGTAAATACAGTTCTTGTATGTAAATAAATTGTAAATATTAGTCACTGTGTTTTAATCAAGTTTTACTACATATAACAAAACTAAATTAATTTTTATGAAGATCTCATGTGGAAGCTAAACTCACAAGTAGGTATTTTTTTAATCCTTCCCCTTTTTTGTATTGTAGTCATTGTATTGTAGTAGAATTGATGCAAATGTTAGAACCAAGTAAGCAAATTTAAGCAATTTAATTACATCTACCCAGAGTTGGGCGCTATAGCTTATGAGCTATTACCTCCATTTAAGGTCAAGTGTAATATAATAATAATATAATAATTCTGTCAAGTATAATATTCTATCGGTTTGCCAGATTTTCAAACCAAGATATCATAATTCTAAATTCAGAAAAAAAATCGTATTTTACATTCAATCTCTTCTAGTCAAGATTAATAGCTTTGAAGAGCTTGCTATGGCCCAACTCTGCATCTACCAATATTGTTTCATTATGCAAGAAAAAAAAGTGAAGCAAATAACACCGATGAAAACACAGTACCTCTTTGTGCACATATGTCTTCCTCGGCTGAATGAAACAAAAACACAATTGGATAACAACTTTTAAAACAAAAATGTTTGAGAAGCACGTCTGTATAATCTACAAAAGTAATAAATACTTATAATACTTACATATGACTATTAAATGTGCACTAAAACTGAAAATAATTGCTCCAGTTTTATGAATGCCAAGGCATTGATATTCTCCTGCATCTATTGGCTGTACATTTTCGATGTATAAAATTCCATTATTTAAAACTGAATTTGCAGGTAAAGATGAATTATCTCCTCGTACCCAATTTACGTACAAATCACTTGGTGCTAATAAAAATAATAATTAAGTAGTCAAAACAATTTTAAAGATTTCAAAATTTACCATTGGAGTTTGTTTGGCATCTCAATTCGGCACGAGTTCCTACTGGAGCCGTAAATGTTTTATCCGTATGAGCAGGTAAGTGTTCGTTATCTCTTGGTTTTGGCGTGATGTATGGAGGATATGGAGTTGGAATAACTTCTGTTTGTCCAGCACTTCCATCTTCACCTAAATATTTATGATATATTTATAAGGGTTTTATAAAACCAAACAAAGTTTCTAGTTAGATTTTAACCAAATGTTAATTTAAGAGTTTATATTATAAAAATTTCAATATTTAGTATTTTAGCTTAAAAAAGATGAAACTAACTACGCAATCAGTTATTTACTCTAAGTTAAACAAGTATTCAAAAACCACCACCTAACCAAACAGCGTTAAATAAATTTTTTTTTGGTTACATAACTCGGAGAAATATTGAAAATTATTTTTGCCTGTTGGGGTAAAATTAACAAACAACTTGCGGAGGCGTGCTAGACTTGAAAAAAAAAGAAATCGCAAAATGACACACCCTCCGCTAGTTTGTTAGGGAACTTCATACTCCAACAGATAGAAATTTAAAAAATTAAATTATTAATTTAAAACTTACCACGTCTACCAGGTCTTTCTGTTATCCCAGTTAGTAGGAAGCACAAAATAAAAAAGAAAAACATTTCAATTAATTAGAATTATGGTTAAAAACTTAAACCATCTACACTACTACACTATTACCAAATTAATGTAATTTACAAAAAATTTAAACTGTTGTTTTATTAAAAAAAAAACTGTTATCAATTTTCTTACCAGTAATGTCACCACGTTCCGGTACGGAATTAACAATAAGACTGACGCGTTCTTCTGCTGCTCCTGCATCATTGGTTCCTTGACAAATGTAGTATCCTTGATCGGCAATGGTAACGTGAGTTATTTCATACACAGCAACATTTTGTAATCTACGAAGTTGATCACCACCTCCAGAAATACTAGAATTAAATTTATATCAAAAATTAGAAAGCATTAAATATATTACGTAACAAACCTTGCAGGTAATGCGTTGGGATAGTTGCCAGATGAATGTTTCGACCATTGTACGGTAGGTTGTGGGGTTCCACTACCTTGACACTCGAGTCTTAAATAGTCGCCTACATTTACATCAATTATTCCACTACGTGGAGATATGGTTAAAACGGGAACTGTATGAACTTCAACGTGGCCAATAGCAGTTGTTTTTCCAGCTTTATTTGAAGCTGTGCAAATGTATTCGCCAGCTTCACGAAGTGACACTTTGGTAAATCTTAAAACGCCACTTGAAAGTTGTTCGATGGAAACACTAAGTGGTTGACCATCTGCTCTAGTCCAAGATACATCAGGTTGTGGAATACCAGCTATAGTTCTGCATTGCATTATCAAGCTACCACCGGATATTACTGTTAATGCCGTACTAGGTTGTATTTCGACGACGGGAGCTTCGATTTCTACAATAAAATGTAAATGCATTTTGATTGAATTAAAAATTTGTTTTATTATTACGTTCAATTTCGACTATCGACGAATCTTGAGCAACACCTGCACTGTTACTAGCAACACAGATGTATACACCACGATCGCGAACTTGTACATTTTGAAGCTTCAAGACGGGACCAACTTGTTGAATGTGTGGAGCAAAAGCTTCTCCAATTCGAGTCCACTTGATTGTAGGCGATGGCACGCCAGTGGCTTCACAATGAATTTCAATTGTCGAGCCTTGGGAAACCGTCTGTGTTTTTGGTCTCGTTACAACTGTTGGGAAGGTTCTAAAATATAAATAAATAATTAGTTACATTTCAAAATAAGTATAAAACAAAAATTTTACTCTGTATGAAGTGTCGAAATGCTGACGGTAACGTTTGTACTGCCAGATGTGCCAGAATAACTGGTTGCAGTACAAATATAAATTCCAGAATCTTCTAGTTTAGCATCGTAAACAGTTAACATGCTATTATCTGCATTTTGATGGGAACTGTAAGGTAAGGGTTGTCTGTTAGGTCTTGACCAAACTATACTTCTTAAAGGTCCAGGCGCTTCGCATACTAAAATAAATGTGTCTCCCAATTTGCCATAAACTCTAGAAGGTGTGATAATAGGATGCATTATTGGTTCGTTAGATTGTAAAACTCGAATAGTAATTCTCTGTCTTTGTATACCAGCTGTATTTGTGACAATAATTTCATATTCACCACTGTCGGATATAACAGCGTTCCTTATACGGAATATTCCATTTCCGAAAATGTGCTATTTAAATTTAAATTAAAAATTATAAAACTAAAATCATAATTAGAACTCACTTGTGGATTGAGAGGTTCACCAGTGATACGAATCCATTGGACGTTAGGTGTTGGATTTCCGGTTACATAGTACTGAATTTCAATAGTTTCACCTTCAACAACTTGTACGGATGGAGGACTGACATTTACAGTTGGCGCTTGAGGTTCGTTTCCTACGTTTAAAAAAATATTATAACATTTATCTACAGGCTAAGCTTTGTATCTGTTACCTCGTGCTTTTAAAGCACTTTTTAAAAAGTCTTAGCAGCAAAAAAAAAACGATTTAGAAACAATTTAAATACTAATCAGATTAAAACATTATAACAAAAAATTACCTGAGCCTACAGTTACCGTTGTTTGTCCGGTAACAATGGTATAACCATCGGTAGCTTGACAAATGTAAGTTCCTGAATCGGAAATACGAATATCTGTTATAACTAATAAACCTCTTCCATCATCGGTTATGTGATCTTCGGGTAAGTATCCGCCGTCTTTGCTCCATGTCAATCTGATGGGCTGCACAAAAAATAGTTTAACAAAATTAACAAAACATAAACAAAGTTTTTACATTGATGTTTGATAAACCACTAGTTGCAGAACACCTAAGGCGGAGGCTAGTTCCAACTTCCACAATTTGAATTAAGGGTGGATCAATTGTAACAATAATAGTTGGTCCTGGTAGTGGCCCAGGTGTAGGAGTGGGCTCAGGAGCATCGGTTGGTGTAGGTGTAGAGTCTATTACAAAAAAATTTAAGTAAATTAAAAAGCCACAAATAATCAAAAACGAAACATATAACTAATTTGTTAATTTCTAAATTTGCAAACAAGACATATAGGCCAATCAAATTAAGACTTTGAGCCCAACTTTAGGCTCAAATCGCTCCAAATCGCCATTGAATATAAATAAAATTTGTATTTTTTATGGTTTTTACATTTTATTTTACGTACTTCCTATAAAATGGTTCAGGTTTCATAGTAAAAAAAAAAATTAGTTGAATATGAGGCTAAAAAATCTCGAAATTGATTGGCACAAATAGTTATTTTTTACACAAGACGATGAAATTCCAATTTATCAACAAGCGAAATTCATCGTAAGGTATAAAATTCAATTTGCTTCTATAGCAGATGTTGAAAACGAATAATATAAGAAATTCTAATTATAAATTAAATTATTAAATTGAAAGTTTTTATTTTACAATAAATCAAACTGCAAATTTTAGTAGTAGTTCTATGCCTGTATTCATAAAACTTTTAACAACTGCTATAGAAAAAACAAAAGTTTCTACTTTCTCCCTAAATAAAAATAAAACCAACACCAGTATAATCTCGAGTAAACGTTTAGTTGACATCTGGACATAAAGCAAAATTTGTGGATACTTCAAACCTGGGTAAATTCTTGAAATAATAACTCCTACTATATAATCGTCCATATTCTTAACATAACACTGAATAACAGTAGGAACACTACTGACCCTGGTATAAAACAGTTTCTGTGCGCCAAAATGACAACTTGAATATAAATCAGAATTTCGGTAAATAAGAGGTTTGCCGACTTCTCTGATTACAATCTTAAGTTCCTCGTGACTATGATATTTGCAGACAAACTGAATTTCGGTTCCAGGTGGCGCAATCACTTTAGATGGAGATAGTTCCAGTCTAACACCGTCTAAAGTTCATCAATAAATTTCTATTTCTTGCATAACCAAGTTATCTTCATCAAAAAATAAAGAAATGTTCAATCAACATACCAATTATTTCGCAAGCAGTTCCTTTGTAACCGGGCAAACAATTACAAGCAACGCGATTGTCGGAGCCTAAAACGCAACTTTCTTCGTTTCCACTGCAAGGGCATTTCGAACAAGATCCTAGTGGGCCTGTTTGTAAGTCATATAAATCTCGATAATATCCTGCCGAACAAGCTTCACAAGAACCTCCCCTGTAACCCTAAAATATTAGAATTTTAAACTCTTGTTCATCAAATAACAATAGGAAGATTTACTTGAGGACATCTACATGATTCAACTTCGATAGCCTTGGGTTGTCCGGTGTATTGTTCAACAGCTGTGTCCAAAGCAATATCACTGATGTAAGACGATACGGTGTTGGAAGCTAAAGTTGCACGCACTAATATTGCATTAATATTTGCAAGAGCTACTAAAATGTCTTCACGCGAAGCTGGACGAGGACCTTGTCTATAATCCAACCTTTGCCAATTCGAATTGGGGCTTAATTGAACCGACACTTTCTGTAAGGAGATACTAAGTTTATTAGAGTTTTAACACCTAGTGTAAGACTAACATTGTTTCTATCAGGTTGTAATGGTAGTGGATTGGTCCAGAAGATTGTAATACCATTTCCTATTATTATAACATCTTGGTCGGGCGCATGGTCAGGTCGATATGCGGAATATTCCTGAGTAAATTCAAGTTTACCACCATACGATTTAATTTTGTTTCCAACAAAATCTGTTGGTAAAGACCAATACCAACGTTCAGATGGTCCTTGTCTAAATTGGTACCCAATTTTGTTTTCGGCGACGTTTATAATAAAATCTGAAGTAATTCGTTCTCGTTGATTTCTGACAAAATAAAATACATTATAAAAAAGAAAAACGCAGAAAGAGCAATACTCACGAATCGGTTAAAGTAAATCCATGATTGTTTGGATCTAACAATTGACTTGGTATTTGTTCGATAAATAAGTTACTTTCGCCGCACTGATCTGTAACACCCGAACAGAAACATTCTTGACAGCCGTCAGGATTTGATGAATTTAATCCAAATGTTCCCACGCGACATCTATTGCATCTATCACCTTCAACATTTACCTAAAAACATTTTTTTTTCAATTAAAAAAATAACAATTTAAAATGAAAATTCTCGAACCTTGCATTGACAGCGGTTATCTACACAGAAAGGACTAATAGCACCATGTGGATTACATTCGCACCTCTCGTTGTCGTTTAGCCTACATTGTGCTGTAATAGGATCTAAGATATAACCAGGTTCGCATTGTTCACAATTTGGTCCTGCAGTATGATCACGACAATTCTGTAATAAAATTTAATAACATTTCAACAATAAATTATTATCAATCTTAAAATATAAAACTCACCAAACAATTTCCATCATCTGGATCGCACTCGGATGAATGTCCATTACACGAACAAAGTTCGCATAAACCTAAGTAAAGTCCTTCAGATGCACGAGTGTATCCTGAATCGCAGTCTTCACATGATAAACCTCTATAACCAGGAGGACATTGACACTGCTCTACAGAAAGCGCTCGTTCTCTGCCATTGTTTCTTTCACTTGCGATATCCAAAGATACCGAAATTAATGCAGCTTCTCTAGTGTTGGTGGTATAAGTGGCTTTAATTAACACTGCTTTCAAGTCAGCCAAAGTCATTAAAAGATGTTCTCTATCAGCTTTTTGACCGTCAGCCCGTTGCCAGTATTGTTCCAACAGAGGTACGGTAATAGTTTGGTTGGAATTGGGTTGTGGGTAATCTCTTCCAAAATAAAGCAGATTTATATGATTATCCTAGAATGTATAGAAATGTTATAACATAGATCGGACATTAAGATATTTTCTTTCATGTTCTTATAGTTTGAATGAAACCACAGCGCCCAACAATATAAACAACTTTCGCAACATGACCTGCACAACATCAAAAATCATGTATAATTTTGAATAAAATACTTTGAACAAATTTAAGCTGTTACTACAAACATAATATATTTAAATATAATCGTGAAATACTAACACAACCATTTCTCTAAATTTAATTCCCAAAACATTATCTTGAAAATGGGTGTTAACATGAGAATACTGCCTTAAATATCAAGTTTTCGAGTTTGTGAGGTAAATGCTTGCTTTCACAATAATTAATATTTTAAAACTAATCAGATTATTCACTATCATTATCTGGTGAAAACTAATAGTTCAACTTAACAAACTATTTTTGACTTAACGCAATGCTAGTGACATCAGTAATTTTATAAAATTATAATTATACGTACACTAATAAGTTCTACATCAGGTGCAGTGTTTCTGGAACTCTGACCACCTGGCATGGGTACGTAGCGCAAACTATATTGAAGGTTTCCACCATAAGTAGCCACCTTATCACCCAAGTAACGGGATGGTAAGGCCCAGTAATACACATCTTGATTTTGGTTAGAAAATTCGCTGTAGACAATCTCACGTGTGTTTTGATCCAAGCGGATGCCTTGACTGATTGGCGTATCCTTACGTAAAGATTCGACAAGTTGGAACTGATTGATCGAGTTTGTAAATGCTGATGAAATCTGTTAGGTAAAAAAACTTTTTAGTGAATGATTCTTCTTTTTTAATACAATACCTACCGAGTCTCGATACCAATTTGAACTAGTACACTGTTGAGTAATTCCCATACAGAAGCATGCAATACAACCAAATTGATTCTCTCTACTTAAATGGAATGTATTGGGCTTACATTGATCGCAAGTAAAACCATCAGTGTTTTGCTAAAATCATTTTTTAGTGTTATCATCAATTTTAAACAAAAAATAACCAAAACACTTACAATTCATAATAAAGTTAGCATTAAAGAAATAATATCAAGTTAAAAAAGTTATCACGAATAAGAAATTAGTTTAACAAAATGTGAATCAATGCTTACTTTACAATTGCATCTTCCACTGGCATCTTCGCTTTGAGTTCCATCGGAATTACACCTACTGCCACCTGGTTTACAAGAGTCACCTGGTATTAATGGATTTCCTGTATATCCAACAGCACACTGTTCACAACGTCTTCCGGTGTAACCTGGTGGACAATTACATGTTACACCACCATCTGGTCCCAATTCACAAGTATTTCCAAACCTAAAATTCAAATAAAATAACTGCACTGTTGACTTTTGTAGAAGTCTCAAAAAACGATCACGTATTACTTTATCGGATAAAACTTACTGGTTGCTTGGACTAGTGAGCGGACATGGGCAGGTTTGGCATGAAATTCCGCGAGCAGGATCTCCATACGTTCCAGGTGGACAAACTTCGGGTTCCTTGTAGCACTGTCCAAGCCATGGTCCAGATCTATGACGTCCATACCCTGATGCACAATTCTAAAACAAAGATTAGACACAATAAAATAGCACTTTCTTCATAAAAGTTAATGTTTACCTCGCAAGACAATCCTGAATATCCAACAGGACATGTACACTCTTCAACATAAATAGCTTGGCCTAATCCAGTATTTCGTACAGCAGCTGAATCCATCTCAATGTTCCTGATGGATGTATCCAAATGTGATTCGGTGTATTGTAATTTTATGAGTAAATTCTCGACATTTTCCAAAACCATCATGATTTCTTCTCTAGTAGCCAATTTTTCTGGAGCGGTTTCTGATCGCATCAACCATTCTCCAGGGAATAATCGTACTGAAACTTGTTCATCACGGCTAGGATTATGCGGTTCCCTAGTGTGCAATAAAGTATATCCGTTTCCCTAAAACAATGCGAATTAAAAAAGTAATCATTGTTGATAATAACGTCACCTACTATCATTATGACATCGGGAGCATCAATTGGACGTCCAAAACCTTCATAACGTAAAGTGTATTTCAAATAACCACCGTAACTCTTCAGTTGATTTCCTTGATAGTTTTCTGGCATTGCAAAGTATGGCGTAACGTTAGGTATTGATGGTTGTGCATATGGAGATGCTAGCAACGCCCGTACTCCATTGGAACCAAGAGGAGTAATTTCTGGTTGAGCCCCTCTGTATATATCGTCAGTGTTGATTCTACTAACCCCAGAATATTGATTTTGTTGGACTCCCACATATTTATGAGAATCAAATGGTGGTTGCAACTAAAATATCTCGATATTAGAAAAGACAGCTTGTTAGATATGTAAACAAACAGACCTGATATGTAAACAAATCTGCAGATCTACATTCGGTTGTTGATCCAAAACAGAAGCAAGAAATACATTCGTTGGAGGTATGCGCTTCTTTGTTAAATGTTCCTCTAGGACAAACTGATGGAGCTCCTTCAACAACTAAGATTGTGTCAGGTATAGCAAAGATGGAACCACGTATGTTTATAGCTTCACAAGAATATGCACCCTGATCTTCAACTTGTATGTTTGGACATGTTAAGGTACCAACACCATTGACACTTGTCGAACTACATTTTGAAGGAATGTGACCCCAATTTAGACGCCAAACTACTTCTGGCGTAGGAACTCCAACAGCGGTACAAGAAATTATAAATACTTGTCCGACACTTAATTGAACCATCGGAGGTGGAGGTTTTGCAATGACCACGTTTGCTACGTTATAAAACCTTATGAGCAAATCAAAATACAAAACTAAAAAAATTACTTACAACAACCAACTTCATCACTTCCGTCGATACAGTCACTTTGATGATCACAGTGATAACTTTTGGGAATACATTGATTGCCAGAATGACAGGCAAATTCGTTGTATTGGCATGCGGAACCGGGAGGATTTGTAGCGCAATTTGCTTCATCACTTCCATCACTGCAATCACTATCGCCATCACAACGCCACGTTTTCAAAACGCATTGCTTATTATCACATCTAAACTCATTTGGCTCGCACTGGTGATCACTGCAGCGTGTTTCATCAGATCCATCACTGCAATCGTAATTTCCATTGCACACAAGTTCTTTTGCTATGCAGGCACCGTTTGCACAGGTGGCTTCGTGTAGATTGCAAGCTGTAGGTGGTCGTGTCGGAGGTGGATTATCTGCAAAAATAGCAAATTGTAGAAGCGGATAATAAAACCAAAATAATATTTTTATAGTTCGGCACTTACCACAAATATTAAAAAACAGCAGCACAAGAAAATTTCAAAAAGTTAATTATTAAAATTTTTGTCAAAATTATTATTCTATACCTTTGCCCTGATATTCGGTATCAATTGGAGGTAAAACTCCGTACTTTAACAGAGATTGAAATTTGAAATCTTTTGAAAATCTCATCCAAGCTGCACGAGTGGATAAAATCGTAATTTTTTATTTCTTTTTTTCGATAAATTGAAAAAATAATGTTTTAAAAATTGTAAACTTACAAGGTTCCACGGTAAGATAAACGTTGACTTGAGATCCAGGTGTACTGGGAGGATAGCCGATGGCAGCACAGGTGTACGATCCACCGTGTTCAATTTGAATATTAGGTATTTCCAAACGGCCGTTCACATCTCGGGAGCCTGCTGGTAAAGGCAAACCATTTCCTCTTAGCCACTGCACTTTAGCCCTCAATGCTCCTTCATCACGACATTGGAATACAACCTCTCGACCTAAACATAACACAAAGTTAGCACCAAATAGAGATTGATATGTCCATGCAGGTATTATAACGATTTTTTATGTACACTGGTAGTTAGCTGCAAAATTTGTAGTAGATATCTGTTAAACATTCACCAATGATTAATTAATGATTATAAAATAATAATCATAATTATGTAATAAATAATGTTTGTTCGCTTATTAAATGACATCAGCACAAAAATTAATTAATTGTTAACTATATAATAAGTGTTAAGATTTTTGGATCCTTTTAATATTTTGATTATGGTTTAACCTGAGATGGTAATAAATTATATAAATATTTTATTTTAAATATTATTATGGAGTTATTTTTACTTACTAAAAGCATGAAGTAAATTTGCCCCAATTTCTCCAAAAAGATAAATTACCAGAATAAGAAGTATTAATTTGGTTGAAAATATCAGTTTGCATTGATAAAAATATTTACATTAGAATAAACCATATTTTTATTCATTTATGTTTTCAGCTATTTTTTTTCCCAAAATTCACTTGTTCTAGTTAATACGTAATAAACTGCCAGGGGCAGACCGGTACTAAATTTTGTTGAAGGGTTTAGCAAAACTTTAATAAAATAATAAGTATAAAAAATAATTTACCAGAAAAAAGTATATAAGAGCCTTAAGGCCGATTTCATTATATCGACTAGATATATCATATCCTTCCGTTAGTTAGCTATGATATTTTCAATTCAAAATAAAATTGCGAATTATTATATTTGGTAAAGAATTACACTTCTTTCAAATTGTGATTTTAGGTGAGCCCCAAATTACCAGTTGCGTTTCACAAAACTAGTATACTAGTCACGGGTTAATAAAAAAAACTTTCATCAAGTTTTATGATAAACCAATTTCTTTCCCATAATGAAAGTATGGAAAGATATAAACAGTTGGACAGTGAGCGTAATTCTGAAAATCGTTAATAAATATTGGCGGGCAATATAGAAGTCATTTACGATACAAAATCAACAAATTGTCTAAAACCTTAATTATTAGTTTATTATAAGAAATATTCCGTAATTTCGACTCTGGGAGTCCACCCTGTAAACCACGCTGAATTAAAAAAAAATTTATTTAGATTTTATATTATACACATCTAATCGTATGGTAGCTCGCAATGCCAATATCAATATGTTTCTCCCATGTGATTAATTTATTTAAAAAATATGGTTTAGCCTATTAAATTAACAATGAAAAATGGTTCAATGAAATGAAAGTTTTACTGAACTTCAGAGAATTACATACTCACCAGGCTTATACACGCCTGCGTCAGCAAACATAAGACAAATAAATAATGTAATTAGTTATTAAATTCTTCTAGGAATATTTTTTTATCAAGTCCTACTTCTTCTCAAATTTTCAAAATTCATTTGAAATTTACTTTAAAAAATTAAAAATAAACCGAAATACTCACTTTCTTTAATGGTCTGTTGGCTGGGATAAGTTTTTATTTGAAGACCGCTACTGCTACCAGCTGTGGAAAAAATATGCATTAGCGATATATTTTAAAAGTGCGAAATTGTTAAATTAATGTGTGCAAAATTAATAATATTAATCTACTGCTTTAGAAAATTTTGTCAATCTATTTTCAAAATAGAGCGTATTAAAATTTTGCAGAAAGTCATAAAACGGTAAAATTTGTCTTGCAAAGTTAAAAAAAAGGCATTCATTTAGTTAAAAAAAAAATCAAGGGTTGTGACTATCATAAAAGTATTTAAATTGTAAAATTTCATCAGAAAAAAGGTAGCAACTGATGACGTGGAAAATTCACAAATAAAAAAAATTTTATTAAAAATTTATTAAACTGTAGTTTTGTTCAGATCTCGGAAGTAACCGAGAACAGCCTTCCAGTTCGGTCCCATTCATTGTATCATTTGATTTATACACATTTGCTTTAAGGAATATTTAAAATTTCTTAGTTAAAAACGGAACATTTAGAGGCATCCCCCAAAACTACAGAATCTATCGCAGCTTCGCAGTTCGCTTAGCATCTGCATTCCACAGACGCTAAGAATTGTCAGAAGTTTATTAGGAGGTCGAATTTCTACTAACAAACCTCTGACAATTTCAGCATTTGTGGCAAGTCCAACATTTGAAACCATTCAGTAATTTTATAAGAATTGAATTTACTCTTAGGTTTTTAATACACTCTATGAAATTTTGGTTATTCTCAAAATTAAAAAAAAAATTAATCAGATTAATAAAATGTGTTGTTTAAATGTAAATAACTAATCAATCGTAGGTAAGTTTTTCAAATTAATGCAGTAATCAAGAATTATCGACATATTAAAAACGTTTATGTACAAAAAATTATTGGATTAAATCTTTCCATCACCTAGTAATGCCAATTAAAATATAAAAGCCAGTTATAATAATTTTTTGGTCAGTCGCAGTAATTTGTGGATGCGACCGACTTACGTTCCTCTGTAATTGGACCGCAATCAAGTTCGTCGCTAGTATCGTAAGGACAATCCACTCTTCCATTACACCTTAGTTCCTCCCTTATGCAAGGTCCATTTTCGCATCGATAAAATCCACGATTACAACCTTCTATTTTTGTAGACGTAAAAAATTATTCGTAACGATATTGTAATCTAATTAAAAGATCTAAAAAGAAAAATACTCACGGCAATCGCTTTCATCTGATAAATCGTTGCAGTCGAATCGTCCGTCACAGAAAGCTGCGTATGGGAAGCATTGGTTGCCACTTTTGCATGGTTGTTGACCCCACGAACAAGGAACAGTAATGGGTGGATTAATAGTTGGGGGTAGTGTAGGTGGTTCAGGTTCCGTTACTACGGGTGGTTCCGTCGCGCAGTTGATTTCATCCGAACCGTCCTGACAATCCCTTCGCCGATCGCAACGCAAATAATTTGGAATGCAAGCACCATTACCGCATTGGAACTCGTCTTGACCACATCCTAAATTTAAGAAATTTAAGTTAATATTGTAAATTATTAACATTTTTAATTCCCTTTTTCTAATCCAACAGACTTGCTACGATAGCCAATTCATGCACAATCTAGGAAAATTTACAAAATTTCCTAACTGCTTAAATGTCGACATACTAGCAATTACCAAATTAGAAATAGACATTGAAAATCATGCTTGTACTATGTAGATTATTATTAAATATTTTAAATAAATCTAACAATAAGAAGCCAAAATATTACCGAACGAAATTTTTGATTGCCATAATTAAACATAAATGTAATTATGTAACTATAACTATAATTTAATACGAAAAACAAATCCGGTTTACCCATAACTTGCGAAAACTAAAAAATATGATTCGGGGATTCCCAAAACCCAATTTTTATTTTTGAAACAGACGTTTCAAGTTTGATGAAAACTAATGGTTATTTAAATTTTTCTAAAATTCTAAAAAATATGTGTAGGTAAATATAAAAAGTTTAAAAGTTAAAATAATAACTTACGTTTTTTAAATCTTATCAGACAAAATAAAAAAAGGGCTGATATTAGATCTAGTATGTCTATTGTATATTTTATATTACATCATTATTTGAAATACCAATATTAAAAGTTGAAAAATAGCCTGTACTATTATGTTAATCAATCTTTTTCTGTCATTAATTTTTTACAAATCGTACCATACCTCACTCGTCTGTATATTTTGCACTTCCTGTAAACCAAGTCTGCCCTATGATTTGCCACTCGTAATAAACCATTATTTAATTTTCAAATACTAATATTTAAATTAATTTAGACTGACAATTTTAATTAAAATATTATGTCAATTTACTTTAAATAATAGCAAATACAATCGGAATTGATCTACCCAAGGTATATTTAGGATCCGGCGTAGCTGTGAAAAAATTATTCTTTTATTTTTGTTCTTCACTTCTTTTCCAGGTAACTCTTGATTTATAAATATTTGTACTGGCAAATTTTATTCAGTGCAAGATTTCAAACAGCATGTACACGATTTAAGGCAGCAATACAATGATATCAATAAAAAATAATTTGATTTTTATCGCAGTGTTTCTGTGTAATTAATTATAATTAATTTATCAAAATTAATAATACTATTTCTTAAAATGCATGCTTCTTTATTATAGAATGATATTCAATTTGTAATTTTCATTTTTTAACTTGAGAAAAGTTTGCGACAAATTTTTAATTTATTTTTTAATCTTTTGGTTTTTACGTTGACATGAACATCAGTTTTCAAAAGTAATAATTGTGTACATTTACCGGTAATTAAAAAAAAATTATAATAAATAGAAAATATATTTATTTATAAATATTTATTATTTGCAGTAAAATTTTTGTAAATAAATAAGTAATCTCAAGTTACACTTTTTAATTCATTTACAACACACAATGAATAACAAAAGTTTTCGCACAGTCGTAGTTAGCAATGTAAATTGCACCATTTGTTGCAAATTTCATGCTCTTCATTTTTAATTTTTGAAATAGTCTTTATTAAGACACTGTAACTCGGAAATGGTGAGACGAAAGAGAAAAATGCATATAAACAAAAAGAAAGACAATTAAATTTGCAACAAAAAATGTCTAATAAATAATTACTGTGAAAAGAAAACTCGCGGAGCGATTATCACCACCACCTAGGTATTCTATTAAGACTTCACCAAACTCTAACGTGAAATTTACGTCTTTTACACGCACATTGTGTATTACTTTATATTTTCCAGCAAAATGTAAGTACTCTTGTGAAATTCGATACAGCTCATCATTGTTGAAGTAATTTATTCTCTTCTTGCAAGTAGAGTAGCATCGTTGATTGATAAATCAAGCTTTGTAAGCTAAAAGTAAAAGCTAAATGTAAGCTTTTGCTTACATGTGTTAAAATTTATAAAAGTTATTTATTGTGGTGTTTCAAAATCAATTTTTAAATATTTTAATTTCCTTTTATGATAATTTTGTTTATTTTTAATTAACTCATTTGATTTTGTAAATTTGTAAATAATTTGATTTGAATTTGGTTATTTGAGCGCCAATATTTTGTAGGTTGGCGACACTTTATAGAAGGTAGGGGCTTTTTGCCGGCCGCGTCGACCGGAGTGGTCGATTTTACGGAAGATCTCCGTAGTTATTAATTTAATTGTTAGTTGAGAATTTTTTAATTATTTTTCGAATAAAGTTTTTAATTTGCTGTGAGTAATAATTTATTAATTTGTTGATTTGGAAATAAATTGAAATTATAATTGGAAATTAAAAGAATAGTTTAAGTACGAGGCGCATGGATGTTATCGAGCACATTTGGCGAACCGAGATAGATAGCATAGAAAATAAATTATACATTTTAAAAATTAAATTCGTCTATTTTTGAATAAAATTATTTTTGAAAATTAAGGGGTACGGGTCATCGCATTATATTTGAAAATTGAATTTTCATTGTTATGATTATTTAATTGTTTAAATTTAGGATATAGAAAAATTCAATGGCTAATTATTGTAAACTAAACAATAGGAATGTCAGAGTTCTTCTGCGAGTAACTGTATATTAAATCATTTAAACGATTTGTAATGACAATAATTATTTGTTTTCCGCAATCTCGGTTGTCGAAAAGAACCGTGACTTGGTCCAGACTTTTATTGTGAGACATCCTAGTAGAAATTATAAATTTAAATTTTTTATTACTGATATCACTTGTAATTTTAACTGCAAAAATCAGAAGGGTCTATTAGGATCTAACCTTGCTAAACATAAAGCATAAAGCACAATAAAAAATATAGTCTTACCACTATCGTAGATAATTATAAACTTTGCATAGGGCACGGGTGCATCATGCACCGTGCAGGTAATGTGTGAAGGTACCCCGGTACCCATGCCGTCATTAGAAGGTGTTTTGTTTCTCAGTCATCTAAAGGCAGGGGTGGGCAGAATTAAAATATACATGTATTTGAAATACATTTTGTATTTTGTATTTCAAATACAATTTATTTTGTATATTGTATTTTGTATTTTTTTTGTATTGTATTTTTATTATGTATTTCAAATACAAAATACATTTTAAAATACAAAAATACATTTTAAGTATTATTTATTGCTGAAGGTTGGGCCAATAAAAATGCATATTAAGGGTCCTGTTAAAAATGTCTATGCAAAATGTTCTTTAAATGCTTCGCAGAGCATATTTTTGAATAAATGATTAAATACCTCAGAAATGTATAAATAGAATAATCTTTTCTGGACACTGTCAACTCTTTATAATTTAAAAATTTGCCATAAAGCACCAACTACAAACGTTCATTAGCCTTATCTTGTAAGATTTTCATTGGCTGTTTAAATTTTAAAACACACAATACATCAATATATTTTAAATTACAAAATACATTTTCAAATACAAAATACATTTTCAAATATAAAATACCTACATATTAAAATGTAATAAAATGTATTTTGTATTTAACAAATAAAATGTTAAAATAACATTTTAACATAACTTAAACAAATAATTAAAATTTTCAACAATTTAAACAAATTAAATAATTATAACATGCCATTGTTAAAATTTTAAAATAAAATGTATTTTGTATTTTAAAATGTATCTTGTATTTGAAATACTGTATTTTGTATTTCAAATACATCACATAAATGTATTTTGTATTTCAAATACATTACTCAACGTATTTTGTATTTCAAATATATTTTTACTTGTATTTTGCCCACTACTGCATAAAGGTTAAACAAGACTCGGTAAAATACGAAAAATATTTTTGGAATTTGCTGTCAAAATGCCAACTTTTCAAGTGACGTAAAAGTTACGGAGGTGAAACCCTTAAGCAACCCTACAATCTCCGCCACTGGCATATCTGAGAACATTGCTTTAGAGCCTTAAAAGTAGCTATTATTGATGTAAAAATCTGTACAAAAGCTGGAGCCTGTAGCCTTAACGGTTCTTGAGATATCGCAAAAAGAGTAAGAGAAAACAATTTCTGTGAACACCCTGTATCTCGAAAGCGGCGCGTTTGCGGACCCATGTTAATATAGTGATTCCCAGGAAAGATGACGATTACGACACAACAATATCGTATGAACTAAGCCAAGAATTCCTAGTCAAATGAAATGCCTCTTTTTGCGTTGGGGGTTAAAAACAAAGGTAACCAATGTATTCTTATTTTAAATTAAAATACACTTCATTTGACTAGAAATTCTTCGCTTAGTTCATACGATTTTGTTGTGTCGTAATCGTCATCTTTCCTGGGAATCACTATAGGAACTTTTTTTTTAAATAAGTCGTAGAATCGCCTCTTTCGTTTTGTACTAGTTGGTCATTAACACCCTGTATATGATATTATATTATAAATAAAGGCGCCATTTAGCTAATCTGCACCCGGCGCTAAAATAGTTTGATCCGGCCGTGCCGCTGTCAGTCAGAAACTCACAAAATAGAAAAATATATATAAACAAAATTGAAGGCAATGAAATTTGCACTAAAAAGCGTCTATTAGTTTTGCTGTAAAATGGATGGCATATTTGTGTGTTCACCGCAAAACTTTTGAAGTCTATTTCATTTTGTGATATTAAATCTTTGTTAATATTATTAACGACAAATAATGTACATTTATTTTTTGAAAATGATTAATTAAATAATATTAGTAATTTATACACAAACTGCACAAAACAATCTGTTGGACTTTTCAAATGCGGAATTTGAAACTACTAGTAATGGTATTATTACAGTTATGTTGACGCATGTGTGATTCGCCATTGATATTTTAGCTGCACAAGTGTACACCAAGACGATCCGTATGCAACTGCAAATTCTCGACCCACAACTACAACTACGCCGTCTACATGTCGACCCATTTTTTCAGCACGTTTTTGTCCATAAGGTTGCATATCTTTACTATTTATCAATCAACGGTAGCATGTATTTTTATGTTGATTTTATTTCACTATTATTTTATGATTTTAAAAACCAAATATGTACAACAACCCGACTTGCAATTTATTTACTTATTATTTAAAATAACTAGAGACAAAATCTCATTAAAATGGTTGAAGTTGTTACTTGCTCGCTGCGCTCAAAAAAGTGGTTTTGAATAGCAATATTAGAAAAGTTTATACCTGCTAGAGAAAACTAAATCATTTGTAGTGCAGTTATAGTTAAATCGTTTTATATTATCATTTTATATTACATTTTCTATAATATACGTAGTAATTATAAGAAATAAGATAAATCCCATTTTTAAGGATTACGATTTCGTGCTGATTACGAGTTCGTAGGGTTTGGTTGTAATAATTATCTAGTTTCCGTGTGCTATTTGTTTTTATTTCAGTCGTTTCTGAATTTTGACTTGCCTTTGTTTTAATTTTTGGATTGCCTCCTTTAATAACCCTTACTTGTGTGAAAGTTATTAAAATCTTACCCGATATCTGTGCAATGTTAAATCTGTTATAGCCTTGAAGACTGCTGATAGAAACACTATAAAAATTCCCACTACGCATCTTTATCAAAATAAAAAAAAACGACTTGAAGCAAGGATTTGTTTTATTTCTTATAATAATTATTATTTGAATTTATTTAAATTGGGGATATGAGTTTTACTATACGGGTGACCGACACCTGATCATTGGGAAATAACATAGGAAATTGATTATTTTTAATTCCTCCTTCCCAGTATAATAGATAAGAACGAAATCAATTTAAAGAGTTTTTTTTCTGCCTTAAAGATACCCAACACTTGATATTTTGTTCTTTAATAATTGGTAAACATTCAATAATAAAATGAAAAAAATTGCGTTTTTAAAAAAATATTAGTCGTTTTGTTTGAAATTTATTGTCCTTGTTTTTGTTTCAAAACCAATTGCTAGTAAGTACTTTGACAGATTATAAAAAATTTGGTTAACAATAAACGTAAACGGGTGATTCTCCACAAGGTGGAATTTTTTGCCTTCTCAAATTTAAGAGGAAAACATGAAAAAAAAGTTGTTGCCTACCTAAAGTAAAAGAAACTACAGTGAGTTGTGTAATTTTATACTTTTCTTCATGAAAATTACTCGTATTCGGCCCAAGTCTCAATTCCCTGACATGTCACGAATTCAGAAACGACAAGTGATCAAAGAGGAAAGGCTAAAAGAAAACAGAATCACTATGAAGGAGTGAAAGAAATCCTCACATGTTTAAAAAAGAAAGAAAACGAAAGCAGAAAAACTGAATCTAAAATAACATCTCGACAGCAGGGAGCAGCACGAAAAAATGGCTGTCTCGTTCTGCATCATACTTATTATGTAAGACTGGTTATGACGAAAAAAAAAAACAAATACTTTCATTAGAAAAACTACATCTGTAACTTCTGGTGATGAAATGGAAGAAACTCGTGTACCCTTGACAAACGCATATGCAGCAACAGCAAGAAAACGGACACAAAAACAACCGAAGAGACGTTACAAATAAAATAAGAAAACGGAAGCCATCTAAATCCAAAACTAAATTGAGCTGTTGTATATTGTCGTGTTACCAATCGTTAAGTTGGCACGACTGATGAGTTTGATGCTGACTTGAATCGAACCAAAATATTATTTCTATTAAGTTTTGAAGTCTTTTAATAAATTCCAATCGGATCTACCGATCCGCTCAGCTGATCTGCTGAGAAATGATAATATGTATTATAATATAATTTATATAACAATATTAAAAGTAGGGTACGTGTGAAGAACTTGAACAAATAAAAGAAATATTCTGTCTTAAGTTATCGATTTGTAATTTATGAGCCACAAAAACAATTTATCACGATTGAATCAGATATTTTGAAAAGTTTAACTAGGCATTATAATAGTCTTGATATCATCTAGTTTGCAAGCAATTGGATTCCCTAAGTACCTGATATAAAGAATTGGGGAATCCCGAAACCAGCCATACGTTGAGGTGTTGTATATTCGACCGAATTTACATGTTTGTCATATTCTGAAAGCTCTCGTACTAGGCTCTAAATATAATACTAATTTTAGATAATAAAAATTCGTCGCAGTCTTTCCACTAAAGGTAGTTTCATTTAACAAAATAAAAGTGCAGTTCAACTCAAAAATTATTTTCCTAAAAAGGTTTTACCCTGTTTTGTATGAAATAACAGAAATCTATTACTTACCTAATCAGTGGCGGATTTACCAGCAGGCTAAGTAGGCTGGAGCCTAGGGCGGCAAATTTAAGGCAAAATTATTTGAAGTTATACTTTTAATGCCGCAGTAGAGTGAATTCAAAATACATGTTAAAAAAAGGTAATATGTATTTTATGTCAAAGTGAAAGGTAATATTTTTTTACCTGAATTTAAACAGAATTTGCAAAATGTTTATCCAAACTTGGATATATTATGTAGCAGTTCGAATAGCTGTATGTACACCAGTAATAAATTGTTCGGGTGAGATATGCTTTTTTGCTTAAAACAAGTGAAAAATGATCTAAGATCTACGTAAAGCATACCTTACCCCACTTTATTAGCAGTGGCGTAGTTAGATGGAAGAGGGCCCCGGGGCAGAGAATAACTAAGGCAATAGACTCCTCATTTTTGTCCTCCGAGCGCAACTTCTAGCTTAGGGAACAAAAAAAAGTCGCTTGAGGCTAGATCTGGTGAGTATGGAGGGTGGTCAAGCAGTTCAAATCCTAATTCATGGATTTTAGCCATAGCAACTTTGGAAGTGTGAGGCGGCGCATTTTATTGGCGAAACATAATTTTTTTTCTTCAAATATGGCCGTTTTTCCAATATTTCTGCCTTCAGCTTGTCAAGTAATGTTGCGTAGTATGCTCCTGTAATAGTTCTTCCCTTTTGAAGATAATCAATGTAGATAACACCATGACTATCCCAAAAAAACAGTCGCCATCACTTTCTCAGCCGAAGGAAAAGTTTTTGCTTTTTCCGCTTCCCGAGCCGATTTCCCCTTCGCAGTACACTGTTTTGATTGAATTTTTGTTTCTGGAGTATAATGGTATATCCAAGTTTCATTCACAGTAATTAATCGGGGCCAAAACTCTGATTTATTGTGCCTAAACTGCGGCAACAGAGCGGTAGAAATGTTCATCCGAACACGTTTTTGGTCCAAAGTGAGTAAACGCGGCACCCAACGCGCGGACAGCTTTCTCATGCCTAAATCGATGTATAAAATGTGACAAACACGTTCTTTGGAAATATTCAAAGCCTCAGCTATCTCTCTAACTTTAATTCGCCGATTTTCTAGCACCATTTGATGAACTTGAGCGATGCCCAAGTTTCAACAGTTTCAGCAAATTCAGCAGCCCAACATTTCACAGCGGTAAACGATGGTGCAGAATCTCCGTACACAGTGTCCAACTCGTCTTTGATTTTCGTAGGCAAAACAAATATTTAATAATACGTAGCTCGATACTCGATTTTATCCGTTTTCACAAAAACACTCGGATCAACTCACTCAAGCGATTGTCAAACAAAAACTATGAGTCCAAAATGGCTGAAATTTTGGTGAGTACCTGTCAAAGGATGCGCAAACATATTCCCTAGCTTTTGTTGACAAATGCTGCCATCTTCATGTTGAGGTCGGAAACTTTTCAAACCACCCTCGTATTTTTCCTGTTTTCAAATCGATGGTCAAATAGTTAGTATTGACCAAGTCCCGAGGGCTCTCTGAGCTCGGGAACCCCGGGGCACTGCCCTGGTTTGCCCTATGATAGCTACGCCACTGCTTATTAGTAGTACATACATGATTGAACTTTTATTAGCTCAGAAATATACTGAAAAACTATTTTTTGTGCAATCTTAACTAAATCGTTGGATTGTAAATATAATCTAGGAATTGACACTTGTAGAGGTCGGTAGGGGCGGCAAAATTTAAATAGCCTACTGGCGGCAAATGTGTAAATCCGCCACTGTACCTAATAAATTTTGCAAAAAGTAAACAACAGGTCATTAATAAAAAAAGTTATGTTCGTGTGGTCTAATTAAAATATTTAAAAAATTGGTTTATAACTTGTATTACTTTTTTTCTAAATACCTATACGAAAAAACAGTGTAGTGTATTCAATGAACAGATAAAGCTCGAAATTATGATTTTATATTACTTCGAGGCATTAAATTATTTTATTAAAATTATAATTATATAATTATTATTAATTTAAAAAAATGATATTATTTTGTAAATATACTTACTATATATGTATTATCATAATAGTACCCTACCTATACTGGTCATAATAAATTAATGAAAGAAACAACTAAAATTGAATGAAATGGCGATAGTCTCATAATACTATCGATTCGACCCAAGGTACTAATTAAGCAATTAAAGATATAAAAAAATATCAAGTTGAAATTTTTTGAAATAAATAATAGCTCAGGCTACAGTATTAATTATTAATAATAAATTGTTAAAAAATTATAAATAAGTCGTTTTTTGATTATCGAAGCACGAATTCTGTTCGGTAATATTTTGACTACAGTAAGTACCTCAAAGACGTCAATTTTACAAAAATGCTAAAAAAATTTGAAACACGCTAGCCATAGTACTTATAATACTTAATACAAAGAAATGAATGAAGATGTTGAACGAAACTAGATAGGTATTTACCTAATTGATAGAAATAATAAACACAAACGAAGCCAGCGCAATTGATAAAAATATCAAATTACAAAATTACCCTTCAAACACAGAAAGGCATACAATTTTTAATAGCTACTGAATACCTTGGATTACACTATTACTTTTTTCTACCTACAATACTTTAATATTCAAATTACAAAAATATTAGTTACTTTCTATAATAGAAAACCTACGTCATTCTTCAACCATTTTACTAATATGATCTAAATGACATCTATACAAAACACATAAACTTTCCACAATTATACACGAACATATTTCTAACCGAAGCAGTTTTGTTCATCAGAAAAATCTCTGCAGTCGTAAAAATTGTCGCAACGAAGTATCGAGTCGATACAGGCTCCATACGAACACTGGAACCAATCAGGATCCTCACATGTTCCTGGCCAAAGGGGCCAGAAAATAGTTTTATATTATGCTTTCTTGTATGATTTGCATTAAAACAGAAATACTTCAAGCATAACCAAACAATGGTAATAATATTTATAACATAAACTTACCACATTCGCTTTCGTCTGATCCATCGTTACAATTGGACGTTCCATCACATACCAAATAACTTGGGATGCAACTGCCATCGTTGCAAGTATGTTCGTGAGCACCACACTGTCTTGGTGGAGGTTGATTGCAATTTACTTCGTCAATTCCGTTAGGGCAATCTTGACGCCCGTCGCATTTTTGAGATTCTGGTATGCAGTTGTTGTTACCACAATCAAGTTCTCCTGGTCCACAATCTACACCTACGAATTAATTTTATATAGTACAAAAATATTAATTAATAAAAACATCGTCTGTGGTCTGTCAAATCAAAATCCCTAAATAAAGTAAGTCACAAGGGATACAAAACGACTATATTCGTTATACCGATGAAACGATAAAGCAACATAAATCTTTTAATATCTAATACAATTATATTTGTATAACAACATAGAATTTGTACATTTATTCACGGGTTTACCCTCGTATAAAGCAACATCCAATTTAATTTTTAATATTTAATATTTTGTCTTGTCTCGTTTTCAAGCCTATTTACAATGGTTTTGTCGAAATAACTTACTTGAACATCCAGCTTCATCTGCTCCATCATTGCAATCTTCAAACTTATCGCAACGATATTCAATTGGAATGCACGATTTATCACCACATTGAATCTCATTAGCACCACAAGCTGTCGAATACATATAAAGCAATTTATAAAAATTGAAAAAATAATAATTTAGCTCTGCACCAATTTAAATTAAAGAAATATATAAAGTAATTTTACCTAATAGTAAGTACACTTCAAAGCAAAGCTATGACAAAGACATTTATCATAGTTCAAAACATATAGAAAGCATTACACATAACAAATAAAGCGAATAAGCTGGACAACATAAAACACTGTACACAAAGCAAATATGATTGAAAAAATGGCAATTAAAATAAAACAGTGTAAAAGTTGACGCAAAAGAAATAATTATTAATCGTAAAAATAATAGGGAATTAATATGGAAAAATAGCATAGTTTTGCCAAAAACCTGGAGGAAATTATAAATTTTGGTTGATGGAGTGGATATTGGTAACTTCCACCGGAAAAAAAGAGTTAGTTTAAAAATCGCAAACCGATAGGGGTAATCATTTCCAGATGATTTTGAAAATTCGAGTTATTTAAGCGAAAAATTTTTGAGAGCGACTGGTTAAGTTGTTCAAATACTACTTGCAAAGAAGAAAACGGTTTAAAACTTGGTAAACGTACTGGTGGAATTATTTGAAGACGTATCGCCTCCACCAGAGCAATTCTTTTCGTCGGATTGATCGTTACAATCTGCATAACCATCGCAACGACGTCTCGCATCCAGGCAAACGCCGTCTTCACAACGAAAATTGTCTCCAGGACAACGTAAAACTACGAATTGGGTATATATTTATTGCAACATTAAGAATTAAATTATATCGTATGGTATAAATATTTTTAATGTAGCAAACGAAGCACATACCACAATCACGTTCGTCACTACCATCCGAGCAGTCTGAACGACCATCGCAACGTGAATCTTCGGGAATGCAAACGTTATCTCCACAACTAAATTCGTTGATATTGCAAACTTCGCAATCGTTTTCATCGCCTCCGTCAATGCAATCAAAGATTTTGTCACATTTTTTACCCTGAATGCAGGAACCGTCCAAACACATAATTTCTCCTTCTTCGCATTCTGAAGGTTTATTTTAGTTACAGTTAATTTTAAAAATACTAATATGGGGAAAGGGTAGTTTAAAATTATTAATCTACGCGATTAAAGGATTATGGTCTCAACAAAAATAGCAAATTAAGAAAACGACATTAATAGATGTAAAAATTAAATTATTGAAATGTTTCTACTTTTTTTTGACTACCCACCAGCATCGCAATTAAGTTCGTCTGATCTGTCATTACAATCGGGAATTTCGTCACAACGGTATGCAGAATCGATGCAACTTCCATCATTACATTTGAACTGATTAGAACTGCATGAAGGTTCTATAATAGCACATGTAAAGCAAGCGTTAAAAATACACACAATACAACAGTAATACAAACATATTTGCACATTGATATTAATTACAAATAAGCCAATGTTAACTAAAACTAAGTAACAGAAAAGAATCGTGTGTCGATATTTTTTTAATACAAATTGAAAAACTATTTTATGAAATCTTAACGATAAAACGTACCAGGTTGTGGTGGGCAATTTTCTTCATCGATACCATACGGACAGTCAACATACCCATTACACCTTTTATAATCCATGATACAAATGCCGTCACCACAGTGAAATTGATTGAATTGACACAAACTGCCAAAACCTAACAACGCTTATTCTAATTAATGATTCCTAAATCCTTTAGTCATGCTGTTAATAATCCAAACTAGTGATTTCGCGAACTAATTAATTTTTCAATGCAGTTTCATATCAATTCAAATAATTTAACTCAAAAATTCCATAATATAATAAAAAAATTATTAGATACCTTAGTCACACTGTTAAGTTATAATGCTCTTTTCTTGCTACCAATAACATTAAATGCACAAGCACAAAAGCAACAAGCAGTCAATAATATAAACATGGATTGCGGGCAAGACAACACAAATGCATCTAAAAAATAGTGAAATATATCAACATGTATTTTTTAACGCTGAAAAGTTGTAAAATATTATTTTGTGGTGCATTGCGTGCTATATGAATATTTTTATAAAATACGCAAATAAATTAAAAAAATTATATTAATGTAATGCCAGTATGTAATAATGTCATCTACACTTTTTTTTAAATAGAGAATAATATCATTTCGTGTTAATTTTCTTTAGAAAATCTTCTATTTTTACTGTGTACGGCTGTTTCTTCCATTATCTTTGGATTACCTTTAATACACAAGTCACACGAATATAATATATGTAACTTTTAAAACGTGAAAAAACAACTGACTTAGCTGCATATTAAAAGAAAACTATTTAACCAGAATTTCTTATTTGAAAATTAAATATGTCTTATGCAATAGACAACGGGTTTTGCTTCTCTTGTGAAATCCAATAAAAGCAATACACTACAACTGACTAAATATTTCATATATAATTTTTTTAGCTTGCATATCCTACTACCGTGTATCATTTTAATCAAATGCCAATTTTTTCACAAGTTGTAAGCGTTTATGCTCACGTTTATGCATTGCCAATAGACTTATCTAAAGGACGTATGACACGATACAATTTCTGCGCAGAAACTCATTTAAAACACTTTATTTTGCGTAGAAATTGTACTTTACTTTTGGCATATGCTTAAAAATCGATAGCTTATAAAATGATAGAACTAATTTGGTACAATTTACCTTCCACGTTCGTTTGATTTGAAGAGTCACAATTTAATTCATCTGAATTGTCTTGACAATCCTTGATTTTATTACATCTTTTATTTTCGGCAATGCACAAGAGCTTGTCGGCACACCTCCACGTGTTTTGTATGCATTGAATCTCCACTTTACCTTCATGCCCCCATCATGCCACAACGCAAGCAAAAATTAATAAGCAAAAAATAAAATGGTTTTGCCTATAATACGTAGGATAGGTATAATAACACAAATATATACAAGGCGAAACATTGGAAAACTTATTAATGAAAAAAATTATTATTCGCATTTTGAATTGAAATAAGTTTTGTTTTAATCACATAAGAAAATAACTAATAGAAATGTTGTTATATCTAATGAAAGTGAAAGCACTTCGGATATAATCCGACTTGCACTATTAGAACAAAGAAAAATCAGAGAGTATCGTAAATTTAATAGTGAAGAATTAGCAACAGAAAATAGGAACATCAAAGAATTCTAATGGAAATAGAATATATTCCTGTAAGTGATCCCTTACCAGTATTGTTATTATCACACCCAACTTCGTCGCTCCGATCTGTACAATCAAGAATCCCATCACAAAACTTTGCTGCACTAATGCAACGGCCATCGTTACACTTTTTCTCGTTACCTTGGCACGAAGCTGCTATACGAATTTTTATTAAGAATAGTTCTAACAATTTCAATATCAAGAAAATTACAGATCATTTAATTACTCAATAAAGTAGTTTTTGATTCATCTCCAAAATTAACTTTTAGGAATTTAAATAACAAAATAATCTATACTTTCAAGCTGAATTACTAGTTTACTATGAAACTTGGATTTAAGGGTGAAAGGAAAGTTTGAAATTTATCCAAGACGGAATAAATACAAAAAAACTAACCACAAAGTTCTTCGTCTTCAGAATGCGGACAATCGGATACTCCATCGCACCTTTTAAAAATGCCTATACACGATCCATTATTACATCTAAACTCGTCTTTTGTACAATCTGCACAATCAAACTCGTCAGAACGATCTGGACAATCGGCTACTTTGTTGCATTTTTTAATCTGATCAATGCAAGTACCGTCTTGACATTTGAACTGGTGATCCAAACATGTACTGTTGTCTAATTTATACAAGAAATATAATATTATAAACCTGAATCCCTGAATGTTAAAAAATTTTCTACTCAAAGTTTAAAAAAATAAATACTACGAAATATATTTACTATGGTAACTTAAAAATTATCTACGAAATTGTTCAGCAATTTGGCTACACTAACCGAACCAACAATTAGTGGTATTACACCTCATGCCCCAAACACCCCCTACACCATTTGACAAAAAACTACCCACCGCTGGTTGTTTAAAAAAAAATGATCAAGTGTAGTAAATACTTTTCGTATTTAAAAAAATAAAAAAAAGAAAGTATGCATACTAGTGCAATTTATTTCGTCAGAACTATCCTGGCAATGTCGAATCCCATCGCATCTTTGTGCCGCAGGTATACAGAAACCATTTGCGCAATGGAAGTCATCAGGTTTACATGCTGTAAATAAATATTTTAACCGACATAGTTTTTCCCAAGAGTGTAGGAATTGTTAGCACAAAAACATTAAGGAGAGTGAAAATGTAAAGTAGAATAACCAATATTGAAATAGTTAATAACATTGTAAGAAACACTCACATGAAATATAGGTCAACATTAAAAAATGTGTTATGACTTGATAGAACAAAGTAGAATAAGATGAAGAATATACAATTGGTACATTTTAAAAGTAATGTGAAAGACGCCACAATGATTACAAAAGGACTCGACAAAAACTTACGACAATTTTTTTCGTCTGACTGATCGTCACAGTCATATTTTCTGTCACACCATTTGGACCTGGATATACATTTTCCATTGAGGCATTTGAATTCCTGTCTCTCATCACATTTTTTATCTGTGTTGCGTAAACATGCATTTTTATTATTGTTAATAAAAAATAAAATAATTTTTAAAAAGTTAAAACACTAGGTACCTCCTTTTCAATTACAAAATAAATAAAAAATCTTAATGCAAACAGCGAATACTTACAGCGATAATCTATTACAAATAGATACGATATAAGCCCAAAAATTCTATAATGCCATTATGCAATAATCAAGCAAATCTTTAAAAAAATCACGTGCTATCATGCAACGCTAGATTATATTCGAAAAGCTTCGACAAAATTCATTTAATACTAACGCAAATATTTACAAATCTAAAGGTGCGTTTAGATCTGGAACTTATGTCCAGACATATATGTCAAGTGTCGGACATAAAATCGCTTTGACTGTTTACACTTGAGATAGAAATTGCTTGAAAGAAAAACATGAATATGTGTATACATTGCCCTCCGTTGAAATTCGCAATCTTTTTAACACATATAGAAATGTATAGAAGATCAGGTGTAAACGCTGCATGAAATTTATGTAAGACATATACGTTTTAACTTCTGGTGAAATGTGTCGGCTTGTAAAAATTCCGATGTAAACGATACTTTTTTGCACGTTCCGACGTCCTTGAGAGAAATTACAAGAGTTGACCTGTCGTCTACTTTTATGAAAGTGTCGCGCAAGATTCATGCATGTTTCACAAATTATTGTTCTTGTATTCTTGTAATTTAATTTTTATTTAGTACTTATAAGTAGTAATATTAATAGTAATTAATTGTAAATATTTAAAATACACTTTTGTTTAGCTTAAGCAGTGGCAGCCCGTGAGTAAGCAATTTGGGTAGACTGGGGGCCCCTGACCGGCCACCTCTGAAATTTACCGTCTTTATATTGTAATAAAAAAATCGGTAATTTTTCAGTTAACCTTCTGTTCATTAGATAATGCATTAAAATTATTTTTTAAAAAAACAAATTTTTAACTAAGCGTAAACACCGAGAAGTTGTACGTCAGTAGTTTTGCCTGCAATTTCACACTCCTACGACATGTGTATTGATAGCATTTTGCAACTGGTATCCATCGTTATCTTATCACCTGCCTATTAAATTTCGACAACAGGTGTGGAGTACTTTTTGACGGGGAGAAATCTGTACACATATTCATATTTTTCTTTCAAGCAATAAAGTATTCAAGATTTCAAAACGAATTTGATGGCATATCAATATTGAAAAATCCGAGCTCAAGTATAGTCACAAAAACTTAAGCTAAACAAATGTGTATTTTAATTATTTACAATTAGTTACTATTAATATTACTACCTAATTACTAATTAAAAATTAAATTATATTAAAAACAAGAATTTGTAAAACATGCATGAATCCTATAAAAATATCGCGCGACGCTTTCATATAAAAGTAGACGAGTGATCAACTCTTGCAATTTAGCATTGAAACATATAATATTATGTCTGACATAAATAAATGCGGCGTTTACATCTGATCTTCTATATGTGTCGACATATATTGCCGGAATTTGAAACCTATATGTCGGACAGAAATTAATCGTCGTTTACATTAGCGACAGTTACTGTCGGACATAAAATTCGTGTAATAAGTTCCAGATCTAAACGTACCTTTACATACACTAAAATATAGTAGGTACACATAATTCCTTTAACATAGAACTTACCTTCTGTTCCTCCCGGACAGTTAGCTTCGTCTTCTCCTCCTCTACAATCGCGCACCTGATTGCATTTTTGATAACCTTCTAAACAATATCCATCGGCACATTGGAATTGATCGGATCTACATGATGGTAGTTGTGAATCTGAAAATAAAAATTATTGAAAATACTACTATCACATCAAGATACTTTGACGCAAATTTTATATATGTATCTACATAAACCTTAGAAACTTCAAAGTAAGTAAATCTGCATATATATTACATTTTTGGTAACATTACTTACAACTCGACAGATAATATTTAAAAAAAAAGGTGAATAATATTGATTATGAAAAATTATTGTAGTTGGTGCAAAAATAATAAGAAATTACTTTCCGATAATAAATTCCTAATATTTGAACGATAACAATCCGGAAGGGATTTAAAGGATTTTTCATTAGAAAATCGAGAGTACAATACACACTTTAGCATTATAAAGGATCAAAATCCTTTAGTAAAATGACTACTAAAGGCAAAACACCTCTATCACATTACTAACGTAATATTGTGAATTCTATTGAAGTATGGCTTTGACATTTAACACCAGAATGTAAAAGTGGCTGCAGAAATTCTATTATATTACTATCCCCCATTCCCCACAAAGTTCAGCATTTCGTTATTGACTTAACTATTAAATAGTTCTGTGTATTTATGCAGCTTCAATTTGCCATCAGAATAATATGAAAATTGCACCCCGAAGAATATAAATATTTATTATAAAATTAAAACTACCACAGCTGTATTCATTGATGTCAAAAACATTTACTTCAGAAACTGAAATTTCGGTATACGTTACGAGGTGTAACAAGTGAGAATTACCGTGGAATCAACAAGTGAGTAATACAAAAGGATCAAATCGGAATACATTAAATAAAAATAAATTTAAAATGAAGTAACGGGTAAATAAAATAAATAATCCAAAATAGCATTTTCGTGAAGCAAAAATAGTACCGGTCAAGTATTAATAGAAGAATATTTATCACGGCTATAAAATTAAATTGTGATGATAAACTTGATTTTCTCATAAATTAATAAACTGATTATATTTTTAAAACAATTTTAAAAAGCATAAGACAGGGAAGAACACTGCAACGGGCGGTATGTAGGGCATATTCAAATTAGATTTTATTAAATGAGTTAATTATAGATCGGCATTCCATTTGACTACTTCGAGAAAATTTATTTTAGAATTTAAGGAAATCTTTCAAGTTCGACATATACATCCCATTAGATACGCAATAAAAACGTGCAAAAACTACGGATGTTCGCTTTTGTTTTATAAAACTATTTGTATGCATCAGATATAGTTTTTACTAGGTAACAATTTTAGGTTGACAGTAAAAGTTAAGATAAGCTTAACTAAACATACTTCAATGTCTCTATTTAAGAAGATGTAAAACGGCCAAATATAAATTACAAAAAAAATAGTGCGAACATCGTTCAATATTAAAAAATTTATATTACGAAAAAAATTCAGAATTACTGTCCGAATACCAAGCCTGGAGGGTTACACACGTTCGATATTTATTTGGAAAATTGACTTGGGAAACTGACAGACGTGGGTTTGAACCCCCTAAAGTGGTCTTTTTAAAAGCAATTTTTTAAATTACTAACGAACTGTTCGTGTTGCTAATTATTCGACCTTTAAATATGTACTAACTTATTATATTTTTAAAGTGAGTCGTTAAAATCATATAAATTTGTACTCATAAAAAAGTGCAAAAAATTAAGGTTAATTTAACGCTTCAAATAAATATTTAAATTAATTCATTAAATTTAATGAACTAAACGATACGATAATAAACACAGTCAATATTACATTAATTTCAACCGAAACTTTATAAACATAGATTTCTGCAAATAATATATACCCACTTAGTTTCCAACTAAAATTTTGCGCATTTCAATAAATAATTACAAAAATTAACAAATTTTGTTAACTAATTATAGAAAACAAAAAACTGGTTGCATTATATTAGTAGAAACTGTCGTTTAGAAAATTCTTAGAGCCGACTAAATTTTTAAAGCTTACACCCTCCATGGGCATCGACACTTGGTCGTCAAAAAATTTTGTTCTATTTTTACAGAAGTCTGGCTAATGGACGAGTTCTCTACAGCTTGCCAACTTCGGTAAAACTTAGTATTCGGTTACGCACTTTTTTAATAATTTTTTTATGCAGAAATGATGTATTTTTAATTCTAATTATTATAAAACTGTCCCCGAACTGTAAATTTATTTAATTTAAGAAATATTGCTGTTTTAGTTACTTTCTTTGAATCCCCTGCGATATTATCAAGTTTGTCACTATGAATATATTGAAAATAAGGTTATTTTAAATGTCATCTTCAAAGTGTTACATTAAAAAGTTGGGGTTATAAAATTTGTTTAAGTTATTACTGGCATAATCAACTCAATTTTTAACAATAATTCGACAATACATTATGAAAAAACTAATATTATATTTCAAGTTCAAATGCATTACACTACAAGGAGATGATAGGTGAAACCGAAAGTGAACCGTACTACAAATCCTACTCCTCATTCCTAAACAATATACTACATTTTGTGTTTTTAGATCAAATAAGAGTATGCAGTATTGGTGTCGATGGAGATAAAATTCAATATTTAAATATTTACATGAGTTCCGAACGTATTGCAGATACAGTAAAACTTAGATTATTCGGGCCGACTGGGACCTTGCCGATAATTGAAAAACACGTATAATAATAACTGAAGTATTTTGTTGATATTATAAAATATACCTATTATATAGTAGATCACAAACAAGGAACATATATTGTTGTATAATGTACAATAAAAAGCATTATGTGTAGAATGAACGAAATCATGTACAAAAGTAAAATATTTGTATTTATTATATTATACATTTCCAACAGGTTTACACTAAATAGCAAGAAAGACTACTGCCTATTATTGTCTACTTTTATTAAAAATCCTTATTAAGTAGCGCATTGTTTTACGATGAATATTCTCGTGTGAGACTCAAACTCACGTTGACCACTCTGGAAGTCGACACTCCACCGTACGGCTAACCTGAGCGGTTTAACTTAATAAAGTAAATTTGGTATCAGATAAAACAAAGTAGTGTTTAAATATTCATGCAGTAATTAGACAATTTTTTGGTATAATTTAATAAAACACAAATTAAATCATTTTCCTTGGTGAGAAGATGTTTGTTCCACTACGATGAGTATAGAGAAAAATATAAAGGAGAAATCAATAATATTAAACATTTCACTTAAATTTTTTAATTTGACAAATAAATAAAAATAGGTACAAAAAAAATGTATTAACTTGCAATTTTAAAAACCAAATCACATATTCATCTCTAATCCCCAACAGTATTCCAATCTGCTACATTGTCAATGTTAAAAGTTCGATGATTTAGAAAAAAAGAACAACACGATTTTCACATCGAATTCTACACCTGTAAGATGTTTGGTGTACATGGTCGTTGAGTAAATATTTAAATCTTGAAATTATCCATAACTAAATATTACTTCCATCAACATCAAAAGTACATACTCTCATTTGATCTAAAAACACAAAATATAGTAAATTGTTTAAGTATCAAAAGTAGGATTTCTAGCTTACGGTTCACTTACGGTTTCACTTATAATCTGCTTGTAGTGTAATATATTTGAACTTGAAATATAATATTAGTTTTTTCATAATGTATTGTCGAATTATTGTTAAAAATTGAGATGACTATGCCAGTAATAACTTAAACAAATTTTATAACCCCAACCTTTTAATGTAAAATTTTGAAGATGACATTTAAAATAACCTTATTTTCAATATATTCATAGTGACAAACTTGATAATATCGCAGGGGATTCAAAGAAAGTAACTAAAACAGCAATATTTCTTTTATTATTCAAATTTACGCTTTCGGGACGGTTTTATAATAATTAGAATTAAAAATAAATCATTTCTGCATAAAAAATTTATTAAAAAAGTGCGTAACCGAATACTAAGTTTTACCGAAGTTGGCAAGCTGTAGAGAACTCGTCCATTGACGACAAGTCAATGCCAAAAAGTACTTGAATTACTGCAATTTATTCTTGAGCAGATAGAAAATACAACTTGAAAGCTGTTCGGGAGGTGTTTATAATAATCAGATATTATTTTGGATAATATTAATAGTTAAATAATAAACAAATTAAAGAATAATATTTTGAACGATAACTTAAACTAGAACAATGAATTTAATTACTAAATCTTGGCATCATTTAGAAAATATTTCATAATATATCCTGCAGTCAAGAAAAATATTTTTATTGCGCTTACATTCTGGATATTTTTTATTCCAAATAAAATATACTATGTAGTATGACTGTCAAGTATGAGGATATGAAAGAATCGAACAACGTAAAAAAAGGTAGACTATTTTATAAACCGATACTTATTAATTAAGAAATGCTGCAATACTATCTACAAAAAAAACTACTCCAGAAAAAAAAGTATGTCTATCTTTGCAGACTAAATTTCTAAAAATATTATTTCCTTTTTTTTCTGATTTGTTTTGTAGTTAAATTTATTTCCAAAAAACAATAATGTAGTATTTGTTTTCAAACTGTCATTCGAATATTGATATTAAATAAATAACTATTTTCATTCATCTCAAAATTATTAAATTTATTTATCTTGAAGATGCTCATAAGAAAGTTGAGATACGTAGACAATACATAGTTATTTTATTAACCAAAGTCCAAATTCCCAAAAAACATATTATAATTAAATTTAATAATATTATTCGTATTTTTAAGAATATAATTCCCAATTTAATTTGTTGAAGATTCATTTCATCATAGGAAAGATGTTTTAAGTTGGTTTTACTTTGCCAAAGTGAAGCAATGATTATTTTTTCAAAATATTATTTATATTTAACTTAATTTTTATTGTAGACTGAAATCTGCAATATTGTGTAGTGCTCTATTTTTAATTTAATTTTATGTTTTATTATTTATAAAAAAAACATGCTGCCTGATCAGTTGCTCTTTTTTGCTGTTGTAATAAAACTAATAAAAAAAATTTTCAAAGTTCAATTAAGCAACAGGAAATATTTTGCAGTTAAGGGTGTTAAGGTCCCAGTAGCCAGTGAGGGACGACTGATGAGAGAATATTCCATATTCTTTAATTGCATATTTTTATCTTCTAAAGTAAAAAACCTTTCCTAATATGAATAGTTTTTTTTATTTTTATTATCCAATATTAAACAAATTTTAATAAATAAAACTTGTTTTATTTTTTAAAACAATTTTTTAATTAAAATCCTTTTATTTTACGATTAATTCTAATCAAAAATAAAGTATTTTATCAAAGGTCAAAAGGAATTAGATTTAAAAGTATAGCTAAGATACAATATTCCTTATTATAGTAGCTGCTAAGTTATTTTATAGATAAATAATTGCAGATAAGTAATTAAGTCTAGTTTCATTTATCTGAAAACCGTTTTTGCGACAGCTATTCGGAAAAAACCTCCACATCAAAAACTGAAAACTATGTATTTTTAGGAAAAATCGGGGTGTTATAAAAGAGCTACACTAGAACAATAACTTTTTATACTTTTAAGCAGAATTTTATGTACTTTAATTTCGATAAGACCCCGAAGCGTATTACGCAAATTTGACGCCGCAAGCCTTTAATCTTTTGCGCCCTTATCCTCGACTTTACAGTTGACCATTTTTTTATTAGAATAATTTATAAAGAAAAGGAAGCTGTCTCCTGAAATTTTGCGCCACAAGCCCGGGCTTCGTGGGCTTATGTGATAATACGGCTCTGATAAGACGTATGTTGGATGTAGGATGTACACGAAACAGTCAATTTAAGATTTTGTAACTTTTATAATTTTTCTCAACAAATTAGCCCATGTTCTGGTTTGAATCTGTTACAGAAAACTAAGGGCCTTGTTTCCGATCCTATACTCAAGGATTTAAGCAAAAAAAATTATTTTCGAGTTATTTCCAATCATACACCGTTTTCACTACTCATGTAATGACTAGACTCGGTCAAAAATAGTAAATTAATGTCTCGTAGTGTTTTTTGAATAATCATTTGTTAAATTTCTGTTTTAAAATTACATACTTTATTAATATCACACATTTATTTATTTTTTAAATCTACGTATGTTTTATGCTTTTTTTCGTAAATTTTTATTTCATTTATTTCCTGTTTAATAAGTAAACCAATTCATTTTCCTGTAACGAGTAGCCTACATATATCTAATAGGAGTATATTATATAAAAATATTTTGATGCTAATATTTCTTAATTAAAAACTAGAAATTTCCAAATTTCAAGTCAATCTACAGTAAATTCGCGTTGAACCGGCACATTCGAAACAAGTCGCGGAATTGAAATTTTCCGGTTAATTAAGATGTAAGGATATTATGTTTTTAGTATGGAGCGAGGCACTTATGAGGTCCAGATTCCGGCTAATTAGCTGTCGATTGAACGCGAATTTACTGTATACTTACAATAATCGAATGCATTTTGATTCTAGAAAAGTTTTATTAGTGAAAATTTTTATTAGCAGGGTAGTGTTTTCTTCAATTTCTTTCAGAAAGAAATTATAACTTTTTAAAATAAAAAATTTCCCGAGTCAAATAAAAATGTATCAGTTTGTTATATAAAATACTGTGATATAGTTTATTATTATATTACATAATTATGTGCAAGTAGGTAGCAAGCAGTTAATGTAATTACAGTTTTTTATTATTATTTAAAAATGTAGTTTTGTAATAATTAGGCTAGGCGCAGCCTTGACCTCGTAAGGTAGCTGCCAGAAGATCTAAATAGCATAAGAGGTACTGCGTGTACCTCTTAATGAAGCACCTTAAGTTGGAATCCATGAAAGAAGTACGCAGTTGTCTTGGTTTTTCTGAATTATAAATGTAACAAATTGTTCAAAATACACTTGAAAAGGTGAGTTAAATAGGAGAAGACGTTAAGTTTTCCGTGTCTATTTCTGAACAGTAATCAATTGTTTTCAATGATTGAGCAAAAAACTTGGCAAAAAATGGACTTGGTTCGTTTTAATTCTGACCCCTCCAATTACGACTATCAAACTTATTAAAGTTTTCATTTGAAATTCAGTGCAAGGCGCGACGCGAGTAACTTTTTCGAAATCTAAAACATGATACAAGGTTACAAAATGTATTCTAGCCCATTTACTTTTATATAACTGCACTATAAATTAGCACAGTATTTGAACAATGTGACCTTTTTTACTCATTTATGGCTAAACAACATCCTACTTCTTGCATATTTATAAATAACAGACATAAACCAATTTTTTTTATAATTAGGAGCCAACTTCAATTAATATTGATTACGTAATGTAAGTAAACACTAAAGGCGTCTAAAGTTAATTGAACAAATTGCATATATACACAGTGTCACCGACATGGAAAATCTATCTTATCGTGTACATCTGCATAATAATTTGTTTCGAGATGATCGTAAAGTAACTTTTTTATTATCATTGGAATATTTATTGCTTTACTAAAAATAGAGTAATGGAAATATCAAAATGAATCATCTTGGCACCCGATAGAATTTTCAAATTAAAAACCACTTTACCTGCTTACATAAATTCAAACGGAAGCATTTTTGTAACAAATCGTATAATTTTATAAGTAAATTTAATTGAATTGAAGACAAAGAAAAAATAACAATACATTTAGTGTAAATAAATAATGCGATGATAAAAAATGTACGACTTAATAATACTCGATAACAAAAATAAAGAAAGAGTAAAAAAGTAATGCAACTGCTGAAAGCTACACATTGTCGGTGTTCCGCTGAGAAATTACTACATTTCAGAAACTTTTTTGTATTATTTTTTAGTTACTTCCCTTAATAAATGAAAAGATCTGTAGTACTTTTATTATTATCACATAATGTCCAAAGAGACAAAAAATTTCTATAAAATATTTAAACAGCAAAGAATTTTTCATTAACGATACAACAAATTTATACATTAAAAGTGAAAGGTTTATAAATAAATACCATGGTTTTTCTCGACGGTGATCTCAACATCTTAACAATAAGCAAACCATACTTCTATAAACTATTCATAATAAATTTTTAATAAATAAACCATTACAACTACAAAGTGACACCGCACCGTAATAATTAAGTAGGTGTGACCACATTCCATCTTACACAATTTTTACAAAATCGAGTTGAACTTAAATTACACTTCGCGTACCGCGAATACGCATCATTGTTGAATAACTAACCATCTAATTTACCCACCTTTAAATTTGCTTTTCGTCAAATGAATTTCAAGTCAAAAAATTTATTATACAAAATTTTTCCGGGAACGACAGTTCAACATACTTGAAAACAAACAACTAAAACGTAAATTCTCTTTTTAACCGTATACTTTCGGGATCAACTTTCACTACGGCAAACTGTGATTTACATTATTTTTTTTAAATTTTCCAACACTCATTATTATTCCTTGGAAAATAAACGGATAAAACGAAAATTTTACAATACGCTCTTTTAATTAAATACAAAATTCAATTTTGCAGAAATGATTATTTATACTTGTTTAATGATGTAATCGAAAACCTGCCTTGATTGAGTAATTACTAGGTATTCGTCGTAAAGTTGATGCTGATTATTTTTTTGTATACCGGTAGTACCCACCCACCATTTTCGAGTTACTTCTAATTATTACGGCACAAATCGCAAAATTTAAAAAACCAACTATTTGCCGGATAATTAAAATAAAAACAATACGAAGGATTTTAATTTAATACATTTTAATGGGAAGGAAAGTAAAAACGCAAACATGAAAAAAGTATATAACATTTTGTAGGTAAATAAATAATTAAAATAGAAAAGAGGAAATTAAAAAATAATTCGACGTCAAAGTAATTGACAGATAATTTTCCTACAATATTTGCAAATCGCTATTACCTTTTTTTATTATTTCAAGTTTTAATCAAGCAAAAAGCTTCACATAGTCAGTGAATGTAAATTGAGGGTAATCATTATTTTAAAATTCACATAAAAGTAATTGAAAGTAACGAGGGCATCATAATCCATGCATTATCACTGGGTGGAAGAATACAAAACGGCATAAGCGTGATTATTACGGTGGCTAAATTAAAAGAACTGAAATAATAATAATAATTACCATTTGCTACACGTAATTATCTACGAGGAATTCGGACAAGATTTGACATCGAAATTTCAACTATAATTCACGAACGTTCGGTTTGTAAAATAAATATCGACAAATACTATTAAGTGTTTTATTGTGACTTTGTATATCCACTTAGATATTATTTATTGTTTGCTGTTCAAATGTAAATTTTGTTTACACGCCGTCCTACTTAACATTTCTGACTTCTTATATGTTATGATTATGGTTAATTTAACTTATAATATTGATCATATTTAATATTTATACATCACATTATAATACCGGTATTGATATAGAATAGTGATCGATCATAAATATATCTTTTTATGTAGACTTTAGTATAAACTTTTTGAACTACACATGAAGATCTAATTGGTTTACATTATTATTATTATTATTAGTTTTTCGACGTCGCGTCGTCGTGTTCGAAATAATAGGTCGTCGTAATTTGAAGATATGCAGAACTTCTTCCTTAAGTCAACAAGTGAAATGGTATTTCTATTTGCCAAACTTATAAAACCTCGAGTTTGCATTTTGTCGATAAAGTTAATTTAAGGTTATTCATCATCGGCGGTCTTATTTTGATGTACGTAATATGAATGCAAAATTTATATAAAACTGCATTAAGTAAAAATAAAATTTATCGTGAAATACTTATGTTAATATGAAAAACCATGAAATATACTCGTCGCTATATGTTATAATCTAACGATGACAGTAAAAAATGATAAATATACAATTTTACCATATATTATACAAGGAAGTTGTTAAAAATCAGAGACAACTGTCTTGTAAAGGCTCGTGGTACGATACGCCCCGATACAGATCATCAACATTCATTAGCATAATGGGTTACCATCAAGCACGAATTCCCTCCAGTTACTAACTGTTTACTGAAAACAAATCGTTTCAACTACAATTTTGTAAAAATTAAGCTCAAGACAATAAGATTTACTGAAATATTAATTCAGCTTCAAATCGATAGTTTCATCATTTAAAACCCTCCTTAAGAAAATGGAAATACATTATAGCTCGAGTATCAACCTATTAGTTTTGACACAATAATTTTGGTTGGTTAAACTGGCAATTAGCAACAATGTGTAAATTTACGAGCCCAATTAAAAGAATCTTAACTGGTTCATAAGATTTAACACAGTGACGACAATGCATTATTTTAATAAAGCAAATTACTACATATTATGTAGTTTGTGTATCTTAAAAATAGCAATAACAATTTAACACTATTCCAGATTAGAATTAACGACTTAATAAAAATTAAGACAAAATGCATCACAAAAAAATATGCATCATAAAAATTATGCAACTATTATTTCGATCCGTCAATCCATTCATTAATAGAGCGTTCGGTACTATCAATTATTTTGTGCGACAAACAAATTAAAATTTTTGTTCTAATAATAACAACATCTTGTAATATTTATAGTACAAATTTATTAATTTAAATTAAAATTTAATTCAATGTCAAAAATATTGAATTTGTAAGTTACATAAAAATAAAAAAAGAAGTTGGTTTCTTTATTAATGCTTTTTAAATGAAAGAAATATGTGTAGTATCGTACATTATTATTGTAACGACCATCGCAATTAAAAATTATTTAAATTATTAATTGGAAGGATATTTTTGCATATTATCTACTGGTTATGACGGAATTCTATAATCCGAAGTAACAAAAGTAATAAAAAACTAATTTTCTTATAACAACTTTTAAAGTTCGTGATATATGTTCGTGATCGACTAGTGCCATCTTTAATATAGCAAATAAATTAAAATCATCAGATATTGTTTCACGAAAAGCTCGATAACATTTTTATTTTCAAGATGTTCAACATTATAAATATTTAATGTTTTACAAAATAATCGCCGAGAGAAATTTTCAAAACTTAAGCCTAATTTGCGTAATAGTCCATTTAAAATTAATTGTAAATTATTTTTAACAACTTAAATTCATTAAAGATCACGAAAGAGTAATAAAATTATTGACAATTCGCATAAATCCGACTTATTCTTCCACCTCACCTCCCAGCCCTGTATGGATTATAATAGTTGAACGGTTAACTGCACGATTCGACCAAGAAAATTAATTATATCAATGCAGAAGTATCTTACGGATATTAAAATTATAATAGGTGGTAACAATTGCTATAAATAGTGCATTGTTGGCTAATAACTTTCACGTCAAATAAGCCAATCAATTTTGAATATTAAATTGTGCGGTGGCGTGTAAAAACCATTTTACATAAATTCCGTTTTTCTGGTACCTTAATAAAGTAAAAGAAAATTCCGAAATAATTTTAATTAAATTTTACTGAAACATGAAAATAAGAAAGATGTTGAAAATAAACATAGATAGAAGATGAGAAAATTCAAGAAAGTATTAAGAAATAACAATAACGATAATATTTTTATTATTAAATTAACTTGCAACATTTCACGTCTTATTTTTATTTTTAAATGATAGAAGAAAAACTATTTACGATAGTAATTGGTTTAGTTAAAAAAATAAATCACCGAAAAAAAAGAAGTTCCACATGTGAGTAAATATTTTTTTGGTATATATTACTTCAAATTTATTTTAATGATGATTGATGTGTAAAAAATTAATCAACCATTAAAAATGTTACACATATCTACGCTGTATAAAATCTGTTCTAATTAAGTTTGGCATTTGCTTTAAAAAATATATCAATAACACCTTTTGTTGGTCCGAACAATTCATACACCGAAATAAAAATTTGTAATTATTGCTGCAGACTCAATTTCAAATTGATTGTTTTACACAATGGTTGTGAAAATGTAATCATAAAATCGTTTTAGTGCAGTTAAATTGGTAACTTCAAACGCTTCTGGTTTACTTAACATAATGCTAAAAATACTTAATTGCTGCAATGTTTATTTACAATAAAATAATCTGCTAAAGTGGAAATGAAAGACATCAAATATCTGCACTCTTTGTTATAAAAAAGTAAAACAACGTCGCTATTTCGACAATATTTCGTTCTTAACACTAGCTCGGTAATCGTTACAAAATTGCGAAAGGAAGTGAGGTCAGGAAAAGTCAGGAAACAACTCTGTTTTGCGGAAACTAAAGAGAAAAGCCGCAGGGCTACCACACTAATGATTCATTTCTTGGATTCATAAATCTGTATCTGACAACCAATTGGTGCCTAAAAGACAAATTATCCGCTTTTAGCGTAACACAAAAAAAATTACGTTTTACGAAAATATTTATAGATACAGAAATAAGATTTGAAAAATATCACAACAAAATTTTCTTGTCAAAGGTTTACTGATGGTGAAACAACAAACGCGGTAAAGAAGAACCCTAACGTGGATATAAGGATGTGCAGAACCACGTCCTGGGGGAATGACAGATGCAAGAGGCGACAAACTCAATTACTGTAAACCACCGCGTGTCCACTCGACCTTTGAACAGATCCCGAGATCGGCTGTTCACAAGTGTATATGCGATTTGTCTTACAAGTTATATTGCCCCTTTTGTATGTTTCAAGAAATAAAATACTTTTCTTTGTGAACATATAAGAAACAAGAGTAAATTTAATTTTGGCTTTAAGATTTTCTCTAATAAAGAATAATAATGCTGCCTTTTATTAGTAGTATCTACAAAATAAAAATATTATTTCATGAATAAATGGAAACAGATAAGCATCTTAATTTTAATTCACGTGATATTCAATAATCTCGAACCTTTTATACATAAATACAATATAACAAGCAGTCCATTAAGATTATAATTTTAATAATTTAATGAAATGGAAATCCTTTAAATCCCTAATTTAAATGTCAAAATTAGTAGTAACATATGAAAAGGACTCGATACGAAAGCAATATCTATCTAATATTATAAATATTACTGAGAATCAAAAAGGAAGTTTTTAATTAAACTTTAAAAAAATTATTTTTCGGAAAATTAATTAATAGTTTAGGAAATGTTTTTAGACGTGGACACTCAAAATTTGCTGGTACACGAGTCGAAGAAGAACGTTGATTTAAATTTATTTTTTTAAACAATTGTTCTCTCGAGTTTAATAGGTACTCGGCAATTTACGATTATCAAGTCGATTAATAGAATTAATTTATTTTATTAGTCATTAGTTAATATAAAGGATTATACGATTATTGAAATCTCGAATGCTAGTCACGACCGAAATATGATCACTCCCAAACAATCACGAAAGGAAAATTATCAAAATGAAATAAAAAATAACAAAGTTAAATTTCAATAAAAAGTAAAAAAAAACTACTGAATAGTAACGATCGTCTAAACAACAATTAATTTACCCTATATCCCCCTGATAAGTACAACTAATTTGGAAATAAATTCGAGTTAATGTAATTAAAAATGTATTAAAAACACTAAAATTGGATAAAAATAATAAAAGAATTGAACAATATAAGAATAAAAGTAAAGAAATAATCATTAGAAAAGCAAAAGTGAACGGTATTTTTGTCAGTTTATAATACGTGCGTGTTTTGCGAAACTTAACTTCAACTTCCTATATTGCAGTTGTAAGTGACTCTCGAAGTTTGGAATTTTTACAGCATTTGCAGATGTTTGGTCAAAATTATATTTATACATGGAATTATTTCTTTTGAAGTGTCCGACGTTAACTGTTAAGTATCCAATGTGTCAGTCTAACATAATCTAAACATGTAAATAGACATTTACGTAATGCATGTATGTATATTTATTTTATTATGCACAGTTGCAATGTGTTTCTGAAAAATTAGGTCGACGCATCTTTATGCGATAACACAGAATACCTGACAGTAAATATTGTATGTATTTACTTGCTCCGAAGAAAAACCACACAGAAAAAGTAAGTGCAAGTCTGGGTTAATGCTCTCCACATACTGAGATTTAGTATCAGCAATATTTATGAAGAATTATAATTAAATGTTAAACAAGCAAACAGAAATTATATTGTTTACACAGCGTACTTCGATGTGTAACTTCAGAAAACTTCGTTAAAATTTAAAAACAGACAACGGATCATTTTGCTGCACGAAATGTTTCAAAACTCCTTGTATATTATTAATATTTATATCAACACATATTACTTTAAATTCAATTTTGCAATTTCGACACACCAGAGGTACCGCAACCTCCCGCCCGGGCTACCCGACAACCTCCTCAACCTCCGGAGTTGAAATTTGTTTCAACTGTTGAAATCTATTTGCCCAGTCTGGTTTTAGACCCCATCACAGCACTGCGACCTCCTTGATGCGGCTTACCTCGGATATTGCTTCAGCAGTCGATCGTTCTGAGGTCACCTTACTGGTCTTTCTTGACTATTCTAAGGCATTTGACTCGGTTGTGCATGATCGTCTCTTAGCCAAATTACACCATTACGGCTGTGATGAGTCACTGTGTAGGTGGTTAGCGAGCTATTTGCGTGATAGATCCCAGATGGTTGAGTTGGCGGGGAGGGTATCTCGGCCTTTGATTGTTTCTCGTGGTGTTCCGCAGGGGAGCATTCTTGCCCCGCTCTTATTTATTTTATATACAACTGATTTGGAGAGAGTAGTGGAATCGGATTGCTCTCTCGATCTTTATGCCGATGATTCTCGAGTACGTGTGTCGTGCCTGCCTTCAAACATTGACACTGCAATAGAGGTATTAAATCGCAATCTCGAGTCGATACGTGTTTGGTCATTGTCGAATGGTCTGGCTCTGAACCCAGCGAAATCGGAACTGCTGTTCTTGGGTAATCCGGGGCTGGTGCGTAGGGCTCTAAGTGTTGCAACATTGTCTGTTGCGATTGGCGATGAAGTTGTCAGGGTCGTGGATTGTGCTCGGTGTCTGGGGCTTGTCTTGGACGGTGAGCTGAACTTTCGTCGACATGTAGACCAGAAACTGAAGGCATGTTATTACAAGCTCCGATCGCTATACCAGTTCAAGACTCTTTTACCTTCACATGTGAAGTGGTCAATCGTTAGTACCACGATCTTGTCTAACATTGAGTATTGTGCTGCGGTGTACTACGGTTTCCTCACGCAGGAATATAAGCGCAAGCTCCAGCTCTTGCAAAATTCTTGTTTACGGTTTTCCTTTGACGTGCGTAGGTACGATCACGTTACTCCTTTTTATCGAGATCTGGGGCTGCTTAAAATTGATGAGCGGTTTTCTTTACTCTTTGGCGTTGTGCTTTTTAAGATCGTGAAGAGTGGGGAACCGAGCTATCTGAGAAGTATGATTAGGCCTCGTTCGGCTTGTCATACTCGTAGTTTGAGGGATTTGGGGAACTTTGATGTTCCTTCCTATTCCGCGGCAGGTTTCGAGCGGTGTTTTGCGTGTTTGGCGCCCAGATTTATGGAAAAACATCGACAACTTTTCAACGACTGCACAAGTGTGAGGTCCTTCCGCCGTGATCTGGACGCTGTTTTACGTGCCCAAATGTAAATGGTTAATGTGATTCATCTTGATTGAATTGATAATGTAACTGTTAATATGTTATAAATTATTATTTTTGTTTTTTTGCGTCAATATGGGTGGCTTGAAAACCTAACTTTGTTAGAAGCCATCCAATTAAGAACATGTATTATAGTTTCTTAATAAATTTATTTATTATTATTATTTATTATTATTTCAAAGAAAACAGAATCACATCGTAAAATATGTAGGATATTGTAGATGTGTACAAGTGTATACAAATTGAATTTTAATATATTAATTTTTCCAGTAGCAAGGAAAATTATTTAAATCTGTAATAATTTTCAATTTTGTTATTATTTAAATTAAATTTGCATAAATAAATTATTATAAAATGAAATTGATGTCCAAGTGAATTTAAGGTAAAATCAATATGCACCTATTTGTAGATTTTCTAATGGATTTCATTTAAAATGTTTCACTAATTAGTATTTTAAATTACAATTTCAACATACGTAAATAATAAAAATAATTAGTAAATTATAAATTAGAGTGGAATAAACAACGAAGATAAACAAAATACTAAAGCAATTTCGTACGTACTTGACTAGGCTTAAAATTCGAAAGCGAATGTTTGAGAATCACAGAAAATAAGTAGAAAATTAGGTTTGAGTAACTATGTTTGCCACAGATATTGAACCAACTTCTGCTTCTGGTAAATACATCCGATATTTGATTCAATAACACAAAAACCAAAATACAATAATACACTAAAATCTGTACATATTTCAACGTTTCTCCAAGTATTTTGTTTTTAGTAAATTGGGTTGTGCGTTTACAAAAAATCATTTCCGCACGATTGCTAATTATTACTATTTTTTGGCTTAAAATATTTTTACATAACATCGTCAAGTAAATAGAGGAGTGAATTTTTTTAAATATTAGATACTGATGAGAATAATATAATATATTGATCTTTGGCCAATGGGAACCTAAGTGTAAATATTAGCAATTGTATACTACTATAGGAAAACAGCATCTTTTTTAAAAATAACTTGCAGAAGATTTACTACTATCTTAAAGCACAAGAGAAAGATGCTTCCTGACAAAATCCTTTAAATTAGTAATTGCACGAAACAAAACCGGCGCCGTGCATATCGTGCAATTATAAACTTTATGCATTTGTTGTTAAATTTTAAAACAATACTAAGATTACAATTTTGGCTTTTATCCGTTTAACTGTTTATTCAACAAAATGTTGTGGTCGAAGTAAGGTCAAATATAAAAAATTCATAAATGACTCCTAGCGTTCACCATTTGCCAGTGTTTACATTTATACATGAAAATACAATTTGAAAATATAGAAACATTATGCTAACGTCTTTTTTTTTTGAAAAACCTAGATTCAAGCGTTTGATAAATAATTATAATAATTAAATTTGTTTAAATTTGAAACAATAACACTTTTATACAATCAATTACGCAACAATGTATCTGCTTTGTAAAAAATGATGATTATCGAAATATTATTAAACATGACCGATGATAAGAAAGATATGCTTCGAAATAATATGTGATTTATAATAATGATAAGTACGACATTTAGGCACGATTGTGTGTAGGCACCTTTACACCCCATCGAACATTAATAATTAATTGCATGTTATATCGTTTGATTTTTTTTTAAGTTTACTTTGATTCTAGTAGACCAATAAATTGTGCCAAAGCTTACAATTACGAAATGTTGTACAAACGATAATGACCTGGTTCTCTTACAATTAGTCATTAGATCTAAATATTTCGTTCTAATAATAAAAATAGTCGGTACTCGTCGATCATGTCATACCCCAAGAAGTTTTTACAAAGGTCTCTTTAATTAAAATGAAATCAAGTACTTAGTTGCAGACGATGCAAAAAAAAAACATTTATTATTACATGGATTGAAATTTATAAAATAGAAGATTGAACCTTCGCTTAACTAAATTTAACAATTATTTCGAACTTGGGAGATATAGACAGTGTAATAATTATGAATTGAAGGCATGAGATAGCGTATGCATTTGATCTTGATTCGGCCAAGTCAATAAATAATTAGAATTAGTCATTCAATCTAACACATACTACAGAAATATTTTATTAATAGGACTTATAGCAATTGATATGATCGCATCAATCGCATTAACATAACAATTTAGCAAATCTATTTGCAAGGGTCTTCGCACTTGACCGCAACGGCTTAATTAAGTACTCGTTTTGTCAAAATTATATTTAATTATATTTTTCTGCAAAATACATATCAAAGAGAACGACGATATTATAATAGAACTTCAAATTATGACCTCGAATTAGTGAAATTATTAGAAAACTAATTCTAAAATTACAAGCATCCAACGTTTAACCCAATAAACATGCCATTCAATTTGATTATGTGGGCATCTTACCAAAGGTAATCTAATAAATTTGAACATTTTATAATCAAACTGTATATTTAAAATTATAATCCAAGTTAAACAAATGGATGATTCAGTTCAACATGTACGGTAAACAGTTACGATACTCTGAATGCCACAAATCGGCCATTTGATTACATGTCATGAAAGCTGAAGCAAACCTGTTACATGCTAATGAATGTTGTTTACTTTAACCAATTTTTATCAAAAACCCAAATAAAGAAAAGCTACCAAATACAAACATTTGCAAAAATTATCCAATTACTGAAAATAGCCAAAAATCTATTTTGGTGTAGTAATCCACTTGTTTATTATTGTAATATAACAATTTAACACTTTTTTTTAACAATTTTGAATGAATATTTTTTATAACTTCCAAATATTATTGGAATTATTCCTTTATAAAAAAATAAAATAGTAGATAATAAAAAGTAAACTTAAAAAATACACCTTCGTAGTTCAACAAGTTAGATTGAAGAATTTTGGTGAATTTTCATCAAAAATAAATTGAATAGCGTGAAATTAACCAAGTTAAAAAATTTGAGAAACATTGTTTGCCTATTAGAAAGAAGATTGACGTTGTTTTGTCATTTTGACGATGTTTCAAACCTATCATCGCCTCCTTATCCCCAAATTTTCTAGCCGGATTCAACTCAAATTTTTTTATATCTTTAAAAGTTTTAAAATAGCTTGAAGTGATTTTCAAATATTTAATACATTGTTAAAACTACAGATTTTATTTTTGTACCTTACAGAAATATAATGTAGTATGTATCTCCTATATTTTCTATTAATAATAAACAGTGCCAACCTTGTAATGAAATGTCTTGATTAGATAGAATTTTAGTATGTAAATGAAATGAATGAATGCTGTATAATGTACTATGGAGCATTAACTGACTTTTTAAAAAATGACGTAATTTGTCGACTAAATAATTACTTAGGTAGGTACTCTACTTTATTTATAAAAATCTAAATTTTTACTAAAATTATTTACCATTAATTTTATAAATGATTGATAAAACATCTTTATATGTTCATAGAGAAAAATATGCAGAATTCAATTTCAATTTGCTATTACAATTTTGAAAATAATTTTCATCTTTAATACAAAATTTTCAATTAACAAAATTTAATGAAAACTTCTATCAATATTAAAATCTAATCTTTTTACAAGAATGTCAAGCTAAGAGAATCTACCAAAAATAATATATTTTTTAAATATTATTTATGCAAATAAATTATCTCTTTCATTCATAATTTTAAGTTTTCGGTTTGAACTTTTTGGAAACCTTGCTCGTGTAAGAATTTGATAAGAATTTTTCTTTTGATTCTCTAATCAGTATTCAAGGCTATTTTCAATTAGATAAAATTATCTAATACATATCATAATATTTGTGATAGATACTTCGTATTGAATGTCCACTCTTTTTAGTCACTTTTTAATAATAGTAATTTAGCCGGATTTCATCTATAATAAATTTATTATATGGTCGGTATTATTTGATCAAAGTACATTTATTTTTATGAAATTGCTTTTCTTCTATACATTCAATCAATACAGTACTAACTTTCCAAATATAATGTTTACAGTTTTTGAACACAGAGAGGTATGGCCCGCAAATTTTAAATTTGAAGTTCACTTTCCGTGTAAGCATTTGTTTTACTTTACTGCCCGCACTAGGCGGCACTAAAGTACTTTTAAGCCCTGGCTCATAAATCAATTTTATATTACACTGAATCATTATTTGTCTTTTATACCTTGACAACGAGATATATTAAATAGGCCCTAAAATTTTTAAAAATAAATGATGCCTTGATGATCTTACTTGCGTGTATTTGTTATTTTCAGACTCTGAAGAAGACCTGAATTAAGGTTAAAACTAGTTAGTTTAAGAGTAAAGGAAGAAGAGAGATCATTTGTTTGATTTGACCCAAAAAAACCCACGAATTCCACCATTTTTCTGAGAAAAAATAATTAAATTTAGCAATCATCAAATTCAAAATTTATAAAATTTTTAAATGTTGACAAATTCAAATGCAATGAAATATAAAACGTAGTATATAACGAGATATAATAACGAGAGAAACAAAATGAAACACAGTCAAATTTAATAACGTCACGAATATTTATTTGGCACTTGATGGGACAGTTTTATTTGAATAATTTCCAGATGTTCAAATGATCAGAGGCCTGAAGATAATTAAACTACAGGACTCTCCTAAAAATGGGCAACTCTTGAAATATTTATTATATTACGAAAGCTGTTACTTACTTACTTACCTTCCTTCGACCGTCGGAAGATCGATACACAAAGATTGTCCCCCGGCAACCCTTAAATCTATTACATCCCTAAGACTGTTACTCAATACCGCACGAAATTGAGTAATGTAATCAAACTCAATTATCGCATTTAAAATTTTTTTTTTTAATTAACGTGATTTATTTTGTTTTTCAATGAAAAATTATTATTATTCATTATTAGTTTGTACATTTTTTATGACTTTTGATATGTTCATTGAACATTTTTTGTTGAAAATGATCTCATCGACAAATACCATGTAATTAAGAATTCTACTGTTAACCATGGGGAATTCAAGGGGGGGTGCAAGCAAGATTCATTAAATAAAGGGCGTAAGTGCACCACTTTACAACCCTTATAGGCACCCACGAGTTCAACTATTTTTTATGTTCTAGTATTCAAATTAATTGTCAAATAACCAGCGCAGCATCACAACGTAAATATGTAAAATTTGTAAGCTTGGTCAAACTATATCAATGCAATACACTTTCTTAATAGTTACGACTACTTGTGATGAAATACTGTAGATAAACTATCAAATAATTTATACACCTTCTATCAAGTTATTCAGCCATAACGAGATACTTATTTAGTATATATTTGCATTCGTCTAACATAAAATAAACATGGCATTGAATGTTTAATCAAATGTGATATTACACTGACGAACTATTATAAAACATCAGTTATCAAATTTAACAAATTTTTTTTTTTTATAATTTTGCAAATGTTTTGTAAAATTAAGGTACTACTACTACCTAATTAATCATGACAATGTTTTCATAAAGATAACACCGTTTCCTGTAAAATTTCAATCAATCTTATTAGGCAAATGATAAGAATATGTTTAATTTAAAGTTTGAGGAAATCATTTATTAGAAAACCGGAAAAGTGTAATTGCCAAAAATATCATCAATTAAAAGACGATCTAAATAGCATCTTATGGTTGGGTTCTTAATTATTTAAAAAAATTAATTATATTCAATGCAATAAAATTTGTATGTGGGAGAGTTGAACATCAAGATTCAAGGATACCATTTAAAATTTTTAATGTCAAATTAAAGTACAATTACATAATACATGTAAAACGGGCATGCAAACTATTTTTTTTTTGAAGCTCAATTAATGTCTAAATTTACCTGCACTGGCTACGATGCAAAAGATAACGACAACAATTCCCAATAATTGTATGGATATCCTGTCGAACTGCAACATGTCGGCTAGTCTTTTTAACAGGAGCAATAATAATTAACGATGCGTTATATTCAGTAACGTTGACCGCACATTTTTCTTAAACTTTCTTAAATATAAACAGAAGCGATAATTTAATAAATTAAATATTGGAATATATAACGAAGTGTTCTATTTTTGTTTAATACTAATATTTAAAAATATAATTCGGTAAGTGAGCATTTTGAAATTAGCAAATATTTTTTTTTAAATTAGAGCGATTAAAATTATTTCCTTTGAGAGTATGGAAATCTTGCCGAAACGAAGGCTACCTAATCAGATTCGTTTTGATTGCTACTTAAATCAAACAAACCGCCACTTCCGGATCTGCAATTGAGTTGCATGATTTTAAAAAAATCGAAAAATTACATCACTGCATTAACAGGAACACTGTGTGCAGTATTTGTTTTCTTTTTGAAAATTCCGAAAATACGTAAACTATTTTTAACTGATCAATCAAAATAAACAAACAGTCTGGCTAACGAAACTACTGCAGCGCCACGGGGAGGCGTGACGGTAGTTATGCTGATCAAGGTTTTTGCAAGCTAGGATGAGTTGTACACAAAAAAGTTAACGATTCAAAAATTTGGAGTGAATTTATGTTACATAAAAGCAGCAAAAGAAGACGAACTAATTATAATAATTACAAACTTGATCTTCTCTAAAACACAAAATATTGTAAAAGAAAAATTTCTTCGCTTTCGTCTTATTTACGTGAAACATAATATCCTTAAATAAATTTATTTCGCGAATTTTAACATCTGGAATTATCTAATTTCTTAAGTAATCTTGTCAACAAAATAAGGACGTAATTCGACCCTTGCCGCAACTCTATTCAAATTGGTTAATTCAGGACGTAGTACCTTCGAAATGTAATAATACAGAATCCATTAAATTCTATATTAGCATACATAGTAATTTCTGCAGTATTAAATTTATTCGATGACGACAAATAATATAATTTAAATTCGTCCTAGAACAAAATCTTTCAACAGAGAAATAAACAAGCAAACGTTCGCTAGTTAATTCTGCTTCCGAATGTATTGCATTTTTTACTCTAAAAATTTGTATAACAAAAGTTTTTGTAATAGTGCTTAGGAATAGAAAGCAATAAACGTGCTTTTAATTTTTAATGCTGTAAAGATCATCGCAATTTTGAAAACCCACTAAACACGGGCAAGATTATGCTCTTTAGTTGGCCATTTCTACCATCATTAATTTGCATGATAATTCTAACAAAAAAATTGTTTAGCATAACCATTAACTTATACATACAGCACAGACTAAATTTTACTCTGGTAACAAAATTTTACAAAACTAACATTTTCAGCTTTGTATATGATAATACACAAGTAAACAAGCTTGTTAACGTATAATTTGAGATGTATGAACAGTTTACTTATATGTATATGTACAAATAATAAAAATACATACTATCAAATATTCAAAATATCATTTATCATTGATACTACATAATTACGTAGAATTTTTTGTGGCAAGAATTTATGAATGCTACCAAAATAAAAAAACAAATTTTTTTTTATACGCAAAGGTTACGTCAGCTTTTAAATTTATAAACAATACAGACTCAAAAAAAACTCTGTCAATTTTAATAATTTGACAAAAATTCGCAAATATTTGATAACCTCAAATGCTCGTTCCTTTCCTTTCTTATCATTATTATACAATACGATAATAAAACATTTTAAAGCCATTTATCAACACCGTTTCACGAGAAAACTCAATGTTAGTCATGTACAAATTATAATATTTACGTCCTTCAAAATACACTTTAAATTGAGCGTTCCAGAACGAAATAAATGGTCGGTAAAATATATATATATATCAATATTACCTATAAGTAGTACACAAAGAAACAAAATAATTGTCAAATTCGATGTTTCGTATGTATACTACCTACTACCGTGTATTGGGTATACCAAATAAAAACAATTTTACATTACACATACATTTATATTATGATTTACGAGTGTAGTCAACGTTTTATTACACTATTTACCGATAGGTGATAAATTTTTCTATATTTTCTTTGAAAAACTAATTTTAAAATTTGTATCGATTTTTTTAATCAACCTGAAAAAAAAAAATGACATACTAAAATATATTTACGTTGAACGCAGCTTATAAAATCGCTGGTTAATTTATTACATTATAATATTATTTTAATTAATAAATCAAAATAGAATTATTGCTATTTTTGATATTGATTTTAGTCATGTATAATTTATTTAAAAAAAACGTTAATGGCATTATTATTTTATAATACATATATAAATGTAGTAAATGTCATTTTAAATTTTGGACGTGGATTTATAAAAATGCATTAGCATTAATGCAACTAAAATTTAATAACCTATATGCAAAATTTCTATTACGGTACATTTAAAAGAAAAATTTTAAATTAGAATTTAATTGAAAACTCTATTAATATAAATTATTTGTCAGGATTTTTAATCTTTTCCCATGGGAGAGCTACCGTGCTCTAGCTTGTACATTTACGTTTGAAAATTATATTTAGGACATTTTCTATCACCTTAAAAAAGAATAATTTTTACTAATTAACATTAGCAATTAAAATGGGATTAAAGAACCAACAAATTTTCAGCAAAAATACGAGTCATTTGTATTTTATACACTGTCAGAAAATGTATGTGCTTGCCAACGTAAATGAACAAAAATGATATTGGAACAAAACATAATTTTCTGATTACCGTTTCGAATCTCGCTTATAAAATTATAGAATACATTGATAAAACATTAAAAATGTAAAAGTTTGTTGCCCCCGAATTATTGAAGTTACAGAACTATCGAACACATATTTTGGAAAGAAAAATATTATTCGACTCCGTCAAAAATATAATCAAATCAAGCATTTTACTAAATTGCATATTATTATTAGTAGCCATACGATAGTACACTTGAGAAACGATGTTGGAATAATTAAAAATAGAAATAACGTTAAATTAAACACGGAATCTTCTAAATATAATTTTTTTAAGAAAAGTGGAATCCCTTCCGCTCGATTACATGGTGAAACGAATCTTTGAAATATGTATCTCTACTCGTCTCAAAATGCACTTGTTTATGCAATTGCAAAGTGCATACGACACAGTAAATTCGCAAATCAAGCTGGTAATTATCAAAATTATAAGAATTAACTATTAACGATAATTGCAAAGAGAAGAACATTTTTTTGCAGAAAATATAAATTTATTTTGCTATAGAAACTGCGAGCGCCAAAACTTTTGAAAACTTTTGGACGGTGCGCTAAATTCATAATTTCAAAACTTCGATAGCTATTATAAAATATTAAATACCAGAATACCTAGCTTAGAATAATAACCAAAAATAGAACACACCGATATTATTCACAAAAAAACATTTTAAAAAAACTCACAACAAAACTAAAAACGCTGAGACAAATTTCTTGTACTAAAATTATATCACAAAAAAATCACATGCTTTCAAAATAAAATGCAAATCAATTACAATAAATACACCGCCAATGTGAAGATAAAATCAGACTTGACGTATTGTTAACGAAAAGGCAGTATACTACCTTTTGATAACAATCGCTGAATGCGGACAACCGCGACTGAATGAAGTCGCGTGATAATCCTTCGGTATATAGTGGAGGACACGTTCAAGCGCAGTTGTAGGTTGCACTGTTCATTTTGTACCTCCTTAATCCAGATGGGAAGGCTATTTCATAATTTTATGATCGCATACTGATCTAACACAATTCCTGGTCTTTCATTATCAATATTATAATAATTAAAGTGAATCATACAAATCACGTTTTCAAATTTTCAATATAAGAACGTAAAATAAATTACCACAAACAATAGATTAAATTTCTTATTCACAATTATAATTATTTAGTACCATTTTAACGATCGCATAAACAAAGTATCTAAATGTTTAAATCGAGCTCGCTGCAGTAGTTATTATTAAGCAGCCTCACTTACATTTTATTTTTACGATAACAATCAACATGTAGCTACCATGTGGATCGCCACCGAGATATAACAGTGCAATTTAATGGACACCACATTTTGGGAAAACGATAATACATTTTTCCAATGTAAAGTTTATTGTACTTTGGGTATTATTACGAACGCACGCAAATAAATGTTCAAGATCTAAAAATGTAGGTGCACGATTACAAAATTAGATTTTAATCCATACCAAAGAGATACAAGGAAGTACAAAAGTATATTGTTTCTTTCAGTAACTACAGACACGTACGAATAAAATTCTGAAAACTGTAAAGTTAATTACTCATAAAATTGAATAACGTGCATAAACAAATACTGATGCTAATAATACAACAATTTATTATTCAATTTTTATAAAAAAAATGTAACTGATAAAAATAAACAATGATGCTTTTGAAAAGGTTTTGCTGAAAAACCACGGAAGTTACAGAATATCTTAACCGCAATATCTTTCAAGTAAATTAATAAAAAAAATAAATGAGTAAATTAAATATTCTTTGACTAAAAATCTATTGCATAAATAAATGACGGTTTTAAAATACATAAATATTTAAATAGGTCAAATTTTACCAAATTATAGATTTTCCTTTGTAATTTTTAAATTTTTTAATATTATACTGATACTCATTAATGACCTCAACAATCCTGAAATAGTGAAGCCATTGTCACCGCGGAAAGTAACAACTGCTTCAAAATATAATTTTTTTATCAACATATAATTGGTTCTTTATACTTTAAAGAAGTTGATCTATAATTTAATAATTTTGTCATCAGTAACTATTAACACGACTCGAATGGTATAGTCGTATAAGTACTTAATTGATTTTAATTTAAATTAATAAAATATCTTGGCGTTGCAACTGGAAGTAAATTATTTATAGCAAAGTCAAAAATCTACACAAACATAATTCGGTTTTGCAAAATTGCCTTAGATTTCGTTATCGAATTAACTTTAATCATCGAGCAAACGTAGATGCGAATAAATAAAAATGACGATCATATCAAATTTTTGTTAAATACAAAAAAAAGTATTCGTGTGAATAATCATTTTTGAATACATTAACAACTTCGTTAATTCTTTAATCCGATAGAATCTGATATAAGAACGTCAAGATTAATTTTGTTCAACTGCTAAGCGTTAAGAAATCTTGAACCGCAACATAAAAATATATTATATAATTATTTAATATTCACGAGTGCTTTGTTTATATATCGAATCATTAATTAATACCACGAGACAAATTTTAAACCCGGTTAAAATTATTGCGACTTTTAGTTTATGCTAAATTTCGAAAAATTCTCATCGCGCTTTACATAAACAACACAAAACAGAATAGGAACGAGGAAACTATAGAAAAGTAGTAATATTTTATAAATAGTTCAACTCTTTAAAATAAAATGTTTAAAAATTTAATTATGCAAATTTTATCGAATATTAATGACCGTTACTCATTCTTTACTACAATTTTGTAGTATTTTTAGTCTTTTACTAATGAGCCGTAAATTGTAGAAGAATAAAAATAGTGATGAAATAAAAAATTGAATATTTGAAAGCGATTTTTATTATTTTATGCAAATGTACTTCAATTTGGTAAATAAGCTCTGTTTAACTTATTTGTTCAGTCGAACGGTTAAAACATCAAATTTGTAATAAAAAAAATAAATCGCAGAAACCAATTTAAAAATAATTAAAAAATAAACATAAATAATGTTGTAAACGACTAAATAATTTTGTAATCAATAATTTTTACTATATGACATATGCAAAATTTATGATGTAACGTACTTACTAATTCAGACCTTCGATGACCATAAAGATAATCAATATATTAAAATTCAGATTTTTCAAAAATAACATAATCGAAATGTTAAAGTCATTTATTTAACTTCAACAGTAAGCAAATGCAAAATTCTTTAGCCGAACCCCAAAAAGGATTGATTGAAAAATCAATCAAAAAGGACTGAAAAAGGATTTCCAGTTCTCTTATCATACCTGTGTTTTAAGCTTCTCGTATATCAGGTGAAATGCTTTATATCTTAATATAAAAAGACAATATGAAAAATCAAAACTTTTAAGATTTTTTCCTATCTGCAGAAGATATCCAACATTTGATATTTTCGCTAAATTTGTAAGTCAGTGCCCTTGCTGGCACAATTATCAAAAATATCAAAAACCTGAAAACAAAGTTCCTATTGTTCAAAACGGTTTTTATTTCAGATTGTTTCAACCCCCCGCCCCCAATTTTGTCTTGTATTTTTTATACACGAAAATTACTTATCTATTATATTTATTAAGAAATTAAGCAGCCAAAAAATAAAAAAGAAAGAATTGTTACGGCACTGTCGGTACACCATCAGTTAAAACTCTTTTGAATGAAAAAAAAAAAAATTCCACCATAGAAAAGATGAAGTTTAAGTTGACTTGACTTTGACATTAGTTCAAATGATTTTTAAGGAATTGATTGACAAAGTAAGCAATAATTTAATTTATGACAAGTATGATTGATTGAAAGAATTTAGTTACATAATGTATAATGAACGGTTACTAAAACAGATTTTGACAATCGCAGATAGATTAAGGCAACAAATTTGTATGGAAGTAGTGGAGGTACCTGTAGATATTTCAATAAAACCGTATTTACACTTGTGGGTGCAATGTAGCTAATCAATTCTTCCCGACTACTCGTACATAGTATAATGTGATGAAGTTTTTGCATCCGGTGTCCTGGTTTTAAATTAAAATTTAGGTTTCCCTTAAATCTTAATTATCCGAAAATTAGTAATACAAAATATAGAATTGATTTTATCAACGAACTAACAGGGAATAGAAAATATTGAAATAATCTTTACATAAATATCGCTACACAATACTTGAAAAAATATGTCAATATTTACTATGCATAACTAATTATTTGTGAATAATTTAAGCTGCAGACAACTACTTAAAAAGGCAAAAAGAAAACAAAAACAATCTATAAGTTAAATTAATAAATTAATTTGTTGATTTAAAATACAAAAATACGTTATTAGTTATACCTAATAAATTAATTATTTCAAGTCATTGGCCGAAATCCAAGTATACATTTAAAGAATTATAATACAAGTTGTTTAATCTGTTTAAGTTGATCTGCTACTTAGCAAAAAAATTAAGTCTTGAAAATGTTTAGAATTTGCTTTCGGAATATTACGCAAGTTCTTTAAATATTGTTATCAAGACCACACTAAAAATAAATTCGTTGCAAGAATAAAAGTTTTAAAAGCATTAATTGAACACGTAGTGCAAAAATGTAATCGAGTGGGTTAATTTAATAGTTATATTAGAAAAAAGTAAAATTAGGAGTTATTTAATTATAAGCCATTTTTTTTCTTCTCGAGGTTATAAATGAAATCTACAATTAACTAAACAATTTATTTGTTATTCACTAAAACTATTAATTTAAGATTAGAAATGTTTTGATCTAATAATCAGGGAATCTTTAATTTCATTACATCCTTTTTGTAAGTCCAAACAAACTTAAGCTATACTAATATTTATTCCTTAAGAATTTAAAATAAAAAAATAATTACTGTAAACATATGTAAGTATGAAACGTTCAGTGTTTTTTTTTAATCTATCGGGAAACTACTTGCATTTTAAACGCCAAAACGAACCAATTTTTTGTTATAAAAAAATTGAACTTTTTTTTTAAATAATGTTCACATGACAAATTGTGGACGTAATAATTATTCACTTTTATTAAAAAATATAATTTGGAAATAAAGCCGATTTTTTTCAATTTATGTACCTACATTAAAATTCAAACGTCCAATTTTTCATTTATTAGTAGTTCCTGTTTGGTGCAAATAATAACGAATTTGAGATTTAGAGTGATTCAGCTCTTTTGCTATTCATGACACGACATTAAAAAATATTAAATAATAGTTAAACGTGTACCGAAAATTAACAATTTTACTGCCTTAAATGCCATAATACTGTAAACCTACGTATAAATAGGAGATGAAAATAATAAGTCGATGGTTATGGAGTAACAAATTATATTGCATGTCATGTTTAAGATATTATAATATGATGGTTATATTTTTCCATTATTCAAAATTCAAAATATAGTGTGGATATACATCTTGTGTCAAATTGACAGAAAATAAAAAAACTTTACCCAATAATCATACATCAATTTATGCAGTCTAGTTTAAATATTGTCAAGAATACGTTGACCACATAACTTGCGTGTATGATGATGCGTGATATTTCAAAAGTATGAACACTATTTACATAAAATGCACGAAATAGGTAGTTATTGTTGTATTCCGATCAAGGTAATCGCAAACATTATCTAAAGTGCAAAAGTAAATATTTTATACTTTATCTACAATACCCTACCCATAATAGGCACCTAAAGACAAAATATAGATTACTAGAATACATTTTCTGTCTTTCGGGTGGAGGTATAGAAATTACTTCTATTTCTGAATTATTATAATATCTCACATACCTGGTAAACAATTTACGTTGCTATTATGTACTTTAGAACATTTTTATATTGTTTAGATAAAATCATCCCTCACCTTTCCTATTATATTTAACATGCAAACGCTAAGTGATGAGAACAAGACTAACTATGTCGACAACATTTTTTTATTAATTATCCTTTCAAACTGCGAACACCTGTTATTAAATGGGAAATGGTCTGTGGTCGATCCCCCCCCAATTACGATTTAGCCAAAAATTTCGAAAATCAATGTGTTGGTGAAATACAAAGTAAACAAAGAGATCTATTATTTAAAAATCTCCAGAAAACTTCGGTGACGTTTGTCAGCAATTTATTTTAGAAACTCGATCCTACTTTTTTAAATAAATCAAAACTTTGCATTCGCCACGGAATACATTTTTAAAATAACATTAAAAAACTTCAAATGTGCATTCTGAAACGATTTCCGTAAGATCAAAACGTGATAAATATTCATCGTGCGATATGATAACTAAAAATGACAATGGCCATTAGAGATGCGGTACATAAAATATTATTAATTGTAGTTGTATATCAATGACATGCAGACTAATACAATTTAATAATTGGCAATAATAGTCTGTCTAGTAATAATAATAATAATATCTGCAAGTCTTAACAGATAAACAAATAAAACGTGTCTAATTATAGCAGTGATTCGCCGAGTTCACGTCTTGGTTATTTATATTTTCAATATTAACAAACCTATAAACGTTATTTCAAAAATGCATTAAAAGTTGTAATTATTGTTTCGCAAAAATATTTAACCCACTATAAATCAAATTAACGTAGAAAAGTTCATAAGTTGCAGTATACTATGTAGGTAATCTCTCTCTAATCGGTCTGGTTTAAGTGCACATCGATGCTTTTATTTAACACTTTTGAAGTGTCATAATTATTTCAAGTTAGGTTTAACAGATTCTGTAATGAATGCCTATAATCGCTAAAGTAATTTAATTTAATAGTTAATTTAGATAAACGATATGTAAATATGCTTGAAAGTGGTAAGACTAAAAATAAAGAAATTGTCTAATCGAAAATAAAAAAAGTTTGTTAAATCACTGATGGACAATGTAAAGTATTAATTTAACGTTAATAAAAAATATTAATTAACTATTCATGAATCACGGTGAATGAATTATGTAAATTACTAGTTTAACATTACTTGCATCAAAAATAAACTGAGAGATGAAAAACTCACAACTCCTTATACGTGGGTTTATTTCAAGATTTGATTTAAAATCTCGTCAGTGACTGGTAATATAAATAATATAAATTTTAAACTGTCAATACAGTGATTAGAATAATTTTTCCTACAGGTAGCGATTACAAGTTATGATACTCTAAATTGGTTTCTCGATGTGTGAGGATTACTTTGGAAGAGGAAAAAATTGCACTCGGAAAATTTCTTCATAACTGTTTACGCCACTTTTCGTGCAAGAAAATAGGAAATTATATTTGTGCAAGCATCCTGCAGTATAGGTTAATGTCTCTTTTTTTCTCAAGATTAAAAATATGAACGTCTGCTTTTCAAATTAGTTTGGAAATTCATAATTTTCCCTAATAAATGATGAGAGAATTTGATGAAGAATGCTTAAATCGGTGCCAGTCGGTGCTTTACGCAAAAGTTGAACATTTCTTTACATATAAATACAAAATAATGCAGAAAATAGACCAAAGCAATAAGTGTATATTAACAAAATTGATTTATATTATTAGTAAACTGTTCGTGTTACTACATTCCATTAAAATTCTGAACAAGTGCAAAATGTATTTTTTTCTCAACGAATGAAATAGTTTGTTTTCTAAACGTTAAAAGTTGGATATTAATAAATAATTTTGTAAATATGAACGAACAAAATAGGTTGTTATGTTTAGATTTTACTAGCTTTGCGACACAGATGAATTTGTAGTTTTATAAACCAAGTCGTAATTTTGCAAATTAATATGGATTGCGGTTTATGATTTCGCCAAGCTTAAAAGTTTAACTCGTACATACGTTCTGAAATAATCTTTATTAAAACTTTTGTAGCGACCCATATAGCAAAAATCGTTATACTTAACTAAATGATGCGATGGGTCAATGTACCATTACCGCTCTACAATATTATTGAACAATTTCCTACGGCAATTTATGAATTAAAATTAGCCAAACGAAATCAACACAAGTCGAAAGATACAAGACTTGGTGACAGGATAGTTTGAAAGGGGTGAGAGTATGCGACATCGTGCCAGGCCTGAAGCGACACAGCCACAGGTCCCTGCGTGACACCCATCCCGTGACAGATACCGCCCATCTGCAGACGATATCTATTAGAATTCCTATATAACAAGAACTTAACTTTAACGTGATAGCTGATTATTATCGTCACATTATCAGCTTTTAACTTTAAGTCCTTTTACTCAACATTTCAAGCATAAATAGCTTTCGATATTTTTTGACAATCGGAAAGCTAGACTCGATTCAAAATATCACATCGTTTTTCTAACGATCAAGAACAAATAATAAAATTATCTTCATGAAAATATTCTATTTAATTGCAATAGGAAAAGCATGTTCTAATACAGCTTTCTTATTATTATTATTATATACACCCTGTATATTTTTGCTTATCGATATTTTTACTTAGTTTTCTTTAATAATATGATATAATTTAATAGTTTTAAAAAATAATCAATGTAACAACAATGTTATATTGTTTAAATTTCAATAATAATAAATAAAAAAGAATTAATTTCATAATTTACATTATTATTAAGATCAAAACTATTTAATTGAATAATTATAGTTTGTTACACCTTGTTCGAACATTGTGCTTCGACTTCGGATTCTCATCAGACAAACCTGGAATTACTATGTAAAAGAACTTCTTTTACATAATATTCTATTCGTATTCAATTATATAGTTTTGATCTTAATAATAACGTAAGTTATGAAATTAATGTTTTTTAAATCTAACTTCTAACATGTAAAATTTGAAATTAATTTTAAATATTATCAGATGTTAATAACAATAATAATGGGCGGATGGTCAAAGCCTGGCGCTTACGTGCGTCGACAAACCACCAAATACGTTAACCAAATACGTTATCTGCTAAGAGAATAAAAACAAAGTGGTCACTATGCTCTCTAAGTAGAGCGAAGGACTCTGAGAGAGTGACTGATTATAAAATATAACTTCTTTCCAAAATGTGGCCCGTAAGTTTTAAAGATTTTCGAAGCACGATACGTAGGTTTCGTGGATGCATTTTTTTATTCGGCGCAGTATTACTTACTCACTTTTTGGCCCTAGGTGCAAAATTATTTCAAGGTTCTAACTTTTTTCGAGTCAAATTTACTAATCATTTCCTTTTAAAAAAATAATCTCTGGCGATGAAATTCTATTTTATCAACATCTTATAATTCCTAGTTATAGGTTTAAGTTTAAGTTTTTTTGAAATTTCATTATTTCTTTAATTTTTATTAATTTTGTGGATGTCGTTTTTCTTAAAGTTATTTGTCTATTTTTTTAAATGAATTTAGACTATAATTTCCTTTTATAGTAATTTTCATACAAAATTTTTCATTTTTGTTTTATTTTTGCTTATAAATGCAACTAATCAATTTTTAATTTATTTAAAAATACGTTTTAATTTTTTAATTTTCATAATCCCCCCCCCCCTGCTAATTTTTATTATATCTTTCAAATGTTTTAGATCGACCCTGACATCCTATTGGATATGAAAAGCGCAGATCTCTATATTTATGGAGAACCCATCCTAAAGGGTATTCATAATCCCCCTTCGATGAATACTGTCGTACAACATAAATGTATTTCTTTAGAAAGAATAAAAGTTTTCTATTTAATAACATCAATCAAACATGCTATCAAGGATAACAATCCTTCGGTCTCTGAAACTGGGAGATCCGAAGTCGAAGGGAAAATTTAGTACACTAAATTTCCCTTGACGAAAGTTTTGAAAGATTTTCCTGAATTTCCTCTTGGTTTGCTTAAAAATTTCCTTTCAAAAAATATGAAAATGCAACAAACGCTCATATAGGTATAGTTTTCGTAAGATTTCCTAGATTTCTTGAAATTTTCTAATTTTCTCGGATTACACCAGAATTATTTAAATTCTGTTGTTATTGGTTTTGTGATGGTGGTTTATAGAAATTCAGGCCACTATAAATATGTAATTTACTTTATATATTTTTGATCTGAAAGTAATTGAGTTGCACGAGTTCAAATAGGACACCTGTTTTGACAGGATTTTCTGAGCAAAACCTAAAAATATTTTAACTATACTACTCAACTCGTGCCTATTTTAAAGAATTTTGATAATTCATTAAGAATTTTGATAATATTTTAAAATTAAATTTGATTTTGAAACCAAACAGAACTGATTCAAACGTGTTTTTATATTACCAGTCTATTGGCCCCTTTTGGTATTCGAAAAACTACTTAAAAAAGTTTTCATTAAACGCCTGTCTATTTCGGTCAATTCAAACAAATATGGAATTTGTTTGGTTTTAGGTTCCCTTGGCTTTTAAATTTCACTAAATTGTGCAAAAAGTTTTTGCACAATTTTGTTCGTCACCTCCGTCCACTTCTTTCTTTGAAAGCTAAAGGAGTGAACGAACGGCGCCGTTTGTGCGCCGGGACCTTTAAGTGCCAGATATTATATTAAAAGATATGAATCATAACAATAATTCCTAGAGGTTAAAAAAAGGGGAGTACCTATTAAATATTGCAAAAATAGGTGGGTTAATTATTATTGAAGATGTTCAATAAAGGAAAATTGTTAACGTCAGATTGACTGTTTAGAGTGAGGATATTATGTTGATTTCCATAGCTGCTAATAATTCTAATTTTTAATTTGTTATTAATTAAAAATTTTTTTAGCCCCCCCCTCTCTCTACCCTTATTTTTATATAATTTTAATTTTAATAATATATTATAGGTAAATAAATCTTAAAAAATATTTTAAGGAATTTAAGTAAATATACCAAGAAATACTGAATCCATAAGGGAGAATCTTCACGTAAGAGTACTTAGGATTGTGGTATTCCCCTCATCCGAGGGTCTTTTAATCACGTGAGATTTAAAAGATTTATTTAAAAGGTTAAAAGATTTAACCCCCCCCTCCTCTTCTTTATATTTATAAAACATGAATGATAATGCAGGGTTCTCCTTTGTGTGGAATAATACCTGGAAAAGTCAGAGAATTTAAAATTTTTAGCGCCAACGTCAGGAAAAAACAAAAATTTTGTCAAGGAAATATTTTTAAATTTGAAATAATTTGTTTTGCCGGCGTCCAAACGGCGAGCGTCGAAACGTCCTGGCGCCCAAATGTCCTGACCTGACAAATGTCCTGACAAATGTAATAATGTTGTTGCACGACGGTTTAACATGGGTTAGGAAAGTTTAAACAGGTTAGTAAGTGCAACAATTCTTCATTACCCCTGAGCGCTGACTTCAAAATTAATACGTCAAGTTTGTTATTGGGGGGGGGGGGAGCGATAATTTTAACTATTTTGCTAAGGAAGCGTTCATAAATTACGCAAGGACGATTTTTGTGAATTTTAACTCTCTCTTCTCCCACGTAAGAGTCCGTCAGATGATAGATACCCATAAGCTGTCTGCATTTTAGGGTGGATCCGAGATTTTCCGTGGTTGCATTTTTCAAAACCGACCCTCTGCTCCGGGCCGTTTTGACAAATGCCATTCTCGCTAAAAATATCCCTCTGGACCGGTCCTACTAGGCAAAATGTGCTACCAGGAAGGGGGTGGATCTCCCTCGATGTGGATTAATCAATACTGTGATTTTTCTTATGATGAAATTTTTCATTTATATAGAAACTGTAATATAAAAAAGGGGGGTGCTATTGCATCTAATTTCTCGCGTTCAAATGTCTCTGAGTTCAAACGGTCGCGTTCAACCGGCCGCGTTCAATTGTCCGGCTCTGTGAATTGGAATGTATTTGGAATTACAAATACGGAAACTTCGTTCAAAGCCCAAAAGCTTGCCAGTTTTAGCCATATTGTGCGATATTAGTTTCCTCAGTCGTACCATTCGACTTAGGATCAGACCTAAGGCAGACTAAAAACTACATGTTAACCTGATGCCCGATATGCGAGCAAAAGACACAACCATACAAGTTCCTAACTTTCTAATCCCCTAATCATTGATTAAGCATTAATTGATATTGGCCTAACAAATAAAACTATATACACGGAAAAAAATTATAACCACATAAAAATATAAAAAAAATAACCACAAAAATTTTAAAACTGACACTGACATTATTGTCAGTCAACACTAATTGACCTTTTTTTACAAATTATATACATTTTAAAATTATTTTATTTTAAAATTATACGTGAAAGATTCCAGTAGTTACTATGTGCAAACGTAACGCTACGTAAATTAATAAAAAAATTACATTTATTCTTTAAAACCTCATTTTCATCGATGTATTTGACGTAAATTAACTAATAAAATAAATAAAAACTCACTTCCAGTTAAATACAACGATAAAAACGTGATTTTAAAGAAAAACTGTCATTTTTTTAATTAGTTTACGTAGCGTTAATTGAATGTAAACGAAGTACCATTCTCATCCAATTAATGCTACGTAGTGTAGACTTCAATTAATATAAAAAGAACATTTTTTATTTAAAACCGAGTTTCTACCGATGTATTTAAAGTAAATTAGTTAATAAAATAAATAAAAATTCACTTCAAGTCAAATTCATCGATGGAAACGAGGTTTTAAAGAAGAAATGTCATTCTTTTTTATTATTATGCGTAGCCTTAATTGGATGAAAGCGATGCTCAAAGCTTAAATGTTTATGCTGAAATTTGATTGTTTCATTTTCACGTTAATTAATCAGATGGTCAATAATTTTTAAATTTTATTCATTTTGCTTATAATATACTTGGAAATTATTAACCACCGCCCAGTCCCACGTTGTAATAAATGATTTTATTCTTTCAGAGATTATTGTTTTATTTTATTTTGGATATGAACTTTGTTAATATTCATATTCATTTGGTTTGTATCAACTTGCAGCAACATACACCCTATCTATTTACATGGTTAACGAAGTCAGCAAAGAGAAAAAAAACATAATCAACCTTATTAAGGCCATTATTATGTTCACTTTTGCCTACTATATTGTAATTAAAAGTAATTTCTTGTAGTTCTAGAAAGTATGTTAAAAACATTAGGTTAGTTAATGTGAAGGTTCAATTTCACCCTAATCATTTTCTATTCGCTATGTTAATAAATTAATTTATACGCCAATAACAGTGTAGGTGAAGGTACATGTTTCACGTCTGTATTTTTTCTTATAATATAGTACCTATCTACCTAATTGGAATTGAGCTTTGGTTACCCTAAAACATCGCATTGAATGTTTAATTGTTGGTCATTTATACCATACAATAGGGTAAGTAAGAATTTTCTGTCAGAAACGTTTCCACATGTAAACGTATTTATCTGAAGTTAATGAAAATTGACAGTTGGGTTAACGATCGCAATTGTACTATATTTAGATGAAACTTCCGAATATCGAGATTCTCAATTATTTATATATTTTGGATCTTGCATTTAAAACTTTCCGTAATAAACTTTTACAGATTTTAATAGGTATAATAATAATTTAAAAGAAATTAATAAAGAAAGAAATAAAAGAAATTCAAAAATTTGGTTCTTCTATATAAATGAAATGACTAAGCTACTTAGATGAGTTGAATGATCTAGAAGATATAACAATAACGAGATAATTAAGCACAAAATTGCTTTATTTGATTGATTTATTTTGAAAATAAGTAATAAAATTTTACTAAATGATTTTAAAACCAGCTCATAAATAAAAATTTATTATTTAGAAAGCGGTTAATAAATTATAAATTTAATAAAAAATAATTAAATTTTAGAATATCAAATAATTTTAAATGTGTTTTTTAAATTATTATAATAACAATTTTAAATATTTCAATAATTAAAACTATAACATTGTAACATAACAATGTTAAGAAGTGTAAAGTGTATGCAATTAGTTAGTTTTTGCAGACTTGTTCAAGTTAAGAACCATAATTTAAGGATGTATTAGGTACTGCTTAAAACAAATCTTTCAAATTGCCCATTAGCGATTTCATTTGCACCTTATCAATATGTATGTAAAAAATCGATGGATGCAGTTGAAATATCAGTAGAACCTATGACATACAAATCATTAACCACTTAGGATCCATTATCCCTTTTTTTCATATATATGTATATCATAAATATAAGATATTAAGGACAATTGTAAAATCTAACATTTATCATATAATATTGCGGTAAAATAATTGAGCATATTATTTTATAATTATAATAAAATGTAGATATTTATTTAAAAGGAATTTTAATAATTTAAAAATCTATCGATATTTAGAATTCCTCAAGACAAATGTGTCCGTTTATTTTATTACAAAACGGATTAAACAAATTAGACTCTTTCAAATTTAGCAATTGCATGCAATTTCCCTGTTTATGTTGACTAAAATAGCCTGGGCATGTAAATTCTTCGCGTTATACTAAATCTATGTAAATGTATTGTTACAAATCAGTCGAGAAAATTATTAAATTTAAAAATTGTTTGGGAGCTGGAAATTTTTTCGAACGAAAAATATTATATTAGCCTAAAATAATTCAACGCATATAATTAATTTTTGTATGTTTAACCGCCACCGATGCATAATCAAATTTAATATTTTTGTGGGTCGAATCGTAATCCACAATGAACTAACTAAAAAGTACACAACATACTGCTAAAATATAATCCTGGTGTTCTTCGAAGTAACAAGCTTTTAAAATCATAATTTATTTAGATTAACATTTTTGACCTATTCGCAATTTTAGTCATCCTTAGTTTTTTCTAGAATTAATGCATAAAACATGTCGTGAATTAGATGCTTAAAGCTTGCGTACATGGTAGTACATATTTTATTATTCTTAGGTAGCTCATATCACAAATATCTGCTCGAATAAACCCTCGGATTTTAATTTTTAAGGTAGGTAAACTCAGTGATGCACCAACTCCTACATACTTTGTACGAATTAAAGTCAATAATCGTTGGTCTATTTAACTATACATATAGATGTGTTTGAAAGAGATGAAAATATTCTAACCAAATTCAAGACATCAATTTTTGCATATTTTATATGACGTAATAAAATGCTACCTCACAGTAATCACAATTAATTAAGTTTGCGTCAATTTTAATCAACCTTCTTTAGAAGCAACTTAAGTTTGTCGGAGTAGGTGAATTGAATGCCCTCTCAGGTTTTTGTTAGTGAATGCATATGAATATTCAATTTCTCATTTGCATGTGAAGAGAATTTCTGACGTTGCACCTTCACAGAAAAAGTAGGTACTTGTTTTAAAAACAAACAGGACATTATCGATTAGGTAATTGCATAAAACTTCGCTACGTGTAAAGCCATACCTAATGAGAATTTTTTAGTCGAATAATTACCAACTCGAAGACAAATATTACCAATGTTAATTACATTATAAGTTTAGAAAGTCCAAAGAAATAAAGATGCCACGATTTAGGTCTATTAATCAACATAAAATTTTTTGAACTGCATCAGTTTTAAGCGTCAGCAATATTTCTAGTACTGCTGCATTGCTTTCCATAAAAAAGTACATAATTTTTGAGTGAATCTAGACAAACAATATTATTTGGAGAACAATTCGCTACCATACTTTCACACAAGTTGTAATATGAATAAAGGATGATTGCGTTCCAAGCGTATTACAATCTCAGCAAGGGGCGCCAATCGCAGGGTGGAGACAAGAGGACAAATCATGATGTTCCACCGCCTACATGTACTAAGAGACACTAAATTAAACCACGCCAAACTGGAATAATGTGTAAAGTTAACAAAAATAATTTACACCTAAAAAAGTAATCATCCAAATACTACATACAATTGAACCAAAATTATTCAACTCAAATATTGTAAAATGACCATAATAGTATAAAAGGTGGGTGACGCATGCACTGCAGGAGACATAAGTAAATTGAAAAAAAAATAGATTATCGAGAACAACAGTTAATTCTATAAACCAAAAATTTACAAAGGCCATTAAAAATGAGGAAACAGAACCATTATTACATTCCGAGTTATATATAAAAATGCCATAATAAGATAAAAAAAACTTCTTATTGGACCCACGTAATACTACTTTCTGCATTATATTTAATAAAAGTCAACTTGAAATGACGTTATTATTATGCACAGGGTCATATATTTATACCATTCAGTATTAAAACCAGTAGTCAAAAAATTAACTTAAATTTTTTTTAAATTAATTTTTAAGTTGTGGTAAAATTTGAAAAGGGTTCCAAATTACTTGAACTCAATCCGACTACTGTACGTGTTGCGACTTCAAATAATAATGATAACGATTCAATTCGCTTTCATATTTCATGGTTAATAGAAAAATTTTAATATGTATTTCTATAGTTTTAAATACTTATAAATATTTTTTCAATTTCTTCAATCTTTGTAATTTTTGATTAAATGCATCTAATGATTGGTAATAAATATTCAAAAATATTGTCCCACCCTCTTTTCCATTTATTTTGGACTTAAAGAAAATTTTTGAATTAAGCAGTTTTAAACATTTATAATAACTGCGATAAATTGGATTGATAAAAATGAGGTATTTGGGCATCGCGATCTATCTAGATAATAGATACTACTTTCAAGTTCCAAACTACTTTTGCCAATAATAGCGACACACACTTTCATAATCAATGAAATATTTAAATGATGAACCGTAGCCAAAGCATAGATTAAATAAATATCATACAAGTAACGACTTGTGATTCAGAAAATACTTGCAATACTTTCACATAATATACTAAAGTCAATTTATTGATAATAATTTTTTGCAATACGGATCTGAAGATATGAGTGTCACATGATAATATCGTCCCAGCAAACATACAAGTCAGAAAGATTTCTTAAAGAAGTCTTTTTAAAGACGTCTTTAAGAACTCTAAATATGATGTCTGAACGACTTCATTTTTCAGAACTCTCAATTAAGAGGTCTTGAAGAAGTCTTTTTACTGACTTCGTAAGATGTCAAAAATATGAGTTCTATAAGAAGTCTTTCTTCTGACTTCATAAGACGTCAAAATTATGAGTTCTTTAATAAGTCTTTCTTCTGACTTCCTAAAACGTCAAAAATATGAGTTCTTTAAGAAGTCTTTTTCCTGACTTCCTAAGACGTCAAAAATATGAGCTCTTTTAGAAGTCTTTTCTTTTATTCTAAGGTTTGGTTGGATTAAATTTGACGCATGCGTTTGGTGGTATAACATGCACATGTTTTATAGTACGTAACCTACAAAATTCGAAACAGTTTTTGTTGACATTTCCCATTTTGTTTCCAACTCAATTTATATTTGTGGTTCAGACTAATAACACATCAGTCTATTTTACAGGTAATGTATTAATGAAATAAAAAAAATGAATGTCATAATTTATTATTTTTTGTAAATTGAAAATAATTTTCACCAGGATGTTAAGAAAACGCCGGTTTGACAAATTGTCTAAAAGTTAAAATGAATCGACTACAAAGAATTAGTTTTGAAAACTGTTTTATATATTATGCTCCTAAAAACACCACTGATGTCCGTGCTGTTGCTACTGGAGAATATTTCCATTATGGACTACAAAAAGGATTAATTGATCAACCGAAGGTTATTGATATGAGTCAGTTTAAAGAAATTATTCGGATTAATGTGCACATCGATGGCTTGCCAATATGAAAAAGCTCAAAAAGTCAACTGTATCCAATACTAGCAGAAATTTACCCAAAAGTTGTACCTTTTGTTGCCGGTGTATATTATCATGGATTCAGCAAACCAGATGATTGTAATGAATTTTTATATTTTTTGTTTTTTTTTAATTAATAAAAAATTAATGTAAAATTAGTAATTGTTTTAAATTGTCTTTAATAAGAACTATTAAAGAGCTCTTTTTTCTGAATTCAGAAATAGCTTTTAATTCTGACTTCTAAAAGAACTCTCTTTTCTGATTTCTACGAGAACTCTTTTCTGAATTCAGAAATAGCTCTTAATTCTGGCTTCTAAAAGAACTCTCTTTTCTGATTTCTATAAGACCTCTTTTTTCTGAATTCATAAAAAAGAGCTCTTTAAGAGTTCTTTGAGAAGTTTGAAATTGCTCTTGAAGTGGCGCATTGGACGTCCTCAAGATCTCTTAAAGCACTTCTTTCTGAAGATCATTAAGACGTCCAAATCTTAAATAAGAGCTCTTTAAGAACTTTTGAAGACATCATATTGTTTACTGGGGTGTACAACATCACAACTCGAAGAACGTCTGTGCGTGTTTTATGATCACGATGACCAAATGCGTAATTCTTCCGTGTAAAATCCAAAATGAAAAATTAATTTTTAAAATTTTATTAAAAATAGTGATATTGATGTTGGAGAATATACAATCAATGACGTTCTCGGTGGCAAGATAAAAAAGGGATAGGACGCAGAGTATCGGATAACTTTTTTGCCTAAGGGTTCAAAAGAACGTAGGAAGTAGGTACTGATGTAATACGTAAGTATTTTTTGCAATTAATATTTAAAAACATTCTCAATTCCAGTGTTTACCAATTTGTTCTAGTTTAAGATGTTAAATATTATGTTCCAAATTATATCAAGTAATTTGAATAAAATTTTCGTATCAAGTATTATTAAAACTGTAATAGAAATTTTCTAATAAATACTCATCATTTTAATTTAAATTATATGGTGTAAAGCCCACCAAGATGGTTCATCAATGCAAAGATAAACAAATGAGTTATCTTCAGTTTATTAGTTTATGTCCTTCATAGTTAAGTTCATGAATTGATAAACCGACCCTAATTGTACATTCACCTCCATAAAATCAATTGACAAAACAATAAAATACAGTTGCATCTATATAAACTTAATAATTATTAAATCATAAATTAATTTAGTCGTTAAGGACAATGCTGACAAAATTATGCAATTTATTATAATTTTACTAACATTTCAGTTACCACATGGAACTCACATTTAAAAAAGAAACGTAAAATTTATAACTTCAGGGTAAATATTAATAAATACAGGTAATTCACGGTTAATAAACCGTCTTTTTTTATATCATGTAATTATTGAAAGTGTAATCAATTATAAATTCCATAATATCATGGGATAAAAAAAAAACGAGACACATTTTTAAGCAGAATAAAATTTTATAGATTAAAAAACTTAATTGATTACTTACTAGACTTACTTTTTTTTATCTAGCTCACGTGAGTCGGTGAAATAAATCTGCAGGAGACTTTCACTAAAGAGGATAACCTCTTAAATGTAACTCTAGGATTGAGACAAGCTTTGGTAGGTTGAAAGAGCACTAAAATTAAACCAACACCTGTTATTTTAAAGCTTTATGACCAATTGTTTCTGAGAAAATAAGAGTTAAAAAATTTGAATGCAATACTTCAGCTAGTATACGCATTAAAAATTAGAGGTCTTCTAACAGAGATAGTGTAAGTCTCCACAGTAAAAGTTTTTTCTTTCAATATGTCATGTTATAAGGGTAACAGAATAAAAGATGTTCTGTACCATATTCGTGTGTACATATAACAATATCTGTAAAAAAAATTCTTATGTGGGAAATCAAACCTGGAATCTTTCAATCTACTTGTGGATGCATTACCATCTTATCAGCTAAAAGATATTTAGATTTATTGTTGCATAAACTAGCTAAATTTTCCATTAAAAACTTTTAAATACTATTTTCTCAGAAAGTGTTCATAACACATGAAAAAAACAATTTTTGCTTAATTTTAGTGTTTTGTCAACCTACCAAAGCTGGTCCCGATCCTCGAGTTACATTTGAGGAATTCTCTTCAAGGGGTAAATATCCCAAAAATTTTGTGTACACTCTTTGGAATTCCTTGGAAATCGTTGGAAATCTTGGAATTCTTTCAAATTCCTTGGAATTCTTTGAAATTCCTTGGAATTATTTGGAAATCCTTGGAATTCTTTGGAATTCATTGGAATTCTTTGGAAATCGTTGAAGTCTTGCAAATCTTTGGAATTCTGAGTCTTGTGTTTTACATTTTACTGGATATTTACCCCTTGATTCTCTTCGTATGATAGAATATAGAGCAAATTTCGTTTTCATCAACAAATTATTCATTAAATCAATTATAAAATGTTATAAAATAAAATAATTAATTTTTAGATGGTTTTACAAACAATTATTAAATTTAAATACTCAATTGTTTCAGAGAAATTATTATCCTTTATAATGTAATCACATAAAAATAAAAAAAATTGCAATAAAAATCTTTAATTTATACGCTCGTTATGAATTTTCTCAATTTTAATAAAAATGGTTACGACCATGGTATTACTTAGCTCAAAATTTTACTTATAACATCATATAGCTATACTGGTATGTAATGATTTCGGTTCAAATCGCATTTACATGTTTGTGCATTGAATATTACTTTCAAATAATTCCTCGAAATAAGCGATCGTTCACTCATTGGCGAAAAAATAACAGGTCAGCACATTTTTCCATATTCTATTCAACTATCAACAGGGCTGCCGAGAGTAAATAAGAGCCCGGGGGTAGTAACTTACGCCTCCCCTCCTGATTAGTAAAAGTGATTACTTCCTGTCAGATAATAAAAAGATGTATCTAAAAAAGAAAGAAAAAAGAAACAATTTTCCCGAATTTCAGGATTTCGATTGAAATCCGGGACTCTTATAAACTCCGGGGGGAATCCCCCCGACCCTCTCGCTCATCGAGACTGACTATCAATAATTATTGTTTTATTTATTAATGAACGACAAATTTTCAATACAGTTGGGCCATTTAGCCGATAAATTTCTCTCACAGGTGCACAATAATTAAACTTTGTAATTTCAACTTTGGACTTGGGACACAAAATATAAGTACATAATATAATATTCTTATGGTTAGATTACATTTTTACCGCAACCGGTGATTTGATCCCCGATAACATGATCCCATGGTAATTTAGTCCCCGGTAATTTCATCCTCGGATAATATCACTTCCGGTAATTTGGTCACCAGGTGATTTCACCTCCAGGTAATTTCACCCCCGATAATTACCGGTGGTCAATTTACCTCGGGGATCAAATTATTATCAAATTCAGCTAGAGTTCTAAGGTTAACGCCACTATTCCCAGCTCTTTACGTCAATTTTTTCTTGCAAAATCGGAGCAACTTCATTTCGACGTTCTGATTGGTTAAAAAAAATTTCAAACAAAAAGGAGTTTCCAGGTCATTCAAATAGTAATATGAGGTCATGGTGGTGGGAATAAACAAGATTAAATGAAAACCTTGACGTAGTCTACTAATATCAAATGATAACAGATTATATCATTTTTATTTAAAGCCTACAATAATTCAATATTTGCATTGCACCCCTGCATCAACTACAACTTTTAAAAATTAAAATTCTCATGATTGGAAATTAAAACCATTTTAAATGCTTATTAACCAAACTGTACACTTATTTTTCTTAACATGTATCTTATATTATGGTGGTTGAGGTTTCTGAGACCCCAGTGTGCAGTTTCCGAGTTAATAATAATTATACTTAAAAATAATATCAATTTAATAAAACACTTACCGCATTCTAACTCATCTGTTCTATCCTGGCAATCATAAATTCCATCGCATCGTTTGCTGACTGGTACACATCTACTAATGTCGCAGCTAACTTCACCTTGTGCACAAGCTAATAAAAAATCATAACCAATTAATATATATAAATACAGTTTTACTTATAATCAATTATGTCATATTCCACAATTTTCAAACTCGAGGGAATATTTCTTACTGCTATGAATTATAAAAAAACAGTTCACAGTTCAAGCAAATCATTTTCCATCGAGTGAAAAATATTTAGCGTTGTTATGCCTGGTCTGTAAAAAAAACCTTAATTTTTACAAAACATAATATTAACCTTAAATTTTAATACAAAACTGTTGTATAATAATTATATGTAAAGTAAAATTAGGCTTGTGTGATTGAATTCACAGTAAGCAAACCAGAATTTGAAATTATAATTTAGATGATAAATCGAAATATGTAGTAATAATAATATTACTCTAAAATTGGTTAATTCAATATAATTAATATTAATAAATTACAATATTTATTAATAATATTAATTAAATTGATACCAGTGAGAAACCATTTACAAAAGCAATTTCTATCAAAGAAAATAAATTTGTATCCGTCTGGAATATCATGTTAATGTATTTTGAATACCTATTTCAATTTTTAAAAATAATTTACAAAAACAAAAAATTGGTTAGTAACAAATGTGCAGTAAACATGTACCAAATGAACAATTCTTTTCATCTTCGCCACCAGGACAATCGACAGTGCCATCACATTGCTGATCATCACAAATTGTGGTTATTCCATCATTACATGGTACAGAATTATCACCGCGGCAGTTACTAGAAGGTGGTCGAAACTCAGGCAGTTGCGGTTGATTAGTTGGTAAAGCTGGATCGTAAGATGAAGACGGAGTGGTAAAGTCAACATTAGGTGATACCACTCCTGTCACTGATGGAATGATTGTTGAATGAATTGGAAAGTTAACATTATTATTGTTTATGCGATCTGTAATTAGAGGTTCTTCACGTCCTGAGTTAGTGCTCAATGGTGTATCGGTGATTGGTTTAGCGGTTTCATTAGGCACTGAACTTATGGTTGGTATGGAATCCACTTCATTGATATGAACATCTTCATATCCTACATGTGATTTAAATTAGTCACAAAAATACAAGAAAAAATTTTAATTTCTAGACATATTTCATCTACTCATTATTAGTACCTATAAATATATTAATCAACTACTCGGTTGCATTACAAGCATAAGTAAGTGAGAATGTACAATGTATGAATGACATGCAAGAAGTTTGAATTACATTTCATACTCTGTTTGGAATAATGTAGTCAAAACTTTCTGGATGAGTTTTTAGTATTAATCAAATATACAATTTATTACTAAGCAAGATGGACTAAATCAGCAAATGTAAGATTTAATATTGTAATAATATTAAATATGTAAATGTATATACTACCTCCGATTCCATATACAGTGCCTTCTCTTAAATGACCCAATACTGAAATCTCATTATTATAAAACATACAAAAACAGGCAAACATATTCACCGAGATCAAAAATTACAATTTACAAGAATACATTTCTTCTAACTGCATCTGTAGATCTTTATGATAACAGAAATTCCCATCAGGGAAACAATTTTATGCTTCATTTAGCTTTAGGTCATTTAAAAGAATATTATGTTCCTTCTACACCAGATGAGAGTTACTAAATTAAAATTGTGAACCAAAAACATAAATTATTTTATATAGGTAAAATTTTAATTCAATAATTCTAATTTACTATAATTAAGTTTTACACTAAACATTCTAGATTTATATTACCTATTTTTGCACATACTCGTACATACTAATTTTAGTTATGCCAAACTGAGTTATTTTAGATGGTAATCATTTTATACTTTATAAATGAAATTTCAATATGGGTTTATTTGAATGATATTATACTAGTTATCTATTCCGATTTACTCAAAGATTAGGTAAAAAAATATTTTGGGGTTGGGGAATTCCCGAATAAAATATTTTCCTAGACTTTGTTTTACACGATATTCATTGAGTAAATCAGATTTTTGTTCATATTGACATTTGGATAAACAGAGATTTCAAATTTGATACCTGCATACCAAAAAGCAATTCTCTCGATTTGGCAATACATATTTAAAAATAAGCCACGTAAACATTAACTCAGCATACTTATTATTCAAGAATACCTTAAACCCAATACACAAACACATCAATAAATACCTCAAATTAGCACCAATTTTTCTAATCAATCCAAATCTACCTACCAAATTATTCGCAATCGTAATAATACAAATTAAAAAAGTTTACTACTTATAATAGTACAGGTTTCCTCAATTATCAACTAAACATCGTCAACTAAACATGCCCAATTCGTTCTTAATACTCAGTTAGCAAGCAAATATTATGTTAAATAATGATAACAGCTTTATAACTTAAACAATATTGCAAATATAAATCTTACTATCAACAATGTAGGTCAAAAGCATACGAAAGTAATTTTTACATTAATATTAGTTTTTTCATTATGATGAAAATGTGAAAGCATGAATGAAATAATGTAATCTTTGAAAACTTTAAACTTTACATTAACAAACTATGTAACAGCTCCATTATAATAAACCAAACCAAGTTAAATAGTAGCAAATAAGTACAAGCAAATACATTACTTAAATGAAAAGTTACATATTAATTAATAAATTATGATTGAAGCCTAAGCAAAAATTAATTATAATAATACAAAATTAGATTCAAATTGATAATTATACTACATGACAAATAAAAAACCTGTTGGTATAAAGTTCATTAGCTTATAGTATTATGTCAACAGTGCATTATGCACTAAAATATTTGTTTTATTAAAAGAAAAGTGATTCATAACTACAAAATTACATAATGAAGTTTTTCAATTAACAAGAAAAGTTTGTTTAAATTAGCCTTTTAGCTAATACAACTTTATACAAATCAAGTTAAATTATTCCACTCTCACTTATTAATTAACCTTACAGCAAGAAGTTAAGATTAACCATAACCTGACCTTCACAAGTTATTTCAGAAAGGGTTAAAATAAAAATATTTCAAATAAAAAAAAAACATACCGCAGCCCATTTCGTCAGATCCGTCTGAACATTCATTTATACCATTGCAACGAGCTGTTGATGGTACACATTGACCATTTTGGCAAGGAAGCTCATATGTTTGGCAATCAGGTAAAGACGTAGGAACTAAATAAGTATGGGAATCCAGAAATTCAGGAATAGGAATTTAAAAAAAATAAAAAAATCAAAATTAATAACAAATAAAGTATAAAAAGTAATACGTGGTAACTGTAATTTCTTCTACGAAATTCATACCAACCTTCAAATTGTCTAAATGTAAAGTCGTCGGTTGTAACTGGAATTTCTCCAAGTCGATGGTATTTAAGAATGTGCGAATACAAATGGTTTCTTATTTTACTATGATCATAAAAATCAATTGTGCCCAAATCTAATGTTGCTTTACTAGAAAACAGATCTGCTTCCCGCTTTCTAAAATAAAAAAAAATTAAAAAATTTGTTTTATATTAAAAAGAAACGAAAAACACTACTTACTGAATTTTTATAACTGTAGCTGATTGTCGACCTTCCAAGCTGCTATACAATGTTTCTACCGATGTAGAGAGATCTCCTGCTAACTTTTTATATTCTGGACTATTATTATCACTGAATTGTGGAACGAATGGCTCTTGAACTGATAGTGTAATGCGGTAATATACTGAAAACAGAAAATGGATTAAATTGATAACATTCGTAAATATGATTACAAAATCTGCTTAATTACAGGTTTTCGACCTTTACAAAATTTAAAGTTTTTCTTCATGCGGCCACGTGGTTTCAAAATGGAAAACAACTACAACTAACCTATAGATTAACGTGGATTCCAAAGCATAGGAATAGACAAATTTGATACTGTCTATTTCAGACTAGAAAATATGATTATTTGGTGCCTGCAGTTCGAAGGGGAAATCGCTGGAAAAATTTCGTGTACAATTAAAGAAAAATCTTAGGAAATCTTAAGAAATATTCCAGCCACTCTTTTTGTTTTCTTTTTTACTTTTACAATTTTTCTAAAATAAATCTTGAGGCAATCCAAGAAAATCTGAGGAAATCCGAGAAAATCCGAGGAAATCCAAGAAAATCTCATAAAAAGAAATCTGGTGTACAAAAATTAGGTCTGCGGTAACCACAGCCGTGAATTAGTGGGATCGCTGGTTGAGTAACAGAGCGGAAATTCTGGGTTCGAATCTCGGACTTGACAGAATTTCTTAGCTCGGCCTTCCGACGTGCATCAACACATTGTGGCCTCAATATCGGAGGTAGCATTATGAGCCTGATATGTGGCCTGAGTGCATGCTAGCTTCGGCCTGCCCTCTACTTCTAATCATAATCCTAGGTCTGCGGTTTCCCTCTCGCTGCAGGTCTATATATTTAATGAAATAAAAATCTTATTATTGGTATGGAAAATGCAAATATGATGAAACGCTACATCAAAGACAAGAAGGTTTAAAACAAAGGGAAGTCATAGAACACAATACGTATAGTCTTGCGATTTTTGCAAAAGATCTCGAGAGAGTGTAACAATCAAGCTTCCACCATTTTTGGCAATTCATAATTTTTAAAACCAAACCGTCGACAATAATGAACGTGCAAAGAAGTATAATTCGAAGAGTATCAAAGTAAAAAACAATCGCAAGCAAACCAGATTAACACCAGGAGAAACAATAATTATTCAAAAATTAACATTTTGCAATGACAAAATTTTATCATTCACCGACAGAAAGACCAAATTTAAGAAGATGATTTTATGCCACGAATCACTACAAAGTGATTACAAAGTGCAAATAAATTGTTGCAACACAGATATCCAGTAAAGTTGTACCTGATATTGAGGATGGCACAATATCATTGTCCCTTAAGTGAAGCAGACTTAAAAAAGTTCAAGTCAGTAAGAATTGAAGTTGAGTTCACGAGTGCATTATAGTTTGAGGCAGTATTCTGCAACAATTAAGATATCAAACGTTTTTTGAAATTTCACTTTTAATTTTATATTTTTAATTAATTTTCCAATATTACATTTTTTTAAATCGTTTAGATTTGGCGCCCAACAAACCAACCGGAAAATAAAATCATTTGGTCCTAAACTTTCTTATACAGTCACATAAGTAAAGCAAGGTAAGCACAAAGGGTCATGACAATATTTTAGATATCCTCACTCCGAATCTCTGAATATAACCAAAAGGAAAGATCCCATCAGAGAGAATAATATCATAGTATTATCCTAAACCCATAGAACGTCCGATGTTTGGTATTCCGTCACAGGATAAAGAGAATAACGAGAGAATTAGAGACTAAGCCACAGCTAACAACGTAATAAAAAGAATTACAGACTTAAAATAAGGATAGGTGCAGCATGTTGCCAAAGAAAGCCTGGATAAACAAGCAAGTATTATCATGTAGATAAAAACTGGATAAAAGCAAAATACTTGTTTGATGATATTGTTGTGATAGTGGGAAGAAATTGATAAATATCGATAACAATCGATAAATAACACTGACGAGAAGACTGACATAGATTATACAGTAGAACCTCTATTCCTCGACCCTCTATTCCTCGACAATTCTGAGAATTTTCCTAAGTAGTCGATAGATTGTTGAGGGCCCCATCTCACCGCAACTTGGAGATGAAACATTATATGCAGATATATTAATTACCTAGTAAGTGTTCAAAAGCACGTAAGCAGGTTTTGTTATGTCATTTAAACCGGACTATGCCGAGGAATAGAGGTTCTACCGTAATGCAAATATTGTTCGATCACGTATGTTGCTTGTTTGATTACAGCATGAAAAGCTCTTGGATTCGTCCAAAAAAATGATACGTTTGTTGGGTGCTGTAATTAAACAAACAACCGTCGTAAAGCGATAAATATTTTAAAGGCCATTCTTATGACAATATTTTAATCTAATACCCCACAAGCCTTTGGTCATCAGGAACAGAATACACAAAGACTCTCCTCGGGCAACTCTTGAATATTATCACCTCCCAAGAGCTATTGCCTATGATTTTAGCGTTTTAGAATTATGACAATCGGAATTTTGAGAAGCACCCAGAACGGCTGAAGCTTATTTTTGAAAATAAATTCTAATTGATCTATATAAATAATTATTCCACCGTAGTCAAAAATTGAAAATGATAAATTACTGCAATTGCCAAAATTTTGAGGAATCTCTTGGGACAGATATTTTATACTAAAATAAGTACAGTTTCAAAATCATATTTACCAGGTGTTCCAGGTATAATAGGTGCATGTTCCGAGGGAATGTGTGCCGATCCTTCCCCAGATTCAAATTCATTTTCATCTTCATCGTCTGAACTATAATAATAAATAAAATAAATACATCATAGTTTTTAAAATAAAGTTATCTTACTCGTCTAAACTTGTGCCGCCGTGTCCAAGTACAAGATCATCTATATCGTCATCGTCAAAATCATCGTCCTCATCAAGGTCGTCGTCCTAAAATTTAAAAATATAAATAATTGTCTATTTTGTACTGAAACTTTTAAAAAATTACTTCTTCTTGGCCTTGTCCTCGTTGTTGTCCTATAGTAGGTTGTACGGTTGTAGGTGGTTCGGTCGTGGTTTCGGTGTTGCTGGAGCCCCAATTAAACCAGTCACTAAACTGTCTTTTTACCCTTTTGGCTGCACTTGATATCCAATGTTCATCTTCACTGGGTTGACTAGAATCTGTTTTTAAAGTTCTATGGTGAAACGATCCAATTCTATTTATACTATGTTTATTATTTAATTTTGAATCTTCTAAGTTACTTTCGAACACTAAATCGGGATCATTCTGAAAAAAAAAAAAAATTAAATTACTCAGGTCGTCTGGGAAAATTTTCAAAAGTGTTAAATAACAAAAATAAAATTGTGATTTTCAATTTGAATGATTTGAGTAGTAAATTTAGATATTAATTTGTAATTTTCTCTGGAAGTAAATTAAAAAAATTATTACATTGTTATTTGCAATTATTTCGGGCATAATAGATATTCGCTTAATTATAATAGGATGCAATTTCCTTATAATGAGAAAAAATAATCCCCTTAATAGCTAAAGTTGTTGTCGTAAATGGATTTGAAGTTTGAAAACTGAGTTTATAATTTAAATTCTTTAAAAAAAAACTATATAAATATAAATTTAATAAACAATAAAAGTAATATTGATTGAACCGAAAATTGACAATTTTAGAGAAATTATTCACTTATTTATAAGGAAGCATCGTATTTAAAATCTTGTTTATATCGATGTGTATCTGGTTTGGTACATTCGCATCAGTGAATCTAACCACATCCTAGCTATAACTTCATATCAGTACGATATCAACTTGATAACATAATCCTACTCCTCGGCGCTCTTTACAAGCTTCGTTGTGCTTGTACCCTCTTAACTTGCTAACTTGAGTATTTTAACTGTTCATTAGATGTTTTCCTTACATAAAATTATATTTTACCATTTTATTAACCCCACATAAATTAAGTGTGTACCTTGGTTTCTGAGTGAATCGCTTTATGTTATTCGATATATAATTAATAAAAAGGTTGGTGTGAAAATGTAAACTCCAATTCAAGTTGAAATTTTAAGGATTTGTGAATAAGACCAAGTATAGTCATATGCAAGATAAGTAGTTGATGTTACGTAATTTTTTACAATATTCCTTTAAAAATATTGTAATCTTCGCAACTTACGTCATGAATAAAATTTCTATGTAAAATAACTTTATGAACCCCAAAGCGTTTTGACATTAATTTTTCTTGGCAATTTATCAACATTCGTTGCATAAGTGTAGGTCTTTAGAACGCCCAGAAAGGAGAAAAACCCCCGACAAGTTACATTAGGGGTGACCTATGATGCGCATTTAACATTCTAAAAGTGTCTTGAACATTTTGTTTGAAAAACAAATTTTCAAAATAAAGTAAAAGTTAGCGACTGCGTCTTCTTTGCCATTCCTTGTTTAGTTCGCGAAGAACTGCAAACGCCCCGTTATGATATGCAAATACAAAATGAGATTCCACATTATAATCAAGTTGCTTGTTAACTTTTAACGCCAATATGGGGGTATCATTTCTCCATCTTAAAAAGTTTTAGGTGCTATTAGCATAGCATTATTTTCATAAAATTCTACCTGTACTTTTATCTTAATAATCTGTTGTGTACTTGTGTACATTATTATTTCTATCTCTCATTATAATAAGAAATAATATTTATGTTATAAAATTAGTCCGAAGAGATTAAGGTCTAAAGTACTGTTTTCGTGCTATAATATTTCTTCTTTTTAATTAGTTTTAATATTGTTACTGAGAAAATTGTTTTTGTTATATAGTTAAATTAAGTACTTACTTCAAGTAAATGTTGAACCAAAAGGTTTTTATTTATTTATTTTTTTAAAGAAAATCCACCGACAATAATTATTAATAAATTTTAACAGACCTTTAGAATTTTTTACTGCACAGCTGACTTATTGATGTATCAATAAACTCAAATGATTTCAATACTTTTTAGATTTTAGACATATTATTTACATTGATGTTTAGTTTTTTGTTAATAATAAAAAGCCAATTTAATTAAAATTAAATTTTTTTGCGATAAAGCTCTTCTAAAAATTTCACACCGAGTTAATTATTTTTAATAAAAATTTATTATTTTTTGATGTTCAAATATTTAATTAGCTCTTCGCACCGCTTTTAATCGACGATTTAATTAATTTAAAAATTTCGTTTCAAAACTTTACATTATTTGATAACGCGATAAGTTAGAAAATGTTTGTCAACACAGATGCAATCGGATAATTTCTACTAACAAATCCTGTAGTGTTATGTACTTGTTAATCCTTAAGTATTTATATAAATATCGATGTATCACTTTTAACACCTTATGGCTCTTCAAGGAAGCATTTTGAGGTTTCTCCTTATTAGTAACCAAAACAATTTTATTTATTAAGCATTTCAATAAAATATTGAAACAATAAATAAATGACATAATAACAGAAACTGTGAGTGTGAGAAAGATGCGAATAGGTATAGGTATTAATGTACATATTATTAAAAAATATAAGGTGAACAACCAAGGTAGTGATCGACAGATACATTTCTTAATATGTCATAGTATACATTATAATATGTAGGTATGTATGCTATTAAATATTGACTTAACGTATATCTATTTTTAATTATTTTATGTATCTGACTATTAGCTGCTACTATAATTATGTTTAGCCCAAATTTGTCAAAAATAGCAAAGACAACAATAGAATCAAGCCCATATTTGTTTTGTCCAAAGGGACAGCATGTAGTTGTTACATGCTACATGTAGTACCTACATTTGAATTGAATCAGACGATGTATTACGAACATACTATATTACAGCAGACTTGGTATGATTTTTGACTAACCAAAAATATTTTTATTTTACAGGTTACTAAAATCCTAACAAAAATAAAAAATAAGCTTTTTTAAAATTATAATTAGGTTCAAGATGTCAATCTAGCGGGTAACCTATAAATGTCTGGCGGGTCGCAGGTTGCTGTATATATGAATCGTTTCTTGGGCTGTTACAGTACTGTATTCCCAATATCGCCTTAAATTATGCATAGTATTTGATGATGATGTATACTGAATATTTATAAAGTAATATGATCAAGTTGATTACACTCATTGTATTAATTGGCGAAACTCGAAGTGTAATTCCTGTAAGAGTAAAACAAAAGAAAAATTTAGTTAACCTCCTAAATAAATATTAACTGAACAATGCTGTATAATTACTTTATGACACATTATGACACAATTTAAATCAACAATTACTATTAATTTAGTTTAGATAACTAAGCGTTACTCAAACAATTATATACATCGAAGACATATTGCTTTAATATAATTTAATAAGTGGAGAGCTATTATCCTCACATGCTGTCATCGGTCTGGTAGGACCTATTACTAAATACCTAATTATAACCAACTCAAAACAAAATCAATGAATTGGCACATCAGCTATTCAATTCGTCGGAATAATTTTTTTTGTTAAAATTCAACACCGACGAAGTAGTGGTTGTACAATGTTACTGATTAAATTCAAATAGTTAAAAAAACTGATGATTAAATACGAGGCCAATAATGTTATTCATAGATTATTACTTAATTGAAACAGATTGTAATTGAACTAGAAATTCCAACAGAATCAATTTATTAATATAAACAATTCAAAATGCTCCAAGTTAGATATTAATGAAGGTCAAGTTCTCTGTCTGGTTAAATTTTTAAATCAATGGGTTAGCTACCTTAAATCGTTTATTACAAAACCAACCTTCTTCGTTAGTATTTAATAGAAAAATTATGCAAAAACTCGATTTATTTTTAAATTGAACCAAGACGTGCAGATAAATTACAGTTATTTAAACATCCATTACCCACATCACAATGATCAGGTTAGCAGGTAATTGAATGGACAAAAAGTATCGAAATAAACATTATTTATTTTGTACCACATTATTATGGTAAACGTTTTCACATTGTGGCATCGATGAGCGTCTAAATTTTGTGCGTTTCAGTTTTGATGTTTTGTTTACTTGAAGATATAAAATATAGTTAAAACGAATAACTTTTCTTCATTTTTACTCGATTACCAGGTACGAGTTCAACATATTATTACCTTTTTGTGCCGGTTAATTTGTACAGTGCGACATTTATTACGTTCATAAATAATTCAAAAGTTACACGAAAAAACTAACCATAATAGGTTTGTACTATGAATTTCTTCGGCATTTCGACGACAAATCAGCGTATCCTTGAATGAGGTGAAAATCAGTTAAATTATTTCGTCGGCTATTAAAAAGTGAGCAACAATTTCATTAGATTAATTGAGATGCATTATTTTAAGAAAGGACATATTGGTTAAGAAAAAGTTCGATCAATTAATGTTCTAGACGTCCTTTTATTGCAACATTTAAAAATTTGACATAATCAAATAATAATTTGTAGCTTTTCTTTTGGCCATTCTAAAAATAAAATGAGACGTAAACACGTATTGTCCTCTAATCTGGACGAAGTCGTTAACATTCTTAATTAAAAATTTATTGTATCTCTCGTAACAATAAACCATTGATTGGGAGTAATAATAGGTACATACATAATATATACTTATGTAAAATAATCACGACAGTAATATCGAGTTTCAAAATACATACATCGAAACGATCGATCAAATATTAATACAATGCACAAACAGTTTAACAGTTATGAGTTCGATAAGAAATAAAAGTCTCAATCTAGTTGAGTGCGTCTAGTGTACAAAGTGGTAATGTAATTTGGGGTTAATATGATCAATCTAAAGCAACCGATAGCCCAAGTGTTACAGTATCAACACCTATGAAAGTACTTTTTAGTCAAAGCACGTGTCCACCGTTCTCCAACGAGTTCTCACTTCTAGTGTTGGCGATAGGGCTTTAGAAGTGGCTGTGAACATCAGCTCCCAAGAATTGTCTACGAAAACATTAATCTGTTTGTTACAAGTTCGAAAGTTAAAGACGCAACACCCAATTAAGTATTCTCCTAACGAAGTTGGTCAAAATTTATGTAGAAAATAAAATTTTTAAATCAAATAATTTTTTTTTATTGAAAAAATTCATCATAATATCCTCTATAACTTAAAATTTTAAAATAATGTGTAAGTTATATATATGGGTCGATGGTATACGCAATAAATAAGTAAAGCATCTTCAAAATAAGATAAAACATGGAAACACGAATACACTCCTTGCATATACATAGCCACTGCTATACTCTTGAATATTTAGGGTGTACGATACCTACATTGGCATCGGTGCAGATGTTTAGGATTTGGAGTTGCCAGATTATGAAACCGTTTGGGAGACGTGACTGTATCTTAAAGAAATCCTTGTTTTTACTACATAGATATATATTTAAATAAAAACAAAATAAATATTTATGTGCACTTAAAATTATTGGCAAGTAGTTAAAAAATCATGGATACGTTATATAGATATAGTATATATATAACACATTCATTGACCGGTCGCCAGACGCTATAAAACTATGAATAAAAGTCTAAATAAACATTAGGAACCGCAAATTCAGTTTCCCTAATATTCACGTTTCAAATTTGCAATCTTTATTTTTAGATTTATGCAAAACTTACGAGAATTCATATTTTATTAGTCTGGGTCGAACAAAGAATAATACGTAACGAATGTCTTAAAACTACCACATAAATTATGAAAAATGAACTAAAAAAATAATACTAAAAATTAACAATGAAAAATTTTTCATTCTCTTAGCTTTATTTAATTTAAGCCAAATGTGTGATTGGTAAACTATCGCTCTACTGCGATATCATAAATATAGTACTACTTATAATGTAGCTTTCACACATTACATTTCAATATAAAAATTAAATTTTTTTGTATGTTGTGGAGCTTGAAATTATTAACAGGTAATATAAAACTCGAATAAAAAGCTTTAAAAAAATTGATATTAAAATATTACTTACAAAACCAATAAGTTAACATAATCGAATATTGAAGTGGCTTAGTTAAATAATTGAATTTAAAAAGTATTGCATAACATGTTCGAGCTCGGCTACGTATATATATTCATTTTCCAAATTTTCCAAGTTTGGAATAATTCATCGTGTAACAATAAACTGATTTGGGTGTGAGCGTTAGCTAGTTCAACTAAAAAGTGATGATATAATATTGCAATAAAAATCAAATATATTTAACGGTCTATTGATCGCTAATTAAAAAACGGTTGTGATAAGACTTGCTTATGTAAATAGTGACATACATTATTTGTTTTGTTACAATATTGTCGTTGTCGGTTACTAGGGATGTATGTAGATTCATTAAACTGTTTAAATTACTATTATTGGTAACTTTTGTTACAATAATTTCAAAGAGTTTCTCAAATTAAAATGATAAAATCTCATCATATCGAGCGATGTAATTAAGTAAATAAAATGTTGGGGTTGTTTGCACACAACTACCTTTTAATGAATTAACAGTTTTTTCATAAGATGCAGGTATCCCTCTAATTTAGTCGTAATTAACAAAAATTAAATTTGGAATGGTGATATCAAGACAGCACGGTCGTTTCATTGGTGCTAAACTAAATTCAATTCCGGACATCGAAGTTGGGTCCACTGAATAAGTTTCCTCTATAAATTTTGATGAAATTATAATTTTGAAGTTCTTTGATTTATGCCATTATAATTCTGTCCCGACAAATTTATATTACATTGTATTGAAATCACAAGTCTTTTAAAATGTCCTTATCTTCTATTTCCTACTCTCCACGTATAATCTATTATTTTTGTAATATAAATTAAATTAAGTATAATATCAAAAACATAAACATGTACCAAATTATATATTTTAATATTTCTATATTGTTAAAATTCATACGAAATTAATTGATCACTATCTAGGGCATTGTATGATTTAAACTTAATTTAATTTTCGCTAATTAATGGATACACGTCGGCATTAATAAAACGTTCTACGATTTAATAGTAATTGAATTATGGCGTTGATTGATATTATGTAATGATATACGAGCATTTGTATTATACACTGTCTTCATACTTTTGAATTTGAACAAACTAAATAATGCAGCATTTAAAAAAAAATTTGCGAACGAAACTGAAATATCAATAATTTTTTGTAAATGCAATATTGTGCTTATTGTTTTGGTCTATTTAATACAACAATAAGGAAATAAAAGTAAATTTTTAGTATTTTACAACCACCATTTCACAATGTCATAAAAATTTTCATTTAAGGTATGCAGAAAAATTTAACAAAAAATTAATAATACTTGCCATAGTTTACGTCAAAAATTTATAACAGAATTGTTTATTTCTTTAATAATATGAGTTATTATATTTTGTGCTATTTCTTTACATACATGTGGAAAATATCCTCGACGCTATAGTAAAACAAATTGTTTTGACTATAAATATTTTAATCTAAACGAATCGGTATCGGAAGACGATGCTGAAAAGTACATCTACTCTTTATTGCACCTTTATTCTTGTATTATGTTAAAGCATGCTAAACTTTCCAATGATAGATTTTTGACATAATATTAATATAAACATAGTGAACATTTTTGTTTGTAATTGCCAGGTATTAAAAAGAAAGAACTACGTATAACAGTGTATAGCAACTGCGAAACACAAAATTAAGTTAATTGGAAGGCCTTAATAGCAATGAAATGTACACCCTCGGTTGTTAATGTACGTTATATCTTATTATAAGGAAGACATTGTACGCTCAAATTTGAAAACCAATACGTGCCTAACTAATATTGAAAGGCTTGTATAAAAATACAAAATTAACATAAACATAATGAAAAAAAAAGAAAAACCTTTTTATACGTATTATATTGAAAGTAAATAGATATAAAATACATTTTAAAACAAAATATGCGAATTTTTGCCGTAGAATTTTCCGGCGAATTAACTTTGTTGTAAGTGTATATATACATATTTACAGAAAAGCATTTTTCGCAACTACACAAATTATTTCAAATTAACAAATTACATGCATTTATATGAATAACTACTTATAACATTTATAAATAACATTTGAAGTGAAATTTGAATTTGTGTTATAATGTTATAACAGTTATAATAGTTAAAACTCTTTAAATCGAGCTCTCTTTAATTCGAAATATTCTCTAAATCAAATTATTTGATTTATATATTTATATATAAAACCAAATAGCGTTTTGTTCTTACTCTCTAACTCAAACTCCCCCTAATTCGAATACATTTAATGCATTATGAGAATTCGATTTAGAGAGTTTTCACTGTGTTATGGTTCTAGTGTCCTATTTCAGATTTATTTTAGTGATTTTAATAATTTATTGATCTTGGTCAATTATATTAACCAAATGCTTCTAAATTTTAGTTCCAAAACTCCTAAATCTACGCAATTTTTTATACGTTCCTGACGTCAATAGTCATTTCTTTACTCCTTCAGTGTTTGAGTAATTGTAGTCGAAAAAGAAAACGTTCTGGAATACCCCCCTCCCCTTGAAAATTGTATGGAATACCCTTTAGAATGAGAACAAGTGATTGATATATCCACAATTTAGTGTACACAAGAATGCTTAAATGTAGCCTTAAATTCTGAAAGAATTTCTGGGAGTTTGTAAAGAATTCTTAGCATTTTATATGGTACCCTACTAACCTATTAATTCTGTTTTAGAAAATAGATAATAGCAACCGTTGTATCTTAAAGTAAAATTTAAAAACTGTTAATTTAACAATAAATTATGACATAATATAATATTATTGATTATTTTGTTCGTTATAATATTTTGCATCAATGATGCAGCTTAATATTAGTCACCCGATTAAGGATTTCAATGACTATTCGAATTATTTATTATCTGTAAGTCAATTTCTATAATTTTAATTGTCACAATTTGACCTGATTACAGTAATTCTGTTTATATTACTAATATTATTAAAAACGTTGGTAACTTTTAAATATATCTTTTTCTATAATAAACAACATTGCTGTATACACTATCGATGTACTGGTAACACCCCAAAAAATTTCTATTCAATTACATAGTTTAGATTTTACTGAATAAATAATAATCTTGATAAGTACCTATTACCTATTTTCAATAATCTTAAATATTTTACTATTGCGTTTATGGAATTCCAGACGTGTTAATTGACAACATCGAGAAAAAATCGATACTGTTGTCACTGCTAAGTAACTTTTAAATTGGCAACAAAATTTTATACCGCTTAAAGCTAATTTCATAAAGAAATTTAAAATAACAAAGCACCAAATTCCAAATTCAAAAACACCATTGGCAACAAATTCCAATCAATTATAGTGTATTGGAAACAACTAGCATAATTGAATTTAATTTGGGAACTTGATTGCCGTTGTCGATGACATTTCCGATGAAGATGCCTTTTTATTCGCCGTTATTAATCTCGAGAAAAGAGGCTAGTACTTAATTTGAATTTTCGCAGGCCAAATTCACTTATTGTAACCAGAATCTATATAATTTTCTACAATTCTTAACCAAAAGAACGACAGAAATTTGACGACTGTCAGTTTATATCGAAAAATCAGGAATTTTTAAAAGAGAGAATTTGTGATTTGAAAATCTTTCTTTTGTTAGAAATCATCCTATGAAAGTAATTTTTATATCTACATACATATACAGTGGCTCCAACAATTATTAACACACCCCTATGTTAACCATGTAAATTGCACATTTTGAAACCGTTTTTTGCCATATAAAACTCGCTTTTACAGCAAAACTTTTCAGATATTTTTTATTGCAAATTTTAATCTCTTCAGTTTTGTTTCTATACATTTTTTTATTTTCTTACGCCGTTTACGAGTTACAGCGACTTGAAGAAAACTCTGTAAAATACTCCCATAAGAGCAATGTTAATTTTATTAACTTTTTTACTTAGTTTTCTTTAAGTCGCTGTAACTCGTAAACGGCGAAAGAAAATAAAAAAATGTATAGAAACAAAACTGAAGAGATTAAAATTTGCAATAAAAAATATCTGAAAAGTTTTGCTGTAAAGGCGAGTATTATATGTCAAAAAACGGTTTCAAAATGTGCAATTTACATGGTTAACATAGGGGTGTATTAATAATTGTTGGAGCCACTGTATATTGACTTTTTAAATTCGAAAATTTGGTATACATAATTTATGTACTACCTACACATGTATGAAAATGCAACTGTAAGCAAGTTTTTATTTTTGACCTTGACGTTCTGTTAATTGGCTAGACAGAACCAATACTAAAATCCACAGCGTGTCGATTTGCACCGGAAGACCAAGCTAAAGAATACTGAGAAGTCCGCGATTCGAACCTTCAACTTCCGTTCTATAACTCAACCAGCCAATACACCAATTCACTGGTGCGATTTAAGAGAAATATTAGTTTCATACATACAATACATGCCAGAAAATAAAAATTTAAGTGAAAATTGCGGAAATTCTGCATAAAAAGGTAATTCAAGCCCAATGCAAATTTATTATGGCTTAAATTTTTTGATCTTATTAGTTTGTTATCGACAAGTATATTAAAAAATTAAGGGTAATATTACAATTAAATTAAATTATTAAAATAACAAAAAACGGAAGTTAAATTTTATTGTTAAATTTATAGTTTATCATACAAAATCTTCGTCGGAGCATTTCATTAGACATTAAATTTATCATTTTTCTAATAGAATTGATTTATTGATATAATTGGTTAAAAAAAACTACCAACATTTTAAATTAACAATTCATGCAATAAAATAATTAAAACGAAAATATAGTTTATAATAAATCAGAATAAATGGTGCATGTTTATTAAATATGACAAAGTATATGGTCAGTTTTATGCATATTAATATTTATAACTTTACATGATTATAATGATTGATCGGTGATTACAATTTTAAAATGATCACTTTAACCTTATTATCTGCATTCTACAAATTATGTTATATTAATTAATGCATTTTTTTTGTCAAAATTTACATAGTATATAATTATTTAAAAAAGATCTCAGCACAAGACTATAACATAGAACTTTCACCGAATGAGAAACCACAACGAGAACGAAATTTTCAGTAATCAAGAGTAAGAAAAATGGTTCGGTCGCATGATTTACCAAAGACAGATACTTCCTTTACAATACACGTCAAAACCGAGACAAAACTATGGCAAAAGTAGTTTTTGCATAGGATTGTCCTTAAAAGTCGAGAAGATCTTTACAGCATCTAAAGTTTAAAAATTAGTATCTAGTATCTACTATCTCATATCTAATAGTAACTAATTTTTAATTAAAATCGTATCACTCAAGAGTATTAATAGATATAAATTTATATCAGCTATTTTATCAAACATCAATATACAAAATTGTTTGATTACTTTTTTCTTTCTTCGTAAGATGAAAATTATTGTTTAATCTTGCGACGAATAAACCGGAAATTCGTTATAATAAAGTACAACTTCGCTATCTCGTTGTCTCACAAATTAAAATTAACTTCCTATTTTCGAGTGATGACTCCTAAAGACTTATGATGCTTTGTAAATCACAAATTAATATTTAAAAAGTAAATATGTTAAGAAAGAAATTAAAAAGCTTAAATCGAGCCCTTAGCACATTAAAGATTTTAAAAAATAGAAAATATTCTGTGGTAAATTTACACCGGAAGTGTCTATGATTGCAGCAGTGCAATGCCATTCTACTTCAATGACAACAAATAAATCTGCACAGGAAAAGGAAGTTATGCATTCTCTTATTAAAATTACTTACACATTAACACTTAAAAATGCATATGGATTTTTCACTAAGTTTGAAAAATTTCAAAATCAACTAACAAAAATAATAATCATACACCGTAGTTTTGTCTGTAGTACCTTTTGTGTCCTGCCAATTATTCAAAAAATGCCTATGATAGGTAACCATGAATTGTATTGATCAGCTATTTGAAATAAAATTATAAAAATTCCGAACAAATAATTTCAAGAGGGTAATCATTTTCAGTTTTGAGTTTCACAGACTTCACAAAGACCTCGCAAAATTATGGGAGCGTTTGATTAAACTCCACGAGATTATTAAATCCAAAATCACTTTTGGAAAACTCAGCATCGTCAAAAGAGATTTTCAAATGATCAAGTGGGCTGACAATATGTAGATAAACTTAAGTACCTACAGAAAGAATTTTAAAGTAGAATTTTAAAAATAATTCAAATAAATTAATAATATACCTGCAATGCAATTAATATAAACCACTCGGTAAGTTTCAAAGAAGTGAATTTGCAAAGCAATTAATTTGAACTTGTCTGGTGAACTGGCACATATATGTTATTGAAGTTCAGTGCACCGATGAAGAAGAGTGAATAAAAGATCTATTTATATATAATGCGATTTGTAGTAAGATTTCTTTTTCTATATTTTCTTTAAAAATGGTTCAGTGTTAAGTTTCATTTGGAAAAACGAATGTAGTCATGCATTTTGATCCAAAATAAGATCTGAGTCATGCACTCGTAAAATTAATTGGTAGGTTGATATATTTTTTGCCGTTAAGTTGACATTATACTGAAGCTTACTTTAAAACTGCATATTAAAATATGATGAGCTCATCGAGTTGCCACGAATGCATTCATTGTGTAGAAGATAATCAAAAATTATTTTGGTTCATGAAAAACAATACATTGGTAATGAAATTGTTAAATGCTTACAAAAGGGAGAATGATAGTAGTTCTTATATCTTTGTATCAATAGGAGAATTCTAGAAAAATTAAAATGCTTTAACTAATACAATTTCGTAATAAAAAATAATTCTAAGCAGAGGTGGAAACAATTTGATTTGCAGTATGTATTGTAAAATTATAAATTTTTATAAAAACTTAACAAAAGGTTAATGTACCTATATAATGAATTAATCAAAATTAGATGTAATAATGTTAATATTTTAAGAATAAAAGTTATACATAATCTGGTTCGTTTGTCTAACCTAAACATGGTTTTCAGCCAATTGAATTTTTAAATTTATTTTACATAAAAAAATTGCTTAATTCTTCTCTTTGTTTGACACGGTAAAACTAGAAATATTTGAAAAAGATAGTACAAATAACGAAAAATATTGTTTTAAATTAAACGCCAGGGGCGTAACTACTACTAGGGCTCAGGCGCAAGCGAAGACAATTATTCGCAATCATATCGAACTTTACTTACAGTTAAAATAAAATATATCCGATTCTTTTTAAAACATACATTTTTTTCGGATAGAGATTATTTCGATATACAGAGAGATAGAGAGGGAGTTCAGTGTTCTTCAGTTATATAATACTTGAAAGAATTAGTTTTGCTTACGATTACATTTGTTGTAAAAAAATTTCATTTACCAGTATAGATAATGTGAAATTATATTTCGCATCCAACAAGAAAGTTAACACTGCGAGATAAAATTTCAAGTAAACATTTCATCTATTTCGTAATGCGATGCTGACAATATGATATTAGAAATAGGCAGTTTTATTCGTAGCTGATAAAAATATTAAAATTGTCATAATTTGTAGATAGACGACACGAAAGTTAAATTTATTCGTATAATAGCGTACGTAGGTGACAAGTTTTAGGGAGAAGATCCAGGAATGATAACTTATCGCCCCATCTATCCCAATATTCATTTTGCACCACTCGGATCATCGAAATTGGAAGGAAAACAAGAAGTTAGTTGGGAGTCTTTTGAGATTCACAACGTGTTCAAGAGCTTTACAAGATTTTAAAGGCGTTATCTCATACAACACAAATGATAAGATGTTACCGGCAGTTTCTCGTAAATTACACGCACGTTTCATATTGTAGTTTGATCGTAATTTCTAAAAGAACGATTTTTATTGTATTGTATCGTTTATATTTATAAAATAATTGCTTTTCGAGCTTCATAAAATGCGGTTTAGTAAAAATTTTACAAACATGCGAAAATTAGTACTATTTTTGATCGAATTGTATAATATAGCTTTTGAATTTTCGATATTATGAAACATCAGTCAATAATTATTACACCACTCCACTTCATAATATGTCAATTATTGCCTTTGTGTAAATACAATGTACATACATAGAACACAGAAGAATGAAGAAATACAATATTGACTTAATTTGTGATAAGTTTCTACGTCATTAAATAAAATATTTCGAAGTAATGGACGATAGTGGTACTATTTTATTATAGATTTCTACTTATTTTTTTTTGTAATAATATAATACAGACACTACAGCTAATTTTTGTTTTCAATTGTAAGTGCTCTTACAATACATAATACTAGTTTTTACAAGCGAGCTTTTTGATAATTGCCAAAATCAGAAAAAATATTTTAATGGAAATAATAATATAACACTAACTTGTTTCTTATCCATTACTTTTTATCCCCATAGCCTCTAATAATAAGAAAACAATAAGTCATTTCGTACTTGGCACAAAAAATATAAGTAATATTATTAAACTGCTTGATCATTATTACAATCTTTCGCGCATCAATAAACTGGGAGACACCAAATTGCAATAAATTTCGACACCTGGGAATTTTTACTTTCGAAATAGATACAATCTTAATGCGATTTGCAACTAAGTATATAACATATTATGTTAATCAGACTTGGATTAAAAAGGATTAAAAAAATGCATATCAAAATATTTAATTACAGGATTCGCTGATTTCGATGAAAAAAGGAGAATTAATCCTAATCGTCTGATGAAGAAAAAACTTTATAATATAGAACACTACTCTTAGTCACAGACACTACGTAGTGATGGGTCTGCGTGGAGATAACTCGGAAATGAAATTTTTTTTGTACTTCTAGTATCAGAAAAAAGGCTCTAAGTTTTCTACAACATATTATTTAAAGCGGAACGAGGTCAAATTTATTACAAAAATGCCAAAAATAAAAAAGGATGATTCGGCAAATCCCGTTTTGACGCTAAGATGATTAGCAAGAAAAAAAGAATTGTAAGAACATAGAATTTTCATTGCATTATCTGTCACGCTCAGGAACGCATCTCATTGGTTTAATATATACCAACATAATGTCACGACAGATAGCGTTACTATATAAAAGAAAAAGAACTAGAGTTTACACGTACACTGAATTGTCCTTGCGGAGCATTCGTCTTTGCACCGAAATGGCGACGTCGGAAAGGGCCATTCCCCTTTAGAAGCCTGATTTTTATTGATTTTGACCAAGAAACCGTAGTTTTCAGTTTTTGACGTAGAGCTTCTTTTCTGTTCATCTGGCGCAAAAGTGGTCTACAGATAAATGAAACTAGACTCAATTATTACTAAATCTATTTATAAAATAATTTTACAACTATAATTGGACCTTATAGCTATAAGCTTTCAAACTTGATTTTTTAGCTTTTTTGTCTTTTATTACATTTTTTCTGCATAGCTCCAATTCAGTGCATCTCTCGATGTGAGCATAATAAAAAGTGTAGAAAATAAAATTTAGTAAAAAAATAGAGTCGTAAGTTTAAGCATTACAGATACAGTTTTGGTTGAATATTTGCTTTCTACACTTTAGATAATGTTAAAATTGAACTTGAGATGCACTGAAATTGAGTTTTTCTTTGCAAAAATTTAATAAAAAACTGAAAAAATATCAAAAGGTATTAAATTGGAGAGCTTACAGCCGCCCTAAAATAGATACCTTCCGTTGTTCTATGCATAGATTTACTGATAATAGAGTCTAGTTTCATATCTGTATATCATTTTTGCGTTAGATAAACCAAAAAACGACTCGAAACTGAGCAAAAATTCTTGAAAAAAATTGAAGTTATATAAAGGGCTATAGCTCGGAAACTAGATCAACTAGAACAATAACTTTTTTTTACTTTTACGCAGAATTCTGCGTAAAAAGAATGACCTATTTTGAGTACAAAATGTACAGGAAACGACCAATTTGCGGTTTTTGGGACCTTCGTTGACAAATTTGACCCGGTTCAAGGTTTAAAGTCAAGGGTTTAAGCAAAAAAATTTTATTTCCGAGTTATTTAATCAAAAGGGGAACTAAACCAAAAATAAAAGTTTTAGTATAGAAAATTCTAAGAACAAATTTTTAAACCGTATATCGCTGTGATCTGTCGTCCGGAAGATACATGTTTTTGAGTTACTGGTCACAGTTGGTGACGTTACAAAAAATTAGGATACGACGCGATCTCTTTGTGATGTCACGACAGTGGTCGGTAGAAGTTTACTTATTTGGTTTTTAGATATATTTTTTAAGGCAATATCTCTGAACTTTTAAGTTGAAGTGATTACTTCTTATTGATGAGAAGCAGAAACAACAAAAAACATAATCCTATTTAAATTCGAAATATTCAAAATTTGTGCTCTAAATATTTTTACTATCTACTATACAAATTTCACATCCAAATTAGAAAAAATTATGTCCGGCATCTTTCAGTTAAATTCATTTATGCATGACCCTTTTTTTAGTTTAAATATTCTACAACTTATATAAAATGACAGATTTGCGTGCAATTTTATAAATACGAAAGAAAAGTAGTTTGTTTTTGATGTACCCACGAGTATCATAAAAATATAGTGCGAAAGCTTTTATGAAAGAAGTGGTATATATGCACGTAGATACCAGAAAGACTTCAAACCACTTTTGGTATTTGAATACAGAGCTATTAGCAGAAAACTGAAGCATCATTCACCTGTCTGCAAGTTTTACATTTCCCTTGACGTAATCCCACCGAAGCCAAGTCCTCGTACGAACTTACAGTTAATTCTTCTTCACAAAGGTTTCATTTTATGTATTTTGAATTTACTTGTCTGACAGAATAACAACAAAATATTAATTTATCCATATCTACTGGCATCATTTACAATATATACGTATGCATAGCAATTATCGATGCCCTTACCTATTTCTTTCTACTCTATTATCGTATTTTTGCCAAGTCACGTGAAGCGAATATTAAATAATATTATAAGCTTACTTTCAATAAGCAATAAATTTGTTAGACACAAAGACCATGTGTGTCGTCTACACATTGCACCGTCTGTTATCACTCTAACTTTTACGCTCTTTAACTCTTTAGAGAAGCATCAAGGCAGAAACTTTTCAAATCAATAAAGGCTATCGTCACCTAAAAATGATATTAGGAAAAACATGAAAACTTTGAAAACTAAAGTAATTATAAGAAAAATTAAAGCGACGCAGGATTTTTCCGACTTGAATATGCATACATAATGTAAAACGCTAAACAAAATCAACCTCTATTGTTTTAAAAAAATGCGTCGTTCTCGTCCCATATTTTAAAATCGTTTTATTTTGATTAAAAAAGGTTTAAGTAAATTAAACAACGTAAGAAAGGATATTTGTTCGTTATCCTATTAGGGTCCTTTAAACGTTCTCGCTACGCCGTTGCATGGAGGAGTACATAACAATTTTTTGGAATGCATTAAAAAAAATTAAAGTATGCATTAGATCAGATAAAAGCATTCTCAGTATAATTTATAAAAGGAAATTTAAAGATAAAAGTTACAAGATTATCCAACCACAATGTTTAACAGTATCATACCGCACAGGGAAGTGTATGAACAATACTTTAAAATAATATGTCTAGTATGTTATCATTCCGGTGTTTAAAAACCACAAATAAAGAAATTGTTAAAACATTCTAATTTAAAATACTGACTGAATAACGTAACTTCAAAATAATCTGCTTTACAATGTAGGAAGGTTACCTACACAATACTTACGATCAATATAATCGATGTTTTTGGTCATTTGGGAATGCAATATTATGCTATTAACAAAATTAATGTTTATTAAAAAAATCTTTATAAAAGATATATACGTAGTAACAAAAAATTTCTAATTTGTGATTTGTTTATCACAGATAATGCTAGAAAATTTAGCAGCAAATAAATAATATAATTTATTATTGATAATTAATTATAAATTACAATAATTATTAAAATTTTCTGTGATGCAAATATTCAATAATAATCTTGAAAAGTGGTAAATAAAAGTTTTCTGTCGCCGACATTTAAATAACATAAAAATAAGTCGGTCATTTCGATTTTTCGACACAAATATACACTCGGTACGTGTTAAATTTGCATAATATTATAAAACATGAGATCATTTAAACCTTGTAAAGAAAATGGTGATATCATTCCGCAGAAATATTATGAGATTATCGCCTCTTCAGCACACATCACGTTCTGCATTACCAATAGTTCGATCTCCACTCCTAAGGTCTATTGTTTTCAACATCACCAATATTGTTTATAATTTTATGCACTACTGAAAGTCGGGATTATCTGCAACATGCATAAGCGCAATCGTCGAAAAGAAATGTTATATTACGATTTTCCAAAACACTTCTGAAGCTTTTATTGGAATTGAGCTTGCGAAAACATTTTCCAAAATATTTACAAAAAATGTAGAATATCATTTAGGAATAAAAATTAAAAGTAGATTTGATAACCACAGCCGCCGTTAATTGGATTAAATTAAATTCGTATCGATTTTATTCTGTTACCAATTAAATCACAAAGCAAATTAATGACTTTGGAGTAATTATATATAAAATAATTTTAAACTTGTCGATGAACAGTCAAAGTGTACAGACATCGGTACGGAAATCTATAATATTCATATTATACGACACACACTAGCTAATATAGATGTTGAATTTAAATTTGATTTGCCTTATTCAGTTATGCATTTTTCGGCCTTTTTAAGTTTCCTTCCATATAAGGAGGCGTTTTATGTACAAACTAATTACGTAACCATTGCTGCAAAAGCAACAATCAATTTTAATACTTTTACATATTATTTCATAACATTTATTAATTTTATTGCCGTTGTGAAACATAAAATAAATAAGAAGTGTAATGGTTTTCATCTGAATAAATAAAATATTTTACTTATTTTTGATTATTCAATCGAAGAATAAATAATTTCTTAATTTAAAACCTTTCCCGTGTAACCGTTCGGTGCTACCAAGACGGAAATTCTGAATAAACAACATTGTAAGTTCGGATTGTCAAAACTCGTAATATTTAAACCCGGTTGTGTGCAAAATAATCCACACACCGCGGTAGATAAATTAATGTTACGATAAAAAAAATTGATTGCAATAATTAAACAAGATCAACAACTAGCTCGATAAAAATCTAGAACACGGAATTAAAATTCCGTTATCCAAATGATTCAACGTATAAAAGTCTACATTATAGTCAGCTATAGATTACTATATTATTCTATGATCAATAAGAATGCATTTTTATAATTACTACATAGAAATAGCAACAACATAACAATCATACTTTCGTGATTAATTATTCATGGATGGCTTTTATGGAACAAATCCATTATGTCATACAAAAAAATTAAAACCATCATTTCCCCCTGGGAAAATTTTCAAGTTATCGTTTTGTGAGTAACTTAAATTTTAAAGCTACATCGCAATAATGGAAACTATTTGGAACTTATCGAACTACTCCTACAAAACTATCCTTATCACATGGGCAGCATGTTTCTTGTAATGTAAATTCAAATACACTCGAGTCTCACTTATTAATTAGTACTCCTTATTATATTATGTACATTACAAAAAACAAAACTAGATTATGTGTTTACATAAATAATTACAAGTAAAATCACTTTTAAAAAATGCATTTTTTCTAGTCTTTGTTGGAGATAAGGTAATTCTAGAAAATGGGAAAACATAATATTAAGGCATAATATATTTAACTTAAAATAATAATTAATTAATAGTACATTGTTTTATTAGGAATGATGTGAAAAACATCCTCCAATAAATAGTGCCCATGTAAGAAAAAAATTAGATCACAAAGTGATAGATCAATTGAAAGACTTTTGTGAAAAAAGTAATAATATACTGGTTCAAAACCAATCGGATTTTCGCAGGTATCATTCATGTGAGTCTGTTATCATGAATTGTTGTGAGGAATGGAGTAGGAATATCAATAAAAATGAGGTAGTTTTGGCAGTGCTTTTGGACTTGATGGAAACCAACAAAAAATGTTCATAAAAAAATTGGCGAAAGAGTGCAGTGCTAAAATGGTTCAAGTGCTATTGAACCAATAGAGAGCACAAATGAAATTTAAATACAGTTTTTGAGAAACATTGTTCGATGAACATTAAAACTTTGAATAGAGTAACGAAAATTAAATACTTGGGAGTAATTATTGATTATATTATTATGAAAAAAATGTGACAAAAAGCGTTTTTTCTGAGACGCATTTCTGGAAGTTTGATAGTGTCAACGAGAATTTTATTGTATAGATCCTTGTTTAGTCCCCATAATGACCTCTGTTCAACGGTTTTTTTGAATAGGAATGGAGCGAAAAGAGAGCAAATTTAGAAAATACAAAATAAGGCAATGGGGATAATTATTCAATGTATACACCAATTATAGGGAAATGTTGCATGCTTTAAATTTTATGAGTGTATCTGAGGAAGTAAGATATAAATCTTGAGATATGATGTACAAAATGCTTACTAGATAAATTAAGACTTGTAAATCAGATGCATACTTATAATTAGAACTGGAAGAAATTGTGATATTTATGTCAATATGTCCTCGTTTTATAGGACGTTCAAATCATTTTTTTGTAGTGGTAGAATACTGTACAATACTTTGTCTGAGGAAACCCATAATTGCAATAACTATCGATTGTTTAAAGGCGTGCGCGACAGCCACGCGAGGCTGGTAGCCTCGTATAGTGTGGACCATAGTACTCTAGCTGGCGCGAGCCAGAAGCTTCAAGGTTGCCTCGCATGTATCCCCTACGATTGCGTAGTTATCTTGGTGTAATTTACAGACGTTCAAAGTAAACACCATGCATCCCTAGTTAGTTGACAACCTACAGGGTTTACCAATAAGACGTTTGTTTTTCAATAGGGGCATATTCGGATATTTTGACAGTTCTTGCATTTAGTTTTTTGACCTATGTGCAGCAGAAGCTGTGCCATTTGTGAAAATGTTTTCAATTTCAATTGAAAATTGTATTAAAATCATTGAAGCCTATTACGAAAATAGTCGATGTGTGAAAACCACATTTCGTAAAATTCGCGATATTTTTGGTCGTCATGATCGGTCTTCTGAAACCGCTATCGAGAATTTGGTGGATAAATTTAAGTTTACTGGTTTGGTATATAACATACCAACAACAACACATATTCGTTTGGGTCGTTCAGCGGAAAATATCGCTGCTGTAAGTGAAAGTGTCGAAGAACGTCCAAATTTATCGATTCCACGACATTCTCCACATTTGGGGACATGTTGATAAATTATTTTTGGCCTATTATCGATGATATGGATGTGAGTGATATGTGGTTTTAACAGGATGGCGCCACTTGTCACACAGCCAGAGAAACAATGGCTTTATTGCAAAACAAATTTCCACATCGAATAATTTCGCGTAATTCAGCAATAAATTGCCCCCCAGATCGTGCGATTTTACACCGTTTGACTATTTCTTGTGGGTCTATGTGAAAGATCAAGTCTATGCGGATAATCCACAAGCCATTGAGGGCTTAAAAGTCAACATCGAACGTGTCATTGGAGAGATAGAGCTTCAATTATGCCAAAATATGAATGAAAATTTTGACGAAAGAATCGATGTCTGTAAGCGTGGTCGTGGTGGACATTTGAAAGATTTTATTTTACATTAATAAATGGCAGACCTTCTACTTTACATATCAATAAAAATCCATAGAATTTTCATCCGAAGTATGTGTTTCCTTTAAAATTTAAAAACAAACATCGTATTGGTAAACCCTTTATATGGCATCTAATGTAACAATAAATGTGGCCGTATTTATTTTAATATGGGAATTATAAAAAAAACAACAAAAGCAACAAGCAGGTCTGCCTCGTTCGATACATGTCACCTTAATGAAATTCCCATAAGAAAATCATCGAAAAAACACTGCGCGAGGCCCAGCAGCCTCGCAGGTAGCATGCGAGGATTGTATCCCGAGGCTACACTCGCAGTGTGGTGCACACACCTTAAGAGTTTCTTGGTGTTGCATGCTTCCGGGGTGGGGTGCTGCTATATACTTCTCTATTCATACTAGAGAATTATTGTAAACGTATGGGCATTTGTGTAATGTAATTGTTTTTGCTAAATAAATAAAATATTATTATTATTATTTTCAATTTTTGGCATAAAGGATATTATTTTTAAAATAAATTTTTTACATAAAAACGGATTACTCAATATTGCTCTTAAGAAATGCAGCTGTGCATATGAATGATAACATAACTTAAATATAATCCATGTTTACAAAATACGCTAATCGTTGTTTGTTTATATTTCGGCTAAAATTAATAAACTAACCAAATATCCAATATATTGCACAATACACTTTTGGTCGGTACACACGAATTTTTATGAATTATATTGAGTTTTAAAAGTTACAACAGGTGTAAAAAACATTACCCTCCTTCGTCGTGTAAAAATTAACCCAAGTAAAAATAATCTTATTATTTTTTATTAGAAATAATTTCTGTTTCGAGGAAAAGACAACCAAAATTTTTAAATTTGCAGATTCATGTTGGATAAAGGTTATCAGAACTGATTTTTATTTTTAATGAAACTTAGCCGTCTTTGGCCTACTGTTAAACGTAAGTCTCCTTCTCTTGCCATAATTTTTTCTTTCTTTCAGCTAACATTGGGTATTATAGGGTGGGTATATTAAAGAAGACTTCAAAGCAAACTAATGAAGTTATGTTTAGTTTGGATCCTTGAAGGAAGATTTGAATGGTAAGGATGAAATATTGTCATATTTATAAATTTATACTAATTTTTGCAGCATTTAAAACTGAAATTAATAAGTTGCTTATGAAGTAAAATCGTGAAAAAATCAAGTTGAGAAACATTAAGTAAAAAAAATAAAATAAGTCAAGGTTTTAACAGATTTCAGCTTAATGCTGCACGGTTGACCTTCCCTATTCATAGTTGACCTGATTATTTTATTGAATGGTAAATATGTATAATATATTTTTAATTCATAAAATTGATAACGCTGTTTCTAGAATAATAATTGTTACAGCTTTCATTGTTGATTAACAATCACTCAACAATCGACGATAACTTGAAAAAAATTATTAAGAACAAATAAATATAAATTTTTTTATTTATCATTAAAAAAATATAAGAGACTTATTAGTTCGTCTTATTTTCTCAGAAGTAAGATACAAAACAAAAACTACATGTTGTATCCTCCCTATGCAAAGTTTATATTGCAAGAAACAAGAATCACTTCGTTTTAAATTTTCAGCGAAGCATCAGATGCATTTTGTGCAATCCATCACAACGAGGTACTATTAACGCTAGATTGAAAAGTTTTCTAAAAGATTTTTGGGAATTCGAAAATTTTATTCGCCTTCGGTTGGGTTTCCAGATATTCTAAAATAATACTAAATTCACTACATTCTGAAATCACGTAACGACAAATATGAATGATGGGTATTTTGTTTAATGTCTTTTCTATCATCACTACTACTACAGAATAATTAAACCTTGATTAAAGCTGCTTACGCATTATTTGATGACGACATTAATAATAATTCAATTTATTAAATGCTTGGCTTGAACTTTATTTGTATCTATAAAACTAATGCAGTTTAATTGAAATGTCCTATTTTTTTTACAACGGTAGAGTTAATAAATTTACTAGGCGATAAGTAGTCATATAAAAGCAGTTTACAAGTTTTTTTAAACTTTTTTCATTACTACATAATTTTAGTTTTTTCAAAAATTTTAATTGCGGTTTTGATGTTAAAGCGAGCAATTGAAGTATTAAAAAATTGAACTCATTATTCTAAGTCTTATTAGTTGTTTTATGTCAGTTTTTTAATGTTTTGGTTAAGTCATTGGTACTGTGTTGCGGTAATAATAATTAAAACATTTGAAAAAACGGAAGAAAAAACTTTTATCTGTAGATACTCAAAACTCAAACAGAAGTTATCTTTATGATTGTGTTATTCCATTATAATAATTTGGGAGCTACTTATCTGTTTTATAACAAAGTCTATAACATTTTCGTCACGTTCTTCGGCTCAAGTTTTTTAAACGTCTTGTATGCGTCAAACTATATCGTCCTTAAAACAAAAAGTTGTTTTATTTCTCCAAGCAATTCTATGCTTGTTAATGCCGTTTTTCCTAGAAGCTCCTCCAGAGAACCCCGCTTTAAAAAGGGCAACAACTTGAGCACACGAAACTTTTTTCGGTCGAAACTATTTTTAATTTGATTTTAATTAAATATTCATAATTTAACTTCCACGTTTCTGTACTTGGTAAAAAGTTGTCGAAATTCGAGCCCGCAGATGCCATGCTATTTATTGATATAATTATATAATTAGATGGAGTGCAAAATTTATCGAGGTTTTTTAGTCATGATTATATCAACGGCAAACACACTTTGTTTAATTATTTTACACCAGCAATCCGATGAAATGTGCTTTAGAAAAAACAGCCTTCGTATCCTATTTTATAACAAATGTTTCTTGTATAATAAGCAGCAGATTGAAAATGTCATCGAGGAACCAAAATGTAAAAGTACTTAAACATCTAGCATAATTTTATTCTGGTGCATAAATGTGAGAAAAATAAAAACGTTTCTGTTTATTATTCATTTGGTATTTTGCAAAAATTACTTTTTATACTTTAAATATTAAAACTTTTTTAAATATTAAGAACGTAATAATATGCCGTGCAGTTTTTGCGGATACCGATAAATTTTTTGATTCGACTATGGCGCATCCATAATTAACAACTAATGCAGTCATATTTCTTTTTAGTAAATCCTTGCATGCTTGAATGTGTGAAAGAAGTACATGAATAAAGAAAAGGTCACGTTTAATGTCTTGAACACTTCCTCTTCAAAACGGGCATGTTTCAAGTTATCCTCATTGCCTAGTGCTTTCTTGTTTGGATACTTTGTATTGTACGTATATTACGAAGACACTTGGGTAATATTTAAATAAATTGAGTTTTGTTACTATAGTTTTTAACATTTTATGATGGCATATTTCATGCAACCGCATTCTTGTCAAAAGTTACTTAAAGCCATAAAATAAATACACAAAATGCATTAAAGGAGAAAAAAAGCAAGTAGTAAAGGTGGAGGTTATATATCTTTAATTGTCGATAAATAATAGCACATACGCATCGCCTTTCCTTTTTATATTAAAAATCGCACTCAATATAAATTTGATTTTTAGACAATTATTATGGTATGCTTAGATCTCAAGTTAATATAAAAACGCGATAACTTCGTTCTAAGTGATGAAAGATGTTATTCGTACGTCAATGTTTGTTTATCCTGGCTGTACTGAAACAAGAGCCAACTCTCTAGGCAGTGGTCAAAGTATATTATTTTGAAGAGGGATGTATAATAGTACAAGAAGGACTAAATATACTTCTTGATAAAAAATAACAATTTATAAAAATATATTCCAACTTAATTTAGAAAACTATCAACACAAATTAAATAATTCGACTTGTTTATTTAGCTAATGAAACAATTTAGTTAATATATTAAGTGAATTAATTAGTAACACATTATTATATAAAGTACTCTTCTAAATTTTGTAATATTAATTGAATTAGTTCAAGGACTAATGGGCAAAAACTTGACACAAATAAACGATTAATTTAATTTGCAGTGTAATAAATTTTTTACCAATAAAAGTTAAAACAACAAAAAATTCCAACAAAATGGTTAACAGAACAAATGTTAACATTTTTTTGTAAACGGATCAAGAACATTGCAATTATTCGGCAACTTCAGTCAAAACTTATCTTGGGTGAAGCACAACAAATATTGCGTTAATTTGATAGCAATTACATTTCTGCATATCAATAGGTTACTTGAAAGCAAGGTTGAAGTGATAATAATTCACACATAATTTGTTATCTATTGCTCGGTCAAAAATGTATCTTTGCATCAATTACTGACGACGGAATCCTTGAAGTCTAATGAAAATACAAATAATTAGCATTAGTGCAAAATGGAGATTAAAATGGTTTCGTCAACATTGACATTTATATTTCTATAAATTTAAATAACTTTTTGATTCATGGTTCATGTAGGAAAAATTGGTGGAAAGTCATCTTGTTAGAATTGACGAACAACTTACAGGTTTAGTATAAAAAATATTTGCATTATGAATATACTTTTAATAGCATTCAATTAATTAGTATTTTTACCACATAATAATATACCTATCAAACGTTGCCTATAAATAAATACTTAGATGTGTAAGCGGCTGCGTCCAAAGTTTGAATCCCAAACAGATCCTCAGAAAATTAGTGACCACTTATTATTAAAATAATTTTTTGAAGATTTAATGGTTTTATAATTTTACAATTAACAACGTAAACCTTGAAATATGTCAACATTTTTATAGCAATAAAAAATGAAGAAAAGCTGCTTTTATGCTAAAAGGTTTAAAAGTATTGGGTATTACTAGAGAAGTTGAATTTTAATATTCATCAACATGCAAATGATTTTTAATGATCACCAATGTGATAAAGCCTATGTAATATAAACAAATATAATTAAATTAAATGTTACAAACAGTAATTGTACTACCAATGTTTACTAAGTAATTACTTGATCTTATACGTAATTTAACAATTAAAAGTAATAATTAAGAAGTGTATAAAAATGTGGTTGCATAATTTTTACAAAAACCTTCGCAACGACTATAAAATTATCAGTATGCTTTAAGAAGCGAGCGTAGTAAATCCAGACTTCATTATAAATTCAAATCTTTATTTAAAACTTATTTAGTACTGAAGCCTTTAAACATCTCTAACAAAGCGGTGCTATTACAAAAATGGCCATTACGAGTCACATTTACTACTGACATAAATCTGAGTTTCTTTTTTTACTAGGCTTTTCAGTTACTACAATAGTTGAAATGCACCATATTACGAAGGTTGCTAATGTATGATGTCATTCACAATATAAACCACTAAACGTTTAATGAACGTTAAAACCTTTTCGATGTTATTTAAAAAAAAATTTAATAAAAACCTTACAATATTTGCACAGAAACATTTTCCAAAATTTTGACATCGATGTAATATTCACGCCATATTATTACAATTCAAAAAATCAGTTCACAGTTTTCATAAATATGAAAATTCCTTTATTTTTTCCTATAATTATTAGTTACGAAACGATCTATTAACTATTTGTGCATCATTTGAAACTTCATGAATAAATCTTCCGGTAGCAATGATACATATTTTTTTAAATTTTATGACAGGTAGCTATCAGTGATTAAATAAATTAACTCGGAAGTATTATATTTGTTATTTTGCAAGTCAAAGTTAATCATTTAATCGGAATCAATAATTGGCATAAAAGACAAAATTAGCAATTAAAATCTATTCATTGACCTTGCGCGAATACTAACCTCTGATAAAAAAAAGTAATAAATAACGTCAAGAATTTTTCAATGCGATAAATAAATCAATTTTCGTTCGAGAAACAATAGGAAGTATTATGTAAGGTAAATTGGTCTCAGTGCTTAAGTTCCATTGCCTCATATGTATAACGGAAGAAATAGTTGCCCAAAAATATACATAATAAATTATATGGATTCATTATTGCAAAATTACATTATTAATAGAATAACTTAATTTAACTGAGGGATAAAAAATAACTTAATGACAATGAACTACAAATTATATAACCTTTGAAACTAGTTCTTGATGGTAACACATTAGTTGTATCAAACCTTGTTTGGTAAACAAGAAGTGTTTATCTGTATTCGGTACCGCTATATCGTGACTAAAAAGTAAGAGTGTCTTTCTATGCGATCGAACTTGTCTGAGGTTTTAACGAACTAGAACCACAAGAAACAGAAGCTCTGTTATAGCTAATAACAAATTATTAAATGAGTAGGTGGGTTTACCTAATAGAGCCGATCATTTCGTGGCGTCCATCAACAAGACTGTGATTTATATTTTATTAATAATCAATAATTTACGCATGTCTACACAAAAAATATTTGAAATTTTTATTAAAAGAAAATCTAGTATACAAATGTAAATTTACACCCACTAGAAGCAATTAATTATACGTAAAATAAATTATCTGTTTATATTTTGTAAGTGTAAATTTATTATAATATTCCCGAACCTGCCATACGCAATAGAATTTAAATAAAAATATTTTTAATTTGTGAAAATAAAACATGATACATAGCAGTTATGAAATTTATTAACTTATATACTTGTTTCATTTAAAAATATTTATGATCAGACCGATTATAATCAGAAATTTGTCTTTAACAACAAATCTGTCCACACGCATCATTGAAATCTCTATTAGAACACAATTGCAACAGTTTCTTCATATTTTGTAAATAAATTAGACTACACGTAATTTATATACTGCTGTTATTCTATTGCAAACTTGATTTTCCACGTATCGGAAAAGTTCCGTCTGTGCATAAATCACAATCATACAAACCTAACTTGAAAATATATAATTTTGATTAGGAGATACCTAATGGAATAATTAAAATTGAAAGGTTCAGTTCATCACTGAAAATCGGAAAAATAATAAATATTTTTCATAGTTTCATCAAGAGATTGAAAATAGATTTTCGCTGAGAAAACTTACCATTATTACGTATGAATTATAAATTAATAATAAAATGAAAAGGCTAATATAAAACTATTTGTTTTTAAAAATTATACTGTGAAATTTCATTTGAATATGAAGAAGACATTAGATTATGTGTTTGAGGACTACAATGAGTATTTACATAATATAGGGATATAATCATGTATTATGTACGTGTAGCATTTTATCTGTGCAAGCTTGATATATAACACAAATTATATGGTTTCAATTGTAAAATATACTTATACCTAATACTTTACGAAGAAAAAAACCTTTATACTTAATGTCAATATAATAACTAAGTAAATAATATTGTAACGGCTGCATACATACACAGAAAAAATTCAAAGTGCAGTAATATTGCATTATTAATATATACACTCAACTCAAGTATGCTTATTAATTCAAAACAAAACAAAACGATAGGGTTTTTAAGCTATAGATTATCATTTGTATTAGTGAAATAGAAAATACCTTTATAGATGAATGTATGCATGGGTATTTACCGGAATAATCAATATAAGAAATTTTAAATGTTAGCTCAAAATATTTAATAACATTAATTTCCTTTTGTTGCTTTTACTAATAAAAGAAAAATGATTAAGAATTCAGAGTAGTCTGTACCACTTGCACACCATAATAATTATACTGCTATAACTCTGGTGTCAGATGAGAGCTATTTATGACAGGGAAAGCAGACGAACTCACCTGTACCTTTGGTGTTATTTTAATTTACAACCTTCCGAATCACACTGCACGAAGATGAAGAAAGAGCAATCTTAAAAATATCGAATTCAATTTAGGTAACAAAGTGGGATTCAGTTCCGATCCATTTCCAATGATAACATCAACAAGGTGTCAGAATTGAAGCTCCAGTTTGTTTTATTGTTTTTAAAGGAGACTGACTGAGAATACCGCAGGGAATTGTATCCTTACATGGAAACAGTGTAACTGTAGGTATTACATTTATCTAAAGTGATACTTGATTAGTTACCCCTGCCAGAGTTTTTGTTCTAATATTGTTCCTTTTTTATAATTGATAACTTAAAAAATAAAATTAATTTTACAAAAGCTTAACTATGCAATCTTATAATTTGTGTAATCAATTTGTAAGGATGAGAAAAATAGGTAAGTTTCTTTTTTTTAATGATAATAAATGGGGTAAAATGAAAACTTGACTAAAGCTCTGTATTTTCTTTTCTCCATATCAAATATTTTTATTATCATATATGTATTTACTTCTATAAAAAAAAAATGGGATTAGACTTTCTTACTAGTGGCTTTCTGCCTTTGCACACATCCACGCGCTTTTTTAATTTGTAATTTAATTAAATTATTAAAAAAGAAAACAACGGTATCCAGTTACGTTTTAATAAATCCTTGCTTAAAGGAACCGAAAACAAATAGAAAGTTTGAAACTACATAACTACCAATAAAAAATTTAACGTTTAATACACTGACACTGAAAATAATAGTCACAAAACAACTCTGACACTGCAGTTCATAATAGCCTGAATCCATTATTTAAAATCATGCAGGCTAGCCCTGCCCTGACCGTTGTTCCAGAATTAATTTTCACTGAAATATATGTTGTCTGTACAAAATGAGGAAACCTGTATTTTTTTCATTGCAAAAATTTTCATTTTCATTTAAAAAATAAAAAAAACCGTGTATGGCATAGGGAAAATTGCTGCCAATTTGGTAATTTTGTAGCTTTACGTTTGGATTTTAACAAAAAAAAAAAATTATTTTACTGAAATTATGTAAGAATTAAATGTTTTCTAGTTCAAAGATCTGTGGTATTATAATCTTTTAAACACAAAAATCCTGCAAAATCTCCATCCAAGTATAGCATTTTTAGCTAAAAAGTAGCTACTTAATAATAGCTGGCTGACAGCTAGCTATTACCGCTATTTTATCAGCGGAGTATCGATTTATAACAATAGGTGCTAATTAGCTAACTAGCAGCTCTTAATAATACGAAAACAATTTTATATACATTTGCAACTTAAAAACCCATTTAAATGCAAATTTTATATAAAAAATTGTATTGGTCAACCACAAATATCTCTTTGTTAAATGAAGTTAGAAAAAATGTGTGGTTTTTTTCACATAAATTTAGATGCAAGCGGTTAATTGAAATTTATGCTAGTGGTGTGGAAGGTTTTTTGACTAATTGTATGTAAATGCTACAATTTATGATTTGTCTATGTAGAACATCTTCAGTTTAAATAACCTTAAATTAGTTAAATCTGTGGTTCAAATTGAAATTAAGAAATAATTATCATTAAAACAAACAATACTGGAATGTTAATTGTGTTATGTTTTAACACAGTTTTACGGAGTGTGTAAATATCAAGTATAACACATAGGATATCCACATAACAGTGACAACGACCTTTTACCTTGAAATGTAAGTCGCGACAGTATCAGGCGATGTGAGTAAACTAGAACACCGAAGTACGAAATTATATAAAAGAAAAGTTCTATTTTTCCTTCAATCATCAATGATCGAGGTATGCATGTACCTTCTCATGAGAGGTACCATAAAATACAAAACTTCGTAAGAAAATAACTATATTTTTGATATCTTATATTCTTCATATAAAAAGGGCAGTAAGTGTAGCAATTTAATATTAAGTATAACGAAAATTGAAAGTATTTATTAAAGATGCAATTTGCAGGCTCATAAATAAATTAAGAAGTTGACTAAAATATTAAAAACAGTTTTCATTTTTTAACTATTTATACAAAAAGATTTTTAAAAAATCCGAAGACGTCTAACTTGATTTAAATTATTGTTCATCTTGCAAACTCAACGGAAATTAGTGACGTCATTCGTGCCTAACGGCGATATAATGAAGATTTTTTTAAATAACAACTGGTATTTTTTATGTAAGAGAAGTGTCTTATTCAATTAAAATTTGAACATCCCCTATGTTCTTCGTTCTGCTACGGTCCTGCCTCCCTACTTCCTCGATTCCATGGGCGTACCCAGGGGAGGGGTATCCTTCCTGTTTCCCATACATTTAGCTGGTTAATTATGTGCCTATGCCAGGATAATTATTTATCAACAGAAAATTCCTGATTTGCCCCCCCCTAGGCCAAAAGCTGGGTACGCCCATGCTCGATTCTATTAGTGAAGCACACTCAATTTTGTCGAGTTCATAATCCTTTCGATAACTGAAAATACCATATTATTTTCGCCATGTCTAGCACATACGAGGGTGGTTTGGTATATCCTTAGGTTACTTTAAAAATAACCAAAAATTTCTTGTTGCTTTAATTCTTTTTATCCGTGAAAAACGACATAGGCTAACTGTATATCAATAGTCCCTCGTGTAATAAAAATATTTTATATATTAGGTAGAAATAGGGAAGAGAGTTAATTAATATTTGAAATAAAAAACTTTGGGTGTTCATTTCATCAAGTAAACTTTGCGTTGAAACCGTTCATTTTTGAAATTTTAGATAGTATAAAGAAAACAAATAAGAGCGATGTTAAACAAAACACATCTCGTTAAAAGTTTTTATATAAGTTTTTATAGGCCTAGAACTGCTTTAACATTAGAAAAACTTTTACATTTTAATGTATTTAGATATAAAACTAAGTCATTCTTTTACAAGTAACCACAAGTAAAAAAAAATCATTTAATTAGTTAACTAAAATATTTACAACTTTCTAAATTCATTAATGAGTTAACTAATTAACTGTTTAAAGAAAAATGTCAAGAAATGGTGAACTACTTTATAGGAAAATTCTGTCACTTGTTTTTTATATTGCATAATATAAAGGGAAAACCATGTTGTTATGATTTTTCAAATAACAACCACGTATAATGGTCCAAACGTTAAATAAGAAATATTCACGAGATTGAAAATATTTAAATAATTTTAATATCCTGTTTCTTCCCATTCAAAATTGAAGGGTTATATCTCACCAATACATAAAAGATAGAAAGATGAAAATGTAAAACTTCTGTATGAATATAATGAAAATTGTAATCGACTGCAAAGAGTATGTTAACCACAAAGCAGAGTTACTTTGGAAAAAAAGTTATTGCTAGTAAGTGGTAAAACGATGATGGTATTGGACAATTTTAAAACTAAAAATCCTAAGCGGTAATTTAAAAAATTAATTCCGTATTTTCCTGCTTTCGATTTAATGAGACTTATTAATTGTTTGCAAACTGGCTTTATGCCAGTTTTCTTATTACGAATGCAAATTTTTTAACCGATAGTTTCGGAAAGGAGCAATTTTAAAAAGCTTCCATCAAAACATTCAGATCAACGCAGCCGGTTAAACCGATTGGAATGCATTTTCTTATAACCTCAATTGAAAAGTTTACAATCAAGTTGAAGTCAATTATTGCAATCAAAATGCAATATACGATTGATTACTAGAATGGCTCATAAAATGTATATCTGATTATTCTTTACTTCCTACTATTCTTGGACTACATATACCAGCATGATATTGTTCAGTAAAGCAAACGACTAATTTAATGCATGGTGAATAAATTTCTATTTAAAAAGAATTATTTAAATATTTAAATAAATCATTGGTCAAAAAAATAAACAAATTTATTTTCTAAGTTTATTTATAACAATTAAAAAAAATGGCCAAGCTCATTGTTTGAGTACTTTATTTACGATAAATTCAAACTAAAAGCTTTTATACGTAATTTATACAAGACAATCGGTCGGCAGTACACCGGGTGGCCCCAAATCAGCTAGGATATAGTCATAAATAGCATGATAAATCAGTTATTTTAAGATTACTATTTCCTATTACAACTGATCAAGATGAAAATTGAAAAAATATTTACATCTGACTTCTTCGTGAACACCAGTAATCAAACCAAAGCTTGCGAAAAATTTTTAAAACTAATAGACGGATATGGACGTCCGGTCCGGTAAATATGTATTCCTTAAAATTTTTGATAAGGCTCAAAATTCCAAAGAAAACAAATAATTTCCAAATAATTAAATAAATAATTTCCAAATAAAGGAATTCTAGTGTTCCGCAGATAGGATACTTTGATTAACCTTTTCTTTATTTCATCACGTTTTTACAATCCTGTACAAGGACTTCATAAAGAACTTCCGGAATTTCCATGTGTACAGAACTTATCAACTTTTTAAGAAGTGTCGGTTCAAAATAAAACGATAGTTCATTAAGTATGACATAGTTGGTGTCTTTCACTATCTGCTTAACAGAGATATTGGTGTAGACCGAAATGTTAATAAGTAGGTAAAGAAAATTAATTAAGCATTCGATTAAAAATCATATCGATAAATTTATAATCAGTGATTGAAAATATTTAATAATCTTATTTCTAGATTATTACGATTTTGTTTACAAGTATTGTTATAAGATAAAGATACAGCAAATACTTGAATATATTATTATAATTACAAAATAAATTAAACGTCTCCATTCTTCATTCAGAGAATAAAGTTGCTTTAAATTCGTCTGTAATTATGTTAAGAACAGATTTTCTTGTCACAAAGGAACCAAGTTAATATACCTAAACATTATTTACACTACTGATTTTTACTAAAAATGATAAAAAATTACAGTAACATAATAAATAAATTAGGTATATACATTTAAACTATATCATACGTAAGTACGTAATTTACCAGCGAAAATAATATTTCAACAATATCCTGTCAGCCAAGTTTTGTTGCTACAAGAGTTTTTGCTGAAAGTTTATGAAAAATTTAAATTTCTATTGTTTACTTATTAACCTATTAATTTAATATGAACCACGATAAATTCATATGAAAGTGAATATGTGTCAACTTCTAGTTGTACCTATTAGTTATAGATATAGCATATAGATCCATAATTATAATTTGAAGACAAATTACTGAACTAACAAAGGAACCCAACAGTTGACCACCCTCTGATTTTGCCATTTCTTTTTAAATACAAATAGGGCCCAAATAATAATATACATTATATATCTGTTGAAAATTGGAACTTTGAACCTGAAATCTCTCTTGAATTCTCTGACATCATTTTAAAATGTAGGTACCTAGTTGGAAGCAAATTAGAGCTCTAGAACGCTTACCGCTAGACTAATCTTGTGCTTGTCGTCTGCTTTGCATTAGAACAAATACTGAAACGCCAAAAATGTAGATATTATTACATTAGCAATTATATTTTTAACCTAAGATTCCATCGAACTGTGTTTCAAAATTAAATATGTAAAGCCAATGAATGCGGGGGAGTGGTTTAAACAGCAATAAACTTTGCGCGAATCTTATTATAAATAAATAGGTAACTTTTACGCCTACAGCCAATACTAATTATAAGAGTAAATCTGGTAAAGCAAACCGTGGGGCATCGTTTAATTCATGTAGTACCTAGACTTGTCTCCAAGAAATTCTTAAACACGCACACACACCTTGGTTTCAGATTGACCTAAACGAAAGTGTAGGTGTTTCAAATACCTATAAGATTGCTTATTATGGATTGTGTGACGCGGCGTTCGGGCATTACCTAAGTAAATATTACCTATCTATGAACTTTTAAAAAGTATTAAAAAAATGTAGTGCAGGAGCATAAGTAAACTAACCAGCCTTAAGTACAGTCATTTCACAAAAGCATTTTAAATGTAAAATATGTGTTTTTGTAACATCGAGTTCCGAGACATGCTAAGCACAATGCACAAATAACACATAACATGTTTTTCGAAGCACTTACAATAAATTGATAGATCTTTAGCCTCTTAACAGTGTAAACGTTCACTCAAAAGAATGGTCCGCCAATTGACTACCACAGCTGTTCAGAGAATCTTGCGAGCAAAGTGGCATTGAATTAGTAAAATTAATTATTACCCAAGCAATATAAAATAGCGAATATTAGAAAAGCAATTCAATAATATCGTTTCGCATAAAAATACTTTTAAAATCAAAATTTAAGAGTTTCTTTAAATCGGTAGCAAATTTATTATGTTTCATAAAAAAAATGTATATCTTCTAATGTCGTCGCTTTTAAAGTCATATTATATTTTATTTATTAAGGTAGATTGGGGCAGTGTCAACATCCCGAGAACAGAACATTTTCGCACCTCCTACAAAACGATATGCTTCGCTGACGCACCTGAACATCCGCCAAGATTTTACAGCTTTCGGATGATCTCAAAGCCACCCTCTAGAATAAGGGACAATTGTTACACGTTCAACACCCCATTCGTCTCTTTCGCACTTTAGAAATTTTACATCATAAATCGTATTTACCTAATTTTAAGTTTGAGTGTATTCAAAAGCTTTAAAGAGCATTAAAATATTTTCATACTGCATACATGATTTTAAAATTATTTAAACTCTATAATTGTATGTTTTCGTGAGGGCACGTAGAAAATAATAACAAAGCAGATACAATAAATTCCAGTAAATAAATAATATATGTAACTACATAAAATTATGTAAAACTAATCGAATTAATTGCATAATTGTAAAATTCTATTGTATTTAAATTGGTAATGGGGCCAACAACTTTATTATTCGGCCTGTTGCCAAGATAAAACTTAAAATTTTTAATTTCAGATCATGATGCTTTCAACCAAGAGAATTTATAAACACATCTGTAACTTTATTCGTTATATCAGAAATAATGAAGGAATCACGAACCTCAAAAATATTTCGAAGTTGTAATAGTTAACTGTTGCAAGGTTTTCTAAAATTGCGAATTCAATATAAACTGAAAAATTTTAGTTTTTCAAGATTACTATAATATAATAATATATTTTATAACAGTATTTGGTATTTGGCTTTGAAACATTTGTGTAACCACAGTTCCATCAATAGTTCTTTTCGTTTTGAAAATAATGATTTGTTGTTTTTCAAAAATAGTTTCAATAGACCAGAAATCATCAAATTCGTGTAGAAATGTAAACATTACAGGATGTCATTAGTTTACAAAACTAATAAACTACCTATACACTTCGTGCTAATAAAAAAGTAATATTCAATTAAATACATCATTATTTATTATTATTATTGTAAGTAGCTTTGAATAAAAAAATTTAAATAACCCATTACATTTATTTATTATAATTGGTTGTCCACTAATAAACATTAAGTCTAAAGTATACTTAATTAAAATAATAAAGAAAATGCAATAAAAAAGATAAGTAATGTGGTAAATATGTATAAGCAATAAATGAAAAATATTGTACAGGAATTACTAGTTTTTGCACCTATTAAATATAAATTTTAAAATATTTTTAATTATAAAACATTATTTACATTATTTTATCAAAATTATATTTAAAATATTTATGGGCAATTTTCTATTACAAAGGACAAGATTCATTGTATATATACCGACATGATATATAGTGAATAAAGAAATGATTCGGACAGTAATGGAAAATTGTAATGTAAAGATGTGAAATAAATGTATAAATTAGTAATGTAAATTGTTTGAAGATTTTTTTGACACATCAATATCGCTTTTACAACAATACTCATCAAACATTTTTTGTTGCATATTTAATTCCCTTCAGTTTTGTTTATAAACATTTTTCTATTTTGTCTTACCGTTTCCGAGATATAGACGAAAATATTTTTTATATTTTACAGCCTTGTTTAAGTCCTTGTCAGTCAGAAAGGGTGGGAAACAATACAAAAATGTATTTAACAAAATTAAAGGCAATGAAAATTGCAACAAAAAGTGTCTAAAAAGTTTTGCTGTAAAATCGATTTTTGTTAGATAAAAGGCTTCTAAATGAACAATTTACATTGAAAACGTAGGACTGTCCGGATCATATCTTTATTCACTGTATAAGTATATAATTTAGATTTTATGAAAATTCAGCATACATGTAGTTGAAAAGAAATCGTAATAAATGATTAGGTATATGATTTCGTTAAATCATAAAAAAATTAAAAATACCGAGGGGAAAAGTTGCCAAGTTTCCACTATGGAATTATTGTTCAAATTACGATTTCTAAAATAATTTTTTACTTATTAAATAATAAAAGAAAATTTCACTAAATTTTTCAAACCAAATTTCCTGATTTTTCCAGGTTTTCCTTGACATTTTAGAATCGTAATACGCAGTAATCGGAAAACAATATAAACCGAAAAAAAATACATAATTTAATAAAAAGAAATGCTATTATAGCATTTATTTCATACAGTAATGTAGTTATAAATTATAATAACAAATTGAACTTATTTTTTTTTTGAAAAAAAAATCTGAATATTAGAAACCATTACCCTAACAGGAAAGCATGACGGGCCAGACCTGGCCCGGGATAGAGCCAGGCTTAGCCCAACTTCTACAAAGTCGGGCCAAGCCTGGTCCAAGCCTAGGCCCGTCATACTTTCCTGTTAGGGTAGTTCTAATTTAAAAATATTTCTTTGGCAAAATGTTTGTTTTCACTGACACTGGCGCTAAAAATTTTAAATTCCCTGCCTTTTCCTAACAAGTTTTAATTTCTCTAACTTTTCCATGTTTTCCATTCAAGTGGGAACCCTGATTTAGATGATTTAGAAGATGGCCAATAAAATATAATACCTAATGTAATTTCGCTTCAATGAAAGAGAAAAATTGTGTTATAAGGTATTTACAGCCAATATGGCCAAGATGCCAATAAGGCCAAAATGCCAATATGGCCAAGGTGCCAATATGGCCAACGTTCTGTATTTCAGCAATTATGGTTAGATTCGGCTAAATTCCGTAAGGAGTGTTATATTATAGGGATACGCAGTAATTTTATAAAAAGTGCGTTGATCTTCTACTTGATATAAATTATGGATTTGTTTGTTAAAGTGTTGATTTTAGGACTACATTAAACCGTTGATATTAAACTATCAATATTATACCATACCACCATGGGCGTACCCAGCTTTTGGCCTAGGGGGGGGAGCAAATCAGGAATTTTATGTTGATAAATAATTATCCTGGCATAGACACATAATTAACTAGCTAAATGTGTGGGAAACAGGAAGGGGCAGCTGCCCCTCCCTGCTCTCCCCTAGGTACGCCCATGCATACCACATAAAGTACTTTGTAATTTCAAAAAATGTAATGATATCATAAATATGTGCCTATAACATCGTGTAGTTCAAATGCTAGATTATTTTGATGTAGTATGCCAAATTTTATGGAAATGTTAACAGAATGCATGTCGGGCAATATGACCATCAATGATGGCAATATGGCCAATCACCAATTTTGATAAAACAAATGGCAAAGCTGATGTTGGATTATTTGAAAACATGTCCAAAGAACTATTTTAACCTGTACCTTAGTTGAACATTTAAAAAACTGTTTTATCGTTGCAGGAAAAAATTATAAACCTTAGCATGGCAATATTGGCTGCAAAAATCTTACAATTTTTAATATGCAGGTTTCTTCTTTTCTTGCCTATTATTGAAAAATACTGATTCGATTTCTAGCAAATTTTACTAACTCAACCACGAATGAATGAATATTTCCCTATTTATTGACAACACTGTTCTAATTGTTATACGTAAGCGTGAAATTTAGAACCCCCGTCACATTTCTTGTCAAAAATATAATCTTACAAAACTTATGTTCAAAATAGTGTATATCTATATTTTAATTACGTAGGTACTATATTTATCGGATACTTGATGAATAAAAATGAAAAAATATCTGTGAGAAGCAGTTCAAATATTTGGTTTTAAACATGAAAAACTAATTAAAACCATAATTTTGGTAGGGGCCAATATATAAAAAAATTCAATTTAAAATCTAGCAATAACAAGAGCTTTATTCATAGCCATTCGTTATATAAGTATTCGAAAAAACGTTCAAGAATGATCAATCCTTACTTATTTTTTGATCAGTTTCAAAAATCAAGTGCAAGGAATTGGCAATTTTAATGATTGCAAGTTGACCTTATATGGCATATAAGTTTACTTTCATTTTTATAAATCGAGATGTCAATGAATCAATTAGTACATACATATTAGTATATAATATTATACTAACATTTAGGTAATTAACTCATACAAATTTTATTTTGAAAAACTTTTTGTTTACAGAAATAGGAAAATTTGATTGAAAAAAAATGCAGACATCCATTATATACATAGTACATACTATTATTTAAACAGGTATTCCTTAAAAAATAAGGAAATAATATACAAGGTAACAAGTTAGGTGCGCTAATTTAAATTAATAGTATAAGAGAAGTCTCGCATTTTAATTAATATAAATAAAATAACATGAATGAGATTCCCTAATTTACTTGGAACTTACTTGCTTTATAATTGCAGTTTCTGCTTTCTTAAGTAAAGCGTAATAAGGTTAATTTGTTTTATCCGTTTTGATAAAACATTTTAAAATAACTTTTCATGACATAATAAGTGATAATCTTTGCTATTAGTTACGTACTGAACCAAAAAGATTAATTTAAACTTTTTTAAACAACAAAGCATACATTCATAATCAAGATTAAAAAAAACTGTTATTGTGATGAAGTTGATCATGCCAGAGTAAGACTGAAAATTGAATTTAGATTTTATTAAAAGGTGAATATTTCAATGCAACCAGACGAAAGGATCAATAATAGCAAATATGTGATGGCACAAGTTAATTTTAACAATAATAATACAGACTTGTGGAAATAAAATTTACTTATTGACTCTTTTAATTGCCGATATTATCGATAATAAAACTTTCAACTTTTGACATTGCTAACATCAAAGTTTCTAACAAAGATTGATTTCGATTTTTCCTAATCTAAACTTGCCACTCTTGCGGTGATAGTAATGTGACCAATTTAATTATATAAAATCCGTCAGTTGACTTAAATTTATTGTAAGTTGCAATATTTTTTATTGCCGTGGCGCAGAAAACCAGTAAGGTAGAGTATAAAGTTTTAACACTATGCTATAACATGGTTTCAAGGTGTAACTTGAACCAAAAAATTTAAAACATGCAGAAAGAATATCTGCAGACCTAAAAGTCAGTCGAGGTTACTGCAAAAAGAATATTGCAACAATGGTGACGGTTACAGCGGCTTTATATTCTCCTTAGTACTATGTACTTGAAAATTACGAAAGAACAGCGCATTAAATTTTTTGTTCTTTAATATTTTAAATAAAGTTTTCGTAACTTTTAAGACTGTATGATGTCGGAATAATTAAAAAATAGAACAAAACTTGGGCTTTATTTTATATTTCATGTGTGGTTGTTTAGGTAGTCGAAACAAAATTGGAATTACTAACGATGCGATTTTTTGTTTATCTCGTCATTAGTGAGGTTGCTTCGTTAGTGTTTAAATTTGTAAACTAACGCACCTAAAAGGGATGGTTTACCTTGTTATTACTTTTTTTTTATGAAAGAAGTAATAATTTTCTCTGAAGGAATAAATTATTAAATAACTTCTGTGTTTACTTTAATTTATTCATAATTTTTGATATGCAGAAGTTCTTAGAATCGACAATCTGTGCATCTGCTTCACTTTTAACAATTCAATTCAAATATGAACTCAAGACAACTGATTTCAATTAAGTAAAACATCAGGGTTACGTCTTGATGCGATTGGCGAATGTTAGATGTTCAGAACCAGGATGTTAGTAAAAAGTTTTATCCGCAATTGTACCATCTCTTAATTTAAATTTTTTCACACATTCGTACGTGTTGCACTAGAAATGCCGTCCGAGTATGTTTGATGGTTCATTCGATATCCAAAGAGCAAAGAAGTAAAGGTCATTAATCCGACCGATTAATGACCGATGTACTCCCGAATTATATTATAAAATCGACACTCTGTTTTTTGTTTCTAAACCAATTTTTTTAATTAGAACTCTTTTGAAATTGAATCCAATGTTCGGCATTTGGGGTCAATTTACATTTAATTCACTTCTCTATAAATTGAATTTTATTTAATGAATATGGTTTTAACTTTTAAGTAAATTGAAGTGCCAACGTTTAACTAACAAACTCACCGCGTCTACCTGACGTGTCACGAAGCTTTGTATGTTATTGTTAGTACATGCTTTTTTCTTTTCCTTTTTTCATATTATCGTTTATTTTTATTGTTTTTCCTCAGTTTTTCTTTACTTTCTGTAACTCAAACTCTCCTTAATTGGAAAAAAGTTAATGCATTATGAGAATTCGATTTCGAAAAAGTTGAGTGTATACTATTTTATACCTTTTCGAGATATTAATCAAGATAATATAAGAATTTTAATGAAAAAATAAGACATAGTTCATAAGAAATTATATAGTAATTAATTAGCGTGTGATTAATTAAATAAGTGACCACTCAATTATTACGCTGACAACGCTACATATTTAATATTAGATAAACATAAATCAGTAAACTAATTTATTTTTCAAAAAATCAGTAAATTGTTCTGCTTATTGCTTCATATCGATCACTAAGGCAGATACATACTTATGCTGGCGAAAGGGTATAAAAGTGTAATTTGTGTAGGTAACGCATGTCTTGAAGCTGACAATATTTTTCTCCATACTCAAAAGCACTATTGCTTGATATTTTACTGGAACATTTATAATTATGCAGAGATTCTCTTCTAGATAAATTTGTCTGGCCCCTGGCGATAATTTCATTTACTCAATAATTAAAATCTCAATTAAGTTAATTGCAAAATACGTTCTTGTAAAACTATCATTTAAATAGCACCTTTATTATATTCCATTTGATTTCAAGTGACTAGTTGCCTTATGGTCATGCCAGTCAATGCCTTTTCCATATGCAAGCAGCTGCCCTCAAGTGTAGTTACTTGAATTTTTTTATATATTTTCGGCAGACTTTCAATCGAGTCATCTGTACTCAGTACCTCACAACAGCATTTTTAAAAGAAGTGTGGTCTACTCATAAGCAAGCATATTTAGCCCAATTGTCGTCCAGTTCTGAATGATAGCTTTCCTCTCTAACACATAACACATAAACTTCACGCGTTTATATAGACATGTGTGATCTAATGAAAAAGGGTATAGCCGTTTGCTGTGTATCACTGTTATGGATGAGCTACAAGTTGTTGTTTAAATAGCGTGGTTATCGTACATAAGTAAATAGGTTCTTTACCCCTATTATTTCTGTCCACCTTCCTCTCATCGGTAATGAAGTATATGAACCACCTCTTAAAGCTAATTCTTAAAGACTCAAACTTTTTTGGATAGGAACAGCGGTGGCTTAAAATTAGGGGCTTCATCACTCTGTCAGTGTTTTTAAAATTAGCACAAGTCGTTTAAATCAATGTGGAAATTACGTGTATTGGTCGAATTTCATAATAACATCAATCATAACCGTCCACTTTTCACCATAAACCGAAAGAGTAAAGTAAATTATGTATTTAAAATTTAATCATCACATAATATTTTGTATTGGGAGAGCGGTGCCTCCTCCTCTCATCAACGACCTTTGTATTATATTACTGCACAGTAGTATCTCGAATTAATTATTAAACTTTTTACATTAAACTTTTATTTTACGGCTGTACTATTATTAAATTTTATATTCTTTGGTGTACGAAACCAGGCGAAGGCCGCCAATAGGCGCACTCACTATAAAATTATGAACAATATTATTTTTGAGCAAATGAAAATCATGTTTATTTTGAAAATGTCGCCCGATGATCAACCATGGTGAATGGAACGAAATTATAATTTACAGTGACTCCAGAAAGTATTCTGCACCATCGTTAACATAAACAATGCTAATTGTACATTTTGAAGCCTTTTTTTTCATATAAAAATTGATTTCACAGCAATACTTTTTAGACAATTTTTGTTGGAAATTTCAATTTTCAATTTTGTTCATATATTTTTTATTTTGTCGTGCCGTTTCGGACTGACAGCGACTTAAATAAGACACGGGGTGAAATACAAAAGATATTGTCATATATATCTCGGAAACGGTGCAACGAAATAAAAAAAAATGAATATGCTTTTTTTTTGGAAACTTTATTCTATAGATTTTTGTTCCTACACATTTTTCTATTTTGTCGCACCGTTTTCGAGATACAGATGACAATATCTTTTGTATTTTGCCAAGTCTTGTTTAAGTCGCTGTCAGTCAGAAACGGTGCGACAAAATAAAAAAATATATTTAATCAAGATTAAAGTCAATGAAATTTTCAACAAAAATTGTCTAAAAAGATTTGCGGTGAAATCGATTTTTATATGAAAAAAAACGGCTTCAAAATGTACAATTAACATTATTAACATAGGAGTGTACGAATAATACTTCTGGAGCCACTGTATATATATTTTTTTTATATGTAAATAAAAAAATAAAATAAATTACACTGTAGTTGGACTATTTTTATTAGGTATGTAGGTATACATACATTATTAAAGTGTAAAAATTAACAAGTTAAACAATCCATAAAGAAATCATTCTCGTAAGTTATTGCATTCTTCAGATAATGTTTTCGCTTGTTTACTTAGCTTGTTGATTTTTATATTTTAATTTAACATTAATTTTAGAAGTTAATAATAATTTTATATATTTTTAGATGTAAAACTAATATAGGTCAAAATAATTTATGTTCGAATGTTTATAATACCGTACTTATTTTTACATTGTTCTGCACCACGCCTTATAAAATTATTTTTATCAAACATGTGCTACGACCATACGCAATGTAAAAAACGCAATAGTAAAATTATACGTGCAATTTCAGTAGTAATTTTTTGTCAACATTTTAGCACTTGTAAATTGCTCTTCATAGATATAAAAAACCGCAAATGAAAAAAATTGCTAAAAAAAGCTACTACTTTTAAGTGACCTATTTATTATTTAAAATTTAAAAACCATTTTTTACACTTCGGTCTTTATCGAAACAGTATGAACAAATTTAATTCGATTTTTATGGGATCATAAGATGAACCCATACAAATGGCTTTTACTTTTTTTTACAATTTTGCAGTATTTGGTGCAAAGGGGCTGTAATAAATATCTATTACTTCTATAAATATATAAAAAAATGTAACACTAAAATCTTCAAAATACTAAACGCCTTGAAGGTAAATTCTCTCGCGAATAGTTAAGTTTTGTAACATAATTGTATAAATAAGAAATTTAATTACAATTTCTGTAGAGGATTCTCAAAGGTCGCACGGGTAAAGTACAAAATTTATAAAAATAGAGTCCTACAATTAAATAAAACACTTGCTTTTTAACAAAATTTACACGTTATTTTTTTATACCTATACGTTTTCAATAAGCACCAATTTTTATTAAGATCCTACAAGTAGTTCGCCAGATGGTATTTTTATTAACTTTATTTTCGTTTGTTTCGTTAAAAAAAATTTTGTATACAAGATAAATAGGAAGATAATGCAATATAGTCGGGAATTCCCGGTTTTCTCTTTTATATAGTAAATATCCTCTAGGTGTCTATAAAAGTATATTCAACTTTAGTACACACATATTTTTTGTACCTATTTATAATTTACTTGTCCATACGTGACACTGCATTCGATTGTGATATAGGTTTATTGTTTTATTTTAAGTTACTGACACAAGTTGTGTCGTGAAGTCGTTGCAACGTTTTCTTAGATATTAGGTCAAAGTTTTTTTTCAAAATTTTGTTTGGGTTTCTATGCCAAATAAAAAATTATTATGGACTTCACATAAATAATAATAACCACTATTTCTAAAACAAACAGAAATTCGCTTCAAGTTCTTTTATCTCATTCAGGTATAAATCTGAATTTCCAAAGCAACACATAGAATTCCATGTAGCATTCCAAGTGCATATCGGATTTCTGCCAATTAGTAACATTCGAAAGAATCTGACATACAAAAGATGTAAAATTTTTAATAGAACAACTTGTAGAGCAGTAGCTATCTGGCACATTAGAAGCCGAGCTTTAATTCAACTAGGAGTATTTGTTTTGTTCCTTAAACAACTTTTAAGGTGGATCCAGACACTGCGAGGCTGAAGCGCGCGGCAGCCTCGGGATACAAGCCTCGCGCTGTGTGGACCATGTTTCCTGCGAGGCTGCCGCGCGCGGCACGCTTCGCGCTGTGTGAACGGTGATTTTCTTATAGGAATTTCATTAAGTAGACATGTGTCGAGCGAGGCAAAGCTGCCTCGCTAGCCACATCGGAATGGTCTAGAGCATGTTTACAGTAACGGAGATACAAAACGGAGCTGCCTCGCTGCGAGCCAAATTTTGTCGGTCGACTCAAAGAAAAGACTACGTACAAAAGTGGTCGAGTAAATAAACAAAGTTTCCAAACAGGATAAAGTTAACATTACTGTCATACTTGGGTATTTAATTGAAGATATATTGCCATTAAGTGTTCAATTTTAGGTGTTATTTATTACATAATTTATAACCATGTGCATTTCAAATTTTAAAACTTTTAAAATTTTAGCCTAACTTGTCATCGTCTATACACGTCATGTTTATACATATTAGTTTAAAAATAGGAATATGTTGTTATTTTCCAGCAAACAATTGTTTTCTTTTTTTTATTGATTAATTAGTAGGTAATCGGCAAATAAAAATGCAAAATTGTAAAAGAACATCGCAAACTAACTAAATTGATAATAAAATAAATACATAATTAGTTACTTTTAGGTAATCATTATAAAATTGATTAGTACTACAATTATTTAATTACAGAAAGAATGAATGTTATGATAAAATTTTCATAGATGTAAAAAAACATTATGCAAGTTGTAGGTAGGTAATTATTATTAGTTTATCGACTTCGTTTAGTAATTATTTTTCGAACTTATAAATCAGAAATAATAAACCTCAGGTAAGTGCTATGATATTCACAACAATAACACCAATATATCTTTTACTAACGTTTTCACGCTACTTAAAGAATAAGTGTAACTGGTAATATTTTTAAAATAAATAAGAAAGGTTTATCCGTGAACTTATTTATTCTTTCTTAGAAAAAATTTTTAATTATTTCTTTAAAAGATTGGATTTATAACTTCCATGCTCCGTTTACACGGTATTTATATACTCAGATGCCATGATAAGATGTCAACTAACTGGAGATGCATTCTACAGAGGCAACTACGCAATCGCAGGGGATACATTTGAAGCAGCCTTGAAACTTCTGGCTCGCGCTAGCTGAGACACAAGTGGTCCACACTGAGCGAGGCACCTGCCTCGCGCAGCAGCCGCGCGCGGCAGCCTCGCAGTGTCTGGATCCAGCTTTAGAAATTAGATGTTCTTTTGAAGAACAATTATATAAATCTGAAAACTAATTTAACATTACATGTTTATTTTAGTGAACATAATAAGACCTGCCTACTTAAGTTTTCATATATTTTATCGAGTTCCTCAGAAGATTAAGAAATATATAACATTTTTATTTCGGTTTGCTTTATAAATTTTTTATACATCATATCAAATTATTCAATTGATAAAAATATATTATACTAATTTGCGTAATAACGAGCTAATTCACAAGATAAACCGAATGGTTTTATTTTGAACTTTTTGGAAATTTCGTGAGAACTTGATAATGATCAACTCGTCTCGGGACGATTCACCGATATACTTCCAATTAAGAGATGATGAACCTCGGCACATATTTACCTTCTAAAATGTTTAGCACTTCTCCCGAGATAGCCTGCATGTAGCTGGCAAGTTTATAAAACGGTTTCTCCAGTTATTTATTTATTTATTTTAAAAGAGGCTTGAATTACTAATGAATGGGTTAATAAACGATATTGGTTATACATTCTATAGGTGGCTATTAATGTAGCCACTATAGAAGCAAGTCTATTATTAGATAAACGTATAGTGGATCCAATTTAAAAGTTTTTTCTTCAATTCAGATGTTACACAATTTAATAATTAATATAGTTTGTGTAAGGGTTCAATATCATATTACCTGTTCGGCTACAACCGCAAATTATAAGCTTTCCATTATTAATTAGATCAAAACTTGTAATGGTTCGAACTTGGAAATACTTTACAAGTACTGGAAGTACTGCAGTACAAAGAATAATGCTATTTATAAATTGTAGCCGTATACATTATTAATTATTTGTAAGAAGTTATCTGCAAGATTAGGATTGGTTTTTTATTTTATTATGTTTGCGAAGCACATCTTATCTTTTGTCTGTCTACTTGCCGATGCAAATGATAATAATTATTATGAACTATGAATGAGTAAAACAGTATAGTATCGGGACATTTGGATCGTGTAAATTGTTTGTTATTCAGCAAGTTTGAAATTTAAAAAGTACACATACCTCCGCCAACACCTGGTAACCGGTGTCTGATAAAATGAGAAGAAAACAAACGGAAACTAAGAATAATAACAAAAGTTTTGAAATACTAATTTTAAAAGTACCCATATTTAAAATAATAACTATCACTCACACACCAACAACCATAGTTCGCATTCAAAGTTATTAATATGCATGTGCTGGACCAAGAAGATGACCGATCACACAAACAGCGCAACACGGAATGCTAGCGAGGGAACTTTTCAAAACTTGGTAGAGTACCACATGTGCTAGTTGGCGTCTGTCGTTCGCTGGCGTTTACCGCTGCGTCGATTTCAAACACGTGCTTGTCGTGAACGAAGTTACCACGACTCATTGTATTCCCTAGTCACTATTCTTTTGCCACTTCTCAAGAGCGCACTAATTAAGTCTTTTACGGAATTATTACTAGTACTTTAATTATAATTATTATTAAACTTGATTATAATAAATTATATTATATTATTAAATACTACTAATCTTTTCTTGCTTTCGAATACCCCTTTAGAGCTTTATCTGTTATTATTTTACTTCGCAACTAACAGAAACCAATAATAAATGTATTTTACAAATAAACAAAAATTAATTGAATTTTGCACAATCAACCGCGAACGGCAGACACGCTTCAAAATTAAAGTATTTAAATTAGTTATATTTAAATTTTTCACATGACGATTTATATTGGAAATTAGAAAACTCCCATTTGGCGTTTTAAGAACGAAGAAATTTTATAAATTAAGAAACTTGGTCATAACCGAGTAATTTAAACATTTAAAATAAAGTTTGTACATTGTAAGACTAAACTGGTAGAGCAGTTAAATTTTTAACTTTTTAATTTTCTTTGATTTTCTTGTTTTAATAGTTTGTGCATTTTACACTAATCTCATACTTACTTGAGTTGCGCTTTTTAATTTTTTTTAACTTTTCGCTATATAAATACACAAATTTTGACGCAAAATGTATTTCTGTGCAACTACGCCCAAAAAATCCTTTCAAGGATGGGCGGCCTTTTAATTTTGCACAACCTTGTCTGCGATATTATTGTTACCGAAATAAAAAAAAGTTATTTTCAGATATTAGTGATTGATTCGATTTTCAAATAGCGCCGCATGAAAAATTTTTATTTTTCAAAGTCGAGCAGCTTCTGTTATAAAAAATTGGTTTTCAGGAAAGGCCTTATTGTTTTAAACTAAAAATTAAACAAGTTTCATTGATAGGTGATGTAGGTACACGAGTATAGAATTAAACATAAATAATTTACCCCAAAATAAAATAGAAATGTTTTAAAACAAATGTTAAAGAATGTACTAATATATTTATGTATTTTAATAATATATAGATTTACTATTTAAATCCAATAAAGTAGTAATAAACAAGGATGTGTTATCCCTACCCGAAATATCATTATTATATAAGTTTCATAAAATTGCTTCTTTTGTAGTCGGGGAGTCACTACCAGACCTTAAACTATCTTCAATTAACAAACAATTAATTAAAGTTACGACTGATACAGGAAGGGCAATTTTGGGCTTTGCCTTTTCAGTGGGAGTTATTAATTTTCTTTTCTTTATAACATAAACATATATAGTACAATGGTGATCGATTATAACGAATTTCAAGGGATCAACAACTTTGGCCAATAGCCAAAGTACGTTATATGTATATTCGGTACTTTGGTAATAATTAATACTACTGTAAACGAAAGTGAGAGTGATTCGACCGAATAGTCTGGTATCTTTGACATAATATAATTTATAAGTTTCAGAATATGAGACAACAGATTAATCACTTTGAATTTTACAATCCACCGATTTTATGAAAGACTTCATAAGATTTTGTACAAAGATTTCACGGCTCTTCACAAAAACTGCATGAAACTTCACAGTACTTCACAAGACTGCTCAAAGATTTCATGCACTTATTTTTTCCGTTTCTCAGACTTCATTTAGTGATTACCTTCTTGGTTTATTACAACATGTCAGAAACATTTTATAAACAAAACAGAAACTCGAATTTTTTTGACAGTTTCTGTTTTGTTTTCTGAGTACCGATTAAAAGTAATATCATCAAAGGGTTTTCAAGAGTTTACAATTCGGCCGTTTAGTACAAATACTAAGTTTTTTTGTCGCTGAAGTGAACGCATCGTCAAGTGCACAACTAGTTTAATCGTTTAATTTTTAATTTTATTTAATAAATCTTTCTTAATTATTAAATAAAATAAATTTAAAACAACATTAAACATTTAATTACGCGCAATCAAAAAATTGCAACTACTTCGTGTTTTCTCGGTGGAAGTGAGACAAAATTAAAACAAAACTGCGATAAAGTAGTATATTTGGTTGAAACAGATTTTTTGAATTGTATCGTGTTTTAATATTTGGAAACAAAACATAGACATTTATAATATTAATACCTACCTACATTAAAAAAATAAAACTTTTTAGCATAGTAACCAGTGGCGTAGCTAGATGGAAGAGGGCCCCGGGGCAGAGAAATACACTTAAGGCCCCTAACCTTCTACAAATGCAACCTGTATGCAACAATATATTTTTCAAATACATATTTAAAAAAGTGATTAATTACGCTTTACATAAAAGTTATGTATTTTGTATATTTTCTTGAACTATGTTCAAACTCATACATAAAAACTCATAAAAGTCTTTTACGTGCTTTAATATTAGCCAATTTATCTATTACTGCACTTAAATCTAATTTCGAAGTAGCTGTCTTTTTGATTGCAATCTAAATGCTTGAGTCGATCTTGGTCGATACTATTTCTTAAATAATTTTTAATTATTTTCAGTTTGCTGAAGGATCTTTCACCTTCTGCATATTAGTTACAAGGATGGTGTGAAATAATAACATTGCAATATACACTTCTGTTATGGTCACATTCAATCACTTCAAATTTGGTTATAATATCTCTGCATAACTGATCAACAGTGCACTCCTCAGTTAATTCAGGTAGAACCAGATGGTAAACATTCAGAAACTGAAGTGAAAAATTTGGTATATGAATAAACATAAAACATCTGAATATTTACTTTGAAACCGATCACATTTTTGTAACAAAAAGTTTTCTCGTCCCATGGTGAGCAAAATTTTATGTATTGAGCAATCTAATATTTTGTTGATTGCTGTACTCATACCAATAAAACTCGTATTCAGTTGAGAGATGATTATGTCCAGTATACATTATTAAAAACGGTAATTTTAAATATCTCTTTTTTATTTTCAAATCGGTGGTCAAATAGTTAGAATTGACCGAGGATCCCGGTTTATCCTATGATATCTACGCCACGGATAGTAACTAATTATTGCCGTCAATTAATGCAGACATTTTCAAAGAAATATATCTTGAGAAGTTGCTGACAAACTTGCAACAATGAAATGAAAGAAAATTAATTTTTAATTTTTTAAGCACATAGGAAGTAGATCGACTGCATTATCTTTGATCGTTATTTGGAAGTGATAAAGGTAAAAAAAATTTATATGATTAATATAATAATTAACAAATAATTAACAAAAATTATTGATAGAAATATTATTTAATTAACTTTATTTAGAGGTTATTTTGCCAAAAAAAGCAAATTTATAAAATTTTGATGGGGGATATACACAGCCTTTGGCTTAGGAATCTGAGTATGCTTAACCCTCTGTAGTCACATCGGGTAGAATCGACCCATCGATCAATTTTGAGCCTAAATAGCTATAAAGCCCTGCCGTCGAAACTTTAGTCCAGCAGTTGAAACTTCAGACTGAGGTTTCAAGGGTTGATGGGTTGATTCTATTTAAATTTAACCAACTCATAAAATTTTTTGATTTATATTTTTATTTTTTTGTGGTAAGAAAAAGTCACATCTGTTCTCTCTTCACGTGTCAGAATAAGTAGATACTTCGTTTGAAAGACGCACTATGATATTATTTATTCCTAAAACAGTATATTATTACTATATCTAAGGAGTATCACCTCTAAGTTTTAATAAAAAACATTGATGCAGTTATCATTTTTTGGGTGAAAAAATGTCCGTTTTGCGCATTGACCTTTTTATAATGTATTTTTTACGTTTTTTTATTTGATTTCTTTTAAATTGACTATGTATGTAAATTTCTATGTAATTTAGAATGTTCAAAACGTATTCTGTAATTTTTTCATTCATATTTAACAGATATTAAATAGTTTTCTCACGATCGTTTTTTATAGAATTCACTCATATAAGAAATAATATAATATTATTTTGTATAAACACATAGTAACAATATTATTTTAAACAAAAATAAATATTTCTTTGTTCATGATACTAAGCAATATAAAATTAAACTATCGTAAATCATAAAGACCATTAAAGATGTTTTTCAACTTGATTAAATTTTATTTTATTTGATCGAACTAAATAGGTAATTATAGCATTATATACAAAGAAATTAGTTTCGTTGTGCGACAAATTTGCATGTTCTCGCTTCTTAATAATAGAAACAAACATAGGAATATGATTCACAAAAGTATTCGCACCATTCTATATTAGCGATGTAAATAATTGTACCTTTTGAAGATTTCATTTGACAGATAAGAATTACTTTTACAATAATACTTATTAGACAATTTTTGATGAAAATTTCATTCTCTTTAATTTTGTTTATATTTATATTTCCATTTGGTCTTACTGTTTCCAAGTTATAGTGGAGATAAGGCAGAAATAGAATATTAGCTTTGTTGAAATGAAATTGTATTCGTCAAGCGAAGTTATATTTTTTATAATAATTAGTATATAGTTATGCAGGTACTTCTTCGCAAATAATTAAAGATTAATCTTTTAACTTTTTAATTTTTAATTATCATGACATGTTTCATACGAAGGATCGTGTATCTTCAGGTGTCTACAGAAGAATAAATATAATAGGTAATATAATGCAACTCATAATAATAGTTATTTATGTATTTAGAGCTTAAATTTTTTTTTACGTATTTAGAGCTAAGACGTCATTTTTAGGCCTCGGCTACTGCCCTGCGCTAAGAATATATCGAATATTACCAAAATATTTTATAGTTTTTTTTTTAATTAAATGCTTCTAATTGACGTATACTGTGCCTTTAGGTAATCGGAACAAGTGACAATATATTAAAACCCAATAATCATTTTTTAAATAGAATTTTATATGTTTTAAATATTTTTTATTCATAAACGCATTGTAAGGCTCTTATTGTAACTAAAATGCGCTTAATTGACAGAAATAGATCATTTAAACTGCATTTGAATTAATTTAAGGGAATTTAGTAATTATAAAAGTGAAAAGTTGAGCAACAATAAATATTAAAAATATTTAAAGTTATTATTTATTTATTTGTACGAGGAATTATCTGATACTTATCCTGAATTTAATTCCAATCAGTCGCTATTGTTACAATTCGGTACGATATGATTTGGTTTTATTGACTTTTTAAATGACTTTTCAAAATTAATAATTTTTGAACCATAAAATGAGTGAAAGTAACTTGAAAATGAAAAGAAACCGTATCCGGAATTTTGTTCGACAACATTTGTTCGAATGCTTTTGTTTGATTTAACATTTATTCGAATGAGCAGCTGTTCGACTTAATATTTATTCGAATGAGAATTTGTTCGACTTAACATTTTTTATTCGATATTGAATTTATATAAATTTTATTTTTATTTTTGTTTAGTCTTTGTCAAATGCAAGTTTTGACAAAGACAACCATGGCAATACACGGATTAATCAGATAAAATAGTTCTGCGGTTTTTAAATTAAATGCCAACAAATCCCTGACACCAATTATATTTTGCAAATGCAAAACTTGCTTTTAGGGTGGATTCCCTTCGCACTCCGCATTTTCGGATCCATCCTGAAACGAGTTTTACCTTTTTCGAGTTCCATCTTTGGCGAGTTCTTTCGGCCTTCAGGGATATTTTTAATGGGTCTAGTCTTTGTCAAAACGGCTCGAAGCGCCCGGAGCGGAGAGGACCGGAGCGCAGGGTAGCGCAGAGTAGAATTTGACAAAGACAACCATGGCAATACACGGCTCCACCATAAAAAATAATCTGCACTACTCTGCGCTCCGGTCCCCTCCGCTCCAAGCTGTTTTGACAAAGACTAAACAAGTATATCCCCACCGGTGATATAGGTACTTTCAATTATCGATATAGTTGCTAATTGTTTATTTACTAGTCATGCAACATAATAATGTTCCCGGGATATGTCGTATAAAATTTCATATCGAATAAATGTTAAGTCGAACAACTGCTCATTCGAATAAATGTTAAATCGAACCAAAGCATTTGAACAACTGCTATTCGAACATATGTTGTCGAACAAAATTCCTAGAATCAAAGAAACACGAACTGGTTGAACTGCGATAAAGTTTGTAACAGTTAGACAACAAACTGTTTGTAATAGAAAAAAGAGTTAATTTTAATTGATCCCACGAATTGCACTTTTTCCTATAGATTATTGGAAAGAGGACAATTTTCTAAACATTTTAAATAAAATTCAAGGTGGATTATCCATTAGTTTTAATTCGATAAAACGGCATGTCAAAATTGAAATTTTACATGTAAGTATTTTAGATAGGGATTAAACCACGATTTCTACATGGGTATTCTGCTGCCGGTTAATGTGTACTTAGATATACTCTTGGTGATTGCTGTCAAGTGCGATTGTTATTCTGTCTTCTTTCGAGTGCACATCATGCGTGAAGAACCCCTTGCTAGTTCTTGTTTTAACCGCACATTTTACCGAGTTGCAGCGGGGTAGGGAAATGTTTTTTGTGCCTTTTAGACGGTAACCGGACAGAATAGTACATGAAAGAACAAAAAATGAAAAAACAGAACAACGAAGAAACAGAACGGTGAAAAATCAGAACCATGAAAAAACAGAACATTGACAAAAGAGAACTTTGAAATAAAAACATTGATAAAAGAGAACTCTGAAAAATGAGAGCAAAAACTTTTTTACACTAAATAATGTACTACTAGTTTAAGGTCCGGCTTCAGTATATTTTCAATAATTAACCAATAGAAAACGTCTATTAGCATAAATGTCATCGCAATGGAATTTTTTGACATATCGCTTTGAATTTCATCTTCTACTGCAGCCATCTCAGTATATGAAATTTCTTGGATGGATTAAAACGAGAGTTGTTCATTCAAAACATCCGTTGTTCAAGAGGATTATGAAAATTATGATGATAAGCTGAGGTTCTTGCGGCGGATGGCAAACTTGCAGTGATTTACAACTATTTGTAATTTTATTTTATTTGCTTTTTAATTAAATTAAAATAAAATTTATATTTAAAAAAAAATTATGTTCTCATTTTTCAGATTTCTCTTTTGTCAATGTTCTTTTATTTCAGTGTTCTGTTTTTTCAAAGTTCTCTTTTGTCAATGTTCTGTTTTTTCATGGTTCTGATTTTTCATGTTCTGTTCTTTCATGTTCTGTTCTTTCAGGGAATACTTTTAGGCAAATCCCAGATGCACCTTAAAATGAGTTTTACCCCTTTCGAGTTGCACCTTTGCCGAATTGGAGCTACATTCAGGGATGTTTTTAGCGAGTAAGCGTTTCTTTGGAAATCAAACACGACAAATCACGGATCCACCCTAAAAAACAATTCTGCGTTTGTCTATATAAAAATTTTCTTCATTAAATACTAGTTCAAGAGTATATCTGAGCACATGTACCGGCTATAGAATACCCGTGTAGAAATTGTGGTTTAATTTCGATCTCAATGATGTTTTCCATATATAATTTTTGTGCTAATCGTATTATTAGGTTAAATCGGTTCTAAACTCTAATAATAGTTATTTAAACTACTAGTAATGCAGAGAAGTGTTTACCTTCCCAGAGAATTAATAGATGTTGCATTATGTTTGTGTTGCTTTATATGTTTTTCCCACATTCTTAATATTATAAGAATGTATTTTTAAAATACTAACAATTTGATATTTATCGGCAGGTTTACATTAGAATTTTGTATTTATGATTTTTACTGGCCTTGTAATAATAAACAAATAAAATTCCAATTATTAAATTACAGTTTCAATATTGAATACTTACTGAATTTATATAAAATCGTTGATTTATAAGCTCGTCATAAATATAATTTGAAAGAAGTGATCTATGTATATTTATAGAAATCAAAATATTAGAATTAGGTCACTAAAACTTAAGTATGGTTTCGATACTATAAAAATTTAATTAAAAACACATTTTTTTTTGTCAATTACATCAGTCCACTTAAAAAAATTTGCTTTCTCTTGGTAAGAATAGTAGTTTTTCTTTCAGTTTCTAATTATATGCATAGTAAAACTTCTCAAATTGAAATCTTAAGTGACATTCGAGTTAAAACAATCTTAAGTTGCAGAAGTAAAATAGCATTAAAAAAAGAAGCGTTTTCGCTTTCATTTCGTACCTACAGTTACTCACATAAATATTCGGACACTCCTATGTTAACAATGTTAATTGGACGTTTTCAAGACGTTTTTTTTTTATATAAAAATCGTTTTTACAGCAAAATTTTTTAGACATTTTTTGTTGGAAATTTCATTGCCTTAAATTTTATTTATATACATTTTTCTATTTTTTTGCACCGTTTCCGACTGACAGCGACTTAAACAAGACTCGGTAAAATCCAAAAAATATTATCGTCTATATCTCGGAAACGGTGCGACCAAATAGAAAAATGTATATAAATAAAATTTTAGACAATGAAATTTCCAACAAAAAATGTCTACAAAATTTTGCTGTAAAGGCTATTTTTACATTAGAAAAAACGTCTTGAAAACGTCAAATTAACATTGTTAACATAGGAGTGTCCGAATATTTATGTGAGTAACTGTATATGTACTGTAAGTTGGAGATGTTTTACTGTTTAGGTAAGTATTAGTACCATCAATATAGAGGTTATTACATTGCATTTAAATTTTTTTTTTAATTTCTATATTTTCTCCTGGTTATTGAATTTCTTGTGTTTATTGTGCATAAATATATTTTCTTTTCAATTTAGAGTGTATAGTATTTATTTATATATAGTATCAATAGTATTTATTTAGAATAATTATTTAAATAATGAATAATACGTCGTCGTAAGATGTGATTTCAGTTTTAAACGTGAAGCTATAGTAAACTTGCATGACGTGGCAGATCGAATATGTCATTCACTAGGATTTCTGTAGTTTTATTTATAACCTATTTATTGTCTACACGACTTGTAGAATGTAAGCATTCTGGTTCAATTTTTAATTACGGAATAGCCACATTCTTACACCTGTTATAGAATGATTTTATTCTACACCAGTAACAAAATAACTACTAGTGGTGACATATATTCCAAATTATTTAACTGATTAATAAATTTTATATCGCTAATCGCTCATCTGTCAAATTGGTTTTTGTTTATATGTTAGTGATAATAGTGACTTTCAGGAAAATTTTTAAGTAAAATATTTACTTAAAAATTTAAGGCAAAATATGCCTCTTTCCAAACTTGTTACAGAATATACTATTCTAACTGTAATAATTTTTCGATAATATTATTATCAGTTTTTTGGGAACTGCATGTTAATTGTTTTTGGTAATTTGAGGAATTAAAAAAAATTGTATTACAAGGTTATTGTAAACTTTTTACCGATATTAAACTTTACTACTTAATCAGTCAGTAAGGAGTAGGATTTTTTAGAGCCATTTTATTTATTCTAATGCATGCAAGTATAAATTAACCAACTTTTTGATTAGTTTATTAACTAACTAGTACATAGTTTAGATTACAAAATATAATTTGTAGTGCCTATAGTTGAAATTCTGACCACAGAAGGTTTTGCTTGGAATCAATCCTTGTCATTTTATTCTTTTTTACAAAAATAAGCTATTAGGTAACAAATAGGATTAATTTTAAGTTAAAATGTGTGATTGCATCGGCAATGCTTCCTATTACGTAATTATTACTATTTATAGTAAAATATAAAATTATAATTTAAAAAATTAATAATGAGGTACTATAAATAACACCACTCAATACAATTTCATTTTTATGGAATACATATAATAATAATTTTAATTTATAGATATAAGATATTAAAGGAGAACTACTTTTTTTATTGTGGTTTGAATTGATATAAATCTATAATTATGATTTACGCTTATAATTAGAAGATAATTTTTGCAAATTCCAATTTATTACATAAACTAAATGTAAACTTAATTGCATTAATTTATCTGTAATAATTAACTTAAATCTATATTTAAATTTATTTAAAATGTAATCAGTTGTTAAGTTCTAATTTTAAAATTAAAATATTGACAAATTACTGTGCTGTGTAATTAACTAATTATATTAAAAATACATATTTTAATCTCCTATTACATATAAATTTTTTGATTCTTTACTTTATGTCATTTAAGAAATATACATAATATGTATACTTGGTGTGCCTAGAATATTTATTAACTATAACCATTAAGATATTTGTATAGGCTGGTGCCTTGTAATTCTTGACACATCATAGAGAATATAATTGCTATGACAAACTACATAATAATAATATAGTTTTAATCAAGTTGAAAAGTATGTCAGAAAATTTAAAAATATATACAGTGGCTCTAACAATTATTAATACACCCCTATGTTAACCATGTAAATTGCACATTTTGAAACAGTTTCTTGACATATAAAACTCGCTTTTACAGCAAAACTTTTCAAATATTTTTTATTGCAAATTTTAATCTCTTTAGATTTGTTTCTATACATTTTTTTATTTTCTTTCGCCGTTTACGAGTTACAGCGACTTGAAGTAAACTCTGTAAAAAAATTCCCATAAGAGCAATGTTAATTTTATTAACTTTTTTACTTAGTTTTCTTAAAGTCGCTGTAACTCGTAAACGGCGAAAGAAAATAGAAAAATATATAGAAACAAAACTGAAGAGATTAAAATTTTCAATAAAAAATATCTGAAAAGTTTTGCTGTAAAAGCGAGTTTTATATGTCAAAAAACGGTTTCAAAATGTGCAATTTACATGGTTAACAGGAGTGTATTAATAATTGTTGGAGCCACTGTAATACAGACAATATATTACATATTATTATGGCAATAAAATTTAAATATTCATTTTAACCATATAGCGTAATATATCGTAAATAAGTATATAATAGACATATCGGTATTCGGAATAAATGCAGTTGTTAGTTTTCTTAAAAATCATGTAAATAATAATATCGTTGGCAATCATGGAATCACTAGAGATCAGATTTTCAACCATCTGCATGTTTTTATTTGCTACAGGTACATGAAAAAGTTCAAAACATTAACATTATCTTATGTCGTGTTATGTTTTATTTTGCCCCTAAATGCACATTTTATTTGTAAATGCGTATTTAACCGATTGTTGCCTAAAATTGCTAATTTGATATTTTGCATTGTTATTAAATCGCAAAATAAAATGTTTGTTTTCACAACGGTTTGAAACGGTTTAAATTTAATATTTTTAATAACAGTTTAATAATTATACCATTACCAACCATTCAATAAAACCCAAATAAAACCATTACCAACTACTACAGAAATAAAAGTAATAGTTTAATCAAGGGTAGATACAAAGTGGAGGTTATTGAGAATAACTATTTCTCGTGACTTCAAAAACCAGCAAAAACCATAAGATACACTAATTTCTTAAAATTTGAAAACTAAGGTAATATCTTAATTTTATCGTATTACAATGTTTAATTTTTCCCCTCTATGACTTTAGTTGAATCTCAAAAAATATGAATGGTTTGTGCTATTGAATTTTATTTTAATTAAAATCAGTAAGTGTTGTCAGTCCAGTCAATCATTATTCCATCATAAGTACATATGCGGCAATTGCAATTCGGTATTAAAATAATGTTCCACTGACAACTTCTAATATCTAATGCTGAAAGATTATTTTCGGAGTACAGACAAATTTTATCACACAAGAGGTGGGCGATTGACACCCGAAAATTTGAAAAACATTATTGTTAGCAATATCTATTGATTGGCATTTTAAAAAATAAATAAAAATAAAGGAATATTATTTGTGTATATTAATATATAGATACTTTCTATTTTTAAAGTTAATTGTTTATTTTTAATTTAAAATTACTGCTGCTGTTATCTACAAAAGTAGATAATTTATTATTTGAACCAATTGCCATAATGCTATTTCTTCAAGTTTCAACTTCTAGAACAGAAAAAATGTAATTGCTACGGGTAAATCACATTGTCCATATTACTGATAATAATTGATACCCTCTTTAAACTCCAATAAAGATCAAAATAAATATTTTAATTAATTCATTTACAAATAAATTTTTTTATCTGCCTATAAGATTTAGATAGTCTTTGTAGGTTCGTTTCACCCTTCTGATCCTGTTGGAAGATTTATATTCAGCCATAGTATGTAGCCACAAATAATTTATATACAGAATAAATATCACATAATATATTATGTTATTTACATTACATATTTCACAATTTTAATTCTTATTTATTTGTCGTTGAGTGTGACCTTAAACCTAGATTTGCTTGTCTTGGGAATTGAGGAATAAATTCTCCGAAACGTCGACAAAGTAAGTTATATTTGTTTAATTTATTATTCTAATCAACCTGATATCCTTCCACACATCATTATCGTTCTTAATACACATTTATTTGGTCATTACCCATATCTTTTTGGAACTTAAAGGAAAGGAAACTCATTTTATTTGATTACTCAATTATTTTCATACTTAAATTCACAAATTCACCTGATTTTTTTGTTTGAATGTTTGCCACCTCTATATTGATTGAACTATTTGAAGACAAACGTAAAGTAAATTTGAGTATAGCGAAAATTAATTTCAAAGCATTTTCGCTTACAATTAGTATACGGCTATGTAAAATGATACATAAAAAAATTGCATAATGCTTTATAATAATTAATTACCAATCATAATAATCAACATGCGATATGGTAATATTTAGTATGCAGAGATCAGCAGCAATTTGGTTTAATTTATAATTTATAGTTATCATTATTTTGTCTAAAACAAAAAATATTACCAACCAATTATTATTATTATTATTATTATAATATTTATCATCTATTATTTTCATTCAACAAAAATAAATAATTTCACAAGAAATGAATTACTTGTGTTTGTCAGTCTTTAGTGTAAATATAAGACAATCAAGGTGTGAACAACTACTGGTGATTTATGGTGTACACCTCCCAGGAATTATGCAGTTCTTCAAGGAGTTACAGAAATTCGGAAGGATTTAAAACCGAATTCAAGGATTTAATAGATTGTATAAGCATTTCATATGATTTACATGCATTTAAAAGGATTTCCGAGGATTTATTTCATATTTATCATCTACTGCGTCTGCGTACTACCCTAGTGCAATGGAGTTGCATATCAATCGAGTTTGACTATATTCACTTATTAGGAATACCGAATGGCCGAAGGCCGCGATTACCTGCTAGTAATAAATAACTCGAAATAACTCAATGAGATCGTATATCTCGATGCAATAATATTATTAATATTCTTTCATAAATATGTATCTTGAGGTACACGTATTTTGAGTCTCTGGGAATTGCCTTCTCCAGTGGCAATTGGCGTAACCATGCAGCCATGGGCCTGTGTCCTGGGCCCTCAATTTTTTTTTAAATAGCAGTCTCACACATAACATTATATTATGTAGATAAAATATTTTATTTTTTGGTCATAGAACTGGGCTCTTTACGCCCGAGCCCTTGTTCGATCGAGCACATGGAACACCGCTAGTTACGGCACTGGCCTTCTCGTCCATTGAGTAGTGTTGAACATTCGAAGTTGCATGGAAGTTAGTGGTGGTTTTATTTATCAATTTATTGGCGGTAGCGCAGTTGAGCTCATAATGTAAAAAAAATGAATTTCTTACAAACCACGGAGATTTAACATTTAACTCTATCCTATAAATCTTATTTTGGAATAAGTATTTGCAGTTCATTTATTGGGCATTGCTTGCATTGCCCCAAATTAAACGAACATACAAAAACGATGATCTGATTAATGATTTATAGACAAGAATACAACTGTTAGCTTCGTTGGTTTGAAAGTTCGAAAAGCTGCTTTCGAAACGCAACTCGGCTAGAATGTTGGAATGGTAGTCGTACCATCAACTTTGAACGACCTTTGTGTAGGCGAAATGTGGGGGTGGTCTCTAAAATAAAACACTTGTATGGTTTGCACTATATTTATTGACCGAAAGAATGGTTGTTTTAGTATTGCTGCAATCACTGAATCTTATTGTCATCGATACGTGTAATTCGAATGACTGCAGGGTTTTACACAAATAACAGTTACAATTATAAGAAGGTTTGAGCTTCGTTACAAAGGGAGTATTAACGATACGGAAGAACGGTATGTTTGCTCGAGTACTTGGTTGCTACTACTGATGAATGTTACTGTTACGATTTATAAGAAGGTTTGAGCCTCCGTTATAAAAAGGAGAGCTGCGGTGAGAACGTGTTTGCAGTTCGGGCGCTTGAATGCTACTACTGAGGTGGTCATGCGTGCAATACAATTGCAGGGATGAACAAATATGACAGGGGCGTACTAAGTAAAAGAAAGAATTGTTGGCGGCAATTTTGAAAAAGTGTAAACATAATAAATAAACATATTGCAATTCTAAACATAGCCCGCGGGTTGAAATAGCATATTTCAAAAATACTTAAAACTAATATCAAATGGGTTAAATGATTCAAAATAAGTGCAAAGAAATTAGAATTGTACAAAGATTGTAAAAAATGAAACATAAAACATGAATTCTAAACTAAGACCTAAGAAAAAGCATGTAACATAAATATGAATTCTAAACTAAGACCTAAGAAAAAACATGTAACATAAATATGAATTCTAAACTAAGACCTAAGAAAAAGCATGTAACATAAATAGAAGTTCGATAAAGTAAACAAGTAATGTTCTAAAACGAAAACGACAATCACTGCAGCTTTTAGGAAAGCTTATCACAAAAAAGGCTCTATAAAATTCACAACACTTCCGCACTAGGTAAAGGGCAAAGCTTTGAAAAAGCTCTCTTCAAGATGCCGGTAGTTGTTTGAAGTGTAGCGACTCGATTGATGCCATCGACACCAGGACGTACCTTGATGACTCGACCAAGTTTCCACTTGAGCGGCTGCAAATTGTTTTCCATAATGATGACAAAGGAATCGGAGGTTAAGTCGGAGTGATGTGCTTTCCATTTAACCCGTGGCTGTAGCTCGAAAATGTATTTCTTGCTCCAGCGTTTCCATAGATGTTGTAAGTGCCTTTGGATTGTCTGAAATTGATCCAAACGCTTTTCCGCTATGAGCGTGACATCTGGATCCGGAAGTGCAGATAGGGAAAGTCCAGCCAAAAGGTGTCCTGGGGTTAACGGTTGCAAGTCGTTGGGATCAGAGGACAATGGGGACATAGGACGATAATTGAGGATGGATTCTACTTGGTACAGCAAAGTACAAGGTTCCTCATATGTAAAAGGATGATTAACAGTGACTCCTTTCAGATGTGATTTACAAGATTTTATGCTAGGAATGAAGTTCCATTTTATTCCTTGGCTAGTCACAAATTCAGAGATGTTTGAGTCATTTTTATTAAAACCTATACCTAGTTTGAGCAACTGATGGTTAGTTCCTACAAAATTTGTGCCATTATCGGAGTAAATTTGTAGTGGTTTTCCACGTCTAGCGATAAATAGTTTCAACGATAGCATAAATAGTTCAGTTGACAAACCGGTAACTAATTTGAGATGCACATTCTTGGTAGCAAAACAGATGTGCAAACAAAGATATGATTTGGTGATCTTTGAGCCACGACCTTTACGATCCTTAAAAAATATAGGACCAGCATAGTCAATACCTGTGTGAAAGAACGGAAAGGTAGATTGAATGCGAGCTATAGGTAAGTTTCCCATAATAGGTTGAGTTACCTTAGGTGAAACGCGAAAGCAAGTGACACATTGATGCACAGTTTGTTTCACTAAGTTTCTACCGGAAGTGATCCAAAATCTGTCACGTAAGGTCGACAGTGAGAGTTGAGGACCTGCGTGAAGCATTCTAAGATGTTCACGCGCCACTAAAAGTTTGAATAAGTGGTGCTTTCCAAATAATAAGAGCGGATGGATTTTATCATTGGAGTAAAAAGAATTTTTAATTTCCTTAGCTGCTAAAGAGCCGCAAGTACGTTCTTCCCTGTGCATAGAACAATTTTTCCTAAATCGCAGACGATAAGCTACAATTCTATCGAGATTTGTCAAGTTGGAATAGTTTTCAAATTTAAGTAAGTTTTGCACAGTAGTTGAGAAAGTTTGAGATTCTTTTTTAAGTGTCGGCAGTTCGGTAGGACAAAATACGGGATCTTTTAATACTTGAGGAGTAGAAAATGAATCTTCCATTACCGTTGGAGGTTCTTTGAAAGGAATCGATACAATAAATTGCCCGTTGGCGTCGCGACGAGTGTTAGCAACGCAATGATCTTCACAAGCATTTTCTTCTGGCGATAACACCTTTTCAGTAGGGTTATTGTCATTTTCCCAAAATCGCGTTAACTGATTTTGTAGATCATTAGAAATACTGAGGTGGCATTGAACTTGGTTGTTCAAAGGTGCGCCGGTAGGACCTGAGATGATCCAACCAAAATAGGTTTTTTGCAAAATTGGCAAGTCGATACCTAACTTTATTTGACCAATGCAAAGTAGTTCAAAAAATGATGGAGAACCTATTAGGATGTCAATTTCTCCGGATTTGTCAAAGTTGGGATCGGATAAATAAATGTCGTGCGGTATTTCGAAATTGTTCAGCTTTATACTAAAGCTAGGAACGCTACCTGTTATCTGATCTAAAACGAGACACGATAATTTGATTCTAAAGTTTGAATGGTTTGCGTGCAGTTCTAAATCGCATTTGGATTTTATGTGAGTATTGGAGCTGTTCAAACCAGAGACTGAAACGTTAGCACTTGTAGTGCTCAAATTGAATCTATTACAAATATTTGTTTTTATGAAATTAGATTGTGAGCCGGAATCCAACAATATTCTCACAGTATGGTAATTTCCTAAAGAGTCCTGTAGCTTCGCGGTAGCTGTGGGTAGCAAAACTTGTGTGGTTGTTGAACAGAATGCAGATACAACTTGCGTTATTACATCGATATGAGGATCTGGAATTACTGCAGGAACTGCGGTAACTGGTTCGGCAGAATTTAATTTACGAGACGATATGTGGAGCAAGGTGTGATGCTTTGAATTGCATAATCTACATGTATACTTGGAGGTACACTGCGGTTGAAAGTGATTACGTGACAAACAATTAAAACAAGCTTTTAGTTCTTTTACCTTTTCAGATCTTTGATCTGCTGTGAGGTCCGTGAATTGTTCACATCGGCTAATACTATGCTCGCCGTTGCAAAGTATGCAAGACGGATTGGTAGTTACAAATGATTTTGAGTGATATTTAGGTTTATCGTGAGTTGGTTTCACTATTTGCCTTCGTTCGATATTTTCTAATAAATTAGAGTGATTAGTGAGAAAATCTTTAAACTCTTGTAGGGTAGGCATTTCTGTGGTGCTTTTATTTAAGCTGTATTCCCACTGCTTTATTGTTGAAAAATGCAATTTGTTCGAGATAAGATACACAATAAGAGTGTCGAAAAGTTTGTCGGTAGTCGAGAGAGATTTCAGGGCAGAGACATGTTTGGATAAAGTATCATTAATTTTTCTTAAATCGCGAGATGATTCTTTCTGTTGAACTTCAAGTTCGATAATCGAATTTAAGTGATTTTTGATAATTAATCTGGGTTGATCAAATCGTGCAATCAATGTGTCCCAAGCTATGCTGTAGTTTTCGGCCGTGAAACTCAGAGAAGTTATCACATCTGTGGCTGCGCCCGTTAAACTCGCTTTAAGATAGTGGAGTTTTTGTACCTCATTTAATTGATCATTTTCATGAATTAAGCTTAAGAAAATGTTTTTGAATTCTAACCAAGATTGTGATTCTCCGTTGAACTTAGTTAGGCTTATTTTCGGTAAACTTATGAACGATTTTTGTAAATTATGATTTTGGTTCAATAATCGATTCTGATTGATATTATTTAACTGATTAATTATTGCGCTAGAGTGCGGTACGGTTAAAGCATTTGAATTAATCGAATTGTGATGGTTCGAACCTACATTTGAGTGAGCTGAACTGTGAACGGAACCACTTGGGGAACTTCGCCCTGACATATTACTTTTATGTGTATGAATGTTAATTAAATCTTTAGCAATGCTAATTTGTTCGCAATAAGTGTCTTCAAATGTTTGTAAATGTACGTCTTCAAATAATAATTCATTTTCATCCAGCGTTTCGATAATTTGAAAGTGAATAATTTCAAATTCTTTTAATAACGGCAAAATAATTTCTAATCTTATTTTTAATGATTCGATAAATTGACTAGGAACGATAGGTGAAGATTCAATTAAATCTTTATTTTTGGTTATGAAAGTTTCAAATCGAGTTAAACTTCTTTTCAATTGTGCTCTGGCTTTCTTTAATTGATCCATGGCTATAAAGATGATTGATAATTGGATCGATAATGTAAATAAATGTAAATATTGACTTGAAAAATGTCAATTTTTAAATGTAAACAATGTATTTTAAATTTGATTTGTAAATAGAAAACTGTAATATTGATTTTTGATCGATAAAATAAAAGGCAACTGTAATGCCGATAAATTGCGTGCACTTTGCTAAACCAAGCAGGAACCTGTAAAGGAATGTAAGTAGGGATGCAATTTTTACCCGTCGTTGGCTTCGGTTGTGGTACGAACCCTGTGAGAGGCTAGCAAAATGGACGGCTGCCGTTGTGGATATTACCCTGTTTGGAGGCTTTAAATGGCGGCGGCGTCAGTATGGTTTTGGCGGCAATAGGATTTTTAATTTTAATTAGTCGACCGTTTTCACAAACGTTCACTTGGGAATCAATTTGCTAATTGCTCGATCTCGTAATTAAAATACCTGTGATGCTGATTCTTCGGTAATCGGAAATATTACCATGAAATGTTTCGTGATTGCGGAAACGGAACTGTGATTTCCTTGGTTGCTGGAAATCCGGAACTCGAAGGACCAAATGTTAGCTTCGTTGGTTTGAAAGTTCGAAAAGCTGCTTTCGAAACGCAACTCGGCTAGAATGTTGGAATGGTAGTCGTACCATCAACTTTGAACGACCTTTGTGTAGGCGAAATGTGGGGGTGGTCTCTAAAATAAAACACTTGTATGGTTTGCACTATATTTATTGACCGAAAGAATGGTTGTTTTAGTATTGCTGCAATCACTGAATCTTATTGTCATCGATACGTGTAATTCGAATGACTGCAGGGTTTTACACAAATAACAGTTACAATTATAAGAAGGTTTGAGCTTCGTTACAAAGGGAGTATTAACGATACGGAAGAACGGTATGTTTGCTCGAGTACTTGGTTGCTACTACTGATGAATGTTACTGTTACGATTTATAAGAAGGTTTGAGCCTCCGTTATAAAAAGGAGAGCTGCGGTGAGAACGTGTTTGCAGTTCGGGCGCTTGAATGCTACTACTGAGGTGGTCATGCGTGCAATACAATTGCAGGGATGAACAAATATGACAGGGGCGTACTAAGTAAAAGAAAGAATTGTTGGCGGCAATTTTGAAAAAGTGTAAACATAATAAATAAACATATTGCAATTCTAAACAACAACATTCATGCCTCATGGATGATTTTCTATTAATAAGTGGATGTAATAGTTTTAGTTTAAAATTACCCTCTACTAATTAATTTATCAAAGCCATCGACAGAGTTTCATGGAATGCAAGTTATAATAATTCTAACATAACAAAAAGCTCAGATATTCTAAAATCCGATTGCAATGTAATAATTTAATTTTACCTAACTAGCAACGGTCATTTAACTTGTATTAATTGTGCGGGTTTGAAGTAAAATGCTTATTATTATCGCAAAACAAATTTTCTTTCTGTTACAAAAAAATTGTCGTAATATCTTTTTTTACAGCCAATTTTGCGCCGTAACTAACGTTTTGAAACGTGCCTAAAAATCACACACTCAAACAACTTTAGTTGCGCGATTTAAACAGTTTTTGTTTGATCCAAAATATTTCATTTAAATTAAACAAAATTTATTTGCTTTTAAAAAAATTATTCAAATGAAATGTTTTTTGATTAAAAGAAAACCATTTTTACTGTGGTTTTAGCTTTATGTTTACCTAATTAAAATTATTTAAAAATATTTAAAATATATCCAGGTAATTTTTATCGGAAATAGGAGGTAGAATATCTCTAAGACAATTTTACTCCCGAGGGATATAAAAAGGTCAATAATCTCGGGTACACCGGCACCTGAGAAAAGTTGACTCTGTACTATAGACTGTTCTCTGACCGTTTATCATTTTTTACAACATTTGCTGCACGTCGATTACTTCTTGCAAGAAAAAATCTTGAACAACCAATCAACAGGTCTAAACAATATTGCAAATTCATTGGTTGCAGTATTTTAGACCTTTTATACTGCTAGTATATGCTTCCTAATCTGGAGTCCACTATTCAAAAGGGGTCCGACTTTTCGTTTGTATGGGATCTCTACCGAATTAAAATTTTTGCGTAATTCTCACCCCTCCTCAATGAAAGATTTTATTTTTACCAAAAGAAAACCAAATTAGAAAACATTTTGACGTAATAAAAAAATTAAATAAGTACATAAAAATACAAAAAAATATTGCATGATCAAAATTGTGACTGAAAATTGGATTGCAAATGCTGAAAGGTTGAGAAACGCTGAACTATCGGAGTAAATGAACTTGTTTCTTTTCTAGATTCCTTCTGATTCTCTTAATTCTTATTTCAATTATTAAAAATTAGAAATAGATAACAATTAGTGACAAAATATAAATTATACAATCATGCAAAATTACAATAACCACATACCAACCTATTTATTACTATAATAATAAATTATTATTAATAAAATAAGCTTTTAAGTTTAAAACGTAATTTTAACGCCATCTATTCTGAAAACGTATAGTTTAAGAAAGTAGCAAAACCCGATTTCGTGTTAGCTGTGTTAGTAGTTGGTTTGTTTGATGTTATATGGAGACACTTACTTAATAGTAATTTTCATTCAAAACAATAAAAAGTTCACATGATGAAGAACGAAATTACGATTTTATCATCTAACGAAAAACACAGTGATATACAACTTAAATGATGCATATGAAAATGAATTTAATCTTACTAAAATTCAACCCCAACTCAAGAATATTATTAAAATCTAAAGACACAGTTTTAAATTCAATTGTTCATCATAAAAATAAAAAAATTTGGTTACCAAATTCAATATTAAACTACTACAATACAATTTTGCGTATTATTAAACGTTACATACGCGAAAATAGAATTTAAAATGAAAGAATAAATTTCAAAAAACCCTTCACGCCAGGTGACACGTGCGTTAACTTTAGCATGGCATTTTTTGTAAGAATTATTTTTGCAAGATGTTCCATAAGTTCTAGGTTGTTTTATAATATTATTTGTTTTATAATATTGCTCCAAATTATTTTATCTTGAATTTAAATATCACGAAAAAATCGCGAAAATCAGTTTATTTTTATTTCTAATCCGTTTAATCGTATAGTTTTTGTTATTATTATTACGTTATTATAATAATCAGGCCTATTATGTATCACAAATGTTATTATAACAGTGACCGTTATGAAATAAAAAATTGATGAACCGCGTTTTGATCCGAAAACAGAAATATTACTTTCTCTTTCTGACACATGTTAGGTATAATAATGTTTCTCGCTTTACGCTATTTTGAAACTTTATTATAACATAAAGGTTGACCGTTATTTTTAAAGGTTGTGATACATAATAGACCTGATTGTCTAATGAACACTGATTGTTATAATTTATTATAGAAGTTCTGTTAACCCGTCGTTATACACATGTGAGCGCGGCGCTCACATAAATATGATTTCGAATGTCAATCGTATAAATGATGTCGAATTAATCTGATACTATTAATACCTTCAAATGACATGTCTACAAATATAGAAAAAAATAAATCATAGCGCCATTTGTCATTCTCGCCTAATCATTGTCTTACAAAGTCGACAATACTGATAAAGTGAGCATCGCACTAACAGTGTACTAACGGTGCAATATTGAAACAAATGCAGAACGTGAATAGATATTAACAATATTAATAATTATACCTGATACACATAATATACCTAAGAACATAATAAGATGATAAATAATAATTCAATTTTCATTTATTTGTATCACTTCGTATACTTTAAAAGAATTTTTGGAATAAAATTTCAGTTTCTTTTTATTATTTGATAACTTATAAAATAATAGTACATACAAAATATAATTTCCATTAAAGTGTAAAAATATACATATTTCTATGTATGATTGGACGTTCTAAGTTGATCGAGCAATTAATAATGATATAAAAATTACGTGTGAGTGCGCCGCTTACAGTGTAATAATCGCGTTGCAAAATATATGCGTATCATCGACGTGTTAAAACACTTGTTACGTCATGGACAGGGTTGGGCAGTATCTCAAATACTTGTACATATTTTGAAATAAATTTTGTAATTTGTATTTCAAATACATATTTTCGATGTACCTATTTGTATTTTGTATTTCAAATACCCAAAATAAATGTATTTTGTATTTTCGATATCAAATACAAATTACAAAATACTGTACAAAATACAAATAATGTAGGAATAACGTTTGATCGAATAACTTTAACTTTAACTTTAAAATACTTTAAAATCTTCAAAACTCTTGTGTTTCTAAAAGGTAATAAAATCATTGCAAAATTAGAACTTTAGTTTTCTTATTATATTACTGTTTTAAATAAAAAACCTGCATTTTTTCTAAATACTTCGTAAAAATAAAAATGTAATGTATTTTGTTACAGTTGTTACAGTTGGTAAGTTGAAGTTGGCAAGTAAAAGCCTAGATATAGGGTACAAACTTTTCGTTTTCTTATTATAACTTGTAATGGCCAATTTTTTTAGGATATGAACTTGGCCTTATTTTTTACATTTATAGTTTTCAGGGAATCTCATTTATTTTTTCTAAGTTGGATAGTTCTATTATTTTATCATAAGATATAAGGGTCCTTCTAAGACTATTGAAAGATTTAATTTTTGATAGGATAACAGCATTTAAGCTTAAGAATAATATATTTAAAAAGGCATTGTGTAATGAAAAATATCAAATCTAGAATGTACTAGTCAAGACCTTTCATTTGGTACCCCCACTGAATGGGTTTTCAAACGAGAATTTTCAGCCGCAGAGTCCGGTGAGGTGGAGAGGGGGTCCAGTACAACTTTTGTGTATTTTTCGATTTTTCCCTTTACTTATACATAAAGACTTGCCATTTTACTAAATTTTAACTTTCTACCTACACGTGAAGTGCTCAATCATTTTGCTGAATGAGTGAGTCAGTCAGTAGTAAAATAAACGATTTTTAAAATACTCTGTCTCGAAGTAACTGTTACTTAGTAACAGTAAAGTAACAGTTACTTAGTAACTGTAAAAAATTTCAAACTTCTGGGTGTAAGAATAAAAAAGAAACGTATAGTGTAAATATACGTATTACGTACTGCGTTCTCAGGTCGGAACTTGGCCTAGAGCACAAACTTACTATTAAATATTAGCAAACAAATTAAATAAATAATAAATTGTTATTGACTAAAAAACACAATTGCTTTACTGAATTTACTTCTAATTATTATTTATTATTAATATCTAAATTAAACGCAATTTTAATTTTTTATTTAATTTTTTTCTCTTTAAGGTAGTACTGTCTATACAACAAGAGTCAAAAGTATATACTGTCTTGTTTGACTTAGCAGTATTTAGACTAGGAAACGTTGCAATGGAGTGAGAGTCACTCATACAGTGTGAGTCACACTGAACAACACACTGAACATTGCCAGAATATGATGCATTATTATGGAAACAAGATATGCCAAATCCGTGACACGAGCTGCCAAACTACTTTGGGTACTTTGTATGAAAATAACATAAGACTAATACTTATTTGTTATTTCTCTACTTGAATGTATTCCGATTGCAAAAGTAGATGATCATAAAAAACCACAAAAAACATGAAAAAAATTGTGAAAAAGAAAACGATTTTAATAAAGTATAAGCAGTATGAATTTTCAGTGTACGTCAAACCAGCACAAACCATTTCTGAAGAAGTTGAAGAAGCTTTCAGTAAACTATCGAGTAGCAAGCAAGTATTTATAATTAATAGTTATCTTCACTAGAATCGTCTGACATCATCTCGAAAAATACGAAGAAAACTTCAATCGCAACTTGATTTCGCGGCGGACCGTCTGACAATAACTGATCTTTTACCCTATTTTTGCGGCCTAGGACGCTCCGCAAAGCTCGCTGATAATTAGAAGGCAAAAATCTTGCTTGTCTGACCCATGTCATTTCCCGACTAGCTCACTCCGCAAAGTCCTCTGTTAATGGCAGGCCAATACTACATTTTTGTGAAGCTCTTTTTTTAGTGAAAAACCAAAACTGTTTTACTCCGTTCCGTTCAGCTATTTCCTGCTCATTATCTTTTTGCACAAGCACACCACATTTCTTCTTTAGTAATTGGTTTTATAGTCAATGTCATTACACTTGCTATCCTTGTGTCCAGTTGATTAGCGATATCAAATTTCCCGTCCTTGCCTAGATTATTTCTTGCGGCTACCATATGTTTGTTTATATAATTTACTTTTATTTACTTTATATAATATATTATATAAAATAGAGTACTTGCGCAGAAGTCTTGTTCCGAAACTTCAAACCAAACTCGCCGTAGCCGGTTTGCATTTAATCGCTGGTACCGAATCGTTTGCAATAAAATTTCTGCACCGAATAGCTCGCACCAAAAGCTACCCAACCGCTACTTTTCTAGTCATAGACGGGAAAGTACGTATATTTCTTTACTAAACCAAAGAGTATGTATATATACATACTCTTTGACTAAACGTATTCCTGTTTATGTAATATTAGGTAAACAGTAACTTTAATATTTGAAATTGGTACTAAAACAGTTCACGTTCGGTTAGTTTGAAGAAATAAAATATTATTTGATAAAGTAGTGTTTTTGGTTCTTAGAACAATGGTTCTTAGCAAAACAAAAAAAGTAATTAAGTATTGTTGTATTTGCAGGATAGCTAAAAAACTAATTAACCTGTCACCTGTCTCAAACAAAATGTTTGGGCGCAGTTTCTGTATTCTCAAATACATTATTATTTATTAAACACTTTAGAGCGCACTATTTGTATTTAAATATAGTTAGAATAATTTCTGTTAAGCAATGCTACTATTTCCAAATAAATAATAACGAAGATTTAGGAGTTGCATCGCGATTGCTATTATAATTTAATAATTCGTTTATCTAGATGAAAGTGCACAAGAAAGAAAGATGGCATTACTTCTTGAGTTTTTTAAAAATGTTTTTAAATTTTTTTATAAATTAATCGCACGAAGAGACGAATAGAAATTAAAGCTCAGTACTTATTTAGTATTAGAAAACAGATATCAAGAGTGGATTACTATCCAATTTAAGAAAAAAGGTTTATAATACGATGCGCTGCGCTGTAAGGAAGGAACCACTACAAGATATAACTCGAGTACTTTATAAAAAGGTAAAGTGGGGTTGTCTTCGCAAATCATGCATTTTATACTTCATAAAATTTATACTGAAAACGACAAAAACAACTTATTCAGCACTAAATTAATGTAGGTATCTATTAATGAATTATAGGGCAGTTAAGTATCAAGTGTTGAAATTTATTTATTTGGACTTATTTATATATATTTTTACATACCTAATGAATAATAAACATTTGAATTAAATTTAAATTAGATGTAAAAAATAGATATATTTTGATTTTAATTTTTGGTACATTTCTACAAGGTCTTTATTCTTTAGTGATGCAGGTTCAGTTTATACATAATAATACCAACATTTATTTTTGCTCATCATTTTCACCTTTACAAAAGCTGCTTTTGTTTGTTACAAATCTGTTTTCACTAAATCTATTTTTAAATGTTTCAAATCATACTCTAAAAGGTATAGATATTCAATAAAATTTAATTTTAATATAATATACTACATTACATACATTTATTATTGATTATTAAAATCTGTCATTGCAACGTGACAATTTAAAGTCACGTTTTGGTTCACGTGCTGAGATTACATAATTAAATTAATTTTTATTCTTACAATTGTTATATTAATTTCAGTTAATTAATTTGAAAATTAATTATAATAAGCATCTCGATAGTAATTATAACTATTATGTATTTTAACCTAGGTATAGTACTAATGTCGCAACGCAATACTTTTAAAACAGATTCTTATTAGTCCAGTAATTAAAGTTGCAATAAAAACAAATTCAAACTTATTGGTATTACCATTGTTATAAACAATATAAACAATGGTATTACTTATTAGTTATTACTTACAAGCAAAGGATCCCCGGTGTCCCTCACCGATTTGAATAATTTTTGGATATGTAGTAGAGCATCAAAAAATAAGAAACCCTAATTTATTTTAGCTACTAACACGTGGGTTTAAGGGGTGTAATCGCTCTTCAAAATTAGGGTGAAAAATGAATTTTTTGAATTTTGAATTCATTTGAATTCCTCTTTTAGATTTGAATGAAACCAACGGTAAAATACTTCATTTTATAATTAATAACAAATATAATTTTTTCGAAGCGATCACTTAATATTTTTGGGGGTGGATCACTCCCTAATATTTCAAAACTCGCATAAAGCATGTTTAAGGCCATGAAGTTTTTGAAAAAATATACAAAAGTTTAACGTCTTTAGAGACGTCTAAACTTGAAAGCCTTCTAGATGACATAAGTTTACGGCAAAGATTAAACGCACCATAAAAGTAAAACTTCGCATCTGGTAGCAATACGTACAGTAATAAACAAATATTTTGATTTTTACACTGCTAGTTTGTTCGTGATAACTGATAAGAATTGTTTTGTTTTTATAGATTTTTTAAAGTTTTGAATAGTGGAGTTTACATTTAATCGTCTATTTTGGAGTATAGTTGATTAAATTCTTTTTTTCGTGCAGTAGTTTTAGAGAAATTTTAACTACGTTATATTTTTCTCACCATACCTTAGACTATTTTGGATCAAAAATTCAAAATGGGGGGGACTGGGGAAATGCCCATTTTAGATATTTTAAAATATCTGAAAAACAAAATGGGTACAAACGAAAATAAGGAAGGTACAAACAGGTACAAACGAGGTACAAACGATTTAGACTATTTTTGATTCAAAATTCTAAATGGGGGGGGGGCTGGGAAAATGCTCATTATAGATATTTCGAAATATCTAAAAAACAAAATGGGTACAAACGAAAATAAGGAAGGTACAAACAGGTACAAACGAGGTACAAACAGGTACAAACGAGGTACAAACGATTTAGACTATTTTGAATCCAAAATTCGAAATGGGGGGGGGGGCTGACGAAATGCACCTTGTTTCTGCGGCTTCAGCAGAAAGATTGTTTTCAAAATTAAAAATAATAAAAAACTTTTTAAGGAATACTATGGGCGAACAAAGATTATCTGCTTTATCTATTATTTCAATTGAAAATTAAATTGCCCAAACAATTGATATATCTAATAATAGTGTCGGACGTTTGCACATGTTAAAGCAAAGCAAAATAATTTTGAGTAAAGCAACTTTTACCTGCTTACCTTACTTGCAGCTTACCTGCTTTAATGCTTCTATAATTTTTGTTTCCTGCTTCTCTTTTGTACATGTAATTATTAATTTAATAATTATGTTGTTTATTTTCTACAAAGTTGAATTATATTATTTTTCAAAAATAAAATTATAATTAAAATTAACTCAATTTAGAAGACTTGAAAATGTATAACAATTTATACAAATCATGTCGTCTTAATTCAAAATAAACATCTTATAAAAAACGAAGAAGTATACCTACGTTATTAGAAAAATAAAATTAATTTATTATGTAAGTAATGTTTGTTTTTGAATAAAATTCTTGATTTTCTGTTAAATATTTTACCTAGTAGTGATATTTAATAAAACTAAATAACAGTACTATATTTATTATATTTTTTCATAAAAATTAATTTAAAAAAATCGTTCGGCTTATAAGGCTATAGAAAAAATTCCATGTTAATTTAATATCCATTTGGGGGCTTGGTTTGAGTCGGAAACACAGACCCGGAGCTGCCTTGTTACGCCATTGCGTTGGAGCTACATTCAGGGATGTTTTTAGCGAGTAAATGTTGGTCAAAATGTTTTAAGTAACGAAAGCAACTACGACAACTCACGGATTCACGGAATAAATACTGTTCATAAAATACTAGTTCAACGGCAAATACTGAGAGTATATCTAAGCACACGTGTCGGTAACAGAATACCCATGTAAAAATCGTGGTTTAATCCCTATCTAAAATTAATGTAAAATTTCGATTTTCAAAATGCTCTTTTCTCAAAAACGAATGGATAATCCACCCTGAATTGTTTTTTAATATGCTCAGAAAATTGTCGTCTTTCCGATAGTATATAGAAAAAAGTTCAATTTATTCGTGGGATCGGTTTTTTTATAGTTCCCGAAAAACTAATTAATACAATTATTCTAACCTCTTGAAGCTATTATTAACGACATATTATTATAAATTTATATAACAGTTTATTTTTTTCAAGTTCTGGCTATTACAGGGATGTTTTTAATAAGTGGGGGTTTTAATAAAATCTTATCACATTAAGATTTTTTTGGATTGGTTATTAATTATTGCAAAAATTTTTTTTAAAGAAAGGTACATAGGATAATATTATATAGTGCATGAATATTATTGAACAGGATATTTTGGTAGAATATATTTGAACGGGTTCCATAGTTGTAGACGATCTTACGGACCATTTTCGACCATTTTTGCTTAAAAATTATTAGGTTAGATTAATTTATTGTAGATTAGAAAATGAGAAGAGAGTAATTTTAAGTTTCATGCTCTACTGCAATTGCTTAAAGGTTTCCTTTTTGATTTCTGTTAGAAGTTTGTCTTTTACTAAAGAATCCGTTCATAAAAGATAAATTACAAAATAACCTACATTAGTGTATTTTTTGTGTGTGTCAAGATTAAAAAATATTTACAAGATTAAAATTTATTATGTAGGTACTCTTTAAAAGATCTTAAAAGGTATTTATAAGATTCACCAAATGCATTTCAAAACTTTTTTGCACATAATGGCAGTCTTATTTTTAACTTCCATAATTTTTGTTTGCTGCTTTAGTTCAAACGCAAATAATTACCTTCATTTTAACAAATTAACACTCTTCTACACTAAAAGCTCCTAATGAATACCCATACTCTGAAACAAAATTAAAAGCCAAAAAAGTTGAAAATGTGGATTTTCGGTCTTGTAATCTATCATGATACTCCTTCTACAATACACATCTATAACTTAACTTGAAGCTACTGCAGAATCAGTTTCTTCAGATGGGAAACATACATGAGGATTGCAAAATTCCAGTTCTATGGACTTTCAGGCTTTCCGCTTTGCAAAATATCTTCAAAAAAACATTTAATTTTTAAAGTTTTTCACGGATCGACCTTTTAAGTGGGAAGTGGAGGAGGATGGAAAGAGGACAATTTTCTTACATCTTGAATTTTTTTTTAATGCTCACAAAATTGTTTTCTTTCCAATAGTCTATAGGAAAAATACCAAACAAAATTCTCATCCAAAATTTGATTAAATAATAAAGGATTTCGGGTGGAGTGGAGTGGATATGAAGTGGAATCTGATAAATCTATCCCGTTTTTAGATCTCCCAGTTAAAAAAGAGGATGATGGCACCTTGAGCACTGACATATACCGCAAGCCCTCTTCCACGGAGCGTTTACTTAATTTTAGCTCCTCGCATCCCCTAAATCATAAACTGAGTGTCATTAACACTCTAAAACATAGAATTCATACTTGTGTGCCGGAGAAGTTAGTAGGTAAGAGATTACACGACCTTAAACAGCAACTACTGGCTAATGGTTTTCCGGGAAGACTGATTGATTGTGCTTTCTTTCGAAAATGCAAGAAGCCTGAAGCAGATCCTAATAAGACATTAGGAAACCTGAAAGAAATGGGAAAATACAGTAAGGTCACTCATCATCCTTGGTTTGCTCACAAAATAAAACATATCTTCAATGAAAACATCACAGACGGTAGCCTACAATTGGCTTTTCATAGCCACCACAATCTGGGAAGAATCCTGTATTCAAAAACTAAAGACAAGACTACTACATTACAAAAAGCAAACGTAGTTTACCAGATTGAATGTGAATGCGGTGAAGTTTACATAGGGCAGACCAGGCAGAGGCTGTCTGCAAGAGTTAACCAACACAAATATGATGTGCGAAACAATTCTTCTAAAACCGGTTTGGCTAGCCACGTCTTGCAAACGAATCATGATTTTTTCACTTCAGATATCCAGATTTTGGCTTCTGAAAATAACTACAATAAGAGAACCTTCTTAGAGGCTGCCTACATATCGACAACTGGCAGAAATGTTAACATCCAGAGCGATTTTAATTATATTAACAAGGGCTACCAAACCCTTTTGCTTAATTACAAAGACAAAATAAAGAAAAGACAATCATAGTGCGCGCTCTCCCTTAAATTGGCAAGTTTCTGTATCTTACACCTTTTTAATTATTGGTTTCAAATGTTTTTTATCTTTGTGTACTATTTTTGGTCTCTTTTTTGTGTTTGATCGACGTACAAGTGTTTTCCGGGATTCCCTTTTGGAACGTTTTTGATAAAATTAAATTTTTTACACAGGATGGTGAATTGGGTGCTGGGTGTCGGTGTAGGGGTCGTAGTGGTTGATTCCTATAACTGACGCCTTTTTATTTATTTTTTACTTTTTAAAATGTTGGCGGGATATTGAATTTAGTGGGAAGTGATATGTTTTTTAATTTTCTAATTTTATCATTTTGTATAAATTATTTATCACATTTTATTCGTTGTTAAAGGTTTATTAGTTTAATAGTGTTAAATTTTTGAGAGTTTAATTTTTGTTATACTTATTGAACATTTTATTTCATAATTTATTTAATTTATTTCAACTCTGTGACTGTTTTGCGATTTAGCAATGCAATTTTATATTTTTTTGACTTGTTTGAGAGTTACCATTTTTCTGACCATTACGTCAATTTCCCGAATAAAGATCAGACCAATTTCAACCGTAATCTGTATGGTGAGTCCAGTGGTTAAATTGTGAGCTCCGCCACATTAGAATTATATATGTTTTTTCCATTTTAGTCCTGAAGATGAACGAATAAATCGTTCGAAACGTCGACACAGCAGATTCTTGTTGTTTGATTTAATCCACTCCACCCGAAATCCTTTATTATCTATAGGAAAAAGTTCAATTCGTGGGATTAATTAACTAGTAGTAACTACATAGTTTTTCTTATTACAAGTTTTGGTGAATTTCTCACTGAATACAAAAATTTTAAAGTATTATTAGAAAGGATATTGTTACATAAGATTTTTTTTAGAGAAAACTATTATTGGACAGAATAATACTGTGTAATAAGAATGCTATTTGAAATTATGTTTATGACAGGATGGTTTTTCATGCCGGATTAAAAGAATTGATTATTAGTTGCAGATAAAAGAACAGATAATGTTTTTTTTCGCTTTTATAAGATACTTTTTCGGGCGCAACAGTCATAACTACAGCTATTGCACTTAATAACCATATTTATTCGAGTATTTAATTTAGGAATGGATGTGTAATAGTTAACAATTTGGTATTTTAATATAAGTTCAATCACTTTCAAGATTGTAAGTACTACCTACATATATACATAAGTTTTAAGTTTATTTATAAGTTCTAAGAGTAATCAAGTTTGCCTAAGTAAATACTAACAATAATTACTCTAAACTCTCAGGGCTTTAGCAAAATTTAAATCTATATTCCGCACTATACAAAGATCTACAGTAATTTATTGAATGTGCCTCTTGAATGTTGTTGTTAATATGCATTACAAAATATAAAATTACACGATGTTGGCAACATCTTCGAGATACAAATTTATTAAAATATTATGTATAATATGGTGATTGGGTAAATAACTTTACTTGTATTTGTATCTAATAACTCTACAAATAATATGTATGTACACAAAATAACACGTGCTCTAATTTATTAAACTTGACTAGCTACTTAGACAAGCTTTATCACATTCTGGGTTTTATTATCACGGATTTTATTTTTGATCTTCGTAAAATGAAATTATTTGGTTCAAAGCGTTTCTGGCTTATACAAGTTTCAGTGTACAACTATTTTACTGTATTTTATTTCTTAATGAGCCCCCCCCCCCCTATTTCGAATTTTGGATCCAAAATAGTCTAAATCGTTTGTACCTCGTTTGTACCTTCCTTATTTTTGTTTGTACCCATTTTGTTTTTCAGATATTTCGAAATATCTAAAATGGGCATTTTGCCAGCCCCCCCTCATTTCGAATTTTGAATCAAAAATAGTCTAAATCGTTTGTACCTGTTCCTACCTTCCTTATTTTCGTTTGTACCAGTTTTGTTTTTGAAATATTTCAAATTTTCTAATAATGTTTTCTAATAATAATTCTAAAATTCAAAATGGGGGGGGGGGGCTGGAAAAATGCCCATTTTAGATATTTTAAAATATCTGTAAAACAAAATGGGTACAAACGAAAATAAGGAAGGTACAAACGAGGTACAAACGATTTAGACTATTTTTGATTCAACATTCGAAATGGGGGGGGGGGGGCTGGCGAAATGCCCATTTTAGATATTTCGAAATATCTGAAAAACAAAATGGGTATAAACGAAAATAAGGAAGGTACAAACAAGTACAAACGAGGTACAAATGATTTAGACAATTTTGGATCCAAAATTCGAAATAGGGGGGGGGGCTGGCGAAATGCACCTGCCATATTATACAATTAGAGGTAAAAGTAATTCTTTTTATAACTAGCCATATTTATACCATTATCAAATTTCAAATTCTACAAAATCGGCAAGCTTGAACAAACTATTGGAATATTAAAGATATTCAAATATTCGAATATAGAAATTTTTCGACCATTCAGATAATTCCGTTGAGATTATGTGCATTCTTGAAAATTCCAATATTCGAATAGTAGAATTTTCAATGCAGTCGGATCTTCTGTCAATAAACAATACTCTTACACTGAAAAATTCTCGTGTAAATTTACCTAAAATTTGTTGGCCCCTGACTTACCACCAATTTTCGAGGTAAAATTACTTTGTTTTTCAATCGCAGTTTACAATTACCATGTAATTCAGTAAAATTCAACATCGTTGTAAAATTACATTTTCTTGGAAAAAATTAAATTAAAAAGTTTTTGTTATTTAGTAGGTATCATACTTTGTTTTATTAAAATAATTTTTAATTTCTTTGACATCCAGCTAAATACGGTACTTAGAGAAAAACATTCAGGTTGTTATATGATTGCTAGGTGAAAGAAAATAAAACAAACTTAACACAAATTAAATTTAATCAAAATTGGTCTATGAAACAATAACAACATATTATTCTAACAATAACAAAAATAAAAACAACAATTACAGATTAAATTATTAATCATACTAATAAACAAAAAATTATAATTTACCCCAAAATATAAATGATAGTTCAGTCAACAAAATATATCATCTTTGTAATTAATGTTTCTGTGTTAATAATCTGTTACCTATTTTTAAAAAGAAATAATCACTGTCTTTTATAAGTTGTGATTTATAAAAATCATTAAAAAAAAACGTGTAACTTATCAGTTCTACCGGAGGTTTAATGTTCTAGTTGTAATTAGCAGGAACGCGAAATAAGAAACTGATTCTTATTGAGCTTTCAAACGAAACTGCGTTCAAAACATAAGATTTCAAAATATTTCCCCAACTGTTTTTTTTTATTTTACATTTCCAGGTTAAAATAAATCTATACATAATTTGTTTTTACTAATATACTACTTTACAAAAACTTACAAAACAAAAAAAAAATTTTTTTGGAACAGAAACAGCAATAAGTAAATTTTATTCTGTTTTGTTCGCTGAATCTAAAAATGAAGCCAGTTATTTTCTATCACATCACCCACCACATTTTTGTCATACTATACCATTAACAAATTGATGAAAAATGTGAATTTTCCACAGTGACCAAGTTTATTGGTATATTTGCTAAATAAATTTCCAATACTCATATTTTATTTTGCTGATTTCATAAAAAATTGTTGTGTAACGTATAATTAGTATAACAGGCTTAAAAAGTACCTGAAGATTTGTATAACTTCCTGAAATTTGATATTTATGAATTATTTTATCAAAATCTTTACTCTAAATACAAAATTTTTTTAGAAATGCAAAATTTAATAAAAAACGCATTAAAATGTGCACCACCACAAGACGAACAAGTCAAAGTTTGCCATTTTTACATATAGTACATATAGTAATAGGGATTAAACATCTGACTGCCCTTAAAGTCAAATAACATAAATTCATAGACCAATTCTGATCACACTTTCCGTTGCAGCATGAAAAATAGATTATAAAAATTACTGACGTATCTGTTCCGATAATCATATTGACTAGGACTATTGTAATTATTATAGTAAATTAACACAATAAATGGTTTGTTCAGAAAAGTGAATAAGAATAAGTAATCACGGAAAATAATACTCCACCAAAATCTATAAGTAAGCCTAAATATATATTTATACACACAATATATCTATGGGTGTACCCTACTAAGGTAAAATATTAAATCATATAGGGAAGTTAATGAGATATAAACATTCTAAATAAGAATTTCCTACAAGAACCAAAGATAAAATAGATAAGTACGATAAAAGCGGAATATATGAGTCGAAATGCGGATCTTGTGATAAGACGAATGTGGGACAGACGGGAAGATCGTATAAAAAACTCAAGGAACACTTTTTCTTCAGGAGAAATAAAACTTCTCTGACCAGTTTTAATGGCAGAAGACCATCAAGAGGATATGAATAATGTCGATCTCCTATACATTGGCGACAAGAGCGATAAGATAGCCCAACTGAAAGGTATTAAGATCAAAAACCTTTTAAATAAGTGCCACATGAGTTGCTAAACCAACAACTTGATGTAATAAGCGTTAATTTTAAGGATACGGAAAACAAAAAATAAATTTTTGAAAGCATTTCTGTTAAAACCACAATACGTAAGCATTTTATTGTAACCAAATGAGGTGTAATAAGTTGGTACTTAACTTAAAAGTTGAGTGGAAGGTATAGTAACTAGTTAAACGATAAAATTGCGAAAAAAGTGAAAAAAGTAGAATATTTTGGTGAGGAGGGTACATCCGTGTTATGGTTGCAGATGATTGTATCCAGTGTGGACGACCGGTAAAGAAGGAAAGTAGTTTCCAATGTAATGGCATATGTGGTCGAATGTGGCGCAAAAAGTGTTGTGGTGTAACGACGCATATGGAGACGCAGATGCAGACCGATCTAAACATTTAGTATATTTGTGGATGCTGTCGTGAAAATATAAAAGGGGTAAATAACATTGAGAAGCAAATGGAGCAAATAAATAAGAAAATTGATGGACTTCTTGAAAGTAAGGTTGGTGACAATAGCAATGTTTGTAAACAAATAAAGATTTTATTGGAAAAGGTGGAAAGGAATAGTGCAAAAAGAGAAAAGATATCTTATGCAGAAGCAATTAAGAATAAGGAACCTATAATTCTTGTGCCAAAAAACAAAAATCAAAGCAGTGAAATCTCAAAGCAAGCGGTGAAGAATAAAATTGATACAGGAGAACTGTAAGTTAAACATTGGTGGTATTTATGGTCAAAGAGATGGGGCTGTGGTAATAAACTGCGAAGATAAAGACTCGGTTAAAAAAATTAAAGAAGTAGCAGAAAGAAAACTGAGTGATTATGACGTTAAAGTTCCTAAAAAATTTTATCCACGAATTATGCTAATTGGTTTGAATGAAAATTATGAGAATAGTGCAATTGAGCAAAAGTTAAAAATTAGTAACGACGTACTTAAAAATGGCAATATCAAGGTGTTATTCAAAAAAGAGGCGTTTCTAAAATAAGGCAATTACAATGTTGTAATTGAACTGAATGGTGAATCATTTCAGTGTGTAATGGATGTTGGTAAATTAAAAATTGGATGGCAAAGATTACCGATAAAAGAATATATACATATTAAAAGGCGTTACAAATGTTGTGGCTATAATCACGAGTCAGCACAGTGCACCAGGGAAAAATCCTGCCTGAAATGTTCAGGTGACCATAATATTAAGGATTGTAGTAACAATTTTGAGAAGTGATTATGACGTTATGACGTGATTATGACTGCATCAAAGCAAATATACACTTAAGTGAAAAACTTGATGTGAATCATAAAGCTAATAGTTTATTTTGTGAAATTTATAAAAAAAAATAAAGATAAGTAAGAATCGTATAGATTATTAGCAATCACAGAAAGTTAAAGGTGTTTATTTTAATATACAAGGTTTGATGAATAATTTTGAAGAATTACAAGTGATAGTACAGGAAAACTGTTACGACATAATTTGCTTAGGTGAAACACATGTGGATAATAAAATACAGAAAAACGAACTAAAAATAAACGGATATCGAAATGTATTAAATTGGAATCAGAATCGATTCACACTGGTGGCGTTTCTATGTATAAAAAAAAAGGAAAAAAACGTGAAATAATTTATGAGAATGTTGTAAATAAGGTTATTTGGGTGTTGACTTGTAAAATCATAGAAGGGGATTCTGTGGTAGTGGTCGGTTGTGTATATAGATCGCCTAGCGTGAGTCCGGGATCGCAGTTGCAGTATTTTGGTGAACGGTTTGGGGAGATTGTGCATAACAATATTGATTTTATTATTTGTGGAGACTTTAATGTGGATATTTTGAGAGATAGTTGGAATCAAAAATAGTATATTACTGGCCAAGCATAGAAAATGATCCGTTACTGGGAGCGCAGCTATATTAAAAAGTGAGCGTAGCGAGCTTTTTAAAGCTGTAAGCCTAGTAACGGATCATATTTCGAGGCGAGGTGAGTATACTTTTTTATCGGAAAACATAAAATTATTAATTATATCAAATATTAAAAAATATTGTTTAAATTACAAATTGTGACAGATAAGACAAATTTAAATAATGTCATTAGAGCAACCCTATATGGCGAAGTGCAATAAGCGATTGAATCATAATTAAATCGTTTGGCGATCGCCAGTTCGAATCCCCCTAATAGAATTTTTTATAATATAAATGAATTCACTTGCAGAAGTAACAGAATCGACCATTAATAAAAACACATTAATGGTCGATTTTACATTATTAGTCGATTTGTGAGCTGACTAGGAATGCTTTGTTTTGGCTGCCGGGTGGACACTCGGAAAGCATCGCTTTCGTTATGTTTTCCGATAAAATATGTTAAATACAATCAGTGATAATGGCTGCGAACAAATAATAGACGAACCTGCAAGGATAACGGAGAGTAGTGAAACGTTGATAGACTATTGCCCGGTTTCACCAACGTTCGCTAAATTTTGACGCTGATCAAATTTTGACGCCGATCAAATTTTGACGCCTTATTAAGTCGTTTCACCAACATTGATCTTTCGTCAAAAATCAATCGTCAAAATTTTCGGCCATTTCTAACTTAAGTTAGAAGTTAGAAGTTTTAAGTTAAATAAGGTAAAGTTTTTCTTTTAAAAACTTCAAAAATGCAACACAAATGTCAACAGTAAATCTAAACTAACCGTTTAAATATTTGACGGACGAATATTCAGTTGTCAAATTTGATCGAAACTTTGAGCAACGTTAACTATATTTTGCATGGGTAATCAGATTTTTATGAGTTAACGAGAGAAAAACCGTTTGACGTTGTTGATCAAATGCCTTAAGGGGTCATGCCCACTTATACGTAGAAAAAATACGTAATCTTGGAGAATTTTTTTTAAGGATCCAGAAAACTTTTTTAGGGGTATTTTTGGTATACATAAAAAATATAAAGTTTTTACGTAAGTAATATATTTTTTTAAGTAAAATATATTTGCAAACAAAAAAGTTATGGCCATTCTCCCGAAAGGCTTTTTGAAAATCATATTTTGCGGTGACCACTGCTGCTCGAAGCTGGATCATCTGAAATTGAAAATTCAAAAAAATTTATACAATATATTAAATTATTTAGTCCTTGAACGAACAGTTTTTCAAAATATCAATTTAGGACAAAATGGCACACGTTCAAAGTAAAAATTTCAATTTTTTATGAAAATATGGCTCCTTTATCGCTAATAAAAGCAAAACTATACATCAAATAAAAAATTCCTTAGTTCAAGGACTAGTTTCTTATATCTAAAGTAACCCTTCCAAATTTGAAACAAATCGATGCAGTAGTTTTCAATATATCGTGGTCACCGATGTTGAAAATGTTATTTCGAGATAAACGCGTTTAGATAACTTTACTCTAAAATTAAACATTAATTTGCAACTTACATCGAGTCATCTATTCCAGGCCCATATTGAACATTTTTAGATGAGATTGTAGCCTTCAAAATGTCGATTTGACGCTGTCTGCAAACCATTCTTTCTTCTCGAATGGTTTGCTACGTTCGGCGGTCTGCCGTCTGAAAGCAGAGTAAATCCTCCAATTGCACGTATCGATGTGCGTTGGGGCCATTTTGTATCCCCAAGGCGGCAAAAATGTCTAAAAATTCTCTAACCTTCGTTAAAAATACAGGAGGAAATGTTGGCAGCAAGTTCCACAGTTTTAAACTCACTTGGGATAATTTTATGGCTAATTTTCCATATCACTTGATTATAACTCTCATTATTTTTTTGATTAAAACCTTCAATGCATCTTTCTAATAATTCCTCCTTGTTTAGGTCTTCATAAATTGGTTTTACATACGTAGCAGTCAAACCATCAGAGGGTAATTTTTTGTAAACGAATGCTGAACCGCACCGCAAATTTACCCAATAATTGTTTTTAAATAAAAATTACACTAACTAAAAACTAAATTAAATTGATCAAGCGTCCTACTGCATAAAAAGTTTATAAATGGAATTAAAAAAACACACAAAAACGACACATTAAGCTCCTAAAGAAATAATTGTCCTACCGCACATAAAATTCACAAATTATAATTTAAAAAAAAAACAAATCACCAAAAATTTAAATCGTAGTATATACAAGTATCAGCAAGTGGAAACACGAAATTATACTAAACCAAAGTTTCTCACAGTTTATTGAAACCTATAGGTAATAAAATTTCTGAAAATAGTTGGTCACTGAAATCATTTCCAGATGCTGTAAAGTGTAAATCCTACAATGGGACCCGGTATTGGTTTGAGCGGTGCGTACTTTGAACTATCATTATAGTTTCGTCAATTTCATTACTTCTTAGACACTTAAAACTTTGAGGGAATATTTTTTAAATGTTTTACTTGCAGAAACTGAAATAAAAAAAAATCGTTTTTTTAAAATCTGCAAATGGGCCAGACCCCTTAACGAAGGTTGGTGAAACCGGGCATATGAAATTGTAAATAATAGAAATGTTACAGCCTCTGTAAAAAGAGAGCTTAATATAAGTGATCACGAGACCATTGAATTTGAAACTTGATTAGAGCTAAAAAGGTTAAAAAACAAATAATGACTTTGAAATACATGAAATATGTAAGGGATGAATTTGGTAAAGAGTAAACTTCAGTGGTTTATTAGAGATAAGTGTTGTCAATGAACTAGCAAAGAGATTTAAACAAATTTTGTTAAATGTGGCTGTGAAAGATTTACTAGGGATAAAGTTATACCAGCAGATCAAATCAATAATGAGTGGTAGAACGAGACATTAAACTGTTTAAAGAAAAAAAAAGTGGAATTTATTAATTTATTTTTTATTAATTATTAAATATTAAAGTACGGGCAAGCCCAATATACAGTACGTAAAATTATACAAAATCAAAAATGCTCGTACAATGCAGACAATAAACACAATCATTTTAACACAATTTTACACAATTCGTTACAAATTTGATTTCAGAAAAAAAATACTATTCAAAAAACAGTCCGAGATGCAGGTTTGCATTACGGGAAATTCTGTTGATTGCCGAGTTCATAAGATAAAGTCGATTATAATGCTGAATGCTGAAAACCGAAACATTCCTCGTATTTCTAGGAGGAACACGAAAGGCAATCCGCGCAAGAAACTGGGGGCAATCAACAGAACCCCCAACCAACCTTGACAATAACTTAGCATCCGCCAATACCCTTCTCTCGGTAAGAGGTGTGAGGGAAAGCCGCTGAAGCAAATAGTCATAACCGACTTCGCGATGAGAAACATTTAGCTTAAAAGCTACATATCTAAGAAATCTCCTCTGCACCCTCTCAAGTCTATCAATATCACACTGGTAATAAGGTGACCAAACACATGATGCATAATCCAAATGTGACCGTACAAAGGAGCTATATAAAGTCTTTAATACGGTAAGGTCATAAAAATCGCCTGCGTTCCTTCTAACAAAACCAAGGGCCCTAAGTGCTCTACCGTAGATGATGGCTATGTGCGCACTGAAATTTAACCTAGAATCAAAGGTGACCCCGAGATCCCGAACATTATCAATTGTTTGCAAAGATGTGTCATTAATTGCATACGTGACATGTGCAGTACCAGAAAGACGGCTAAATCGAATATGCTTGCACTTTGCTGTATTAAGCGCCAGCCTATTTCTCGTACACCAAAAACTTAATCTATTCAGATCCGATTGCACCCGAGCAGCAGACGTACTGTCACAAATCCTCGCATAAACCTTCATATCGTCAGCATATAGCAAGACACTGCAATAATAAAAACACCGAATAATGTCATTTATGAAAATGATAAACAATAACGGTCCTATATGAGAACCTTGAGGAACGCCCGATGTAGCCACAAAAGCCTTCGATCTAAAACTTTTTAGTTTGACAATCATAATCCGATCAATGAGGTAAGTGCAAAGCCAACGCCACAGAGTCCCCCCAATTCCAATCGCTGCTAATTTGGACAGAAACAACACGTGATCCACTCGATCAAAATCCTTAGAAAAATCTGTATAAACCGCATCGACGGCGATGCCCTCTTGGAAAGCTTGCATAATAAAATGCTCAAACAACAAGAGGTTCGTAGTGGTGGAACGTTTAGAAGTGAAACCGTGCTGCCTATCACTGATAACACTCTTTAGTGCTGCGGAAAGAAAATCATTCACTATGCTTTCAAAGCTGCCGTTTCAAGAGACGATAGACACTGAACTGAGTATCGTAGGATGAGGAATCAATTTAAAAATAAAATTAAAGCAGCTAAATGTGAATATCTAGAAAATAAAATAAATGCAAAGAAAGGCGACCAAAAAGAAATGTGGAGAGTGTTAAATGAGATAATTTTTGAAAAAAGTGAACAAGATAGAAATGATATAGTAGTATTTAATGGGAAAATCATTACATCTGATGGGGAAATTGCTGAAAATTTTAATAAATAATATAGTACTTTATAGAAAGCATAAAGGACATTGTAAATAGTATTCCAGTCGTACCTTTTTCTTATGATGGTGAAAAAACAGATTTGGTGTTTAAGTTTGCAAGTATAGATATTGATCAATTGGAAAAGGTAATTAAAGGACTTAATAATAAAAATGATCCAAATTTTTTAAAAGTTGGTATGGTTGTTGAAAATTATGTTACAGTTGGTCCAGTCTTGCTTAAGATAATAAACGAGTTGTTGAAGACGGGAACGTTCCCAGAGAGTTTGAAGGAAACAAACTGTTATACCAGTTGAAAAAATTAAGCAAACCAATAGATGTAATGAATTCAGACCGATTAATATGTTACCAATGTATGAAAAAATTGTTCAACTACAGTTTAGAGAGCTGTATTGAAAAAAATGATCTGTTAGCCGAACAGCAATCGGGTTTTCGCAAGGGGCACTTATGTGAGACGGCGCTAAATTGGATGATAGCGGAGTGGAAAACAGAAATCTATAAAAAAAAGTTTGTATTTTTAGTGTTCTTGGACCTACGAAGAGCTTCTGAGACGCCGAATCGTGAAATCTTAATAGAAAAATTGCAAAATTATGGTATTGGAGGGATAGAATGTAAGTGGTTTAAAACTTATTTGGAGAATCGCACACAACGGACAAGAGTAAATGGAGTAATATCTGACGAGTTAAACTGCGATGATGATGGAATACTTCCTTAAGTATTTTGGGAGTATTGCTGTTTATTTTGTATGTCAATGATTTGAAGGCTGTTTTGAGGTGTTGTAAATCGAGACTTTTTGGAAATGATACATTAATATATATAGTAGGAGAAAATGAATTTGAATGTAAAAAATCGATGACAGAGGATCTGAAACGATTGGAAAATTGGTTCAACTTGAACCAATTGAAGATGAATGCAAAGAAAACGAAATGTAAGGTAATTAACAGCAATTTTGATGTAGATCTTTGTATTGATGGGCAAAAATAGAACAGGTTAATGAAATTAAATATTTAGGTGTAATCATTGATAAAAATTTAAACTTCAATAAACACATATGTATTAGCGCGTTGTGCTCTAAAATTTCAATGAAAGTTAATTTATTGGCAAGTATACGGTGTAAAATACCAAAAGATTGCATGGTAAATGTGTATAACACAGTTGTGTTGCCGCTATTTGACTACTGTAGTAATATATGGCTAACGTGCAGATGGGGAAATTTCAAGGGTTGCAAAATAGAGCAATGAGAATAATTTTAAGATGTAATAGGCATACGGCAAGTAAAACTATGCTGAATAGTTTGAAGTGGTTAAGTATAAGACCGCGATTAAATTTTCATATAGTTTTTTATATTTAAGATGAAATATAACTTGTTGCCGAGATACTTGTCAAGAAGCTTAAATTATGTAAAAGATGTGTGTAGTGTAAATTTGAGAAATAGAAATGATTACAGGATTGATAGAGTTAGGCTTGTAAAAGCACAAAGCATTATTATGAATAAGGGTATAATTATATTTAACGAAATACCAAATGACATTAAAGAGGAAACTAAACTGAGTTCTTTTAAATGTAAGCTATCTAAGTATGTTTTAGAGACATTATAACCGAAAAACTCTAAAAATCCTCCGGTTAACACAATGCCGGCCGGTAGCTCTGCTGTTTATTTGGAGAGCGAGTCGTAGGTCCCCTAGAATTGGAGTCTTGTAATAAAACTTGTCTTAAAAATTTATAAGGCGCCACTGACTTATCAGACAAAAATTACGGAAAAACAAGCTGAAAATAAAAATCCTTAAGTCAGAAAGGACATAAAATAATGATTGACCATAAAAATTAAATTTATTCCAACAGAGAATTAGTGTAATATCTTGTATTAATGATAACAAAAACGGTTATTACCCAACGCGTCTAATAGCTATTAACCTGTGGGTTTTCAATAATATTGTACAAGTAAAGTTTTAAAAGAGAAACACTCGGTATTTAAAAAAATTATGTCTGTTAAAACGAACTTAATCCGGTTCAAAACAAAACTATTCCGGTAACAAAAAAATGATTTGCGTTTGTTCTTCTTAAAGATGATTTGACAATACATATAAATTCAAATACGTAACCCGTAGCCAAATCGCTTGCGTACGGCACGAAATTTAAGTATACGACCTTCTGTTTTCCTTGAGTTGGTAAAAAGTGATTCAAGCAGGAAACCTCCAATATTGGCATCAAGCAGCAACTGGGAACTAAGATGAACTGTCCTCCGAAAATATGACCCGGTCCAAATTCACAATGCGGCGAACGGACCAAATAAAACGTATCAATTAATATTGTGATACCAAAAAAAACGACTTCTGATAGAAAGATAATGAGAACCTAAAAAAATTTGAGAAGTAGACCACTAACTATCAAAACTAGCAACTGAATTACCTCATGTTCGGTTCTCTGGAAATGAAATTAAGGCAACTAAAGTTTTCCAATAAATTATGAATAAGTTGACTCTACAAAAGTTTGACAGAAAGTGAAGTCTACTTCCTACCCGCTATCGCTCGTTCATGCGCTTGCTCAAAACACAGTTTATTAAGGTCAAATAATAATTATCTACCGAGCGAGTCAAAAATAATTGTTACAACATTTTGAGGTTGGTGAAAAAGATTTTCTTTTGTTTTGTTTTGAGGGTGTACATAAATATCTGTTTAGGCTACTACTAAAATGTTTAAATTTATTGTAAATAGTTGTACAAAAAGTTTTCTTAAACTAATAAATCTAAATCTAAAATCTAATCTAATAACGAAACATGTCTTGTACGATTATCTTTCAGTAAAAAAATAATATGACGATAAGTTTTATTAGTTTCATTGTTTGACATGATATGAAGAGTTTTTACTAAATCATGTGGTTAAGCAGAATTAATTAATTTGATTAGTAAATTATTAAAGTTTATTAATTAAACATACCATGTTAATAATGAAATTACTCATACAAAATTATGTAAAAGGAACTTGTAGACCACTTGTAGACATAGGAAATACATAAAGTGGGTTAGAATTATTTTAGTTAAAAATTAAAAACGACGATGTCAAATATTGCACTATCTGACTTTACAACTAAAACTTAAGTTTTGTACATTATTTAAGTTGTTTATTTTTTATCTACTTAATTATAATTTATAGAAATTGTAACGTTGTGTATTAATATTAAATACAGTACTACCAATATGTTAATTACACATTTGCCAACTAAAGTTATTAATTAGTAATTACTTATGTCGATCTCCTACACATTGGCGACAATGTGCAAGATAACGTGCCTCATCCAATAATCAAAATTAAAAGTTCAATAAATGAGTAAAATAAAGAGTGAATTCTCATACGTAATTCTTCCATGTGGAACACATTAAACAAGTGACAGTGTATCGAAGGTTTTAGTTACAATTCTTACCACATTGGTATTGCAATCTTAATTTCTTTACCATATCAAATAGAACGAATTTACACACCCTGCTGGTAAATTATCATCAGGTGAAATTTGTTTCATATGTAAAATGACCGATTAGTTTTAAATTTTTAGTTAGAAATTTTCAGGTTAGAAAAATAGTCAATAATCTCTCTCTCTCTCGTAGCGCTACAACCCCGGGTGGGTTTTGGCTGACTTTACAATTGCCCTCCATTCTTCTCGGTTTTCCATCAGGTTTAGTGCTTCCTCGTATTGCAATCCTAATATTTCCAAATCTGTTACGATATTGTCTCTCCATCTTGTTCTTGGACGTCCCACTGGTCTCTTTCCTCCTGGAGCCCCTTCCCATGCCAATTTGATCAGTCTACTATCGGGTTGTCTTTGGACGTGTCGAGCCCAACGTAGCCGTTGTGCCTTTATTTCCTGTACTCTATCCGGATCTTTATATATTTCTTTTAGTTCTTTATTTGTTCTTATTCGGTATTGTTCTTCCACAGGATTATATATTGGGCCAAAAATCTTTCTAAAGATTTTTCTTTCGAAACGTCTGATTTGTTCTTCATTTGTCTTGGTCATTGTCCATGTCTCGGAGCCGTACATCACAGTGGGTCTTATAACGGTCTTATATATCTTAACTTTTGAGGTTCTTGTTAGGTTTTTCGATCGGAGCAGCTTGTTCAGTGCAAAAGTACATCGGTTACCATTTTGTATACGACCCTTTATTTCCTCAGTTATGTCATTATCTGCCGCGACAGTTGACCCCAGGTCCTCATTTATTGCAAGACCCATCTTCTCTGTCTCCCTCTCCACTTTTTTTGAAATATAGCTTTCATGTTAATCACGCTGTTAGCTACTATATCCACGTCATCTGCATATGCCAGCAGCAGACTAGATCCTTTCACTGCAAACAACTGCATCTTGATTTCAGATGATTTTATGGCTTGATCCAGTATGATGTAAAATAGGAGAGGTGACAGTGCATCACCCTGTCTGAGTCCGTTGGCCACTACAAAAGGTTCTGACATTTTTCCGTCTATTTTGATTCTCGACCTTGAGTTTTGTATACACATTTTGGTCAGACTTATGAGTTTGTTTGGGATCGATATCTCTGCCATGGCATCCCATAGTTCCGCTCTTGTCACGCTGTCGTAGGCTTTCAGGAAGTCGATAAATAGCTCGTGTATAATTTTGTTGAATTCCCAACTCTTCTCTAGCAGCTGTCTAAGAATAAAAAGCTGGTCTGTGGTGGATCTCTTTGGTCTGAAACCCGCCTGGTAGTCCCCTATTATGCTGTTTTCCGCAAAAGGAGTTAGTCTTTTAAGTAATATGTTCGCTAGTATCTTATATGCGGTGCTAACCAACGAAATCCCTCTATAATTAGAGAAATCTCGTCTATCACCCTTTTTGTGTATTGGTATTATTATACTTTCTATCCACTCATTTGGTATTTTCTCTTCTTTCCAAATTTGTAGTATCAATAGGTGTAATCGTTGGTGTAGCTTGTGTCCTCCTTGCTTTAACATTTCCGCTGTTATGTCATCGATTCCAGGCGATTTTGAATTTTTTAATTTGTTTACTGCTTCTATTGTCTTTTCAAAAGTTGGTTCGTCTGTTGGTAAATCGGCCGTCTGATATACTTTTTGAGTGAGGCGTTCTGTATTATTACCATTGAGTAGTTCTCTGAAGTACTTTTGCCAGGTTTGTACGATTTCTTCGATACCAGTGACAAGATCTCCATTGTTGTTTTTGAGAACAGTCTTAGATCTGGGTTTAAAACCATTCCGCGTCGAAGTTATCTCGTTGTAAAATTCTTTGATGCAATTTCTTCTTCTATTCTCCTCCATATCACTTAGTATCTTCTGTTCGTACTCTCTTTTCTTTGATCTAATAGTTTGTCTGGCCAGTCGTCTCGCAATTATGCACCTTTCTACAGTTCCGTTACTCCTATTTTGCATCATAGTCTTTCTACGCGCCTCCTTTTCCTCCAAAGCATCTCGACTGTCCTCGTCGTACCATCCCTTCCTCTTTCTTCCGAGCCCTCTACCTAGTACTTCTTCAGTTGCTGTCGATGTTGCATTCTTAATTGTTCTCCAAACCTCCTCTATATCTGTGGTTTCCTTCTCGTCTCCTAGATGTTCTTCTACTGTCCTTTGATACTCTTCCCTGGCTTCGTCCTTTTTCAGCCTTTCCATGTTCCATCTTATGCATTTAGTTGGAGTTGATCTTTGTATATTGATATCCGCATCTTAATTTTAGCCCTTACCAGGAAGTGGTCTGAGTCACTGTCTGCACCTCTGAGGCTTCTTACATCTATAACATTGCTGGCATGTCTTGCATCAGCTCTGATGTGGTCTATTTGGTTCTTTGTTCTACCGTCATTTGATACCCATGTTTGTTTATGTATATCTTTGTGTTAGAACATTGTGGACTTTATAGTGAAGTTATTAGCACTTGCAAAATCGATCAGTCGCTGTCCGCTATAGTTTGAAAGGTCGTGTAGGCTATATCTACCGATAGTTGGTCTATAGTTTTCTTCCTTGCCAATTTTTGCGTTGAAGTCCCCACATACTATTCTCATGTCTTGTTTGAGCATCTCCTCAATTGTTCGTTCAAGTAGCTCATAGAAAGTCTCTTTTTCGATTTCGTCTTTTTCCTCAGTGGGCGCATGTGCCGACAGGAGAGAGTAGTTATACCATTCTCCTCTTAGCCTCTTATTCTCCTCTTAGAATATGTTGAATAGTCAATAATACGGATATAATTCGCGATTCAAGTTAAGGAAAGTCACGTGACCAAATATTCAAAATGGCCGCTACAAATGAGTAACTTTTAAGTTTTGCTATCATAAACAAGGTTATTATGCATTATAAAAAACACTTTAACGTGTTTATAAACGTGTTGTGGTTTGTGCCATGAAGCATACATCGTGTCGTATGTCCCCCTATATGTTTTAACTCGGTTGGTTGTTCGTTGTTCACCATTAAAGGAAATTAGAAGTATGCAAAAGTTGTCAAAGTGGAATTCAAAGAAGAAGTGGTTTATCCCTATTTACTAACAACCCTGTTCGTTTAAGTTTAAATAATAGTTAAATATGAATAAACTGTTAACAATAAACAGTATTTTGCAATTCTGTGGAAGTAGTGCGTTTAGAAACTTTTGTAACGGGGATGCTTGAGCAAACGCTAAGCATATTGTATTATTGTGTGGAAAAACGCCTAGTAACGACGAATTTTACTACATTTATAGCTTAGTTCTACAAACTACAGCTTTGTCGTCACCGCCTCATGAAGTGATAGTATCAATTAATAAAACAAAATTTGTCAATATCCAAGTTCTCTTGTTCGTGTAAAGCTGGAGCATCGGAATGCTGTAAGCATGTAGTCGGAGCTTTAATATATTGCAGCAGGTAAGATTAATTTTAACTGAAGATGATTTATTTATTTATAATTTTTTGATTTCAGAAATAATTTAGACGAGTTAGAACAGCTCTCGGCAACCGACAAAAAATGTTTGTGGTCTAACATGAAAAAGGGGGCTATAGATAAATATCAAGTAACAGTAGAACATGTTACCAAATATTGTTGCTACATTAACATTAAAGTTAATTTAAAAAATATTAATGCCGATAAAGATTTATACCAAAGAATGATTAACCGATTACCCAATTCTGCCTTTGCATTATACATACGGCTGACGAAGTGGAAAATGAGTTCCTAGAAGACCATGTCGATGGCCCATTCAAATCCATGTGGTGGATTTAAGAATAAGTAACATCGATTTTGTTTTTTCCAGGTACAACGTGCTATCTATAAAGCAATTAATTGGGGTAAACAAACAAAAACTCGGTTCATTCCCAAGGAATTTACAAATAAATATGTGGAACATGGGAATAAATATGAACCATCCTGAAATTTGTAAATTAAACAATTGAAAAGTACTTTATATAAATAAATAAAATATAATTTTCTTATTTAAAATGTTTACTGCACACAACCATGTATTTTGAAGCTTTTTTTTCCCATTTTGAAGCTTTTTATCCACCCTTTTCTGTTATCAATTATTTCCTTGTTCGCCTAATAACAAATGGATTTCCAAATGCAAGCACTTGCAAAGTATTCAGCGTTAAAAACGATTATAACACCATAAATGACCATAACATACAAGTAAATTTATGACAAACTACTCATTTAGACTAGTTCACATTTCTTCCGCTAGACGTCGCTTCACTTAGCTGGAATCGCGAATACAGCTGCATGAAAAACCGAAAAATAAATAGAATAAATCGCAAACTCACGTCACATTTTATTCTAAGTAATTGAAAGTATTGTTTTCGTGTTTGCCTTAATTTCAAATAATTTAATCTATTTCTTCATCTGGTTTTTATACGGCGTTTTCATGTCTGTAATTGACGATTTTTTAAGCATTGACGATTTGACTTGAAAATATGATCGCAATAAAAATTCAATAAAATCTAATGCACTAGTGTGTTCCACCAACCCGAAATTCTTATTTTCTTTCACATATTTTCATAAAGCATATTTTTCTCATTACGTAAATGTCAATAATATTATACATATACCAGGAAGAATAAAGTTTTTAGATAAAAAAATTGCCGATGACGTCACAATGTCAATGGCTGAAGAAAGTAACATTTAAAAAGTAAAGTTTCATATATGCGATAATTTCTGGTTACTATTTAACTCGGCGGTTATTCGACCAATGAGATTAAAAACTGACGGAAGATCAACCAAGTGAGAATCAAATAGCAACGACTATTTGCTCAAGTGCAATTTAATGTAAATACATAACATACATATTATGTAAACAACTACTTTTTAAAAATTGTCTTATAACGAACGGTTTATATTTAATATTTTTTAACTGTTAAGAAGAAGACTAAATTGCTATACTGCACTTCGTTAAATAATCTTAATAAATTGATATTCTCTTCTGCATTCAAATTGATGAATAACTTTTTTGTGCATGATTCATACATTTGCTGCAACGGGGTATTTCTCCTTTTCTCCAAAATCAGGAAAATTGCTAAAGCAGCAAACAAACAAAAATTGTGGACAATTTTGCATGCACTTGGATATTGCCTATGATATCCTTCTAAAATGTATTATCGACTTTATTCTAACCTTTACGAGTTCACTAGAGACTAGATATTAAATTTGTTGGATATATGAATTTAGATTATATGCATTGAATGCATTTTGATGTGACCTTTTTTATTATGTTGCATACAAATATAATAAAATATATTTGAAAAGTTGTTTGGCGCATGTGTAAGATTGTCAAGAATACTTTGTGTTTGGAAGTGGGTAGGTACGATACATCAAGTTACCGTAGAATGAAAATCTGAGCGCTTGTCCTGAAAACTTAGTTCTTCTTACAATCAGGTCAGTAGTGGAGCTGAAAAAATTTGTGAGGTTTGATTGTTATAAAACTTTTTACTGATTAATTCAAGGAAATATTGTATTAAAAGTAAACCGATAAATCATCGCACCAACTTATTCGAGAAACTTGTAAGTAACAATAAATAAGAAATTAACTTTAAAATGAAAATAATTGGTATAGCTAATAAGTTGTCTAGTTAATATTAGTCGGTGACTCAAAAAATATATTCTTGAACAGTTTATGAACTTATTTTTATCAATAAAAATTTTAAATTGCTCAAATAGAATGGGATTGCAATAACAAGTTGAAAAATAATATTGAACAAAATAAATAATGGAGAACAGTTATAAACTTGAAATATTTATATTGGTTGTAATTTTTAGTCATTTACAATTGATTTGTTACGAATTGATATATTACGAATTGATATATTACGAAAATAATTCTTTTAATAATAATACCGGAGAGTATAACGTTGCATAAAGAGTTAATAACGTGTATACGGTACTGAGGTTGGCTAATAAGCTAGAAACACGGTGTCTATCGTCATTTCTTAACTATGCCAAGTTTTCAGCTATATTTATTTACAGATAAAAAGTTTAAATGCATGCAGCTATTACATTACAAAACTTTATCAAGTTAAAAGTTAAAAAAATCATTTGCAGTAGTAGTGTTAATCGCAGTTCGGGTTTTGTAAGGGTTAATTTCTAATTAAAATTATCAAGATTTCACAAAAACTTTCTTAATTTTAATTATAATTTAATTTTAATTTAATGTAATGAAATCATGTTGGCTATTTAGAGATTTACGTGGTTATCAAATTTAGGCGCTCTACTGCAAAAAGTTATAGTACATATTTGAAAATTTTGATATAATATAAAATTATTCAATTTGACTTTCGGAATATTTATCTTTAAAGAATTTAACACAATTGGAAAAATCAAACTTAAAATAACAATTAAAAGAAAAAAATTACTTATTTTATATTATTACGAGATTATTATCGATTAATCCATTCAAATAACAACCAATCAACATTCATAAATGTGCTTTGTTTTGACCAATCACATGTCCTTTTGAAGTTTTGCAAGTGATTATTCAATAAAAGTTTAAATTTTTTACAGAGATGTACAAGAAAATTTAATACTGTCGTTACTCGGTAACGATGTTTTCGCTAAAATATTCTATTCATTTTAAATATTATTTAATTTGATTTGATATTGGAAGATTATGAAACATTAAACAAAATTTAATTTTTACACTGAAAATTTAATTTGAATCAAAGTGAATATTTGGTATAACTAAAAACTAAAAAAAACAAACATTGTCTCCAACCGTATTAAAAATAATAGCATTAATTAAAATTAAAATTAAAAAAGTTGAATATAAAATGACACATAAAAATGCAAAAATCAAGGCTATTGGATTTTCATACTACAAATATTCAAATAAAACATTTGAAGTAATTTAAATTTTGAATTATCAATGACGTATAATATTTAATTTTCGGTTAGGGAAAAAATAGTATGTCTCATTTGAATTAAAAGTGTATATTATGTTTGACGTGCAATTATTTTAATCGAAATAAGACAAAATACTATTTATTATACGAAATACGAAGAAGTATCTTTTAGTAAATAAGTAGGTACTTATCGCAATTACGAATTTCCAGTTTGATCTTTTCGAAAATAAAAATTTCGTGTTTGATTTAATTAATTTCACCCGTTTTTTCAGTGCACCGCACCTTCTTCGAATTTTTTGATATTTTTATGTTTCCATCTCATGTCATGGAGGATGGAGGTGATCAAATTTTATAAATATTTTAATTTTCCAAATTTTAATTTTATTCAGCGTAGATTACTTTTATTTAAATTTTCTACATTATAAAATTTTAAATTACGAGCAGGTATGTTAGTTTGTTAAATTTAATTTATTTCTTTAAAATTATGTGTTAATTATAATTTTAATAATGAAACATCACACAAAATCTTGATTAAAGCTTCTAAAAAACCATTTAGTTCTCATTTTTCTTCTCTCATGCAGTTTTAAATATTTTATGTTTTTAATTTTAATTTATTTTTTAATGATATTTTGTAATATCGCTATTTTATTTTTTATGATTCTTAACTTTTAACTTTTTTTTTACTTTCAGATTATTGTCTCAATTACTCATATTAAATTCAATGAGGTATCTGACTTGCACGCTCTCTTGACTATAAATGAAATTCATTATTCTTATCTTTAGATTTAGTGGGTCTTTGTTCTTACGGGTATTTAACATATTACTCATACTACGTTATTTCTTATCCCTTGTCTCTCCATCTTTTCTAATTTAACTTCCAGCTTTGCACTGTTTATTTCTAATTTTTAACTTTTCTCTTGAACTTTGCATTCTCTTGTATATTGTTATTTTTTATAATTTGTAATAATGAGCTTTATTGTTACTCATAATTTACAAAAATTCATTCTCAAAGTATAAATAAGTAATTTATTAAATCATTATTAATTTCATAATTACGCACGTGTATACCTTACGTACGTAAAACACAACACAAAATAGTTGTTTTAAATAATTATTTCAAAGTATAAAAAAATTTAAGAAGTGGTTACCATTGGTATATTATAGCAATTGTAGTATACGCTGATGTCTAGAACTCCTCAAGTTGCAGCAACAGGTTTGACCATAAACGATCGTGCATAAACGTTTACGTGCGTAAGCATCGTACATTTATATTTTTATATAAACGCTTCTACACAAATTCAATGTTTGATCTTCGTCCGTCTGCGTACGCAGTCGCATCGGCGTTTGATATAAACCAACCTTAATAACGAAACTTTAAAATTTTTCTTTTGCACCCGGGAAACAACTTCGCTCACATTTTTTATGGAAAATATTCCGCTAACCGGATATTAATTGACACTCATTCGCTAAGAATTACTTTTTCCCCTCTCCTACCCCGATTTAAACGTCGATTTGTAAAAAATTTGTAATGGTGTCATCTTTCATAATTGGCCGCCCAATCGGTGTTAAGTCTGGAGATTCGCCAGCGAAGTTTTTCGGTTTGTTGTAGGGTTTGCTAAAGTAACGCACCCATGAATTGCGAATATTTACCGAATAACGCATAATACCTATATGATATGTATGAGCACCAAAAAGTTCTAGTGCCATAAAGTACAATTTATTGTTTTACAACAATATGTATGTACTCTATTATAATTATATTATATAATAATACTAATATTTAATAATAATACTAATGCTTCAAAGTGCAAAAACGGTTTCAAATTAAACATCAACAAAAAATGTAAAGCCATGAAATTCACTCGAAAGAGAGTTAACACACTTTTCTCTTACAAAATCAATGACCAACTACTGTCGATGTCGGATAATGTCTTTGTTTTGAAGGGTTTGAGAATTGTTCTTGATTTGTACACCTATCATCTAGACTCAATAAACAACTCATCTAGACTCAATAAACAGGATATTAGGTTTTATGACCAAATCCACACATGAATTTTCTGATACAAGATCACTAGTATTGACATATTCCGCGTTCGTGAGATTCATTATAGAATATTGTACCACGTTATGGTGTCCTTCGTACGTAACCCACATCAATAGAATCGAGGGGATTCAACGGAGATTTATCGCAGAATGTTGTGCTTTAACCCTTCGTTACATGATGAAACGAATTTTGAAAAAAAATATTTTTTTGGTTACTTATTGTGCTGTAGTTAATGGGAAAAATAGAGAAAAAATTCCTATTTAACAATTTAATACTTAAAAAAAGTGAGTATGGCCCAATACGGCACACACCGCTTTACTACGTTGTTTGGTCATCAATACTTAAAAAATTTAAACTATTTTGTTAAACTATGCTTTATTATTAATATTTTACTATAATACTTCACCAATTTCATAATTTTCCTTTGGAAAATTTGAAATTTCATTGACGTTAAAAACTCACGTTGCATTGAAGATTAACCAATTGTAAATAATGCTGATTATTCTTATGTTTAATCAATACTGTTGTGCCCTAGCAAAATTATTTTCACTTTTATCTATTCTTAGGTATTCTACGAATAGGCTACAGTAGTTGAAATTGGGCATTAACTTTAATCGTAAGAAATATAATCAAAACTTCGGTATGTGCCAAATTTGGCACACCATGAAACGAAGGGCTAAAAAGCAAATTAATTATAGTTCCGAAAGTTATGATGACTTATTGGATTACTTTGGAATGAAATCGTCATCGGCAAGGAGATCTATCACTGACTTAAGGGGTACATGGGTTCATTCGAAAAAAAAAACGGCATATTTTCAACAATGTTTTTTCCAAATAAAAATTTAAATATTTTACTCAAACTTTTTATTGTCTTAAACATACACATTTGACAAAGAATTTCTGAAATTTTCGTAGAAAAATATTTAAAACTAAGCCATTGCGACGTTATTTCCGGTGACCCTTCTGAAAAAAGTTGCGTCCACGTTGACAGCAGAACTCATGACAGGAGCATATGAAGTAAACAAAAATAATATGTGTTTTAGTTAAGATCACAAACTATAATTTGGACGAAGGAAAAGAAAACAAAGTAAAAATCGGATTTTTGATAAACCTTTAACAAAAATGCAAATTTCGGTGAATTTGCTCTACCTTTATTTTTTCTTAAATAGTTGTAATTGAAAAAAACATAAATCCTTTATCCAAGTCCTTGTGAATTGTATCTCGAAGACCTGTGTAAAATTTTATCAAAATCAGTTGAGTAGTTCTCGAGAAATCTTGACAACTGACTTTGAAAACACAGTTTTCAAAAAGGCTCGTTTAAAGTTTTGAGTGACAATAAAACTTGAAAATAAAATTTGTTTTTAACTTACATTAAATCGTCTATTTCAGGGCCATAAAGTAAAGAACCTACTGCAGCTGCAATGTCAATTAATAAGACAATAAAAAAATTAGATTTTTTGAAGCCGTGAAACTTAACGTAACCCCTTAATGCTACTATTCAAAATACTGAACAACCTTATAAATTGTCCGAATTTGTTATCTCTATTTGGGATCAAAGCTCCTGTGAGAAACCAACGGGACAAATCAATTCTCATAGAAAAAAAATTCATAGATCCGTCTTTGGGAACGGTACGATTCGCCGCGCACGATTTGCCGCGACACGATTCGCCGGAAACTATTCGCCGGGAACTATTCGCCGCGGCACTTTTTGCTGCAGCACGATTCGCCGCGACACGATTCGCCGCGATTTTTTTATTTTTATTTTTATCTATTTTTTTCCGTTCAGTGACCCTATCTATCGATAATCTTTGATAGATTTTTAACCCATAAAAATGAATTAAATAAATTAAACTGTTACCAAACGATATTCACGTTTTCAACGAGTTTCACCTTTTTCGAGTTCCACCTTTTTCGAGTTCTTTCGGTCTTCAGGGATATTTTTAATTAGTTTAGTCTCTGTCAAAACGGCTCGAAGCGCCTGGAGCGGAGGGGACCGGAGCGCAGGGTAGCGCAGAGTCGAATTTGACAAAGAGAACCATGGCAATACATTGATCCACCGTAAAAATTAATTTTTTTCATTAGAGCTAAAATTTGAACCATATTAATTGACATGTGTCCTCATGTAAATATAAAAGGTCAACAAATCGAGTAATTAGTTTATTGATGTATTGCGCTAGAAGCTCTCGGCGAATCGTGCTTGGAGGCGAATCGTGCCGGCGGCGAATAGATAACATAGATAACATACTGATATTTTTAGATAACATACTGCTGTAGCCAGAATGTGCTGTTTGGCAAATTCAGTCAGCTGAGAGCGCGATGATTTGGATATAATCGCAGACAATTTTACGAAGTACAAGCAGTTGTTAATGAAACATTTTAAACACTAATCATGTATTTACAATTACAAATTGGCATTTGCCGTAAATAAAGTTTTATTATTATTACTTGACACTTGGAAGTTGCAATTAGCACTTCACAGTTACAATTGACTTTTGATGTGGAAATGAAACATTTTCAAATTGTTAATTGATTTATATAAATAGTTTATAGAATTTTAAAGAAAAAGTGATAATTTAAATTACATTTTAGTTATAATACTAATAATGAGACACAAGGTAAACTGGCAAGTAACTATTTAAAAATATATACATAGCTGTATTGAATAACAAATTGCGAACATTGAATTTTATCAGTGCGGATGGGCAACATCTTAGCGGCCCAGGAAATAATATTTGTCGACTCTTTTTTAATTTCCGAATATGGCTAAAATATAGATTTACAGGGTGTTACGCATTTTTCCTTTAAAATTAAATAGAGCATAGGTTTATTACAGATTTTTGAATCAGATTACATTTACTATCCAAAAAAACATTCTTTTATGTTTATAAATTAATAACCCACAGTACAGACCCTCTCCTTATTAGACTTACTTTCGGCCACCGGACAGTGGTTCAGAATCGAAAAAAAAGCGGACAAAAATCTGAAACTTTAGAAATCTACTTGCACGAGGTAAACATTCATTAGAAAAATATTTAAAAAATCAAATCTCTGAATGGGGTAAATTTCAGGGGGTGAAACATAAATAAATTACTAAAAAATCTATAATTTTGGGGATATCTTCAATTTGAGTAAACATCCATTGGAAAAATATTTAAAAAAATTAAATCCTTGAATGGGGTGAATTTCAGGGGGTGAAATACAAATAAATTACTAAAAAAATCAAATCCTTGAATGGGGTGAATTTCACGGGGCGAAACATAAATAAATTACTAAAAAAATCTATAATTTTGGGGATATCTTCAATTTAAGTAAATATCTATTGAAAAAATATTTAAAAAATTAAATTTTTGAATAGGGTAAATTTGAATTACTAGAAATTTTCACCAGACGTTCTTAAGATATCAAACTTTAATAAAATGTAAAAATTGAAAAATCGAGTTTTTGAAACCTTCCAGGTGTATAATTTAAGTCTTTTTACCCCTAGACAACGGAAATCATTTTGTTATAAATTATAATCATGAGTAAAATCTTTACAAATAAACAATAAATACATAATATTTGATTAGCAATTGATAACAAATAATAGTCATAAGTAGTGCAGCATGCATTTGCTGCCGCTTCTAGCGATGAATATGTATTGTAGGTATCTTAAAAAATAAATATTTCAAAACCCAGCATAATCGAGCCTGCAAATTTTTAGTATGTTATAAAGGAAGGCTTAAGGTATTTTTTGAACATTTTTTCAGGTCTGGACTAAGCAGGACTTTTTTGTTTCTCTACATAAAACTAGATGAACTTGTAAAACACCTCATATAAAGTTTTTTTCCTTTCAACATTTCAATCCAAAATCTTTTTCTTAACATATATTAAAAAGAAGTATATACCTCAAATAAGCTTCTAGAAAAAATTCACTTTGAATCAACACGTTTTAAATCAACAGTCTCTCTTCGAAAGTTGGTGATAAAATAATCTGTAAGCTGCCACCCAGCAGGCCTGTGTTTGCGACCCTCTAGCAGAGAGAATTTTTACTTAATGAGCAAGATATTTTAGGAAACGATCGAGTGACCATTCTTTTACCAAAACCAACAAAACTTTGAAGCGATATACGCAATTTGAAAACAATGATTTTTGTCCGCTTTTTTTCGATTCTGAACCACTGTGCACCGGCCTGAACAACCAGCCCACTGGGAAATTTCCCAGTTCGTCTTATGGCCCATCCGCCCCTGCATTTTATATTAAACAATTTCCTACGTTTATCGTTATAGTACAGTGAGCTCATAAAGTTTGGAACAAATTCGAAAACATTCTTTAGAGGGATTTTTCAGATAATCCTCCAACGTGTTAAATTTATTTTTTTAAATGTTTTTCTATCATGACATTTTTTATCGTGTTGTGTTTTGAAATGTAACACCGTAAATTTTTTTAAATGGTAACCCTAATTTCTATTGTCGGAATTTAACTTCAAAGCGAACTTTAAAGCGAAAAATTTTCAAGATAAACCAAGTTAAAAAATTACATTTTTAATCAACGACTTCAATAAATGACAGGCTATGCTGATTAAAAAATTTCATTTATTGCTAAAATGATCTAACTTTTTCCAGCGCTTTCGTGGTAAACAATTTGGTATACTCTAATGATTTTATTATGTATTTGTGATACATTAAAACCCCTTATGTAGAAAAGCTTTCACTTCAAGTTCATAGTGTTGTAATTCAAAATAGTAATCCGAAAGGTAAAATAAGGGTTTCTATTTTAAAAGAATGTACGATGACGTCACAGCTCAAAAAGAAAACACGATAAAAAAATGTCATTGACAGAAAACAGTTACATTTAGAAAAATTAGGTTGACGTCGAATTTTTATATGTTTTATGCATTTTTTCGCGATTTTAATATATGTTAATAATGTAATATGATTGATTATATTAACTTCAACTATCAAGAATAAATCGATTACAAAAATATATTAAAATAATTTAGGTTTGTTTCAGAATTTTGCATGTGTAAATAATTTTGCAAACGCTAAAGATAAACAATATTTAATTCAACCATTAAACTGTAATGATGTATTCTAAAATAAAACACTATTATATAGCATTTTATATTATTTCTTATTGTACATTATTATTTATTGTTTATTATAACAGTAGGTATGTTCACACACATTGAATTAATTAATTGAATTATTTTTCCTCGATACCTATCAATTAGACGCTTAATGCCGAGTACGTATTTCCTGCTTTTTGTTTAGTAGTGTTGTATGCTAGAAGTATTTTATATAAAATTATATTATAGATAAACGTTTTATGGCTGTATCTGTTTCTCGAATCAATTTGTTTTGCATAAAGATTTTATGCATTTTTTTCGTGATTTTAATATTATATTCAAAAAATATATTAAACTTGGGTTTGCTTTAGGAATTGTGATATCTAAATATCTTTGCAAGAGCTAAAATTCCATCGATTATAAACAGGGAAGATTGAAATGTTATTTCAACAATAATTGTTTCATCCAAATAATAGCTGTCAATCATATTTAGTAAAAAAGCTTGAATGAAAAAAAAATTTACTAGAAGAAGGATTTCGTTAAATATTTGTTTAAAATAAATTTTGGGTTAGTGATTTTTGTAATTCTTGCTAATTATGAGTAGGTATTGGGTGTATTGGTATTGGTTATATCGGTATTTTATGTTAAGCCAACATTGTTGCAACACGTATATTAAGAAAAAATTGTATGAAATTAGTTTCCTTAATATTTGCACAAAATCGAAATGGAAAAATATTGCAATTGATTATATCACTCAAATTTCAGTCGGTAAATGTAGTTATATACTAACATAAAATTCAATCAACTGACGATGAAATAATAGCATGATTTTCGCAATTGCATTTTAATCAAAATATAAACTATTTTATCTACGACTGTCAAACAATAGTGTCATTATATGTGTAACCATGAATACATAACTTAGCTTATATTCTACAGTGGATAATGCATTCATTATCCACGGCTCCTGTTCATTATCTACGGCTGCTGGCAATTTTTATTTGTTTTCGTTATAAATGACAAATGGCAACTTGATTCGATAGTTGAAAATGAATAAACACGATACAACTTAAAGTTAAATAAGTATATAATGCAGTTTTAATTATTATTGTTTAACAGTCGTAGATAAAGAATCGTATTAAATTCGTGTATAATGGGCCATATTACACGAGAATAATTACAAAACTCGCTCACTGCGTTCGCTCAGTTCAACAATTCTCGTGTAATATGGTCTTCATTACACACTCATTAAATAATATACTATTTTTTTTCTAATAGTCGCTATATAACAATGACTGAACAACATTAAATTTTTTAATTTTGTATATTATAGGTTAACTGAAAATGTCGCCGTATAAATGAAATATTTTGCGAAAAGACTGCAGTATATTATTTTCAGGTTGATATTTAAATTACATTCTGACAAAAACATTCATTATTTAGTTTTTGTAGATTGTATATTATTAAACCATATTCGACAAAATTAATAAAACCAATCGTCTCATTCTACTGGACTACTTTATAGTATTATGTAAGCAGTGTCTTTAATGTCTTTTTATTAAACCACAAGTTGTTCTCTATGGTAGCTACTTTACAAGTTAATGAGTAATATAGTTTGACCTGTTTGGAACAAATATATTTTTTAAATTAAATTTATATAGCGAAATTAAGTTTATTAAAAGTTTTATAAATGAGACCAGTCGACTATATATCTGATTCATTAGTCGTCATCAATAACGTATCCACACGGATGATGTGTGAAATATAAATTAATTTTATGGCTCTCAGGTAAAAAGAGATAAATAGGGTCGACATATAAGTCGACAAAGTAAATAACAATAAATTACGGAAAATAAATTTGGAAAGAAAACTTTTTTCTACTATAAAATATATCTAGAAATTTTTTGAACATTTCGGGGGAGGAGGACACGTGCCTCCCGCCCTCTTGGTTACGGGCCTGATATGAAATCGTTCCAAATCGTCATCGGAATCACAATTATTCGGACAGGTGTAAACACTGAAGCGCATATTGCCACAATTTTCGTGAATGAATGTTTTGCATTCACGGCATTTAATAGAGTCGCTTCTACTGAGTATTTTGAGCATTTTCAAATGTATCGAAAATGTCAAAAATAGACGTAGCAATCTGCAAGCCTAAAGTCAACCAAGGTGGCAATCTGAATTTTAACGTCATTTTGGAATAGTAGTTTGATGTCATGTTCCAAAATCCTTCATATTAAATTTTAATATTTTATTTGGAAAATTTTGTGTTTTTGTAAAAATTTATTCATTTTAAAATTTGTATCAAACTTGTATTTGTAGGTTTTTCCGCCAACTAGTTAAGGTGGCAATGGTGAGCGGAGGACAACCGAGCTTTTTGCCAAGATGGCCGCTTGAGGCGGAAAGTAGAAATTTGTGTCCTGAGAATTGTTTGAAATTATGATTTCAATTTGATATTTTGGAGAATAAATTGATTAATTCTGCTTATTATGGATTGATTAGTAATATTGATTGGCGATTTAGAAGATAAGCCTAAATTGGATGATTTTGAGATATAATTGATTTTATGGTAGAATTTATAATATTTTGGAAATTAAATTAAAGGTATCGTAAAGTGGAGTTGATAGTGTCGCATATGCCTGAGGTTATCTTTTTCGATTTGTCTTTCCATTTTTAAAGTGACAAAGAATTTATAATAATTTAAATTTTTAATTGAAATTTAATTTTAAAAAATTTTGGACGTTATTTAATCACAGCAAAAAAATACGAAATACGAAAAAAAAATTGCCAATTCATGAATTGGCAATTTTTTTTTGATATGTTTGCAATTCTGTGAGGATTATAAAAATTATTTTATAATTTATGTATAAGCACAGTACAAAAACACAATTTTAATTTTTCAATTTTTTAGAAATAATATTTCACACTTTGTTCATTCAACACTGTGTTATAGCCTATCCCCTAGTAGTTTTTTAAATTACTTGATAGAAGAGGTGCTTAATAATTTTGCGCAAAACTGTACATAACATTTTAATTTTGAATTTTAATTTGAGCATATTCCCTACAGGAATCAATTAAAATTACTAAATCAAACATCATTTTGCTTTTACATTTCGAATTTTTTTGATAATCTTTTCTATTCTAGTACTAGCCGAGACTAGCTTCGATCATTATTTTCAATTACTTTATCGAACCACTCAAGAGATATAAATTTTTAACAAAATACCTTGCTTTTTTTGAAATACCCATAACTCCGCGAATAATTGGCCAAATAACACTTTCTTTTTCAAAATTTTTGCTTTTAATCGAACTTTCTATAATAAAATAGAGAAATAATTTTTAAAACGATATTACTATTAGATTTTCAAGTTTCAAAAATAAATCATCGCTTTCAACAATGTATGTAGCTGTTAGCTCTTTTTCAAATTTATTTGTAAAAATACTGTTATCTGTTTAACAAATTTTAAGACTACATGTAGTCTGTTAAGGGGCAAACGATGGGATCTATTTTTTTCTGAATTTTCAATTTTTATGTGTTGAAATTATTTATCTGAGTTGAGAAATATCTGAAAAAAGGTTTATACTCAGGAGCTTCTATCAAATCATCTGACACCTAGTGATTATTATGTATTTTACAGATTGATTTAAGGAAAAAGATATTAAGCCAAATAAAAGTACTTAATATGCTCGGTCAAGTTATTTTTGTCAAGTAGCATTTATTTTCTTACACGTTAAAATATTTTATAGATTTCAGAATCACACAGTGATATTTTTGCGTCTCTGTTATTGTCTTTGCTTTAATATATTGCAATGATCCGAAAATCTCATTTTATTAATTTCTTTTTATTAAATTATTTAATATTAAAGAAAATTTTTATTGATTTCTCAAATTAACCGAAAACCTCAATTTTAATATATTTTGTACAACGCCAACCAATTTTAGTGTTGACCAAAATGTGCACTCCAATATGCACAAGTTGCACCAGTATCGCTTTCAAATTAGCGCACAAATAAACTTTATTATAAATTTTCCAATAGCCAATTAATTTTCATTCCGAAACAAACAACTTTCCATTAATGCATCCAATTTATCCATCAATTATTAATTATTGGATCCAAAATTATTTTATTAAACTTCTAATAATTACTTCCAAAATTGTCCAATTTTCGGACAAACTTCAAATTTTATAGTTATACTCACGTTTTAAACAAAACTTTATTCGCACTAAATAATTAAATTAATCGCCAATTAGAGACACAAATTAATCACTTTTACTGGACTTGTAGCAAAAGCGTCTGTTTACTTAGACGAACCTGGCAAAATGCAAAGCTACACACAAAAATTATTCAAAATATTTATAAATTACCAAATTTTTACAACATATTAACTTTAATTTTAAAAAACAATCACAATAAAAATTCAAATTCAATACAATAAAATTTCTAAATTAAAAATTACAAAAAGGATTTTGAAGCACGACAATAAAATCAAATGATTCCTTAGCTCGAATGTATTCTTCATTAGATAAGAATTGAAAATAAATATTTAGCAAACTATTTGGTTTGACCATCCAGCCATATCACAGTCGAGGAGTTAAAATTGGTTTATCAAACGGAAGTTGAAGATTTGCTCGTGCTCCTATTCTTTTGACTGTTTCTCCTACTCTATCCAAGACCTTATACTGTCAGCTGGTGCAAAATAATACCATTCAGTACTTACCCCAAATTTTTCTTTGTGATAATTGATTCCCGAATGATCTTGAGTTTCAAAATAAATTAGTGAACTTAAAATCGACTGCTTAAATTAGTGGATTCTAAGAAAAACTTAAGAAAAATATAAGAAGAAAATAGAAAAAAGTAGGAACAAAAATAAACAAATTTTCGCCAGACAAATTAAACTTTAACACATTACCAAAAATACACTTTCATATTTTACTTATATAAATTCATATTTTATTGGTAAATAATACGAAAATTTTTATAAGAATTTAAAAGTGACTACTAAAGAAAAAATTCAATATTTAAAAAAAGTACAAGGTTTACTAATTTATGAAGAAAAGTTATAAAAAATTATAATATTATATAAAATTATATATTGTCGTGATTCAAAATCAATTTTATTAATTTTGAATTTTGGAGTTGTGAATTTTGATTGTTTTTGAGTTTTCGTTTTTTGATTTTGTAAATAATTTATTATAATAGTGAATATTTTGAATTGTGCCTGCATGCCCCAACAAAATTTGAGTTGGTAATAATTTTTATAAAAGATGATAGCTTTTAGCTTTTTGCCGGGTCCGTCAAGGTGGACGGACACGTTTTGAGGAAGTCTCCGCTTATTTTGCTTAATTTTGCGTCTCTTACTGAGGTTTTTGATTTGATTATTGTGTGAATAAAGTTTGATATTAAAACGTGAGTAATATTTTAATTAAGTGATTTGGGAGTTTTGTCCACAAATTGGACGATATTGGAGAGATCTTGAAGACATTTTTGAGATTTTTGATGAATGGATTTCAATTGATTGAGAACGATAAAATTAGTTTGAATGTTAAAATTTAAAATTGCATTAATTTCTCAAATATAAAAGTGAATAAATTGAAGGTGACGTGAAGCAGTTGCGATTTGTAATAAACATTAAATTTAAATAATTTACAGATTTTTAATTTTAAAATTAATTTGAATTTAATTAAATTAGAGAAAATTTCACTACAATATAATATTATAAAAATTATTATTGTATTGTATTAGTTTAATTAGCTTGTTATATTTTATTAAAGTTTTAATATTATTAATTTTCATAAGTTAAGAATTTATATAATTATATATTTTTCATATTCGTATTTTTAAGTAGAAACTTGGAATTCGCATTTTAATAATATGTTAAAGAAGGTATCAAATTTAACTAATAATCACTTTCAGGCTTCTATCAACTACAGACGAGTGTTTTGTTATTATTAAAGCCCATTAGTGACGTTTACATATTATACACATATAGGATATAGATGAGAACTTGAACAAAAATAATCATCTTTATCATTTTTCTTGATCATATTATACTTGATAACAAGAACATGCAAAACTTGTTAAACAAACATCATCAAAATCTAAGCAAATTAACACCATCTATCCGACACGAAAAGTTATAAGTAACTTGCCTAATTATAAAAATATTGTGTAATTAGTTAACTTAAAATAATAAATAATTTTACAATTAAAGCTTTATATGTTTATAATAGAGCTAAATTTAAATTGAAACATAAACACTAATTGTCTACAGAAAAGCAATTAAAATAAATATTTTAGTTTAAAATTTTTATGTTGAAAATATTATACATAAATATATACCTACGAGCAATATATGTAAACATATCAACGCCGGTATCATTTTTATTGCAGTAATTCATAAAAATAATCAGTTTTCAATTACACAATTAAAACTTAACTTAAGCCATGTATGATCTTTATAATGCAACACTGACAAATAAAGAATTTGGTTCTAATAATTTCGTGATATTTTTTAGGTAATTACTTCAAGTTTAAAATTTTTCAGATACGCATTTTAAACATTATTGCATTTGTTATTAGTCTTAACCCCCTTAACATCCCCTCCCTCATAAAAATATGAAGGCCCAGCTTTGGCCCACTCAGTGAAACAGGGCTAGTTCTGTGCCAGAAGTGTTACCAAATTTTGTATAAAATTTTTGGTTAAAAATATTCGTTATGTGAATTCAACAGAGCTTTAGACAAAATACCTAGATTAATAAAAAAATTAATAAGTTTAAATTTATATTAATTTAAAATAAACAGATAAAATAGCAAGCAATATGTTGATATGTTGCCAACATATTTTATAAAAGTCGATTTTCATGTATGTAAGTATTAGTTAACACGTCACATATACCTAAACAATTTTAAGAATAGTTACACCTGTAGATTTTCATAAAATAAAATGCTAAATATTTTTACACGGCAGTGTATGAAAATTAATAATGCAATAATTATTTTATCAATTTTTTTAGTTTATATTATAATATGTATAGTTCTTATTTCTCAATAATATAAATAGCCTAATTGAGTTTTATGAATTTTGTCAGATAAACCATGGGTAATTATTTTATTTTGGAAATTTTTATTTTCAAAATATTCGAAATCTATTAACAACATATTAACAACTCAAGATCTAAATAAAAATAAAAATATTACTTTCAGTTCACATTGTGTTTATTTTGTCACAAAACAGAAAGTACTTGAAATTGCATGCAGGCGATGATGCAATAAAATATTTGGAAATTATAAGTAATTTAATATTTTTCAATCAAGTTAATACTTTAATTTAGTCATCAATTATTATTTTATATTTAAGGATTTGACCGTTTGCTTGGAAAAATATTTACTGTCGATAAAGGAAGATAAATGACCTACTCGAGGAACAGTGAAAACGTTTTCGGCATTTGGAACGGGGCGGTGCATTCTGATTAGCCAACATAAGCGGCAGTGTCCTGAACGTTAAATCCTTGAACAGGATCAAATCTGCTTTCGCGGGCAGTTTTGTAATTTACTTCTATAAGTATTGAACGTTGTTTGTGGTATTACGCATTAAGATTAACTATTAATATTTGTAATTTGAAGTGGAACAAAATTAGTTCAGCCAAACAAGTTGAAACTTTGATAATTGACTGGATAATAAGTGTGCAACCGCATGTGCAGTTGTCATATTTCTTTTATATAATAGTGTGAAATTAAAGAAAATCAGTACTGTTGTATACAATTATAAAGATATATGCAATATTAATAATACTTCATCGCTTTAATGTTTATTTGGAATAAACAAATTGAAAGATATTTTATAAAAATGTAATTCTTCGCAATTCTCTATTAAAACAAAACGATAGTTTTGCATAAACCGTGCATCTTCAGAAGTTTCAAATTAAATTTCTTAAACCATTTAAGGATGTCGTAATATAAAAAATCATTGACTATAAATGTAACGGTCGTAAGAGATGTTGAGAAAAATGTTTATAACTTTATAGCTGTTTAACGTCCCATATAGCACACCATGTGTTATGGACATTAAATATACTTTACCGGACATTTTTGGAACATCCAGAATAACACGTCTCATGTGTGTACAGACTGGACCTTTTCTTGTATCAAGAAAAAATATTTGATATTTGGATGTGTTTATTTTGAAGTTTATTGTGGAAAACTGCGCTAATTCGTATCTACCATGACGGGAAAAATCAATAATCACACTTAATTGAAGTCAAAACAAGTTGAGATGTGCTGTCCAAAGTTATTTTACCAATTATTGATTAAATTATGGAAATAGTATGTTGTTATATAACTTTTCAGTAACTTACATAACAAATATGCTATAATAAAGAGAATACAATATTCTTGTTACTACAACTCAAATAATTAGGAAACAATTTTAAATATATTTTTCATTTTTTCAGAGGCGATCGTTAGTTTTGTAAGTTAGCCGAACTTGTGCTTCGGAGGGTACGTACAATCAGGCAATCCTGATGAGTTGGTGATTGCCAATATAAAAAACATATTCTTTGATACGTTTGTAATATAAGTTATTTAAAAATGAATAAATACAAATAACAAAATAGAACTATTCAAAGTAGTCTTATTAACGCGTCAAATTTGGGCGAGTTTTATAAGAAGCTTCTCAAAAACATTGAAGTGGTTGCTCTTGGCGATAATTTGTTTTTTGCTGTAAAATCCTTAAAAAAGATTCATATTTACATCGTAATATTTTTCCGATTTTTTAATATTCAATTTGGATTTACAAATTGATATACATTTGATATACATATATCAATATATATTTATATATAATTTAAATAATATATAAGTAATATAATATAATATAAGTAATATATTATATACGTATATATTTGATATACAATTGAAACATTGATATACGAAGAGGTACTTCTTTATCGCAATGTAATATTTTTTTCAGAGCTGTATTCATTAATGTTTTCCGAAGTGAAATTTAAAAAAATTCAGTACTTTTGAGTGTTTCAGGTTAAAAATTTGAATAAAGTAAGAGTGTCTTTGAATGTCTTTGAATGGCGGGATCAAAAACTTTTCGAGTTGGCATAGAATTTCCGTTATAGTAGATGATACTTATATTTTTTTACTATTGTTAACAAAAAATAAATCAAGATGGTTTTGGTAATTTATTTTGAGTTTATTTCATTTTTAAGATCCATTTTCCGGCCGGTTACGCTAATAACTATTAATTTATACTTGAGCAGTTTAACATAGTTAACTAACGTTTACATCTCTACATATAATTTTCTATTCAATTAATACGATAAGTATCTAATTATTATTAATTAACAAAATCTGGTAAGTATCTGTAAACATTTGTTATGAAATATAGTAGAATACGCATCCTTTGCTAACCGAGGATGTACTAGCATAAACTCAGGAACTTGAAAGAAAGGGAAGGAGTAGTTATGGATTTTTGTACAAATTTTATAATTTAACTTGAGATTCCGTAATAATTCAAATTGAAGTACATGAACTCTTCATTCCTGAAAAGTGCTTAATAAGCATTTATAAAAATTTGCTTAAAAAGTTATGTCAAGACTATGTAGTATATTATATAGGTAGTATTATTATAAAAGACGTAACAAAAAATTAAAGGTATAGTTTAACTTAACATTCGAGCAGTTCAAAATTAAAGTAGCTTATTCTGTAAACAGGTAATTTTAAAACAAAAACTACGTACATTTTTTGCTGTTGTTTTCGTCCATATTTTGTAATAAATAAAATTGGTTTTCAGGGTTTTAAATGAAACAACTTGTTCAATAGGTTGATGTTTCGGCCAACTTTAATTGTGGGCTTCTTCAGGACTTATCAAACAGAAGTTTGGATGTTAAAAAATAGCATATTTAAATAACTAGTTGATGACTAGTTTTTTTCACCTTTTGATGATTTTATTTATATTTATATTATTTGTTCTCCATGTTTTGTTTTTTCTCTGATTTGCGGTTGCTGCTACCACCCATGTTGACATATTGCGAGGATATGCTATTTTTTAACATAACTTCTGTTTGATTGGTCCAACTTTGAATCCATTTATTATTTCGTGGAGCAGCTTTAAATCGGTTCAAACTTCCTACTTTATATTCGTTTTTACAGAAACAAAATTTGAAATACAATAACTGCCTTTGTCGTGAAATTATGATCTGATTAAAATAACGTTTTCGTTCTCACGTGTAAAACTGCGGCCGATATAATCGGGGATATAAGTAATACGTAATACACAATTATTGGAGTGAACTGCACTTCTGGGTTTACACTTGGCGCTCTTACCTTCATCGAGTGTTTCCTACTTGCAAGTCAACACTCAACCAGAGCAGAAGGCAGAAGAAAAAATTTGCATTTTTGTAAATTATAAGGATTGTCGTCTATTGGAATAAATTTAATACGCATACTTATTTAACACCAAATTATGCAGAAAGTTAAAACCTTAACATAAGTTGTTCGTCATAATTGAACTTTTTGTCTATTTCGAGAAATAGAAAATTTTAATGCAGAAACATTGCCATCAATTTATTTTTATAAATTATAGGAATAAAAAAGGAATAATAGGTATCTTCTAATAATTTGATAATTAAGTTTCTCGAATAGGCTTCTCTGGAAAACTTTCACTCCTTCAAAATAAATTTAGTCAAGCTAGTTGGTAAATCTAAACTCCTATGTAAATCCAAATTTAAATCTCTTTAAAAAAATTTGCTAACATAAAATAGGAAAATTAAATCTGAAAGATAACTTCTTGTTCACATGCGAATGATATGTAATATAAGTTTCGATCTCCGTTACAATTTTAATTTTAAATATTGCCATTTCACCAATTCATATAATTTCCGTAAAAATTTGAAATCCTGGTTCAAATTCAAACTTAATCCCAAAGTATACAATTTATCTATCCAAATCGATTTCAAATGATTTCCAAAAATATCTAAAAAATTGTCCAAAACTTAGACTAATAAACTCTAAATAAATCAAAACTCAACTTACGAAAAACAATAAGTTTATTAGCCAAATATAAAATCGTAGAAATAAAAATCGCAATTCAAAAATCACAAAGGCTACGGCTCAACCGCGTATGACGGCCATTGCCAAAAATTTACAAAATTCAAAATCAAAATAATTATTCACTGATCAAATAGAATAATTTTCACGACAATATATACATATATAAAAGCGTTGGTGCATATGTATGTTACCTCATCACGCCTAAACCACTGGATATACATACATATATCAAAGCCAAATTTATAAAACAGACCCGGTCTGTGGTATCAGCTCTTCAGCTCTACCGAGGCAAGCCAGGTATCCAGCTAGTATACAAACATATAAATTTGAAACCATTATAATTTATGAAAAAATGAACTTTTTGTATTACACGCTTTTAACTATAGCTCTTAAATTAAAAACACAAACTGTGAGTTTGCACAGGAATATAATATATTGCAAATGAATATTTATTATTGAACCGTAAAAAGATTTTCATAGTGTGAATTCAAATATGAAAATAGATAAATACATAAAAATATTAAGTTACAGTATTGTATTATCACTTGAATTCAATATAAGCATCTATTATGAGTACATATTGGTTTTCCTTCCATATCTATTCGGATATTGTTATTTCAATTGTAAGTTATTCGAGCATAGTATTTCGCAATGTTCTTTTTTATGCAAATAACTTCATCTAGAAATTTAATTAACTATCAACTGAAAAAGAGTTTATAATAAAAACAATCAAGAATGTTATTAAATAGCACATTTTAATAGGTCAGAAAAGAAGAAATTGTATTATGAATATTTTGAGTCTCCACGGTGAGATGGTTTTAACATTTACGATTACAAACAATGTATATTTTTAATTTGAAAATTCCGGTTATATATTGTTCAATTATACAAAATAAATACAGAATAGAATCAATGCAAAAAAATTTTATTTTCAAATTAATTTTAAAAATTAAAAAAGAAAAGTAAAACTTACATTAAATAGGTATGGCCCCATAAGAGTTACTAAATATCCTTCTAATTATTTAATAAATACTAAATTAGTAAAATTTACTTTCTTACTCTCTATAGTAGGAATTACTTCTAATTATTCTATTATGCTATGTATGTAGTAGTAGTCACGCAAGAGAGTTTTTACTTTCTAGGATAATTTGCCGGCTTTCCATTGTTTTGAATTGTTTACTATAAAGTTGGTATATACTAACAATTTTTCCATTATTAAATTCATAAAGTTTTCAGAAAATAATTCATGAATTAATTGACTGAAACTTTACACAAAATAAATACGTTTTACATTGGTCAAAACATCGACAACAAATTGTCAAAGCGCATTTACGTAAGTCATTTTAGAATATGCAAACTGAGAGAACTAAGGAAAACTACTCTACGTACTAAGTTATGAATAAATATGTTATATTGTAAGCATTTGGTACTTTATAAATTTCATACAACATTTAACGGAAAATAATAACCATGAATTAATAATTTGTAAGTTACGCAAAACTTGTCAATGTAATACTAGCAATGGAAAAACTAATACTTGAATAGTCTACTTTTGATATGGCACAAAAAATATAAAAAATTTGATGTATGGTGTATTTCGTAGCGATGATCTATGCAATTTACCATAAGATATCTTGTACGAATTTTATATCGTGAGTATACGCGAGCATTCGTTCGTCTCACGCTTTCTTTTGACAGTTATCTTGAGAGAAAATATATTAACGCACATGAATTACCTTATTATCCATGTTTATTCACTAAAAACGAGGCATATAACAGAAGATCCACTTGCAATGTAAACCGAAAATCAGTATAATCGCTAACAGTAAAAGCGGGTTCATAATTATTGGTCTGTAACAGTAACGAGAACAGAAACGGGAGTAGGAATGAAATGAAATGTCTGTTTACAATAAAACCAGAACCGCAACAGTAACGACGGTTGACAGTTTCAGAAATTTCTGACAGTTTACGTATGAGGAAAATGACAGCAGAAAAAGGTAAATTGTTTTTGGTGCTGCTCCCGTTCCTTCTCGCTTACTGTGTTGTGTTTTGTTTTTAGTTTCTGTTCTTGTTACTGTTACAGACCAATGGTGAACCCATCTTTAAGCTTACGAGAAAATCCTAAGAAAAATTGCTCGAGAAATGTTATGGTAAATCGCTTAGTGTAAAAAATGCTTTACACTGGTATATTTAGCTGGGCATTATGCACATATAAAATACATATTTTACTTGAACATAAATATAAAACTTTTAAACAACATATTTTAGGTGGACCGATTGTTAATTGATGAGCACGGATAAATAGTTGGCAACTTTACTATAGCTATGTGGATGTTAAAATAATTGTTATTTATAGGAATGATGTATGAAGTACAATTATTGATTGATGTAATTTATTGATTTTTTTGTTTTTAGTGAACCTAAATTCACTGTTATTTTTTTCCAAAAATGATGACCCAAATGCTTTGCGATGAATTGTTTTCTAATTATAGCCACACTTTTCAATCAGGTAAGATTATTATATTCGTATCGTAATATGTAAAAATTAAATATAATAGTTATGTAAGCTACTAGTGATGTAAGTAATACTATTGAGATTCCAGCAAGGTAGTAAAGTATTTAATCCACGTGGACGCCGATTCAGTAAGTTATTACAGTAAGCTGTAATTAGTATGAAAATTACTATTTACTCAAGTATATAATATTGGGGTAGTTTGACAGAGTAAGCCAATTTTTAATTTAATTAATGCTCTTGGCTTTTTTTCAACTGAATTCAAACAGCATTACAAATAAAATGTCAAGCAACCTAAATCTATATTAGCAACCTAAATTTGTCAATATTGATATTTTTATTGGTTCAAAAAATATTTATCAATGATAAAAGTTTGATTCCTGAAAATGTATTTTTATAAACAAAAAAATACTGTATTAACTGAAAATACTGGTTTATAAACATGAAAGATAATAATAGTGCTAATAATCGTTCGTCATTGTCTTCTTGTTTTAGAATATTGCGAATATGTTTTTGATAACGAATTATGCTGGCCACCTACGTTAGCTGGAACTAATGTTAGTAAACCATGTCCAAAAAAACGAGGAATTAATGAAAGTCGTAAGTTACTTAAAATGTATACAAACTTAAACACCTTGTTTACCATTTCAACTACAATTGATAAAATTAGAAATCATGTAAAGTTTACATGTGCAATTATTATAAAATTGAAAATAGTATTCCAATGATTACTTTGAAGTTTTCATTACATAATAACAATTACATTTATTTTAAATTAAAGCATATTTTTAGAATATGCTTATAGAATATGCGGAATAGATGGTCAATGGGATAATAATAATAAAACAACTGTGAAAGATAAGGGTTACACTTATTACGAAAATTGTTTCTTACCACGACTTAAAGATTTAATAACCATGTGTAAAGAAATGGATTTTAATGTGTGTATGGAGGTTTGTGGATTTTCTGATTTAGATGATAAAATATTTTAGTTTCTATATTTTGTAGGTTGCATATCGTACACGTATCATAGAAATGATTGGACTTGGATTATCCTTAATTTGCCTACTCCTCTCGTTGGTTATATTCTGGCGATATAGGTATGCAAATAACACTATTTACACTATTCATGTTTTATGTATTTACTTCTATGGCATGTAATTTCAAAATAATAAAAAATTATAATATTTTGCTTTTTTATATTTCTTTTATTACAATTTTTACTTTTATATTATTTGATTTGAGAAAATGCATTTAAACTAACTTTTACTTTTTCACTTCAAGTGACATTGTAAAAATTTTATTATAGTGCTTATTTCGCTTAAACCTTGACGCTTGATCAACAATTGATCATACGTAAAATTTTTTTTATAATAAGATTTTAAAATGTTCGCAAGTACAGGATAATTGCACAATGATGGTATTTGTAAATACGATATCATTTTTTAATATTTAAGTAAGGAGTTATATGATTATTTAAATGTATTCAAATATATTTCGCATAAACCTATTGATTAAGATTCTATCAATGGTAATCGTTATGTAATGACAATTCGTAGTTAAAGTATTTTTGAAATCCAGCTGACGTTACTACAACGTTACTGTAATTTATTTTAAATCTTTATTTGACGTTATAAAATAAAATCTGAGCTTTTTTGCAGCATTGTGAATATTGGTAGTGCTTTTACGGTTCTAATATTATTAAAAATATTATATCCAGCGGCTTAGATAGAAAAAAACTGTGAATAAATACGGCTCTCAAATCATTGCCCAGAAGAAAACAATATTTCAATTTTAAGATCGGACAACATTCTACTATGTAATAAAATTATTTTGAAATAAATTTAATAAAATAGAAAATAAACATTAAGAAAAAAGCTCTTGAATAAGAAAGAAAACAATTCCATTAACTAACTTGTAATATGCTAAATTTTAATTTCGTATTCATTTTGCATTTTTTTCAAGCAGACTGAAAAACTTTTAATGCATATTTGTCTTTCGATTAGGATCTAAACAAAAAGAAACACTTGTAGTTATACCGTAATACCGTAATAATCGTTATGTAATATCGTCACTATTGACTATTATGCACTGTAGTACCGGAGTGAGAAATCTCGCAAACTTCAAAAGATTTAAATCCAAAATTTCCGCTATGTAATTAATTAAACTCTTTCCCTCAGGTATTATTACGTTTTTAAGCATACTGCAGAGATAACTTGACCTTGAAAAATTGATATTTTACCAACGCCATACATCCTCAGACTATAACACCTTTGTCAGACAATGTTAGCCTAGGTTTTGAATACTTAACACGTTAAGCGCCACTTGTATCCTCGAAGATACAAGTCAATATTTACTGTGGGGTATGTATTCTTAAAGATACAAACGCAAGGTTTGAATCACAAGAATATCAGTGGGATATCTGCAGGGTCTGCTAGACTAAACACTATGATGGCTCACGATATTTTTGTTTCCTGCTTATAATAAATCTTGGGTAAAAGTTGATTTATTAAATATCGAAACTGTGGGTTTTTTTACCTATATTTTGTAGTAAGTACAAAAATAAATACAAAGAAAGAAACAAATACAATTTAATTTGAAGTCAAATAAATTTAAATAAACAAAAATGTGTAATTATAGGTACTTATACACTTACAAACCTAAATGAACAAAACTTCTTAGTGGAAATATGTAAGACTTAAATTTTGATAATATGCGTTACACCGACTCTTTTTGTCTGTAAATTCTAATTTGCAATCGTAATAATGTTCAACTGATATGGCTACCAGTGTTGGCGAATAAATGCAACTAAGTTATAAGTGATACAATTTGACTTATCGGCCATTGTATCTTGAGGAATACATACTAATTATTACATGTTATAATTATTTGGAAAATCAATCAAAACTTTCAGTATTGCCTTCATTAATACTTTTAAACAATTTAAACAAAAACAAATCATGTGGTTCATATACCAAACATATTTTTGGTTTACATGGCGCTTAACGTATTAAAAGACAAAATTTCAGCTGTTTTTTTCACCACACGTAAGTTTTCCCATAAATATATTTTAACCGATTCATTGATTTATCGGTTTATAATATCAAATCTTAAAAATCTATTGCTCCAAATGAATTTACATCCTTTTCATTATATTTATCTTGCTTAGTTGCTTAGGTAACGGTATTTTTCGCAGAACTCGACCATACCTTTTATATGCATAGAGTCGACGTCGTATACTATCCAGGGTTACATTAATTCGGGATTTTATTTGAAGGTTAACACCAATTCTTGGAGCAGCTACTTTTGGGCCAGTATAGGAAATTGCCAAAATTTTATTATTTTGTTTTTTTCTGGAAGCTTTCGATTGGTTCTGGCGTTTTATCTGTTCCGCTCTTCCTTCCATTCAAAAAACATTAATTATTTTTCAAATTGCAGATTTACCTAATACTTCAGAAATTTTTTGTATTTTGTTCTTTTGAACTTACATACATATAAGTTGAAGATCAATTGCAGTTCTTTAGTAGTTTAATATCTTCATTTATATTTTTAATATTTGGGGTTTAAAAAGGACAGCACAGGACATTTTGATTGTGACATTGAAGAGGCTGGTCGATCTAATTTTGATTTATGAAGTTTTGATTATTCAGTGCGTATTAAATAGGTGAAAACATATTTAAAGTACACCATTAGTATCAATTATAAGTTGTATTTTTCGGTTATATTGGTGGATCAATTTATTGATCGAAAAATACGAGAAATTAGATTCAATTCCCTATTAGTTGTTAAGGCGCAATTTTTGGGAGTGAAATCAGCAGCTGATGCAATCCATATTATGTAATTGTCAATAAATTAAAACACCAATTACCATCATGACATAAACTAAATCAAATGTACTAAAGTCCTTAATTTATTCTACAAGTATGTGGTTCAAAAGTGGTTCAAAATTTAAAAAAACGAAACCCTGAAAAAAACTACTCAACATCTATTTATGTATTGAAATATAGTTAATGAGTTGATATTGTGTCCCGACCGTTTCCTACTTTTGATTTTTCTTTTCAAAAATGAAATAAATCGATTTGCTAAAAGAAAATAATTTAATTATTTTGAAGACCATAGGCAAGGGCGACGAAAAGAGGGACATGATGCCCGTTTTCACCAACAATTCCTAACGTTAAGAATTCCCTAACTTTGAGATAAGAAACTCTTATATCAAATTTGGTTTTCACCAAGCGCTAAAAGTTCCTAAGGAGCATTAAGAAATCCCTAACCTTAGGTATCCGATTTACCGACCCCTAACGTGTTAGGGATTCCTTAGCGGTTGTATTACAGGTATAAACAAAGAAGATATACCTATAGGAAGGTTCCTAATAGGTACATATTCTTTGGTATAAATTAGTGTTTATTCTTATTTTTCTCTCGCCATGGCTTTTGTTAAATTTTTGGATATATTAGAGAGATTTGACGATTCATCAGATGATGAAGTTGTATACCCTAGAGCCTAGAATCATTAAACAAAAGGCAAGTAATTTTGAAAAATTTGAAAAAAATGAAAAAAAAATTTTAATGTGGAATTTGTCGTAAGATTTCGGTTAAGAAAACAAACTGTTTTGCAGATTTTAAAATTAATAGTAGGATCTCTAGAGTTTATTAATGATCAATAAATATATTATTCATAAATGTGCATATTATTTATGACAATTATTTTGGGTATTATTATTTTAGAAATCAATCAGTATCGCCCATAAATCAATTATTACTGGCATTACGGTTTTATGCTACCGGAATAAATATGTTTTAAATAAATAAATAATGTTTTATTTGAAGTAAAAAAAATTATTAAATTTAAACAAAATTTGTTTAATCTAAACAAATTTTGAAAAAAAATATTTTTTTGAAATTACAAATTCAGTTTGTTTGACAGAAATGATTTTGTTTAAATCGAAGCAAAATTTCTTTCTATTGAATAAAATTATTCAAACAAAATTATTTATTAAATTCAAACAAAACGTTTTTACTGTGTATAAATTCAAATATGACATTTACAACCCGTATTAGTTCATTTGTCCACTGTAAAGAATACCTAGCAAGGAAGCTGCTCGTTAAGAAATTCTTATGTTGGTGAAATGCAAATTTTCCTAAGTATTATTTTAGGGAATACCTAGCGTAAAGAATTCTTTGCTAGGGAATTCTTAAATAAATGTTGGTGAAAACGGGCAAGAGACTTCTAAGTAAGCAGTCCTATATATTGCAGTGTCCCTATGGCTTCAAAATTAAAAAAATTATTTCTTTTTAAGGAAATGTTATTTCGCCATTCATTGTATGAACATAAGACTTTTATTTAGTAAATTTACAAATTCCAAACAAAAAAACAATTCAATTTCCAAATTTCTGTTCAATTTAACTTATAAATTATGATTAATTCTAAATATTTTGCATAACAAACGTCCAATTTTATTTTAAATCGAAATGTGCAAGATAACTTGACGACACGTTCCACACTTAGCACTTCAATTTGCGTTGCCTTCCAATTTATAACTTTATTAATTTAAACAATTCATACAAATCTTATAATTTTAATCAATCAAAATTAATTACTTCGTTTAATTTACCAATCAATTAATTATGCTTTCAAAATTATATACTTTTACCAAATTTTTCAAAATCTTCCACCAGTCATCCAAAATACGGACGAATATACTCCAAATTTTTTTTATGAAGACCGTCCGTAAATACGACCACTCCGGTCAACGCAGACGGTTGGAAGCAAAGTTATTAGAACTGTTTGTGCCAACTCAAAATTTTTGGCGCGAACAATTCAAATATGTACAAAAAAATTAAATTTCAAATTTCAAATTTCAAATTCAAGAAAAATAAAAATTTTTAAATTCAAAGTTAAAAACAATTATTGATTTTGGAACACGACATTTATTTTATAATAATATTCTGGTTGTTTTTCAGAAATTTCCCTTTCTAGAATGACTGTCCTTGGGCCCTAGGTGGTAAATAGTGGCAGCTAAACTTTCAGATTATGTTAAATGTACCGTAAATAGACATCACATAATAAGAAAAAGAGCATAATATACAATGAATTTAGAAATCATTAATGTTGTTAAATTTAGAATCGATAAAACACTTCCTTTGTTAAGGTTAATAAATGCACTATTATAAGTGTGTTAACTTTATTAAATAATAATCGTCAACTAGTTTCGAGATTTATGAATCTCATTCGCAATTTTTATTATATTGCCAACAAAGTGATCCTATGTCAAGTCATTACTTCAAGTTATCTTTATATATATATTATACAAATAGAGGCGAATAATAATACGAAAACTCTTTAACGCTAAGTTTAGAATAACGGACAGTTAGGAGGTCGGTGCAAGTCTTAAAATATCGGGTCTACTGAGCAGTAGTGATAGTTAAAGGACAAACAATTTATTATTGCCCTAGTGTAAAAAAGTGCCACTTTACACCCGCAAATCAAGGTGTAAAGTGAGTACTTAACCACCGGAATTGCAAAAAGTACTTAACTCTGAATAAAATTTGATATCTATTTTCAAAACTTATACTGCTGGCAACAGACGGCACTAGAATTTAAAGGAAACGTGTGTACATTTTTTCAATAATTAATAAATTAAAGTACAACTTATTTACTAGGTATATCGTTTGAGTGCGAACAAATTAATTGCTTATAAAATTTTTATATAGAGTAAATTATTAATTTGTACTCTAAAATTGTATGAAAATGATTTGAATATTCTTTCTCGTCAAATCGTCCCATATATACAAATTTCTTATGATCAATTGAGTGTCCGGCTTATAAAAATGTATCTCCTTTAATTGTTATTTTAATTAATAAAATTTTTGCTTTATGTGTACCTACTTAATATAATCAACAAAATTAATTTTAAAATTTTTTGCACTTACATTAGAGTTTTGCGAAATAACCGAACAAAAATTCATAAAAATCTATTTCGAGCTACATTACTGCAGGTGATGGTGCGACTTTTAATATACATTGACCAAAGTTTGGACAACAAATTTATTGAAAATACGGTGAGTATTAACTTAGTACAATGTTTTAACTGTGTACATAAATGTTTATACATTATACATAATGTAGTACATCACTGATTGTCGATACTGCTCTTGCGGATACATTGATCAAATACCGGCAACTAACTGGAATTTGAAATTGTATTAATAAATTTATATAAAATAATACACAACTTAAACTTTATTATTATTTTTAATTTCAAAAACTTACTGTTTCTGTTCAGAGAAATCTAAAGTATCCTTAAATTTTTTTAATTTTAATTCGTGTAATTAAGTAGTCGAGACTCACGTAAAAAAAACGCTCGGGGTGCTCATTTTATTCGTTTTATTCCGCAAGGTAATGACTTTTGTTATAAATTACGAGTATTCTTAAACCTAAATGAAAAAGTTGTCGACTCTTAAACATTAAAACTTTTTCAACAAGATTTCTACAAAAATCAACTAGAATGCATCGTTTAGGCATTCCAATTAATTAAAAATCTGGTTGGATTCTATAAAATAAAGTAGTATAGGTATAATATTATAATCATGGATTATAGCAAATGGAATAACGAAATCATTTAAGTAAAACCAATTTTACTCTGCGCTCTTATAAATAACACCGATGTTTTATAATATTATCATTTTGCTTAATATGTACTGAATTTCGTTTTGTATGGATTATATAAATTAGGTTACTGTGTTACTATGATATAGCTTGAAAAAGAAATAATATAGTATACGATACAACAACTATATTCAAAAACTTAATCAACTCAAAAGCTTGAGATAAAATGTATTTTATAAACTCATATAATATCCGCAACTCAAAATAATACGTTACAAAATAGAGCTTAACATTTTTGAAATGGGTTCAAACTTTTAATAGAAAATGGTTTTACCAGATATTCTATCGGGTATGATTAAAAACTGAATAAAGTTTAAAACAAAAGAAATTTAAGTTGGAAAAGTTTTATCGAGTAATAAAAATCTCTAAATAATGTTTACTTACTTTTCATTTCACTGTAAAACTTACAGCAAAGAACAATAATAAGTATTGTATGCAGTAAACGTACATAAAATATGTAAAATTGGTTAATAAATAAAAGTTAAATCTTTTCTATAAGTATTCTACTTTAGGTTATTTTTTATTTATTACTTATAAGGTATTTATAACTTACAGCCTTACTTGTGTGAAGCTTGTTACTCTTTACTCGAATATGCTAAAACTGCCATGTTTATGTGGATGTTTATTGAGGGCTTATATCTCCATAATGTAATAACGGTGACAGTATTTCAAGAATATTCTTATATGAATTTATACTTTTGGATTGGTTGGGGCAGTCCAATTATATTAACGTTCGTATGGCTTTCAACTATGATACTTGCAACGGAAAATACAGGGTAAGTTTTGATGAGTTTTCTATTACTTGTCTCAAGTACATTGTCTCAATTGTAAAAAATAATTTTTTAATTAATGGCTAATAGGTATATTATTTCTATAATTACAAATATTATATGTATATAAAATTACTGAAAATTTGCAGATGCTGGTACCTGTATTATTTCTTACCCTTTTATTGGATCTTAGAAGGACCTCGGTGTGGAGTGATATTTGTGAGTATGCATTTAAAAACTGAAAGAATAATTTGATTGTACTAAAGAATACATTTATTTCAGGTGAATATGCTTTTCTTATTAAATATAATTCGAGTTCTTGTTGTCAAGTTGCGAGAAAGTCATACTAGTGAAACCGAACAAGTAAGGTAAATATCAGTTTAGTTGAAAGCTATCAGGTTGATCAAAAATTTTTATTTTATAATTATTATAATATCGTAAGAATTCGTGAAAGGTTACCGAATTTTACTGAAGTAAAATTTTATTCTGACTTTTTTTTTCTCTTGGTAGGTAAGGATAAACTACCAAGGTATTTTGCCAAGAAATTTATAATAGTCCACATCGAAATTGCAACCAATTAAAATTAATTCATGACGCTGATTATGATATACCCTGTGTAATCACTAGCAAACCCTAGAATGTGATTGGATATGGTTGTATTGTAAATTGAGGATCATAAACGACATTTACATGAATGTCACCAAGTTGATAAGGTTCCACGTCAAAACGACGCGGGAATTTGGACGCGCGACAATTGGACGCGGTCATTTGGACGCGCGACAATTGGACGCGTGTAAAATTGGACGCGCGTCAATTGGACGCATGCGACAATTGGACGCGGATAATTTGGACGCGCGTCATTTGGACCCATGCGACAATTTAGGGTACGACAATTGGACGCGGAGATTTGGACGCGCGTCAATTGGACGCATGCGACAATTTGTGGTAAGACAATTGCACACATGCAATAATTTGACATTAATATAATAGATATAAGATTTATGTATAAAATTAAACTACAAGAAGTTAATTAGTTTCCTTCATGACTTCACAACATAAAAGAAAGAAGAAGTTAGCACCAAGAAATCGGTAAGCTTTAAAATTGGTTTAAATTTTATTTCTAGTTCACTCGTATAATAGCAAAGTATTCAAGATATTAACATGCCCCTTGAATTTATAAAAAGTCAGAAAGGCAACGACATGTTAGTTTACGATGATTTTGTGCACAAAAAGGAACGAACCATTGCAGAGAAAATTATTTGAAAATGTTCTACTTATACTAAGCTTAAATGTCCTGGAAGAGTACACACTTTAGGAGATGAAGTTGTGAAGAGTGTAACACACAATCACGTTGCCGATGCTGCGAAACTTGAAGCAAAGGTAGCGACAGGTGCTATGAAACAAAATGCTTCAGAAGTTAAGCAAACCACTCATGGTATAATAGCCACTGCATCCCTGGGAATTTCTTTAGCTGCGGTAGGCCAATTACCGCCAGTTCCTGCCATGAAGAGAACCATACAGCGAGTACGTCAAATAAAAAAAGCCGTCCCTGCAAATCCCAGAAATCTGATTGAACTTGAAATTCCAGAGGAATACAGGAAGAACAACGATGGTGAACCTTTTCTTCTGTTCGATAGTGGTCCAAGTGAGGAGAGAATTCTTTTGTTTACGACGGAGAGAAATTTACAGCTAATGCAGCAGTGTGAACATTGGTATGATGATGGAACATTTTCTTCTGCACCTCCAATGTTCAATCAGCTGTACACTATTCATGGGGTACAGTATAGCAACGTCATACTAAGCGTATACGCATTACTCCCCAACAAAACCGAGCAAACGTATAATCGTCTTTTTCAAGAATTGAAAAACCTTAAAGCAGGATTACAACCAACAACAATTATGGTAGACTTTGAGAGAGCTGCTATCTCTGCACTTCAAAATAATTTTCCAAATGTTAGGATACGTCGATGTTTTTTTCATTTTACGCAATGTGTATGGAGGCACATTCAAGGCGCGGACTTACAAGAACGATACAGGGTAGACTCTGATTTTGCTCTACATGTAAGTATAGAGCTACATGTAAGGAAACTTTCAGCTCTAGCTTTTGTACCAGAAGAACATGTCGTTGAAGCGTATGAAGAGCTGCTGGACAGTGAATTTTATCGAACCAATGAAAATTTACTATTACCAATCATTAACTATTTCGAAGATACATGGATAGGCCGACTTGATAGGAGGGGACTTCGAAGACCACCATTATTTTCAAGTAATTTGTGGAATTGTTATCAACTGGTGGAAGATGACATTCCACGAACAAATAATTCCGTCGAAGGATGGCATAATGGATTTGAGTATTTACTTGGTGCTGCTCATCCCAATATCTGGAAATTCATTAAAACTCTTAAGAAGGAAGATAGTGCCAATCAATTGATAACAGAACAATATATCGCAGGAGATATCCCAGTACGCATAAAAGTGTATAGAAATACTGCAAAGAGAATTAAAGTAATTGTCGATGATTATGCAAACAGGCTACTGCTGGATTACTTACGAGGAATCGCGCACAACTTTCAGCTGCAGATTTAAAATTAATATGATTAGTTTCTTTTTATGTAAATATTAAAATGTTGTAAATTTAATAAAAAATGTATTGTTTACATTACAAAAAATTAATAAAACTGTCTCTAATTAACTTCTCGTAGTTTAATTTTATAAATAAATCTTATATCTATTATATTAATGTCAAATTATTGCATGTGTGCAATTGTCTTACCACAAATTGTCGCATGCGTCCAATTGACGCGCGTCCAAATCTCTGCGTCCAATTGTCGTACCCTAAATTGTCGCATGCGTCCAAATGACGCGCGTCCAAATTATCCGCGTCCAATTGTCGCATGCGTCCAATTGACGCGCGTCCAATTTTACACGCGTCCAATTGTCGCGCGTCCAAATGACCGCGTCCAATTGTCGCGCGTCCAAATTCCCGCGTCGTTTTGACGGGATACCGTTAATAACATATTTCATCAAATAGAAGCAAAGAATCGTTTAGTTTAATATTTGAGTCTCATTTTTGCAAACCGTATTTTTTGTAATAATTTCTTAATAATTTTACTATAGAGTTTTAACAATAAATAAAAAAGTGTTGGGTATCTTTAAATGCGGGAAAAAAATCTCTTTCATTTGATATTTTATTTTTCTTATTCGTTGTAATGGGAAGCAGGAATTTAGAAAAAAATCAATTTCCCATCTTATTTCCCTATGTTCAGTGTTCGGCCGGTCACCCGGTATAAATAAAATATTTCAGGACGTAGTCTATTATTTAAGTAATAATTTAGGAGTGGTAGCGACTTGCGAAGTGTCCGGTAACAAAATGTCCGCGAGCGAAATGTCAGTTCATCAAACAAGATAGTACAAGAAAACGATTGTATTGAAAAATTCTGACACATTGTAACGAACGAACCGTTTAGTTCGAGTGAACGATTGCAAACTAAGAAGAGACTTTTAATATAATAATACTATATAACCTAAAAGTAAAATGTTTGTATGAGACAGATTGCTAGCATTATTTAAACACAAGTTAGAAGCTTTTGGTTCTCTAAAATAAAATATGTAAAATTTTTAAAATTTAAGAAATAATTGCTTTTATATAGGCAAAAAGGAAGTGAAGTGGTTGTTGATTTAAAATTTATATTATGCAAAGTTCTACCGAACTGCGGTTATTAATTTAAAAAAAAATATTTAGACTCGTATTGCCGTTTTTATGTATGTATGTATAGTCAAAATTCTAGAAAAGTACAAATACTACTACGAGTACTTTCTTTCATTATCGACTTCTGTATTATCCAGTTATTTACGAAACAATCGGACCGTTAAACTCGTAAACGTTTTTTTTAATGATTCCATTATTTAAATCATTTAACTATTTCTGATTACAAAACGTTTTGGATTTTTTGAACCATATGATGCTTTAATTATGGAGTTCCTGAATTATCTCCCGCTGTTTTATGCGTAGTTCCTCAATTGTCGCATTTGAATAAAATTTTCTTCTTGGATGATTTTATTTCAGTGTTTGTGGTTACTTGAAGAATAAAATTTATTTAAATTTGAGGAAAATATTGAATATGTATTATTGTATATTGAAATGTTAAATATTTTAGTACCATATTTGCATTAAATTATTTCGTTCCAGGAAAGCTGTCAGAGCTGCCATATTTTTATTACCTTTGATGGGGATTGCAAACATACTATTCTTAGTAGATTTTCGTCTTTTTAAGAAAGCTTGGAAATTTGCGCTGTGGTCGTACAGTACTTACTTTCTTACAACATTTCAAGGGTTTTTTATTGCAATTTTATATTGTTTCTTAAATGGAGAGGTGAGTATATTATACGTATACATAATATAAATTTTCGTGTGCAGGCGTGAATAATAATAAAAATTGATATTAAAAGTAAAATTTAATTATGTTTTTAAAATCATATTCGAACGACGTGTTCCATTATGAGTGCATTTTAAAAAAATTAATATGATAGAAAAATTACACCTACAAAATATGTACTTCACATTCCACATTGAAATAAGACGAATTTTTAGGATTACCACTCTTAACAGTAGAATAAGACATAATACTAACTATCAATTTGAATAAACTTATTTATACGTTTTCTGAATTGAAGGCGAGAAAACTGAAAATGTAGGCTAGGTTGTAATATAAGTAATGTAATATTATTTATTGGCAATAAATATGTACATAATATTTATTAAATTGATTAGATTTTTCTTACTTATTTTAAGTAAAAACACTATTATTTTGAAATTTCAAATGTATTGGGGAATAGATTTTCTTAATGAGTTACGTGTAGTAGCAAGGCGTTAAGAATATACATTTTCAAGATTATTTTTTTAACTCTTGTATACAAACACTAAGCTTTTCCACTATATTTTAAGTAATTTTTAGGAAAATTTCAAATATAAATACTGATTATGGATCAAGTTATCAGCTCGATTGTTGTCTTGTTGTCTCTCTTACAAATAGTGCCTTACGGTGACTATTCGTACTTTTTAGTGATTTATATAAAATCAATGAAACAAAGAAATTGTTAGTTTAATAGTTTATCGAGCTTTGATCAAAGCTTATTTTTCAAATTTAGCAAAATGGCAGCATCTGGAAGTTTTTTTATAAATAAAAAAAAGCGTTGGTTAAATGTCTATAAAAAGAAAAGTTTTGGTCAAAAAGACCAGTTTTTCTTTAGTTTTCTAGTTTTCTTAGTTTTTACAATACAGTGTGTGTTCACGATAAAGGGCTAACAGTGAATAATTCTTATATCTTACTAGATACAAAAAAAAGTTTAAATAGTTCTTTTATTCAACTCGAAATTTACCATCGGAAACTGCGGAGGTAAATTTTTGTGTACTTCAAACTCAACTCAACTCAAACTTTAAATTAAAATTTAATTAAATTAAAAAATAAAAATTGTTATCCGTAAACCGAAACGATTTTGTCTTGATTTTTGTGCTTGGTTGCAACCAAGCTATCATTTCCGTAAAATTTGTTTCTTATATTAGAAGCTTAAAACACTAATTTCATATTATTAATATTTTTAATAAATTATAATATGCAAAGTCACAGCGATCTATAGATGACTTCAATACACCGAACGAAACTCCTCTGTTGGTAGGGAAGCATTATTATTTTTTCACGTATCAAGAAGTTTACACACACGAACACATATTAAACACGAAAAAATATTAGTGGAAAAATTAATGACTCAGCTAGATAAGTATGTTTTTTATGAAAAATAATTGCTCCGTTTGGTTATTTGGAATAATTGCAATAGCTTCAGATTTCAAGTTGTGTCCGGATTAAATTAATTGAAATTGTGGTATATTTGAGATTTTTCGTGTTGATGCTATTGTAGTTGATAATCTCGCTTATTTGTTGACGAGTAAAACTGGAGGAATTGCCATTCAACAGAACAGTTTTTTAGACAAACACTAAAAATATTATTGTTATTGGATGAGATAATGGATATTGCTTTTAATTTAATATGTAAAATAATTAATGTCAGCTATTCTAAAAAAAGATTTTAATAGATTTTTCTATAATAATTACACTTTTCTTGAAAAACACGACAATAAAAACCCAACAACTGCAAGAGCTAATTAATGCCGATAATTCAATAAAATTTTTAAGTTTAATATTACTTACTATATATAAAAAGAAACTGCTGAATTTAATTGAAACTGCTTAGTAGCTTTTATATTAGCTATTTTTATTAAGTTGTGAATTAAAATTTTAATAGTTTATTTTAAAAATGTTTTAAGATTTTCAATATAAAATATGACATTTAAGTTCAAGAAATTATAACTTTCATGAAAATAATTATAAGTTTTGTTTTTATTATAATTATTAAGTTTTGAATTAAAAAGCATAAAGAACTTGAAAGAAAAATTGTCAATACTTTTTTAAAAATTATTTTATATCTATTTTATATACTTTTTAAAAAAGTATAAAATAAAAGGTCAACAATAATCTAAAAATTATAAAAAATTGTCAATGTTTTTGTTAAAACTATGCCTGGTACAAGGAATAATATTGTATTTCAAACAAGATGCTTCAAATAATTTCAAGTTCGCTTTCAAGTAATTGAGATATGTACATAATTTTTAAAGTATTATGTTATTTAAAACGGTATTTTTTAAATCAAAGTTTAAAATTTGTTTTTCACTTAAAGTGTTTGACCGATTATCTCGAAAACTTATACTTTATACATTATGCAAATCCGTAAAACAAAGTAAGAGTTGAAATAATTTAAGAAGACGTCACAACTCAAAAACAAAATACTTTAAAAAAAGTGAACACTTAAAAAAATTAATTAAAAAAATTCAGCAGCAAGAATTTTGCACGACTCACTTAATCAAGTACTTACAGCGATTAGTTCTGAAAATGAGAATTGAATAAAAAGTTACAGTTGCTTGAAGTATATTTGCAATCGATTTTATTTATATGCAAAATTTAAATTACTGCAGTAGGAACTTAAATAAAATTTACTTTAATTCAATAAAATTTGCATCCTCTAATTTGCATCCTCTAATTTCAAATAGTAAGATGACATTGCAATGGTAGTATTAGCAATCATAATAATTAATATTGAAATAAAAAATATTAACTTAACAATATTTTGTAATAAATATAACTAAACAATTATTTAAATCGATGTTTTCAAAATACTTCAAAGAAAATGTTTCTGAAGCCGGATCAACCGATAAAAATATAATCCAAACAGTGAGTGTTCAGATTTATTAGTCTATTATTTACGGAAAATGCTTTATTACAGCCGTGTAATGAAGCTCTTGATGCTGACACGTATGCATATGCCTATTACCATTGTTTATATAAACAATGCTATTTCTATTATTACAGTATATATACTATAATATATGTATTACGACATTATATTGTCGTGCTCCAAAACTTTTTTTTTAATTTTGAATTTAGAAATTTTATTCGCATTTGAAAATCATTGGCCATTTGCGTAATCTCGGATAATAGCAACCTTTGTGAAACCAGGCATTAAAGTTTCACTTTTTTTTGAAAGTAATACAGTAGAACCCCTATAGCTCGACCCCCTCTAGCTCGACAATTCTGAGAATTTTGCTATGTAGTCGACAGATTGTTGTGTGCCTTATCTCATCGCAACTCGGAGGTGAAACATTATATGCAGATAAATTAATTACCTAGTACGTGACCTACGTGATAAAATACTTACATTTTCTGTATACGATAATTAGTGGGGAATTTTGGATCATGGTGTCAATAAAACAATTTGTAATTTGTAATAAAACAATTTGGACTTACATTATATTTACATTAGGTGTAAAATATGGTAGTACTATATTTGTAATGCAATAATTAAACATAAATCGTATGTAATTTAAATTTGAAAAAGATTATTCCACTCATAAAATGCATCAAACGCATCACAAAATACAAATTTTTTTATTAGGGTGGAAATATTTTATTATTATTGTAATAAATAAACTCGTATGAATAATTGTACGTCAGCAGTTAGGATCCTTTAATGCAAGTCGCATTAATAAAACTCACATACTGATGTGTTTGATCTGTGTTAGAATGCAAGCAAGTGCAGTATCATATTCCGTGTAATTTAATTTTATAAAAATTGAAATATTAGTTATTTTGGGACTTTTTATTTGTTTTGATTGTTTTAACTTCTTGTTTAATTAATTACAAATGGAAAGTGGAAAACGTAAATTTTTTCTAAGGAATGTACTTTTTCGTTGATCTAAATATTATCAAGGGGTAAAACAATACGTTTATAAAACTTAATTTGTATTAATCTAATTAAATTTAATTAAAATAAAATTGTATTTTTTAAATTAAACCATCAAGTTTGCTTGGGAAAGTACATAGTGCAAATAAACTGATATTAACTTATCATAATCAAGAGTAACGCGATATGTAAGCAGCTTCAAAGGCACGTAAGTACGTTTTGTTATGAAATTTAAACCGACCCCTTTACCTCGACAGTCCCCTTACCTCGACAGGAAATGGGTCCCGTTTGTGTCGAGTTATAGGGGTTCTACTGTAATTGTATAAATTGGACGAAAATATGAATACCGTAACTAAAATTAAACGTTTATTTAATTATTAATAACGATAACGTTAATAATAATAGAATAACGAATACAAAAAAATTACAGTATCATAGTACAATTAATAACAATAAGTCTGTGTTTATGTAGTTAAGTCACTGCATTTATGTAATACCCTGATGTATATTAATTTATCACAACTCCATTCATTTAACGATATTTATGTTCACACTTACAAGTCGTAGAACTAGAACTGTCTTTACAGTAAATCACATAGCTGTTTATACCTAATACGGTTCTTGCTAGAATAGTTAGTATTAGATAATGACTCATAAATATGACTCATAATATATGACTCATCATAGTCATCACGAGTTATCTGATACAGTTAATCTATTTTTTTTTTACTAACTTTAATAACTATGGGATTTAATTTGTTAAGTTAATTTAAATATGTTAAAAATTTTAACAGAAATTAACCCTTGAAGCGCCACAAAAACCAAATAATTTTGAGTTTATAATTTAAAAATAATAATTTAATATTTTAATATAGATTCTTGAACTAGGATAAATAGTGAACGAAAACCATACTTACCGTCATTCAAAACAAACTATTAAACATGTTCATGCTCTTAATTATATATTACGTATTCAATGTTCGAAACAGATCAAGTTTCTACTATGGAAACTTTTGTTTCTAGAAATATCTACTATGTAAGGTCTAAATTACTTGTTTTGAACGAGAAATAGGAATATTTTTCATATTTTATTTTTTCTTAATAAAGGAAATCGACACTTTCTATTCACAGAATATTACTTTTTTAAGGAAATGCCTATTATACTCATTATTAGTTTTTAAACTGGTATATACATAAAAATGTATGCCCGGAACCAAAAAATGGTAGCGCATTCTAATGAAACAAAAGTTTTATAGTCCAGTCAAAATAGCGAAAATAGATGCATTAATTCCGGTAAAGCTAATTTTTTACATGTTGTACGGGTTGATTCTCAGTAGTTTTCCAACTAAAAATTTTGCTACGAGTGCGGGTACCGCCCATCTTCAAATACAGCAATATATCTTTTTAGGGTTACATTAAATTATCTACTACATAATACCAAAAAGATGTTTCTAGTACTAGTAGTTTTCGAGTTACAGCTCTTTAAAAATTAGCAAAATTTACAAATATTGAAAAATTTAGGAATTTGAGCCTCTTTTTACTCCGTACCGTTTAAAAGACGACTCCTACGATAAAACCAGGAGGTATAATAACTTTCAAATTAGTGTAAATTTGTTACAATTTGACCACCGAATAGGTCCCCTACGTTAAATAGATCACAAGATACATGCTTTCAAGTTTTAGGCTTCGACCATTTAAACTTATAGACACGCCGTTTCCAAATGCGTCTGAAGCCAACATGTTCTGCGCATCTGACGTCATGAAAGGGCAAGAATTCGAATATGGCAATAAGTTTTGTATTGAAAGTATGAACTCGTATGAACTCGTATTTTTTACATTTTTATACCCAAATTAATATTAAAAGATATTATGACGGGGGTAATATAAATAAAACAAACAATATAATTAACAAATTAGTTTATTTATGAAATATTACTGACCACAAAACATAATAGTTTTAATTTATTTCCTCTAACTCTATTTAAATTTTTATTTTGACTTTCTCCTTGATGATATAACCTAAGGTTGCAGTAGTGAAAACTAATGATTTTTATTAAATTTGTAATATGGTTAGATTCAACATCATAGTCATACATTTATGTTCTTTGTATTTATGGAAAACTGAACCGCGAACATTGCACATAATAATATTATTTTTTTCTTAATATAATATATTTCTTATATTTCTTTCTTAATAAATGTGTATTATTATTATTATTAATTAACTTGGTCATTAGATTTTGTTCAGTAAATAATTTGTTTGTTTCGTCCATAATTCGAATTTCACTTTCAGCTATTTTCAATATAAACAAAATGTAATTATCAAAAATTAGCTAAGAAACAAACTCTTAAAACAATAAAATATTTTCAAGCTTTCGGGAATGAATGTTCCCTTTATCAAGAATTATTTAATTTATTAATTATTTATAGTATTATTTATTTATAGTTATAATTTATTAATTAATTATTAATAAAAAAATAATTAATAAATAATTTTTGATAAAGGGAACATCCGTTCCCGAAAGCTTGAAAATATTTTATTGTTTTAATAGTTTTCTTAGCTAATTTTTGATAATTACATTTCGTTTATACCTTTATAGCTAATAATTTTAATAATATTATATTTTACATATTATATGAATCAAATCTTCGGAGGGTTGAATTAAACACTGCTTAACATTACATTAATTTTTTCCAAGTATTAATGTTGAATTTAAAACATCAGATTGAATAGCAGTTAAACAAATGTCGCAATCCAAATTTTTTTTTCACTTTCTTGACTACAAATTCAGATATATATTTCACAACATTTGAAACATATAAAAATAAACTTCTGGAATAACTTATAATACTAGTTAAAGCGTAATCGTGATAATTAATTTCATATTCCTCATAATTTTCTATCAACTGGCAATGGTTTTCATTGTGACTTTGTTGGAGGTGCTCATTGATTGCAAAATAATTAAAAAACCGAAAAACGCGTAAAATTAAAATTATTTTAAGGAAATTTACAGGAACACTAATGAATGTCAGTTGATGTTTTGCCCTTACGTGACGTCATGCGCAACGTTATAATGTTGGCTTCACTATTCAACCAGTGTAAAATAGCATACGGCGTGTCTATTAGTTTAAATGGTCGAAGGTTTTAGGTCATTCACCCACCACTCTGCGAATGTTGACCCCATTAGTTTTCCTAAATACATCTTATGACAACCTTAGCCAGTGTAGGTAAATGTAATGAAAAATTTGTGTGGTATTAAATAAACACTACATTGGAATTTTAAGTTTTATGTATGGATTCATTATAAATAAAAAGTTTTGGTACAATTAGGTATGCAGAAAAGTAAATCGTGTTATATAGGGACTCTTGGGACGGTTAGCCTGCCTGGTGATAGGCGTCTTTGATTTGATAGGTTCAGAACCCTAGCGAACAAGTGTTTCTTTTGTCTTCCCCATCATTGATCGTCGTATGCCTAAGAGAACAAAATCATCATTGATTTTTGAATCAATGAATCATCAATTGATTGAATCATTCACACAACACTGAAAGAAACATGTGTCTTAAATTTATACAATTACTCAATATTTCTGCAAAAATTTGTGTCTAGATTGGCGCTAAACTCAATATTAAGTTGAAAAGATGTCAACGTTTGGGTCAACGATTTTAAGCAGGTAAACAACCCAATTGTGTAATTTTTAGGTCCCAGATTTGTATAAAAAAATATCCCACCCCATTTAATATCCCATTTTAATCCCAAGATTAAAATAGCATAATGAAAATGTACATTTTCTGAAAAAGTAATAATGATAATTTTACAATAAAATTATTTATACATAAATATAATATAAATTAAATATACATAAAATATGTATATTTCTACCAAGAAGTTCTACGTATTAAAAATAAAAGTTTGAATACTTCTAAAGAAAAATCCTGCGTATTTCTACAATATAATACGTAATGCAATGAAGTACACTTATTCTTGTATAAAAAAATCGTTTTGTAATTATTTATTATTATTTAGAGATTCAATGCTTTATTTTTAATATTAAATTAGTGGTAATGATATAATAGGGGTTGCTATAAGTTTTAATTGTGCAGTTGTTAATTTCTGTGGATATCAAGAAACTTATTGTTAGAAATATAGAAATTATAAATTATATTTCATTAATTTAGACAACAATTTTTAGTAGGTTGAATTGGCAAGTATGAATCCATAAAAACGTTAAATATAATTTAAAATTTTTATGTGTAAATGGAAAAGAGTCACCCACATAATATGTATATTTTATATATGTATTTGAAGATTATATGAAGTTAATGCATTTTATGAAACCATTTAAAATGGGAGCTTTGGTCTAATCTTTTCTCGCGAGGTAATAAGACTTTTCCGTGGTATCTACAGACTTTTCTTAATTTCAAAAATATTTTTCTCTCTTTTAATTAAATTGAAATAAAACCCAGTATACATACACGTATAAGTAGCTACATTTATATTGTAATTGATTTGAACTAAATTGGTTTAAATTTTCATTTGCGCTGGCGCTGGTTAAAATATTTTGCTTGATTTTCAATTTATAATGTTAGTGGTTATTGATGTCCTAATACTAAATTGTTATATTATTTTGTAGGTTAAAGCTGCATTGAAGAACAACTTCTTGACATACAAAATATCCAGACAATACAATAATTATAATCCTAGAAGAAATTCAGCATTGGTGTCAGGATTTACAGCATTTGAAATCGAGCAATGACCAAGAATTCATATATAAAATATATTTTAGATAATATGCTTAGAATTTATAGAAAATTGTGAAAAAAAAAACGACGGTCACAATTAAAATATATTTAATATTTTTATATAATTCTTATTGTTATTGCAATGAGATGTCTATATGTGGACTGACTATATAGTCTGATTGGTGATATTGTTTGTATATAATATTGTTTGCTATTTTATATTTCTGTGCACGAGTTAAAAAGAATTAATAATATTGCTGCTTATAAGTGGAGAATAGATGTAATTAGGTCAAAAGTTCACATCAAGTATGTCACAATGCCTATTCTTTGCTGGTTTAGAAAATCAACATTTTTTTATGTTGTACGAGTGAACAACGTGAAATAAATCCCAGAAATAAGTTGCATGCAATGCACTTTATTGACATAAATGCGATATTAGATATTACATAAGATAATAAATAATATATTTCATAAAAAAAATAAAATAAAGACCACATCAAAAATATACGAAATTCCCAATTTACCAAGTTGATGTTTCATTGTGCTGCGTGTGTTACAATACTAAATCAAAAAATTTACGAAAATTTTTTTTCAAGCATCCTAAGTTCACAGATTACCAATGTACTATTTACCATAGTATGTAGTGCACAAGATTTTCATAATATAAGTTTTAAATATGTAGATTATCCTCAAAGGTGCTTAGATTCAAATATACCTACATATCGAGGGAGAATCCTCTGAGAAAATTTGGTGTACAACTGAAAGGAAATCTAATGATATCTTAGGAAATATAGGATATATTCGGAAATTTTAGGAAATATTAGGCAATCTTAGAAAATCCAACGAAACCTTAGGAAGTCTTAAGAAATTTTAGGAAATCTATGGAAATTATTCAAAAATATTCTATGTATATAAAAGAAATCTACGGTACAAAAATTTGCCTAACGACTTCCCCCTCCCTGCAAATAGTAATTTTCGGTTAAGTTTATGATTGATGACCTCACTTGTGATTGGTTAACTTTATAAAAAGTTAAAACAAACTTATATTAATGTAATAATAAGTAGTACATTTTAATAAATTATAATAGCAATAACATTGTATAAAATTTACAATCAAATATGTTACAATTTCAAGTTTTCAGTTATACAAACATTTGCTTATGTAAATCGTTCCTTTAGCATCTGTATTGGTAAACCCTAATTATTCTAACGCAAACTTAATAAAAGCAACTACTATAGTAAATAACAATAATTTGATTTAGTATTATTACTCAAAATAAGCGTAACTAATTATAATCTGTTAAAATTTGTTTAAAGACAATATTTTTGCAGTGGTATATTATATTTTAAACTGATCTGTATATTTATTTTAAATTAATTTTGATCAATGTACAATGTTTTTAATGTTGTAATTTAATCTGTTTTGTTAATTATATTACAATTTTATATTTAATGTTTTTGAATAATACCAATAATACACTTTATATCTACGTAACTATATCTAAAAAAAGTGTAATTATATATTAAGGCGCGTTCTCACGGTTCAACTTTAGTTGACCGATTTTAGTTGTTGATCAACTGAGAACTGAGAACCGTGAGAACGCGTCTTTAGGATTCTTGAGATTAATTAAAATATTTGATTTTATAGAAGATAAACTAAGAATATCTAAATAGGATTTTAAAAATATCACCGCATCGAATATAAAGCCCAAAAAAAAAATACCAGTAAGAAGAAAAAAAAATTGATTTTAGTTTTACCTCCAATCAAAAAAAAAATGTTGTTTTTAAATTAGCAACCATAAAATTGTTGAAAATGGAAAGAATAAGATTACATTGGTATCAGTATGCAGGATGTATACTGTAATACCTAATTTTTCACCATAAATCTTTTCTAATCTTTATTGCAACTTCCATAATGTCTGCCTTAATTTTAATTTTAAAATATCCAAATTATACTTGAACTATCAAATTTCAAATTAAATTACTTTTATCATCAAAACTCGTTTAATAATTTCAACATTTACGCTATTTTTACAAAATTTTCTAAAATTACGTTTGTGACTAAAATCAAGTTTTTTTTATTAACGAACGTATTTAAATTCACACAATATTCCCTTATACACCAAAATTTGTGCATATTACACAAAAAAGTTTCAATGTAAATCTCTCTTGACTCTTTTAAATATTAAAATTTAAACTAAATTTTTAATTATAAGGTAAGTGAAGGTAATAACGCCATGTTAAGCTTTATGATTTTTTTGGTAAAAACTAGAACCACTTAGGAAAAAAACAAATACGGTAGTCTCTTAAGTAGTCATTTTCAAATGCACAGAAAAAATACTGTTGAAAATTATATTGCATTTGAACTTGTAAGACCTTTTTTTTAATAAGATTTAAATTGGCGTTATTGACAACACCCTATCAGCAATAACCCCAATTGCAAATTAGACTTAGTATAATCTTTTTATTCTAATATTTCACCTGAAAACTGTATTAGAAGATGGCAAATCTTAAATGTAACCATATTTTGTGGAAAGTTTCTTTTGTGGAATCTAATTAGAGTATGAAGCACTATTTTGGGCCTGCGTGTATTTGGTCGCGTCTTTTTGGGTTCCGTTTTTTTGGGACTGTGTTCTTTTGGTCGCGACAATATGTCCGAGTATACCGAAGCACCACGGTATAAAGAATACGCATGGTATTAATCTTTATATCATGCCGAAGCACTATGCTGGTGAAAACATATGGTGACATTGGCGTTATTGCTATTCCACTTACTTGGCGTTATTGGTCAACATACACGAGATTTACTTTTTTCAACTATTTTAGGTAAAAGCATTACTGAACAAAAAAATCTAATTACACCATAGTGTTCTCTAGAAAAAGTAGTATTTGATAAGACATTTGAAAAAAAAATCAATTACCTATAGCTTGTTGTTGCGATTAAATTTAACACCTCTATTTTATAATAAACTATCGCTGATTCACTATGATAGACTTTTTCATATGGCTACGGTGTTGAAAAATAGGTACTGTAAATTTGATCGTTGCCATAGAGTTCTTAAGATGTCTCCCACTAATTACTATTGCGATATATCGGTAAATTGTTGTATTTACGAAAATATAACTATATGGCGTTATTGCCAGCTTGGCGTTATTGCCTTTGTTTAGAATTGCAATATGTTTTATTTATTATGTTTACATTGTTCAAAATTGCCGCCAATTATCCTTTTCATTTACTTAGTACGCCCCTGTTATATTTTGTTCATTCCTGAAATTGTATTGCACGCATGACAATCTTTATCGCACCACCAGTAGTAGTAACCAAGCGCTCGAACAACATACAAGTTCTTACCGTATCGTTCTCTCCCTTTTCCTAACGAAGGTAAAAACTTCTTAGAAATTGTAACAGTTATTTGTGTACAACCTGCAGTCATTCGAATTACACGTATCTATGACAAAAAGATTCAGTGATTGCAGCAATACTAAACACCCATTTTTCGGTCAATAAATATAGTGCAACAAAACAAGTGTTTTATTTTAGCGACCACCCTCACATTTCGCCTACAAGAAGGTCTTTCAAAGTGGATTCTCAAGACTGAATTTCTACACTCTGCCTAGTTGCGTTTCGAAAGCAGCTTTTCGAACTTTCAAACCAACGAAGCTAACAGCCTTCATTTACCTTAACATAACGTCGGCTTGGAGCAAAAACAAGATAACTCCAAAATGATAGTTTTGAGATAATGCGACTTGAATGTTGAGTTGACAATGTAAAAGTATACTAATTCAAAACTAAATATCTTAATAAAAATTTTATTAGTGTTAGTACAATTATCTGATTTTTCCAGAACGTAGTTGAGTATGATTCGTATGACGTTTCGTGTTTTATTAACACATTATCAAAGCTATAATTATTAAATTAAAAATTAAAAGATTTAAAAAAATTTTTACTTACTTTGACAAAATGTCAATGTGATGTTTAAAATTGTTTTAACATTAAAGCATTTGAATAAAACATGTATGAAATTGAAACTTAAAAAATTTTAGTATAATTAATTTTTAAATAACAAAAATTGGTTCACTTCATGTTTTCAATATTTATATTACAGTTAGCGTAATAAGATTTTATTTGGTGGTAAAATTTAATTGTTTTTTTAATATAAAAATCCCCGAAAGAAAACTGTTATTAAAGTATTAAAGTAATACTATCCGAAAAATTGCAAAAAAATTGAGATTATAAAATCTACAATACATTTCATTATTAGCCATTGTGAAATGAACTGGTGGCTTTGAAGATTCCAATCGTCTGGGACATTTCAAAGCAATATTCAGTGCAGATGAGCAATATATATAAAATTGATTATGAAGACAATAGAAAATTAACAGAACTTCAAACTGCATCAGAATTCAATCGGGTTTGAAAGAATTTCTTTGACAAGAAAAATATTTTAATGATTTTAATTTATTTTAAAATGTTAGTTATAGTAACCTATTTAAAATCTACTATGTAGAAGAACAAGAATGATATTTTCAGTTTGATTTTGTTAGTATTTTTCAGGTTTTTTCAACTTTTAAGACGAATTAAAGTGTTTATGTATTTATGTGTATGTACTTCTGTGAGCAGTAGGTATTCTCATTTTTGATATTAAATTATTGTAAAAATATTTCAAGACTTGACTTTTTTATCAACTTTCCCAATTAAGATAATCAAGGTTTCGTCGCGCCAATTAAAAAAACTTGTAAAAAAGAAAAACTTTTTTTTTAACCTTACTCAGCTCAGATCGTCCGTCAAAGCGTGCCAACATTTTTTTGAATTTATTAAATGCAGTCCACTTTATCTATGACAAATTTCAAGACATTCAAACATAACGATTGCATAAAAAATTCAAGTTCTCACAAAATTTAAGAACAAATTCAGTTTTCCAAATATCCAAATTTCTTCCAATATTATTGTTTTCACAAATTTTTTACAAATTCTGTATTAAAAAAAATAATTTAGTACCTAAACATTAATCGTAATACTCAAATTGTTCGTCTAAATTCAGTAGTGATCGTTATAATTATTATGTCAGACCAACAAATTAAATTATTAACAAAGTATTGCCATTAATTAATGGTACTTGATGTATGTATATCACCTATTGTGACAAATAATTAAATTGTGTAAAGTTAAAGCGTCGCTCTCATCCAATTAAAGCTACATAAAATCATAAAAAATATTAAAAAGAATGACATTTCTTCTTTAACTCTTTAACTGCTTGAATATATTCAAAAATGTGTCTGTCTAAATTTACTTAAAGTCAAATACATCGATAAAAACAAAATTTTAAGAAGGAAACATTATTCTTCTTTATTATTTTGCTTAGCGTTAATTGGACTAGTACGACGCGACGCTTTAACTTTTCACAAAATAATTATTTATTACAATGGGTGATATGCATAAAGTAGAAGCAAATGCTATGTATGATATATGTATCATACTTCAAATATAAATAAATATAAAATAAATATCACTTACAACCAAATTTGATAGGTATTAGTAATAATTCTTAAATTAATAACAATAACAAAAATAACAAGTTATAACAAATTGTTCAGTAAAATAGAAAAATTTGTCCATAAATGCTTAAGTAGGAATTTAGACTCTAAGTAGAGAGACGCTTTTGCTGCAAGTCCTGTAAACATGATTAATTTGTGTCTCTATAATTGGAGATTAATTTAATTATTTCGTGCGAGTAAAGTTTTGTTTAAAACCTGAGTTATCTTTAATTACAAAATTTGAAGTTTGCCCGAAAATTGGATAATTTTGTGGAAGTACTTATTAGAAGTTAATAAAATAATTTTGGATGCTATTATAATTAAAATTGATTTGAATAAATTGGATGAACTAATGGAAAGTTGTTTGTATGTTTTGAAAAGTATATAATAAAGTTTATTTGTACGCTAATTTGAAAGCGATACCGGTGCGCGGTGCAACGTGTGCATACTGGAGTGCACATTTTGGTCAACACAAAAATTGAATGGCGTTGTACAAAATTTATTGAAAATGAAGTTTTTGGTTAATTTGAGAAATTATAAAAGAAATTAATAAAATCGAGATCTTCGGATCATTGCATTATTCAAAAATCATTTGTTGTAAATTTTTAATTTTGTGACTTTAAATTTAATTTTGTTAGGAATATTTTGAATACTTGTTCTTGACAAAATTTTTATGTTATAACAAAATATAACCTTGAAGTTTAAAAAAATTCAATGCGATACTTTTCTTTAAATAAATTCCCGAAAATCATTTATTTGAACAGTCACACTAGTCGTGTCTATAAAGAAACTCTTTGCGCATCAATCCCTTAATTCCTTAATATATCGATATGAAGACGACCGATAAGGCACTAAGGTCACTCAATCTAGTCTCTTACCATCATCTTGTGAAATTCCCACTGGTTCTAGGACGCTAGGATAGCTACGCAGTTGCCAGAATTAGTCTAATAATTTCATTAAGGAATCCATAATATCCAAGAGTTACACAAATCCGTAGAGGTCTTGGTTTAATAACGTGCCCAGATGAGAAGAAGGATATGCTTCGAGCCAAATCCCGGATTCTTTTTCGGAGAGAGCTAAAATACGTAAGACTTCCATAATTTTAAGTTTTATAAAAATATTGGAACTAACCATGAAATGCAATTGGACGTAGTTATGCAGAAACCCACCACCCGAATAAAACAATTATCGAGAAAATAAATAATTAATAGTATTTAATTTTAAAAATCCTATTGGGTAGAACATTGCCAAAGACAATAGTAAAAGTGCTTTGATATTCATAATTTCCAAATTACCCTTTGCTCAAAAATTGTCAAATTTTGTGGGTTGGTAGTTTTATGCATAATGAATATCCACATAAAATACACATTAGCTTTATTGCATTTTTTGTAGGTTTTTACAAGTCAAAGAATAGTTCATAAGTCCATTTTCGCTAAAAACATATATTTCGGAAATTTAGGGTTGGTAGGTTTTTGCATAACTACGTTTATTTATATACATATTTTTGGAAACTTTAACCTATGCTCAATAAAATTTTATTGTTAGCCTCGTCAGGACTAATTATACTGTAAAACGTGTGCTATTTTTAATGAAGCAAAGCAATTCTTCCAGGTCTTGTGTATGGATGAAATAACTCTGACAAATGAAGATTTTTCAAGACTTTCTTAAGACATAAAATCATAGTTTTCATCAAATAATCATGTCCGGTGTATACTGACTGCTTTCTGTTAATAAACCACATTGTCAAATGTTTTCTAAGCCTAACTTGGAACAATATATCAGTTTTACTGTAGCTGCAGTAATCCCACTTCCTCCACTGTTAAATAAATCACAAGATTTTTTTAATTCTATCAGTCATTTGTTCTTTTGCATATTTTTGATTTTGATTAGTTTTGAAAATATGCAATCCAACAAATAATCGATATTTGATGCTTATGGAATCTTACGGTATATAATTCACCTAAGTTTCCACATGGAATTTAATGGAAAATAATAGGAGTTGTTTTTTTTATTAAATGCTTTTTTACATATTTTTTGAAAGTATAAATATTTGGAGGGTTATTGACCTAATAAACTAATTATAAACGCCACTATAATAAACTATAAAAAAGCTATTTATCCATTTATTCATGTAATGATAAGATTACCCTAGGCTAACAATTGCACTTGAGTAGTTAAAGTTCGAGTACTTAGAGTACTTACTTAAATTTAACATGGTAAGATTAGATTGCATTGTAGTGCAGTAATTACATTCTCAAAATTAATTTTGAAATTAGTAAAATAACAACTTTTTCTTAAAATAATAACTATTACTCATGGGTTTCAATTATATTAAGATTGCTAAATTATTGTATATCGAAAAATATATCGAAGAACCAAGACCTGAATCAGACTTAACAATTCTGTTAATATCCAATGTTTTTTCTATTTCCATGATTACCAATGTGAAATGAAAATAGCAAAATCATAAAAAATACATGTAAATTGGTAAAACTAGATTTGATCTCTGCAATTAATTTATATCTCTGAAAATATGCAGTATTTATAATATGCAGATAGTGTAAAATCCCTAATAGGGATTAATAAAACCGATGGTGGCGCTAGTGTAACTTCAATATGTCTGCTATATCAAGTATACCTTAGTAGAATTTTAATTTGTTTATACTGGTTTATACAGAAATTTTTGGTTTTTTGTTTATCTGTGCCCAAATAAATTTAAAAAATACTATAAACATACGTTAAAAGACACTTTGGTATACTCAAGTATACTTGATAGAAGATAGAATAGTTACAATTGCTGTCATATGGTGGCGTTAGGTTAATATTAAATCCCAATACCTAAGACCCGCATTTAGACACTTGATAAAAGAAGGAGATGCGAGATTGGAACCCCAAAAAACTTTGCTCGAGAAGCAAAGATCGACATGCAGTCGAACCACTCTCTATTCATTTAGTCCATTATGCTAGTATTTTAAATATAAATATAATAATCATCTATAGTTTCGTAAAATATTTAATTTAAATACAGATTCTGCTTCAACCAATTCATGCTAAAGGCATCATCTGCATCGTATGCAAGTTTTCAATATTTTTTTGCTAACATTTTGCTAAACATAAACAATAAGCTTTTTGCAAAACTTGTTTTGGCGTCTCAAGGAGGATTCAACAACCCTGTATCTAAAAAGTATCATATAAACATTGTACTACACATAGATAATACTATTATCGAAATAATAAGTATATAATAATACTATTATCTAAACCAATAAGTATAATGTAATAATAATATTATCTAAGTAATAAGTACAGTAGAGCCTTTATTCCTCGACAATTCTGAGAATTTTCCTAGGTAGTCGACAGATTGATGTGGGCCTTATCTCACCGCAACTCGGAGGTGAAACATTATATGCAGATATATTAATTACCTAGTACGTGACCTACGTGATAATACTTACATCATATTATGTATACAATAATTAGTGGGGAATTTTGGACCACAGTGTCAATAAAACAATTTGTAATTTGTAATAAAACAATTTGAACTTACATTATATTTATTTAGGTGTAAAATATAGCAGTACTATATTCGTAAGGGTCCGTTACTTTGCCCCCCCCCCCCAGTTAAAATTTTTGGTCAAAAAGCTAGCTCCCGAATGTATGGAGTTAGCACCGGCTAACACCCAAATATTAAAGCTAGCACCCTTACAGTTTTTTCAGAAATCCACATTGAAACGGGGGGGGGGGTAAAGTAACGCTAGCCCCCCCAGTTAATATTTTGGCCCAAAAACCTAGCTCCCTAATCTATATAGGCCGCGTTCGCTTTGGGACTTTTTTCGCTTCGAAGCGCCGACAAACACTTTTTACCCGTTCGCTTTGGCACTTTTGCGCGCTTTCATACGCGTTGGCTCCACCCATTTTGAAAGCTTCAAACGCTTTTTTTCGCTTTTTCATTTTAGGTGGGTTGGAAAAAGCGTGGCGCTGTAGTGGCAAAATTGCAAATTAATTTGAATTTGAATTTGAATATGTTTGCTTTAAATTTTCTACACATTCAATTGCAAATGAATTTAAATTTTAATTTAATTTCAATTTTTTATGTCTAATTATGTCAATATTTTATGTCTACGAGCCTCAAGAGTTACGTCATGGTCACTTTCCTCTTCACTAGAAGAAAAAACTTCGTTCACAATTTCTTTCACTGCCGCAACAAAAAGAATCACATTTTCTTCGGGGATCATTGCTAATTTAAAAAATTTAATTTAATTTTAACAAAGTATTTTTAATTTAAATATTTCACTCCCTGTAATAATTGCAATAATTTTACAAGTTATTTGATTTCAAGAGTTGTTACTATAATAAGTTAGGTTAATACCACATGTAAATTTTACATTACCAACATTCAAGCATTCATCGCTTTAAACGCCGTTCGCTTTGGAAAGCGCGTTGCACGCTTTTTTCCAAAACGAACGCAAATTTCGTACGCTTTCAACGTCACGCTTTCAAAGCTTGGAAAGTGCCAAAGCGAATGCGGCCATAGCTAGCACCGGCTAGCAACCAAATATTAGAGCTAGCACCGCTACAGTTTCTTCCCAAATTAGTTTTAATAAAAATGTCTATATGTTTCATTCCGCTGCGCATGAACCATATTATATTCTACACGCTCCGCCCACTCGAAACTTTACTAATAATTTTTTAACAGCTTATAGGGCTTATTGTTAATCTATATTATGTAATTTATTTAAGAACAGAAAGAACAAGTTAAAATTAACATAATATTATATCGCTTTATTGTGCGTTGACACTGTTTCGCTTGGTGTCTTTGGTGGGTCTTCTTTGATGGACCGAGAAAAACTGGAAGAGCTTGGCTGGGAAGTTTTGATGCATCTATCGTATAGCCCGGACCTTGCACCTTCAGATTATCATTTGTTTCGGTCCCTTCAGAATTCCCTTAATGATGTAAGGTAGGCTTCAAAAGAAGCCTGTGAAAACAACTTGGTTACGTTTCTTACCGATAAATCTCAGAAGTTTTGCAGTGATGGAATAATGGTTTTGCCCGAAAAGTGGCAAAAGGTTTCCGAACAAAATGAAGCATATTTGGTTTAAATAAAGAATTTCGAAACATAAAAATTTAGTGTTTAACTAATTTGGCAGAGGAACTTTTTAGCACACCTAATATTAATGTTAACTTAATGTTACTTACTAATTTTCAACAGTCCATCCTTTTGGCTTAGGTGTCGCATAAATTGCCTGAATTGTGAATAGAAGAAATTTAAGTCAACATAATTTATAGTGAGATAAATGCACATGTAGTGCGCAATTGTTTTTGAGCAAACCCATGATAACCTTGAATATGAATGTAATTAAATAAATGACATGTCGATGCGTTATAACATTAGATAACAAATTTGTTGAAGTTGCTATACCTACAATCTTTTGTATTGCACTATACTATTTTTCAAGGTAAGTAATTGTTTGATAAATGAAAAATATTTTTTAATAACATTCAAATAAATTCGTCGAATTAATAAATAAAATATTGTAAAATATTCAACCCAACAAACACGATCATCGTTACATTTTTGATAACAGCATAATAACTTTGACAACAACAAAAATAATATGTTAATTATCAGCAGATTCAGGGCCGTATTTAGACTAGATTTTCGAGAGGGGTTTTAAAAAATTTAAAAATAAGTAACTAATTTATTCAACTACATTTAATAATTTATTTATGTTTATTTATTTATTTAATTTAATTAATTAATTTTCTACGTATTATGTTTCTTCACTTTAATGTTGAAATAATGTTGAAATTGTATTATTTAACGTTTTGGTAAGTTCTGTTAAATATTATATACAATACTGTACATATACTTATATAAAATATATACCTACATTATTTTATTTGAAATTTTTTTTTTTTTAGAATGATATGGTTAATAAGTTGTGTTGGAGTAGTGCTAACTATAGTACTTTATCTTTACTTAAAAAGAAAAAATAATTATTGGAAAACTAGAAATGTACCCCACAAGAAACCCACTTTACTTTTCGGACATTTTCTGGATTTATTAATAGATGGCCAATTTCCAGGAAAATACTTTCGAGACCTGTATGATGACTTTGACGCGCCTTACATTGGTTTTATGTCGTTTTTGGAACCAGTTTTAATAATTAAAGACTTAGATATTGTAAAATCCATTCTAATAAAAGACTTCCATATTTTTACGGATCGCATGGCGGTAGCCGATGAAAAAATTGATCCATTTTTGGCAAACGGCTTGCTGGGTATAAAAGGAGATAAATGGAAAAGTTTACGAAATAAATTATCTCCAGTGTTCACATCGGGAAAAGTCAAATTAATGACAATATTAATGAAAGAATGTGGCGAAAAAATGGTTCAATATGTTGAACATAAAACTGGAGAATGTCTTGAAGTAAAGGAAACAGTTGCAAAATTTACAACAGATGTAATTTCAACATGTGCATTTGGTATTAATGCAAATTCATTTGACAGCGAAGATAGCGAATTTCGAAAAGCAGGCAAAAAGATGTTTTCTCCTTCATTCTTGCAATCTCTAAAAGCTCTCTCGTATTTTATGATTCCTAAATTTGTGCAAATATTTAAGTTAACTTTTATCGATCCAAATGCTGCTATATTTTTACGGGAAGCTTTTAATAAAACAATAAGGAAACGAGAAGAAAGTAATCTTAAAAGAAATGACTTAATTGATATTTTAATTGAATTAAAGAATCAAGATAATGACGATGCCGACTTCAAATTTTGTAAGTCTACTTTTTCTGAAATAAGAATATCTGTATGGTTAACTCTAATTAATTTAGATTTAATTTTTATTTTGCTTTCTAGATGGCGATAGGCTAGTAGCACAAGCTATTATATTCTTTGGAGCAGGTCAAGAGACTACCAGTTCAGTTATAGCTTTTACAGTACATGAACTATGTATCAATGCTGATATTCAAGATCGGTTAAGAGATGAAATAGAATATTGTATTAGAAAATATAATGATCTTACTTACGATGCAATACAAGAAATGAAATATTTACATATGGTGGTATCGGGTACGTACCTAATATAATATTTTCTTTATTGTCAATTTCTTCTTTATATTTTATTTTTAGAAACATTACGAAAATATCCAATAATTCCTTTTCTGATGCGTGTCAGCGCAGAAGATTACATCGTTTCTAAAACTGGACTAAAAATTGAAAAAAACACAATTATTTTGATAACACCATATGGCATGCATTGGAATTCGGAATATTTTCCAAATCCACAAATATTCGATCCCGAAAGGTTTAACGATAAAAATAAAAAAAATATTATACCTTACACTTATCTACCATTTGGTGACGGACCCAGAAATTGTATAGGTAAATTGAAATTATACGCATAAACATTTCTGTTTTTATAGAAGACAATTTTTAGGTGAAAGATTTGGGTTACTCAGCAGTAAACTAGGATTGATTTACTTGTTGAGAAGTTTTAAAATAAATAGAAATTCATTAACACAAGATTCTTTAACTTTCTCACCATCAGGATTAGCAAATGTTATAGGGGGTATTCAGGTGACGTTCACAAAAATATAAAGCAAATTATTTTTACGCAGGCAATTTTTCGAAGTATTAAAATATTTGTATAATCAAATATTTAATTTATTTTGTTATTAATAATTAAGATAAATGCGTTAACATTGTTGAAATAGTATTTTTTACATATTGTTATTATAATAAAAAGCACCTTATTACTATGTAGTATATTACTATGTGTAATACTCGTCGAAACTAAAATTCTATCAGCAGCAAGGATTTATACATAAGGTACGTGTATATAACTTACAGGTGATTATAGCTTTGAAAATAAAGAGTGGTAATAAAAGAATTGCATAAAAAGTTACAAGTACTTGCAGTATTCTTGGAATAAATTGTATTTGTATGCAAAACACAATCTACTACAGTGGGTGTTCAATGTAAATTTTATTTTGATTCGACAAAATTTACATTTTCTCATTTCTTATGCAAGAAAATTTTTTCAAATTTTTAAAACAGTGAGGTGTAGTTACAATCATAGCAATTTAATATAAATTATTACTATAATCAAATCGAATTAAAGGTATAAACTTAAAATAATAACACAGGTCTGCGATGAAAAAATTGGTTCAAAAATTTTTAGTGATTTTAATGGTATTTTTTTTGCTGATTACAGAAAAATAATGAAAAAATTCTATTACCCTCTGTTTACCCACAAATCACACATTAAATTACACGGGCTGGCAAAAAAATATTTAATTAAATTGTTTTAGTTTCGATAACCGATTATTGTGTAGTTTTTAGTGCTTATTTCAGAAATATTTTGATTTTTTTCTATCACGTAAGGTGGACAAAATAAGGTGGAACATTTAGCAAAAATCATAAAATTGACATATTTTTATATCGGTATACACATACATATTTTATTTTTATTTTATTTTTTTATTTTATTTAACTCAATATTACACTGCATACAGGCCAGGAGGCCTAATTTCATGCAGATAAGCATTATTTTGTTAATATATATTTACATTGAATTACAACAAGCAGCCAAATGCGAGAGACATTTTGTATGTGGAACGGAAATGTTTCACCTCATTTTGTAGACAAACCTTGCGTGAAATTTATTATTTTAAGTTTATTTTTGATAATTATTGTTATTGATAACCTATTATAGATAAATAATGGAATACTACTTATAATGATATAAATGCTGTGTATCTAAGTACCATTATTCGCAAACGAAGCAGTTTAAATTTTTCGAGAACACGCATTAAGGAAAATTATTTATATTAATGATAAAACATTTAAATTATCATTTCTTAGTTTCTATTCACTCCTATATTTTATAGTTTAACTGCAGAATTATTATTTGTTTATGTGGTAAGTATTTTATAATATTATATTTTTATAATCCAACTGTAATAATTGTATCTTCTTTATCGAACAATAATTAAATTTTTTATGCAATTTATTTAATTTAAATACTCCTAATATATTTAAAATAAATTTTATTTTAGATGATGTTAGAATTTACGTTAATAATTCTTGTACTTATATTATCTTACTACTACCTGACTAAAAATTATAATTATTGGAAAGAAAAAGGAGTATTGTATGAAAAACCGTTGTTTTTCTTCGGAAATTTTTTAAACGTTGCTTTAGGCCAGGAATATGCTGGAAAATATATAGAAAAATTATGCAAGAAATTTGATGCGCCTTATTTTGGATTTTATGCATTTAACAAACCTTATTTAGTGATAAAAGATCCCGATATTATAAGAAATATTCTTGTTAAAGATTTTAACAACTTTTCAAATAGATTTTTTGTTTGTGATGAGAGCATCGATCCTTATATGAGTTGTTCTTTATTGGGAATTAAAACTCCAAAATGGAAAGCATTACGATCAAAATTGACACCTATATTTACTCCAAACCAAATAAGATTAATGTTTCCATTAATGAAAGAATGTGGGGAAAATATGGAAAATTACATTTCTAACGTGTTAGATAAAAATGTAGAGGCAAAAGAATTGGTAGCTAAATATTCGACAGATGTAATTGCGACTTGTGCATTTGGAATCAATGCAAATTCGTTTATCGATGATGATAGTGCATTTAGGATTGCCGGACGCTTATTAATAAGTGACTCGTTTACCAGATACATCCAATCTATGTCTTACACATTTGCACCTTTACTAGTTAAAATATTTAGATTTAGCTTTTTCGATACCAAGGCAGTCCAATTTCTAAAAAATGTTTTCTTGAAAACAATTAAAGAAAGAGAGCTAAAAAAAGAACATAGAAACGATTTGATTGATATTTTGATTAACTTAAAAAATCAAAAAACAGAACGAGACGAATTTAGATTTGGTAAGTTTGCAGCAGTACGTTAATCGTTATAAAAATTTGGTTTGGTTTTCGTTACGGGACATTTCGCTACCACTTTTTGTTTCGTGTTAATAGGAAATTAAAAAACAATAGCTAACGAAAAATGAAAATTATGATGTAAGTAACCAAAGTGCTTCAAATCCTAACGTATATTTTCAGTAATAATTTGGTACTTGTAGCGAAATGTCTGGTCACCTAGAAATTTACATAATTTTAACTTTCTTTACCTAGAGAATTTAATATTTTTTGTATGATGATTTTAGTAAATGATAGATTAATAGCACAGAGTGTTATATTCTTCTTGGCCGGAAATGAAGCAGTGGGATCACTTATATCTTTTACATTACACGAATTATGTATTAATCCTCATATACAAGAACAGCTTAGAAATGAAATCAACGAAATGATCGAAAAACATCAAGATATTACTTATGATGCCATACATGACATGAACTTTCTTCATATGGTTGTTTGTGGTAATTATAATTTCTTACTTACATTATTGTAAATTTGTTTCTTTAGCTTATAGTAGTTAATGACCAGTAAAAAAAAAACTTTTATTACTTACCGTATAAATAGCAACCGTCAGGCGCACGCGCAAATGTTATCTTAGCTTGCAAACTTGAGTCTGTATTTGCGCTCAACTGTTTTAAAACGGTTGGAAGTGCTGAAGAAACAAAATTATTTGTTAGATTATTATTATTCTAGCAACAAAGATCAGGGATTTACTATAATAACTAGCAATGTAAACGGCCATGTATTACTAAACTGGAAAGGATGTATGTAGAATTCTATAAAGAAGTTTGAATTTACAATCAACTTCTATATTGAGTTGTAACTTTATGTATTGTGGCAGAACTGCTTCCTTTTGCCCATAAAAGCTTTTCCATTTTATTCGTTGTTGGTAAAATATCAAATCATATTTATTTCAGAAACTTTAAGAAAATATCCTTTAACGCCGTATTTGCAGCGTGAATGTGATTCCGATTATCTAGTTACCAAGACAGGATTAGTTATTGACAAAGGCACTCCTATTATTATACCTCAACATGGTTTACAATGGGACACAAAATATATTTCTAATCCTGAGAAGTTCGACCCTGAAAGATTTAATGCAGAAAATAAACAAGAAATGGCTAACTACGTTTATTTGCCTTTTGGCGATGGACCTAGACGCTGTATAGGCAAGATTAAAAAATTAAATGGAACTAATAAATTTTAATAAGATTATATTTTAGGTGAAAGATTTGGATTAATAAATGCAAAATTAGGATTAACATACATCATTAGAAACTTCAAAGTAGAAAGAAACGAAAATACTCAAGAACCATTAATTTTTGCAAGAGCTGAACTTTTACATGCAAGAGATGGAATTCATGTAACATTTAGAAAATTGTAGATAATATTAGTCAAAATTTTCTTTCACTTTCTCATTTTCTCTCATAATTTTATGAGAAAAATTATGAATTGAAAAAGGTACTGTTTTGTTATTTAATTAAAACTATGCAAATTAGTTGATGCATTAGGGTATGCGACATGCGATATCGCACGTTTTTTTATTAGTTTTTTAATTAAGTATAAATTTTTCTAATATGTAAAAAATTTAAACTTTTACAATATTTTCTATATTGTAGTCTATATAACAGTAAACAACAATAAACGTAAGGCATTTTTTTTACAAATACAATTTTTTGCATATTATCAACGATATTATCCATCAGGCTAAGAACACCCTGATAAAAGAAAACACAACGATACATTATAGTCCAGGCAATAAAGGGTTTCTAGAAAGAAATGTTATTAGGTAGGAAGTAAATATACTATTCAAGAACTACTAGTCCCTAAACTTATAAGTGGTGCGTAGAACACAAGAGCGCTTGAAGAAAGTCCTGGGTTTCGGTTTTTTGCTTATAAAGGGTTTTTCAATAAGGACGGGTTGATGTTAATATGAAATAAAAGAAGCTGTGTTCGAGTTATTATCAAAATTCTTTTTTTAATTGAAAGGCTCATGTATACCATTATGTATGAAATACCACATCATTTAAATGTGCGCCGCGGCTTCTCACGGTTGCCCGGATCCGAGTGGTCCAATTTTCAACAACACTGCCGCATAGATCTGGCTGAATTTGGGCAATGGCCTGGGATATGTTGGCCTTAAGATCATTGGTCGTTTGCGGCCTATTGGCATAGACCTGCGACTTCAGAAAACCCTACAAGAAAAAATCTAGTGGGGTCAAATCGCACGATCTTGGCGGCCAATTGACACGTCACCTCTGCGAGAGATAACCATACCCGCAAATCTTTGATGCAGATTGTTCATCGTGTCGTTTGCTGTGTGGCATGTAGCGCCGTCCTGCTGAAACCACATGTCGTTCACGTCCATGTCGTTTAGTTTGGACCAAAAGAAATCGGTTATCATCGTCCTGTAGCGTTTGCCGTTGATAGTGACAGCCTCACCAACTTCGTTTTCAAAAAAATACGGACCGATGTTCGTACTTTTTGTGGATGCATGGTTATCTGGCGAACTTCATGTGAGTTGGCACTGTCCCATATTTGGCAATTTTGCTTGTTAACATAGCCATTCATCCAAAAATGAGCCTCGTCGCTGAAGATAATTTTTCGGCCCAAATTGGAGTCCTCCTCCAAACGCTCCGAAGCCCACTCAGCAAACAATCGGGGTTGTCTATGGTCAGTGACTTTAAGCTCTTGTGTAAGTTGGATATTAAACTTAGGACTACTTTATTTACCCCACTATTTAATATTATACAAAAATAAAATTTCAAAATTTCAAAAAAATGTTTTTTTCGCGATTTTCAACTTTATGCTTTGCGAAATGAAAAAAATTTTTACAATACAATCTAATACAAGTGAATACAACACAATACAATAAAAAAAATTCTAGTTTTTGAAAAAGGGGGGCTAACTTCACACACTTAAACTGATGTGTAGGGTTCACCTATTCAATATTGACCACTTAACTATTATATTAATGGCATCCAGATATATAATAATATGTACTCTGTACTGTGCAATTTAACCAATCTTTAAGTGGTTAAATAATAAAAAGTTAAAGATAGATTGGAAGGAAGTTAGAAATGGATGCTCAAGATAAAATATTACTTGTTTTTATTACTCATGATGCAAATATAGTGTTTACTGTTTCATTTAGGTATATTATATAAGTATAATTCAATTTTATCCAGCTACCGACACAAATTTACTAACTTTAACAGGTAGTCCAACGTCAGAAGCCAAGAGAAAAGTTTTTGTACCGTATTTGATAGGCACAGGTGTATTCGCGCTTTTAGTTAATTCAAAATTAGACAAAATGTGTACCAAACCTAATTTGGTACCAATTAATCCAAAGCGCTCTCCTAAAAATATAAAGTAATTAAAGAATAATTTAATCAAATGTAACCAATTAATTACCAATGCAATTACGAGGACCATCTCCGAATGGTATGTAACAAAAACTAGGAACTTTGCTTTTGTTTTCTTCACTAAATCTCTCTGGATCATATTTTTCAGGATCAGGAAAATATTGCGGATCGTAATGCAATCCAAATAGGGGTATATAGATAGGCGTCCCTTTTTCGATAACCATGTCACTATTCGGAATTTTATAATTACTGTTTGTTACTCTGTCCAAGAATGCAAGGACGGGATACTTGCGTAAAGTTTCTATAAAAAGTATAATGAATAAAATATTACATGCACTCCGTTAAAATATTAATATACCACACACAACCATGTGTAAATATGTCATTTTCTGTATTGCTTCGTAAGTAAAACCATTGTGCTCTTTCACTACACTTTTAATTTCTTCCCGTAGTCGATTTTGAAGTTGTGGTTGAAGACTTAGTTCATATAAAGTGAAAGCCATGGTAGAACTCACAGTTTCAAACCCAGCAGCAAAAAATTGAGCAGCTTGAGCAACCACCTTATCCCCCTCTACAAAACACAATTTAAAATTAATTATTCACTAAACAAATAATACTAAATATATTGCACATTATCTTACCAAAATCTGTATCGGTTTGTAATGCATTCTGCTTTCTTAATTCAATAATTATATCAATCAAATCGTTTCTCTTAAAAGAAGATTTTTCACGTTCTTGAATTGCATGCCAAAAAGCATCTCTCAAAAAACTTGACAATTCAGGATCCAGGAAAGGCAATTTAAGTATCTTTGCCACACCAGGAGCAACGAAATATGAAATTTGTCTGAGAGCTGTTTTAATATCCAAGTCAAACATTCTTCTTCCTACTGATCTAAACTGAGCATTATCACAATCAAACGAATGAGCTTCGATTCCAAAAGCACAAGATGTTATTACGTCAGTAGCGTACTTAGCACAAACTTCTTTAATTTCAAGAAAATCTTGTTTTTCATTGTTATGAAGATATTTGACCATTTTATCTCCCGCACTATTTACAAGCGCCAACATACTTTTTATTTTTCCTGTAGTAAATACGGGAGTCATTTTTGTTCGCATTGTTTTCCATTCGGGATTTTTAAGAACAAATAACATTTGTGACGATAACGAATCGCATTTTTCATCTGATAACATATTTCGATCACTGAAGTAATTGAAATCTTTAACTAATACAGATTTTATTAAATCAGGATCTTTCAAAATTAAAACCGGAGTATTTAAAATGTATATTCCAAAATACGGTCCTTTAAATTTGTTATAAAGCTCTCCCAAATAAAAACCTATTTGAGAACGAAAAGCAAATACATTAAAGAAATTTCCAAAAATAGGAGTTGGTTTTAAGTGAGGTACACCGCGTTTTTCCCAATATTTGTAATTTCTTGTAGAAAGTTTGTACAATAGGAACGATACAATTGCCAAAATGGCAATTAGATATAATGTACTTGATGCTATCATTATCGTTATCTAAAATTAATGAATTACGTATCAATATTATTATGGTACAAGTGCCCAGTGTTATATAAAAATATAATAAATATTACACCGAGAAAAAAAATTTTTGATAGTAACTAATTTTATATTAGAAATGGCACCACCAATTCTTTTTTGCTACTGTAACTAAATGTTTTGTAATACAAAATAAAAAGTTTATTTAATTAATTAATTCATTATCAAATAATATTTTGTTGTTGATGTCGTTCTTTCTCTCAGTGTACTATATTATTTTATTAGTATAGTTTTGGATGACAAAAAATTAGAAAAAGTTTAGCTTACCGTTTCAATAATATCAACAATGTATTCCTCGAAAAATAATTGAAAACTACTAACAAACTTCTTAGTATACTATATAAAAGTAAATAATAATTACTTAATTATTTGCTACATATTAAAATTAACTAATATACAACAATTACCCGCTATACAAAATTTAGACAAAAAGAATTATTTGAACCTCCTAATTAGTTTCAGGCACATAATACTTACATGACTTCAATGTTTTTATGATTTTCTAATTAGATATTGCATAGAACACTTTTTAATTACAATGTTTATCAAAAATGCCGCAATGCATGCACCGGGATAATTATTAATGTATTATTTCATAATAAATAAAAATAGGTAAATTCAAAACACAAATTATTATTTAATAATATTATTATTCATCCAACTAAAAGCGATACATTAACACTTTGAATTTATTCAGAATTCGATTTACAGATTAATAGTAAAATATTATTAAAATTATGATTGATAAATTCTGGCTATTTTTAGGGGTTGAAATGGACAATTTTGATTGAAAGTTATAAAAAATAATTGGAGTGAAGATAAAAAAATATTTGTTTGTAGCCCGAGGTGAGCTTATAAAAAAATATGGCAATATGTAATGCTTTGATTTTGATTGAAAAATCGTTAGTGCATTTTGCACTAAAATAGAATTACTATCATTAAAAACAATTAACTCGCGGATCTAGTTCTTGTCTGGTATATCAAACGATTTTGAGAAACTTTTTTAAATGAAAAGAGAACGTTAGACCATCTGATTAAAATCTAAAATAATTTTTTCCAATTATATTTCAAAAAGTGTTACTTTGTGATATTCAAAAGTGTGTGAAAAAGTATTACTTTTCCGCAATAGTGCGGAAAAATAGTACGTTTCCGCACACTTGTAAAAGTATGCCAGATTCGGTTTCGGTATCGACTTCGGTTTTCGAATACCGGAAGCCGGTTCGCCTTGAATGGAAAAATTTTTGTTTTCCTAACTTGTATCTAAAATATCTATTATTGTGCATTTGTAAAGGACCCCCGCACCATTCTTATGGGAAATTGTCTTTTTGTAGATTTGGCTGATTTTTTGATATGTTTGATATGATACATTTGTTCTCATCATTCTGAACAAATGTTTCAATAAGCACAACTTGATCCTATGTACAGTTTCCGAGTTACAAATCCTTAAAGGTCCAGATTTAACATGTATTTTTATTTATTTTCTGTATTATTTACATTACCAACGCATTAATAGGTAGGCACTGGTAGAAAATAATAAAAATACATGTTAAACATTTGTTCAGAATGATTAAATAATAAAGTAATAAATGTAATTATTAAAAAATTAATTAATTTATTTATTTTTTTATTATGCGGTTTCCATTCCTTGCGGAATATACCAGCTTCTTATGAAGCTCTTCCGATTCATTTCACAAGGTGAATCACTCCTTATTTGCCTCTGTTTCTTCTCACAACTGCGAGTGCGTTTTAGCCCTCTCTACGATCTCTCTCCAAGCTTTCCTATCCTCACATTTCTTTTTCCAGTTCATAATCTTCATCTTCTTAAGGTCCTCCGTTACTTCATCCATCCATCTCGATTTCGTTCTTCCTCTACTTCTCTTCTCCATCGGTCTCCATTCTGTTATTCCTCTTATCACACTTCCTTCGCTTCTTCTCATTACATGACCAATCCAACGTATTCGCTGCGCTTTCACAAATTTTACAACATCCTCATCTCCCATGTCTTTCAATATTTCATGGTTCATTCTCATTCTATGTTCATTCTATGTTCATTCTCATTTATTTTTTTCATACCTAGTATAGCTCTTAAGATTTTTCTCTCAAAAACTCTCAATTTTTCACTTTCCTTTTCTGTCAAGCTCATTACTTCCGCCGCATATGTCATTATTGTGACATATAAGTGTTCTATATATCTTTATTTTCGTTTTTCTTGTAACATTTTTGCTTTTTAGTATTTTACTGTATCCGTAGTAAGCTCTCCATCCTTTCTGTATCTTTTCTCCTATTTCTTCACTTCTGTCATTTTTTTTGTTTATCTGTACTCCCAGATACTTAAACCTCTCCACTTCTTCAAATATATATTGCCCTATTTGGATTTCTTTTCGTTGACCTTCCTGATTTTTTTCTTTATCTAGTCTTAAATATTTTGTTTTGCCTTGGTTAATTTTCAGACCCATTATTTCTGCCTGGTTGCCTAACTCTTGTAAGACTTCTCTCATTTTCTTCCTTGTTCTAGCCATGATAACTATATCGTCAGCGTATGCCAATATTTGACACTCCTTAGTTACAATAGTGCCCTCGCACCGGACTCTCCTGATTATTTTTTCCAGCACTAATAGGACAACGTTGTTTGTTTGTTGCCGACAACGCATCACCCTGTCTGACTCCTTCAGTGATCTAGAAATTATTTGTCTCTTTTTCTCCCCATTTAACTAACTGTGGTACTTGAGTTTTTCATAGTCATTTTTATAAGTTCTCTTAGTTTTACTGGGATCTTCATTTCTTTCAATGTTTCGAATAATTGTTTTCTTTTCACCGTGTCAAACGCTTGCTGAAAATCAACAAACAGCAGGTGCAGCTGTATATTGTGCTCGTACGATTTTTCAGCAATTTGCTTCATGATGTGGAGTGCATCTATTGTCGACCTCCCCTCTCTGAAACCATCATACTGGTAGTCTCCAATCATCCCCTCTGTTGCGGCTCTGAGTCTCCTGTGAATTATCGTTGAGATCACCTTGTATATTATTGGCAACAAAGTAATTCCTCTATAATTCTAACATTCTTCCGCATTTCCTGATTTCCTAAAAAAATTATTATTTTTTTAATAAATTGCATTATGTAGTATACACAAATTTAATAAAATTCCAACCAAAGAAAAATAATAAGTAATTTAATATTATTATTTAATTAAAATACTATTGGCAACTTTACTTATAATATTCTATTATCTTATCTTACAAGTAACCAACCATTATGGACCACCTTCCTTCCAATGGTTCAATACTTTTATTAACCCTACAGAAAAATAATAATAGATTAATGTTAATTATTATTAATACCTTATCAATCAATCAATTAATTATGATTTGGTTAAAATATACATTTTTGTTTCATATTTCTTTTTATAGTAACTTTAATGATTTTTAACCTACTATATGTTTTAAATAGAAATAAAAAATGATTGGTAATAATTAAGGAAAAGATTTCCATGCAATAAAAATATGTACTTGACGGTCAAAGATGACAACTCGGCCATTAACGTCAATGGCCGGACAATGACGCCAATGCCCTGCTTAACTGGGCATTGACGTTAATGTGCGGCCAATAACGTCACTGACCGTTCATTTTGAGCGATGTTGGCATTTAAAATTTCATGTGGTTTTTACATCATTGTCCGGGCAATGACGTCATTGCTTAATACAGAGTGGGCGATGATAAAACTACTCCTTTCTAAATGTGCGTGTCGCGCCAGCAAACAAATTTGAATTTCGAAATGCCATGGATCACTCTCATGGTAGACTAAAAATGATTAATGTAAAAAATTAAATTAAATTATTTTTTATTTTATAATTATTTTTTAAATTTTTGTTAATTTCTATTAATTTTTTTTAATAATAGTCCGGTCAATTTAGACAGCCAAGGTTACAATAATTCACACATGGCTGAAAATTAGTAGGATTGTTCAAAACACTATTATAAATGAAATGTAAAAAGTCCTCATCGATCCGACACCTGGAAAAAAATTTACTCGGGTCAAAGGTCACAAAACCGGGTTTTCGCAATTTTCAGCAAAACGGTAAGTTTTATCATAAAATTAGTTTAGACAAAAATTGTAGATCAGATAATTATCTATAAAAAATGTCTAAATAGTTTTTCTCCTAAGAGCTACCGTTTTTGAGATATAATAATTCAAAAAGTTAAAAGAGTTGTAATCTACTAGAAAAAAATAACACAAATTTTTAAAAACCATTTTGTCTTGTGATAGGTTATTTTAATCACCTTGAAAAGCTTTATCTAGAATAGGTGAAATTAAATTTCTATCTGTCATCTGTCAAAAATTACAAGCTGCCAAAGGTGACCGTTTAGTTACACCGGGTGCCGTTGTCCAATTTTTTGTTATGTGATGTATAGATTTTACGATATCTTGATGTAGAGATTTCTATCATTTCTTGATTCATAGTAGAACAAGCGACATTTTAACTGAAAGGCAGATAAAATAGCACAAATAATACAAGTACCTTATTTTTACTGAAATTATTACTAAAATTGTGAAGTTGATACGTTTAATTTGTTGTAACATTTTTTGTTTTTTGATCAAAAATAAAATTGGGCGGTGTTATTAATACAAAATTAATTAAAATTGAAATTATTGGTTAATTTGAGAAATTTAAAGATTAAAAAATAAGATTAATAATTAAAAATTAATATTGAATTTAAGTATGAAGTCTCATGTTCAATAAAAATGGTTGGCCCGAATGCAAATTAATATATTCTTGACATATAAATTATTAACTTGTGAGAATAATAATAAGATAAAACTTTAAAATATAACAAGTTAAATAAACTTCAATAATTGGTAATTCAATTGAGCTTTCAGCGATGGTCATTGATTTTATGTAAAAAAAATAAACATTCTGACGAAGGCGATTACCATCGCTGAAAGCTCAATTGAATTACCAATTATTGAAGTTTATTTAACTTGTTATATTTTAAAGTTTTATCTTATTATATTCTTGACAATTAATTATTTTATACTTTGAGAGCTACGGGATTGATGCAATTTTGTAGTTATTTTAAACAAATATTTATTTAAAATTATTCAATATGGAAAAGGAAATTGGCTTAAATCTATTCAAAATGCCTCAGCAAGAAAGTGCATATTATAAATCCGTTCCATAATAATAATCAATTAATAAATTCTTTGTTTCAAAAATAATTGTTCAATTTTAAATTACTAATAAATATGTAATGACTATGACTTTCAAAAATATAGAAACAATTATTTGCGGAATAATTTCGTATATTTCTTATGTACGTAATAAATTATAGGTTTTTTAAATAATTTCATTAATCACATACAACTTAATGGTTTTATTAAATACTACGAAAGCAAAGTAAAGGTTCTCAAGCAAAATTAAAAACTAGGCTAATTTAAAGAACAATTCACATTTTGCATACCAAGTTGCAAGTTATTATTAATTTTATTATAGTAATATTAAAAATGAAAAAGTGATATTATGCAAAAACAATAGTTTTTACAGCTCATAAATTATTATTGATAGTTTTTGATTGTATGTATATCAGGGGTGGCCAAGCTCCTTGATAGTCCAAGCCATTTTTCAAAATTTGAAATTTTTCGCGAGCCAAAAAATTTAAAAGACATTTTGAAACACATACGGAACGATAATAATTTTTTTTAATATAATAACACAAAAATGAAAAGGGAATTCGGGTACATTTACCAAGAGCTACAAATAATCCTTCAAAGAGCCGCATGGGTTTTGTTTATAAACACTAAATAAAATAATTAATAAATTTTGAAGTTATTCAGGTGATCCTTAATATCAAATCAACGATGGTTTTAAATAATACGAGAAAAACTTGCTTTGCTTTATTCATCAGCTGCAGCAATAGAATTGCTACTTTACTGCCGCCAGCTATCTACATATCGGAGGCTACTCTGCGGCGGTATTAAAGTAAAAAAATTGTTATGGAATTGTTTTAACGAAATATATTGTTTCGTGATAAAAAAATTTTTGAGTTTTTTAGGGAGTTTACATATATTGTATGTTTTACCAAATCAAACAACAGATTGCTTCTTCGTTAACCTATGATCACAGGAATCCCTTGGTTGTTAGTTTCAATTTACAAAAGCTCGGAGCTGCTCGTTTAAGAGTTTCAACAAAATTATATTTTCTTTAGTAACAGCCAATACTGCTTGTTAATTTTTATTGCGTATTTTGTGTTATAAACCTATATTTTGAACACCTACTATAAAAAAAACCTTAAATTGCTATCTGGGACAAAACTTATATTTCAATGTAAGAAAAATAAAAAATTATTAAAATTAGCATATCCCGGTGCCTCAAAATCTTTAAAATTAAAAATAAAAAACACCAGTTTTCACTGAGAATGTTTAATTACGATTGGATAGATAACTCAGGCCAACAGTGGTTTTGGTGCAGGGGAATTTGGAACTGATTTTATATGAATTTGGTGCCCTGAAATCGAATATAGCATTAGTTTTTGCCTATCAGCTCAAATTTCGATGATATAGCATTTTAGTGAAATATAATACATATTACACTTATTTAAGTTAAACCCATGGATCAAAAAAATAACTAACGGAATTTTTATTATTATGTTATACAAATATATAATTATATATTATACTATTTTATGCTATATTATAGAAATTTTAGACAAAGATAGAGGAAAAAGTCAGCGATAAAACCACTATTTTACTGAATACTTTGGAGGTTTCTTTTCCGTGACTTTCCTGAATGTATTTTGGTACAGTTCCTTTTTAAACTCCGGCAGTAATCTGCCATCATGTGAGTATCCCATCTTCATTGGTATTGATCCTCTATAGCTTTGATATCCTGGTGATATCTTTCACCTTGTTCCTCACTCATGTCTCCTAAATTTTAAGGAAAACGGTTTAAGTGGCTGTGTAAATAGTGCACCTTGATACTCATATTACACTCAAGGGATCTGAAACTGTTAAGAATTTTGTTTACCAGTTCAACATAGTTTTCAGCTTTCCGTTTTTCCAGAAAAGTTCATTGTATGAAACCTCGGCTAAAGCCTTGTGCAAAAACCTTCACACGCGAGATAAAAAGCGGCACCTTAGTCCCATGATGTATAATATACTATTATTTCAATTTAAAAATATGACTAAACAGTTTTTTAAGTGATATGAAAAAAGGATATAAAAACGTTTTAGTTTATTAAATTACTTTAATGAAAGAACTAAATAACTTTGATGAGATAATTTTAGCTACTTCACCTGTTTAATATAAAAGGAGTTTTCCGTTGTTGCCTGTTTGATCAAATCGCTTTCAGATTACGATTTTGTTAGGAAAAGAAATTACCTATCGAATTAGTATAATATATTGAAAATTATTTAGATAATTAGGTACAAATTTTTATTTATTTAGAAGTATGATAATATAAAACATTATGCATCAATTTATATTGTAAACATAAAAATTAATTAATTCATATTATTTTTCAAGCATTCGAGACAATTGTCATATTAAGATAGTATATGTATACATTTACACCATACATATATAACTATAATATGCGAGTACAGGTGTAGGTAAATAATACCTCTAGTCGCTTTCAATTAAAATTTTTCTCTAAAAAAATAGTTGATAAATTGAATCTGATCTGTACAATTTATTAAAACAGTTCAAGTTTGTTTAGAAATTAATTAATAAGTTTGTAATTAATCAAACATAACCACAGCCATGGATTGATGTGATCGCTGGTTAAGTTACAAAACTTAAATTCTGGGTTCGAATCTTGGACTTGACAGAATTTCTTAGCTCAGTCTTCCGGTGTGCATCAACACGTTGTGGCCTCAACATCGGAGGTAGCACAATGGAACTGATATGTGGCCTAAGTGCATGCAAGCATCGGCCTGGCCTCCACTTCTAATCCTAAATTCACAATCAAACATGAAACAGTGAATTTTATTGTAAAAGTTCTTCGAGCAACTTAACTGAAACTATAACTATGTATCCTCCTATAACGCGGTTAATTCGTTAATTCGGTTAATTTGAAAACCGTATTATAAAAAATCCGGAATTGGGATTACAAATTATGAGGTCGGGTAAATTCCGATTTATAATGCTAATTCCAGGTTTCTTATAATGTGGTTTTCATATAATGCGCTACGAGTTAACCGCGTTATATGAGGGTTGGCTGCATATTATTTATTATAATTAATTATCAAGATAATATGAAAATTAACTTGAAAATAATTATTATGCTTTTACTTATTAATTTTTGATATTTTGATAAGGTTTTATAGGTTTGAATTGTAAGTGAAAATCTCCGTCATGCAAAATCACAATGCCTCTTGTTAAAACTTTTAAAGGAATTGGTGTTTTTTCTGTAGGTATTACTTCAAAGTTTCTTATAATTTTAAGTATAGCCATTCTCGTACTTAAAGATCCAAACTTTTCCCCTGAAAATAAAATATATTATTTTATGTAATTCTATAAATTAACTAAATAGGTTGTGAATGAAAGAGGTATACGATTTGGCAGTAGCCTTCAGTATTATAGTATACAGTAGCATTTAATAAATTGAATTTAATTTTGCGTGCGTAATTTGATTTGTTTGGTTTTGGATGGTATCAAAATTTGAAGAGAATGACGGTTTTTTATTTTGTTGAAATTGAATATTTTGAGATTTGTTTGGATGATTGGATTTAAGATTGAATGAATACCGTTATAGAGTTCGGACTTTTGAGATGGTAATTAAATTGATTTTGAATGATAAATTCAAATTTAAAGTTCAAGGTATGGAAGATAAGTTGGATATCGTCAGCGTATGGTCGAGTTATCTTTTAAATTGGTTTTCCTATTCCCATTTATAATGAAATTTATTTTGTTAGAAATTAAATCAAAGAAATTCTAAATCTTTAAATTTGAAAACATAATTATCACCGCATTTGATTTGCTTTATTCTTAACGGCTAAATTGTTTTTGAACCTACACCTAAAAAGTCTTTATTCCAGATAATTGGATTAACTGGTTGGAAAACCAAAGACCGAAAAGGAAGTTGGATAATAAGAATATGTATGCAATATGTACTACATATGTATGGTAAAGGGAGTATAGTTGGACCATGACCATATCTCGCAAACTGTCGTTGTAATTATAGTGCTTTGTCGGCTGTATACATGTAGTGGCATCAGTTGCAGGTGATATATGCAAGTAATACGTATAATTATAGGGTATATTTTTGAAATATCATAAATAATTGTTTTGAGTGGTCTCCAAAATTATTTATATTTTTTTCTTTGTTGAGTTTTTGTATGTTTAGGTAAGTTTAACTTACGGATTTAGGTGTGATATAACCATGTATGTGTATTAGTGTAAAATTATGAATAATGAGCTAAAGTAAAGCAATAAAACACTTATGCCCGTTTTCACCAACAATTCCTAACGTTAAGAATTCCCTAACTTTGAGATAAGAAACTCTTATGTCAAATTTGGTTTTCACCAAGCGCTAAAAGTTCCTAAAGAGCATTAAGAAATCTCTAACCTTAGGTATCCGATTTATTAATTAGTGTTTATTCTTATTTTTCTCTCGCCATGGCTATTATTAGATTTTGGATAGTTTAGTGCTTAGATCATATATATTACATAAATACCAAGTACCCCAAAATGTTGAGACGCAAGATATCACCGACATATTATTTTAACTGCATTTCTGTCTTGCACCTGTAGAGCTAATTTATGCATCTCTTTTTAAATTCAATACGTCCTAACACCGGTATTATGCCTTCTATTTTTGCAGCAATACTGACTGGAAATATTTTATGAAATAGAACAAAGCAATTTTTACAGGTACAACAAAATTATACCTGCGCCGGTCAATTTTTGAATTCTGTAAGAGTAAGGAATAGGGCAGTTTGTATCGATGTAATATATATGATCTAAGGTTTAGTGAGATTTGAAAATGGAAAAAAAGTTTTAATGTGGAATTTGTCGTAAGATTTCGGTTAAGAAAACAAACTGTTTTGCAGGTTTTAAAATTAATAGTAGGATCTCTAGAGTTTATTAATGATAAATAAATACATTATTCATAAATGTGCATATTATTTATGACAATTGTTTTGGGTATTATTATTTTAGAAATCAATCAGTATCGCCCATAAATCAATTATTACTGGCATTACGGTTTTATGCTACCGGAATAAATATGTGGTTTTCCAAATGTGTTAGCAACAATTGGTTGTACACACATTAAGTTGCAATCTCCAGGTAACTACTTATATACATTTTCATACAAGAACATAACACTTTTAATTTTTAATACAATACACAACCGAAACGCCAGAATTAGACATAAACCTACACAGTTAAAAATGTTTGTTTGACTGAAGCAAATTTAGTTGATCCAAACAAAATATTCTGTTATATATACGCAACTAAAGTATTTGTTAACCCTAATAAAAATTTTGTTTGAGGTTTTTTAGTTGCCTAAAAGAAAAATTTTATTTAATTTGATTTTATTTTGATTTAAAATAAATGTTTTATTTGAAGTAATAAACAATTATTAAATTGAAACAGAACAAATTTAAACAATTTGTTTAATCTAAACAAATTTTGAAAAAAAATATTTTTTTGAAATAACAAATTCAGTTTGTTTGATAGAAATAATTTTGTTTAAATCGAAACAAAATTTCTTTCTATTGAATAAAAGTATTCAAACAAAATTATTTATTAAATTCAAATAAAACGTTTTTACCGTGTATAAATTCAAATATTACATTTACAACCCGTATTAATTCATTTGTCCGCTGTAAAGAATACCTAGCAAGGGAGCTGCTCGTTAAGAAATTCTTATGTTGGTGAAATGCAAATTTTCCTAAGTATTATTTTAGGGAATACCTAGCGTAAAGAATTCTTTGCTAGGGAGTTCTTAAATAAATGTTAGTGAAAACGGGCATTAGTATTCAAGCTTTCGAGAATTTAATACTTCATTTCTTGAAAAAGAGAAGATTAAATTCTCGAAAGCTTAAATACTAAGTGTTTTATTGTTTTACTTTAGCTCATTATTGATAATTTTATTTATATATACATTATTCAAGAGCTAATGATGTAATTATTTATTAGTGTAACAATAACCTAAAATGGATTAGGTATATCACATACGGTTACCTGGGTATTTTCTAGTCTATCTATCCTCTCATTTGTGGAGAGATGGACCAGAGCTGTACAGAAAGATGGCCTTAGGGGTTTTGTTACAGAAAGAAAGGAATACAATGCCAAGAGGCACTTGGACTTTGGAAAATTTAGATAACACTATTAATGCTGATAGCTGGTGATAAGGGCGTAAATGAGCATATAACGAAGATTACCGCCTTATCAAAAAAAAAGATTACTGGATAAAGCGTATATTATGTTTCCGAAAGTTGACAAATCTGCAGTGCTAACGTACGTTTATTAAATATTTGTAATATATTAAAATTAAAAAAAAATTTTCACGTGGAAATACTTCCCTGTCAAACCTCCCGTTACAGGTACTGTTAGGTACCTGTAACAGCCCTGCCACAAGCTTGTGACAGGTCAAATAGGCCCACATTAGGCCTGTAATCGGACGTATGTAAACTGCGCCAGCGGTCAGTATTTTCTTGGTCGGTAGCTTAAGGACAAGTAGTAAATTGTGCCAGCGGTTGGTGAGGGTAGCTTAAGTTGTAATAGAATACCCAAAGGATGGTGTATTTACTGGTAATTATAATATCATGTAATCCCTACAGTGGTGGCGCAGTTTTGTGAAGGAGCATATAAATACCGAATGGTATAATATGTTCTAAAAATTGTTTTAAAAAAAGTAACCTATAACCTACGTACAGATCTACCTTTTTGGAATAATTTTAAGGTAATATAGAAAACTAAGTAACCCTTGTAGATTTTTGGGCGCTGAATCCAAAATCCGAATAGATTGAATGATGGAGAAAAAATGTAAAAAAATAATTGAAAAATTTTGCGATTGTGACATTGTCGGGTGCACATCGTGCATGTTGAACCCCTTGCTTGTAACCGCACCCATTATATTACGCAACATTATGCAACAATTTAAAAAATAAACGCTGAACTCGTTTTTAGGGTGGATTCTCGATTGCCTTGGTTGCGTCACAACCGACGCTCCGCTACCCTCCGCTCCGGTCTCTCGCCTCGCCAAAGGTGCTACTCGAAAGGGGTGAAACTCGTAAGGGGTGAAACTCGTTAGCCACTCTCGATGTGTACCCGACGGTGTCACAATCGCGTCTGACGGCTAACACTAAGACTATATTAGATCGCACCCACCGTCAATAGAACTTTCGTGCTAATGAGTTAAGATTGAATATTGAACAAGGCTAAGATAAGGGTGACTTATCTGCTAAAATACCGAAATAAAATAGTCCAAATTAACTAAAAATTAGTGAAACTTCTACAGTGAGAAAATTTGGGCTAAGTGCACCTCTGTAAAAATAAAAATACTTTTGGGCAATACTGATCCTATTAAAAAACCATTAATGGATTAAAATATTACAACCTTTTTTGACTCAATTTACGGTCAACCCTAAAAGTTTTTGGCGCAATTTACGGGTAGGATTAGAAAAACCCTCAACCGCTGGCGCAATTTACAGTCCCCGCTGTAATCACCCTGTGACAGGTCCCTGCCAAGCCTTACCACAGGTACCTCTAATAGGTCCCTGCCAGGGCACTGAAAAAGGTCCCTGGCCAAGTCCCTGTCTGTTACCTGTTACAGGTACCTGGCAGGAACTTGGCAAGGCTTGGCAGAAACCTGTCACAGGGTGATTACAGGCCTAATGTGGGCCTATTTGACCTGTCACAAGCTTGTGGCAGAGCTGTTACAGGTACCTTACAAGTGCAGGGACTTATGAAAATTTACCTGCCAGGGACCTGGCAAACAACAAAAAATCAAAAAAACTGTACGCCCACCTCTTCTACCACATGTGGTCCATCTCTCCTATGCTGGGTAGGAGAGATGGGCCAATTTAACCGTTCCTTTTTTTAAGTTTTATAGTTTTACGGCGTTATTTTTAATCTATTAAAGTTTACCAAAAGGACAAGCAATGATTTATGTATGTACTGTATTAAGAACATGCTTTTATTTTAATCAATAAAGAAATTATTGACTCTTTTTTTTAAAAGGTGGTCCAAACTCTATTCCCCATACTCTATATGTACATCTGTACCTTAGAACCGGAGTGTGTTAATTCCAATTTTTTAAAAATCACTTTTTGGACGATTCTTATATAATTTTTCTCTCTCTATTCAACAGTATAATTTTTTTAATCTTCGGATAAATAATAATAAGACAAAACGAAAAAGACAAAAAAAAGAAAACTAACGACAATTAAAAACCGAGTATGGATAACGTATCTCGCTGAAATTGTCTTTTATCGAAACGAGTTCAAATAATATTATGTCCAAATTTTAGCATGATACGTTATCCGTAATCAGTTTTTAATGAAAAAAATTATCTAAATATTATGAAATTATCTAAATATTATGAAATTATCTAAATATTATGTAGTTAGTTACTTTATTTTCTGGGTTATAAAGGGTTTACCAATACGATGTTTGCTTTTAAATTTTAAAGGAAACACATACTTCGGATGAAAATTCTATTGATTTTTATTGATATGTAAAGTAGAAGATCTGCCATTTATCAATGTAAAATAAAATCTTTCAAATGTTCACTACGACCACGCTTACAGACATCGATTCTTTCGTCAAAATTTTCATTCATATTTTGGCATAATTGAAGCTCTATCTCTCCAATGACACGTTCGATGTTGACTTTTAAGCCCTCAATGGCTTGTGGATTATCCGCATAGACTTGATCTTTCACATAGACCCACAAGAAATAGTCAAACGGTGTAAAATCGCACGATCTGGGGGGCAATTTATTGCTGAATTACGCGAAAGTATTCGATCTGGAAATTTGTTTTGCAATAAAGCCATTGTTTCTCTGGCTGTGTGACAAGTGGCGCCATCCTGTTAAAACCACATATCACTCACATCCATATCATCGATAATAGGCCAAAAATAATTTGTCAACATGTCCCCAAATGTGGAGAATGTCGTGGAATCGATAAATTTGGACGTTCTTCGACACTTTCACTTACAGCAGCGATATTTTCCGCTGAACGACCCAAACGAATATGTGTTGTTGTTGGTATGTTATATACCAAACCAGTAAACTTAAATTTATCCACCAAATTCTCGATAGCGGTTTCAGAAGACCGATCATGACGACCAAAAATATCGCGAATTTTACGAAATGTGGTTTTCACACATCGACTATTTTCGTAATAGGCTTCAATGATTTTAATACAATTTTCAATTGAAATTGAAAACATTTTCACAAATGGCACGGCTTCTGCTGTACATAGGTCAAAAAACTAAATGCAAGAACTGTCAAAATATCCGAATATGCCCCTATTGAAAAACAAACGTCTTATTGGTAAACCCTGTATATTGGCCGAGAATTTACTCTATACGTAAATTACCGTGGGTAAAATTTTTCATTTCAAACAGTTCATATTAAATAGAATCATTATGAGTATACTGATTCCCAATCACAAAGTATTGGTAAAAAATGCTCGGCCTTCCGGTGTGCATCAACACGTTGTTAATTTGAGAATTAGTTCTATAATTACATAAGTCTGACCAATTGACAGAACGTCAGGTCAAAAAATTAAAAAAAAAAAACTTGATTTGATGCATTTTTACATTTAGTACTCCTGATTCCTTGTCCTCTAAAGGCTCCTGCACAATTGGTCTGTAACAATAACGAGAACAGAAACGGGAACGGGAACGTTTCTACTACGTTGTGTAGAAACGAAACGAATCGTTGGTTCACAATAAACCAGAACGGTAACAGTAGCGACAGCTACTATGTTTAAAGTTTTGATATAGATGTTTGGCCAAATGGCATAATTATATAATGTTTACTTTCCTCATGTTATTTACGTTATTTGTATATTCTTTATCGAAAATAGTTAATTCTAGATAAATAATAAATATAACTTGAAAAATTTAGATAAATTTCGTGTTGAACTGACAGTTAAATAATAATACTCAAATTTTATTATTTGGAATTACCAATACAATTAATTAACAAAATGACCAGTGATTTACATTTAAAATTTAAAGTTCAATTTGATTTTTAAAACTATAAATTTTAAAACACGCTTTTCGAAAATTTGTGCATGCAGGAAACCACAGCAGTAAAGATAAATCGTTTCTGTTCCCGTTCCCGTTTATTGTGAACGAAGCCACCTGAATACATGTATTTTAACTTTTTACCGTTCTCGTTTCTGTTAACGTTACTGTTACAGATCAATTGTGCAGGAGCCTTTAACAAAAAATAGCAACCAAAAGCGCAATATTTTTAGAACCAAAATTTTGGTGCTAGAATTAAAATATTAGTTAAAACAACAAGTTTTGCGTTAGTTCAGCAAAATATGTTCTGCTGAGAAATAAAAAACATATTTTAGAGAGTATTGCATAAATTGTTGTAGTGATGTTGATGTGTTAATTATTTTTTCAAATTCATTACAGTACAAAACTATAAGTCTTTTACTACATGGCGTCACTGGCTAGAGCAGAATCGAACTTTAAAACTTAATCATATTGAGGTGGAAATGCAAAGTTAATGTTTGCCAAATAAAAATTATAAATTAAATCAATTTTTAAGTTTATCGGTTGAGGTAAATTATGATCTAATCATTATAATATTATTAGGAAAAATTTGATATCCCACTTTTGGAAAGATTTTCATGTTTATAACTTTCATTTTTAAAGAAATAAAAGATTATAATTTTGTAAGAGTTATGTTGTATTGCACGAAGCACAATTCTAATCCACTTTTCACTTTCTAATCCTTTTTCTAATCCACGTAAAAATAAGTAACCTAATGTTTATAGGTTTATAGTTTTCATTCTTATGTAAAATGTTCAACGAGCTATGTTTTAATAAATGATTCTTTTAAAATTATCTATTTAAAATATCGTTTTTTACATTGCCTAGTCAATATGAGTCTGTTACATACTCAAAAAGCACATTAACTAACAATATAGACAATTTGCAAATTGCCTGAAATACCGTAGCCATTTTGCAGATTTCCTAAAGTACTAGTGAATTTGCATAGTAGCTTACGACTTAGTCGGTTTGCAGAACTAGAGTCTAAAGAGAGTAATTCTACTTTTGCATCCGCATGCGCACTTGTGTCTATTTTGTACTTGGAGAAAATTGAAGTACTAAATTAATTTTGACATCTCTCAAATTTACATTTATTACATTATTATCATGTACTTTTAATTTTTATACAGATTTTAAACAGTTTATTTTGATATTTTAGACAAAATTTTAATATACACTAAAATATAATATTAATTTATGGTAAAAATTTTAGATGCAAATGGTTTTTCAGCAGTGTGAATACACTATTTACAGTATTAAATAAATAAGCAGGTTTTTGAAACTTTTATCCTGCACTCAATCAATTTCCAACTTACTTAACTTTTCACATACCTAATTAAATATAGAAGAGAGGGCTACCCAGCCCTATTATCTATAACTTTATGTAATTTCGGGAACTGTAAGGTGTCCTCGTGCCTCGTACTAAATTAATAAATGTTATTTGATTTAAATAAATACAGAATTTATTGCTTTTTACTTGTTTTTCCGTGGTCACTTGAGTCGTTAAAACAATCAATCAATTTTTGTCAAGGTATCAGCTATTCTTAATCATAATTAGTTTGAAATTATTCATTAATTCACATTGATGAGAAACCATTTTTCATGTAAAATTTCTACCATAAATTAATATTATATTTTAAAGTGTATATTAATAATATACTATTAAAATTTTGTCTATAATATCAAAATAAACTGTCTAAAATCTGTAAATGTATGTAAATGTAAATTTGACAGATGTCAAAATTAATTTAGTACTTCAATTCTCTCCAAGTACAAAATAGACACAACTGCGCATGCGGATGCAAAAGTAGAATTACTCTCTCTAGACTCTAGTGTTTGCAGATTACCTAGGAATTTTGCAAATTGCCGGATTTTGCGCATTGCCGGTAACATATATATTGTCGTGTTTCAAAATTCAATTTTTTTGAATTTTGAATTTGAAGTTCAAATTTTGATTATTTTATATTTTTTTGAGTATATCCGTTTTTTGCTTTTTGAATATTTTAATTATTTTTATTTTTGGGAATTAAATTTTAATTTTGTAAATAATTTGTAAAACAGTAAATATTTTGAATTGTGTGTGTGCGCGCCAACAAAATTATAAGTTGGCACGAAAAATTTGATTAACATTTGCTTTTTGCCAAAATGGCTGCTGGAGGCGGAACGTAGAATTTTTAATCTCTTGAGTTTATTGAAAATTTAGTATTTGAAAAGTGTGATTTGAGAATAAATTAATAAATATTTTGAGTAAGTGATTTTTAATTATTTGGAATTTGGTTATCCCAGTTTTGGACAAATTTTGTATAACTAGAAAAAAGAATGATATTTTATGGTAATTGGAGATTGGATTTGGAAGTAAAAGAAAATAATTTGGTTAATTGAAATTAAGCATTAATTGGTACATATATTATGGTGAAATTTAAAAAGTAAAGATTAAATTTGAAGGCAGCGTAAATTAAATTAATATCGTTCGCGTATGGTCACGTTATCTGTTTCGATTTGTGTTCCCATTTTAAATATCAGAATTTTTATTGAAAATTAAATTAAATAATTTGGATTTTGAAAAAAATTTTAATGTCCAAAATTAAATATTATATTTGGAAATTTTCGAAATAGAAAATATCACTTCAATATGTAATATCAACAATGTTAGCTCAAAAAACTATACTTATTTTTGAAAACTGAAAGTTGTATTATTGCAAGTATTAACTCTATAATTATGCAAAGCTTGATTTTTCTAAAGAACAGCTATCAGGTAACGGGGACCATACATTTTAAATGGACGAAATGCAAATTACTTAAAAAAAATTAAATATTGATTTCACACATAATAAAAATCAACAACATAGCAAGTAAAAATCTTAACAACAAAAACTTTTACTAAACAAGTCTGACCTGTGGGTCGTTTAAATTTTTTTTTGCAGGTATGAACCCTGTTTAGTAACTACTTTTTTTAGAGAGGGTAGTTAAACTTTTTTAATAGTCCATTTAAAATTTACATACATCTAAAAATTTCAACTGTTCCTTAAAAGACCCAGAGGCAAAAGGCAGGGTTAAGCTAAACTTGTCGCTTGGTTATCATAAAAATACTAATTATTAAAATTTAATCTATGATTAAAATTATAATCTTAACGACAACAATTAAAACCCATTGTAGTTAAATTGTTTGATAATTATTATAAGCTGGATTGAATTTTAAATTTCTTTTGCAAAAAACCCAACATAAATAAACTGAATTTGCATGTCTGGGAAACTTTAGCTTCAACAAAGCGATTTTGTTATTATTTTCAAAACAATATGTATAATTTATTATGGATACATAATATGTTCATTAACACCATTGAATGTTTTTATAAACGTTATTGACCACTTGCTCCAGAGTCGCAACCAAAATACTGTTATTGAACAGTAATAAAGTCAGGAAGCCCCACTATTTCTTCCTTAATAAAATTAATAATATTTTAATTATGAAATTAATATTAGTGAAATATGAGTTTGAGCGCACAATACTGTGCACTTTATTATTAATTTATTAACGTACTATTATTATTGAATTACCTGGGCAATTTCTTGGACCGATTCCGAAGGGCATGTATAAGTAGCTAGTCATAGAATTTATATTTTCTTCTAAAAATCTTTCTGGAATAAATTTTTCAGGTTCAGGAAAATACTCGGGATCCATTTGAAGTCCGTACAATGAAATAAATATCGGTACTCCTTTAGGTATTTTTACATTGGTTCCTGGGAGTTGATAATCTTTGGTACATCGTCTATCCAAATATGGTAGAACTGGATGTTTACGTAATGTTTCTAAGTTTATAATAAACAAAATTCTTAAAACACTTAATTAAATTTACATTTAGAATGGGTACCTTTAACAACCAGATCTAAATATTTAATTTTTTGCATGTTTTCGTAGGAACAGTCATCGTCTGTTACATACTCATTGATTTCTTGTCTCAAACGATTTTGAACTTCTGGATTAATACTTAACTCATAGATGGCCAACATGATGGTAATTTCAATTGTTTCCATTCCAGCAAATAAATATTGAGCAGCTTGAGCGATGAGTTGTTCATCAGCTAAATGATAAAATTTAGTTTTTCACGAACATTACTTAATTGAGATAAACTTACCAACTTTCTCAGACGAATTTTCTTGTTTCCTTTTAATTTTAATCAACAAATCTATTAAGTCACCTCTCTGACTATCTGATTTTTCACGTTCTTCCAGCATTCTCCAAAATATTTTACCAATATAGTCGCCAGCACTGCGTTCAACAAACGTAAAACCAAATAGATTTACTAAAAATGGGGCAAAAAAGCAACAACCTCTTTCAATCGATCTCATCCACCCGGAAGAAGAAATTTTTTGAATCATTAATCGAAATTCATTTTGTTCATTTTCAAGAGTTCCGGCATCAATTCCAAATGCACACGAAGCAATAACGTCCGTTGCATAACAGCCAATAAAAACACTTAACTCGGGTGACTTTTTGTTATGAATATATTGTACTAATTTATTGCCTACTGTTTCCATAAGAAGATACATTTGTTTGATTTTTCCACTGGAAAACGCCGGCGACATATTTGTTCTCAAAATTCTCCAATCTGGATTGTTTATTACAAACAAAAAGTTCTTTCCTATAGTATCGGTTCGAGTACATGTTGTTACAGATCTATCGCTAAAATGCTCAAAATCTTTTACTAACACTGATTTTACAACCTCAGGAGATCTTATTAGTAAGAAAGGTTGATCAAATGCAAAATATCCAACATATGCAGAATCCGCGCTGTTGTAAATCTTTTGACAAAACTGTCCGATTGTTTCTTGTTGCATTAAAATTGTATATGCATTTCCCCAAAAGAGAGTCGGTTTAATGTATGGTATATTTCTCTTTTTCCAAAAATTAAAGTTTCTTGTAATATGTCGATAAAAAAGATAGAGCACTGTTAAAACTCCGATTATAAAAAGAGCAAATGTAGTACTCATTTTTAATCGATATTTACTTCATGCTCTTAGAAGCTCAACCAAACAAAAAATAACTGATAGGATTGGCAGTATTAATAAAGTGTAGCTTACTAGTAATCTGGGTTTTTCTTTCAATTGTATGTTTGTCTTTCAATTGTATGTAGATTTTATCATTTACGTACACAACATTTATGTTTGTTTTTTTTTGTTATTCAGTTCGTAATTGGAATATTTTCATACATTTTTTCTTATTGTCAGAAATTGATTATTTTATGAAAATTTAATTATCTATTCGCAAAATATAATTCACTCGCCACTTTATCGCGCATAAATTAATATTGTTCGCTAGCTATGTCCTGTATGAACCGTAATAATATGTTCATATTAAGTACATAACTAATAATAGACAGAATTTTTGCAATTTTTATTAAAAATTCCAAATAAATTTTTTCACCAATAGTAGGTACTACTATTTGCAGAAAATAAAAATATTTTGCTCTCCGCTACGCGGCTCGTTTTCTAAACGGATTGCGTGCGTCAAAAACGACACTTATGAAACTAGTTTCTGAATATACTATTTAAGAATCCGGACCCCCCAGATAAAAATAATTGCCAAACGCTGCTTTATCCATTAGTTCTAGACGTTTAATTAGAGGTAAATAAATTGGGAATTGTGAGATAATTGGTATGAGGTACAATCATAATATCCCTCTCCAGTTTACACTTAAATAATTATCTTAAAACTTGATTAAAAGAACTAAAAATACTTGAATATTTCCTTGAATTTGAAATTTTGAATATTAATTCTAGCTAATTTTTATTCACATTACCCATTGACAAGTAAGCTGAATAATTTAGTATAATTATAATACATATCAGGAATAATACATATTAGACATTTTATGTAAATAATGTTTTGCAAACATTTACGATTTAATTAAATGTTAAGTAGGTATTACGTTTCATACAAAAATGGTTACATTTGCAACATACTCGTAAATCTGCCAAGTTTAGATATAAAAGAAATTATTCACTAATTCCGCTATACAAATAGAATAAATTAAAATGGCAACAACAGAGTTTGAAATTCTAGAAAGCATACTAGAAAAATACTCTTTCTAAAAACTACAAAAAAATAGACATACTCTATCAGTTTATAGAAATTGTAGAAATTGAATAGGTCAGTCATTAGGCTGGAATTGTAGATTCGTCTTTTGTGAAAGGATCTTATCAATAACGTCAACATTTAGTTTACATTCAAGATTTTCACACATCATTGATATAATTTTTATGTGGAAACCGAACTTGACCTTTCGCGAAATGTTTCGCGAAAATATTCTTTTATAGCGTTCAACTAATTAGTGATATTGATTGGGTCACTGTTCTACTTGAATCAAATATGAACGTAGCTTGCATTAAATTGAACAATTTCGTATACAATTAGTATGTTATTATTAAAAAACTACCAAAATAAAATTACTTAAATACTAGATTCTGGTTACACACAAAAGATAAAAAACGGATTGTAGAAATTATATAACTTCCACCATTTTTATATTTAATTTAAAAAATAATAATTTCAACGTGATTTTAACATCGATAATTTTGATTTTGATAAATTTTTTAAACATTGATAATATATAAGTTAATAACAATAACAGAAATATCAAGTTACAACAAGCTCTCCAGTAAGATGGATGAATTCGTCTAATTCTTTGTTGTTTCTGTTTTTTAATGTTAGTTTCAAATGCCGTATTTAAGGGGGAGGTTTAGCGGTTATAACCACCTCGCCCGAAATTATTTATCAATTAATAAAGTACAGGAAGTCCAGCTGTAGTAAAAAAAATTTTAAAAAGACAAAAACAATCTTTAAAACTAAAACAAAAACATTAAACTTGACCTGAAACTTCAGTTGGCACTTTAATTTTTTTAAATGTTTTTATTTTGTCGCCTTTAACATCACTGACGGTTTGAGATGGAACTTAAATTTTTTTATTTGTGTAGGTCTGCAAAGCCATAACTGCTTCTTTTAAGTAAAAGACCTCTAGAACCTCTCAGTACTATATACAGAAGAAATAAAAGCTGGAAGAGCCACGTCTGCCGTTTGTCTAATGCCCAAACCACCCAATCTTATGGGTAAAGAAACTTGTCTGAACGACGCGTCTTCCAATTTAATATTTAACAAGTTTTCCAAACGGAAACTCATTGCCAAAAATTTTATGTTGGCACAGGAATTTTTATGTATAAACTTTGCTTTTGCCGTTGTACGGAAGGTCCAGTAAAACTTGTATTTTGCCTCTCAATTTTGAGATTATCGTGACAAAATAAATTGATTTAATTTGTTAGTATACTAGTATTTTTATTAACAATTTGGATATGTCCATATTTTTGGACAAATTTAAAATTGTTGTAAAGGAATTTAAAAATAAAATTTAGAAGCAATAATTAATGAATTTGATTGGATAATGGTAGTTTGGATAATTTGATAATGCAGATAAAGATAAAAGTTCTCGCAATCTTGCCAGTATAAATTTTAAAATTTAAAAATTAATAACACAATTAAGGAAGAGCGGCAGACACACACTGCTTCATCGCCTATCAAGCCATCATACCACGCATATGTTTCTGACTCATAGTCGTCATCAGTGCCGCATATTTTGTTAAAAAACACTTAATTGTGTGCACTAAAATAGCTGTGGTCTAAAGAACATGCCGGACTTCTAATACGAACCACTAACACGCACCCGACCTTGTAATAAGTCGATTGTTTCGTTCGAAATGTGGCATGTTGCTCTGTCCTGTTGAAACCACGTCTCTTCCAGATCCATTTCATCCAATTGTGGCCACACAAAGTTTGTTAACATCTGACAGCTTCTCACTGCTCATTTTCAAAGAAATAAGGTTCAATGATGCCTCCGCACCACAAATCGCACCAATTAAACAGTAACTGTTTTTGGATACAAGTCACTCTCATGGACCATCTGTTGATTTGTTTCAGCCCAGTAACGGATATTATGCTTATTAACGAAGTTTATTAAAATTCGTGTAATGATCTGAACGTAGCTCGAACAGAGCTCCCACTTTGGTAATATAATTTTACGATTTGCAAACGTTCTTGCAGAGTCAGTCTTGCCATGATAAAATGGTGAGCCTTACTGAATGAAATACACTATGACAGACATCAATGTCATTTATAAGATGGCAGCAATACCTATCTAAAGTTATATCAGCCTTATTCGTAGACCCTTTATCAATATATCGTACAGTTAAATTATTTATAAATACATTTTTCATGTTTTTTAACGACAATTTATAACACTTAAAGATTCTTGTCCCCGGCAATGATGTAGTAATTTGAGAGGATATTGGGATGGAGGAGACGCCAAAATAAAACACAATTACTGATTGTCAACGTTTCGGTCAATAATTTGAACCATCTTCAGGACTTAAAAAATTACAAACATTACAAAAGGGAAAATATGGTTACGTTGGACAATATATGACGTAGTCTCTACACTCACCTCACAGTAGGATGGAAATTGTCTCGGCATAAAAGATTTACATAGTTTTGAGAATGAGCCGGAAGTTCACTTAGGCGCTGTTCGATTTTGACAGGATAACATTTTGTCTTCTTCCGAAGATGAAGATGTGTTAGCACTAATGTATCTCGCTAATATGCAGAGGGTTAGACGTTACTGAAGACAATAGATTTTTAAAAAAGTGAAGGATCTACATAATTATCCAGATCGTTTTCAAGAAGTATATAAGATGTCTCCACAATGTTTTAACTTCTTGGACCTCGCCCGGCCCTTGACCGCTCGCGCCCCTGCCCCGTCCTTCCTGTATGTTTTACAATAGGGCGCAGACGAGTAACCGTCGTGTCGGCGCCCTGTCTTTTCTGTATGTTTTGCATTGCGACGCTTCTATACATTTTATATGAAAAGACGCGGGAAAGACATATGTCTGCGCCCCGTCTGCGTCTTACGTCTTTTCTGTGTGTCCAGCGCCTTACAGTAACATCAACCAAGTCAAATAATAATTGTAAGTTTAAAAACATGAAAATTGTAGCGCTTAAGAACATGAGTACAACCATTAATGTCAAACATAAATTTTTTTTTAGTTTTTATTTAGTTATAAAAATTATAGGTGTCAAAGTTTCGAAATTTTATTTATCACACTGCGAACATTTTGATAAAAACATTTAATAAATTTACTCACTCTACCAATGTTTGATGATCCGGGTAAAGCAGCTGTACCAGCATGTGACACCACTATTGCGTCACAGACCCTGGGTCTTCCCAAAAATCCTGGACCTTAGGTCTCACATGTAAGTAACGCTTCACCAATACACCACTTGGCCAAATTGTTGGATCCATGGTTTTCTCAAAATTATGTAGGTACACTGTTATCTTAAAAGACGAATAATGTTGAGGGAATCGTGATATTATGGAGCTACATTCGACTTCTGAAAACCGCTTCTTTAATAAATTATCCGGAACTCTCGCCTCAACCCCCGGCGACAACCTAGATACGAATATAAAGGCTATTTTAGGTGCTGTTTGAATCCCCGTTTGCAGATCGCTGCAAATTACTATCTCACAGTTGTTTCCATCAAGTACTCTGGATTTTACTCTTTTCTTTTTCTTTCTTTCTTTCTTCTTTCAAGTACTCTTTTCTTTTTATTTTCTACATTAATCCATCCCGACTCTTGACTCCGCCCAGACAGGGTGGGTCTGGAAGCATTTACATCCTCGCTCAAACTCATATCAATTGTTGGTTGAGGCTTACTATTTAAAATATTCGCGGTCTTCGACCTGGTTCTTATACCATCTGATGTTTGATTAACTTGTTTTCCAATTTTTTCTGAATTTGCTCCACCTAGGGAAGCATCAACACTCGCTTCTTCTCCATTTAGTAACAAACCGACATCTCTTGAATCCGCCCAACTCATATTCAGACCATCAGCCCTTGAACGATTACTTTGTACAATGGTAGGAGGCTCATTTAGCTTATCGTTAATTATAGCTATTTTAGATGTTAGCGATTTAACCTCTTCTTGCAACTTACTTATTAAATTTCCTTGCTCTTTAATAACTTGAACACAACTAGATACCACATCATACATACTCGATTCCTTGTCACGCACACAACTCGATGTAAATTGAACCTTACTGATACATTGGTCACAAAACCATTTCAAATTGCCGTAGTTTAACAAACAATTTACCTCACTTTTCTTAACCGAAGCACAAATCATATGAAAGCACTTCCCACAACTATCTAAACATTTCACTTGCGGATTCTCCGAAGAAATCAAAATATTACAGACACCACAAATCAACTCGTTAGCATCCGCCATCTTGCATTCTACATACATTTAAATATGTACATAAACTTAATACATTAAAGTCTAGAAAAATCGGAATGTGCAAAATGCGTTTTTCGGTCGTTAACTTGAAGAAATTAAAAAAAAAATCGTACAAAATGAAATAAACTGCAACTTGCTAGTGATTTATTCTCAGTACGCATCTTTAATTTCATAACACTCTGGATATTATTGGGATTTGGGACATGGACACTCAAGAATTGATCACGCAAAGGTTCAAATAACACATGGATATTGTCTTTTTGAATTTTACTTACACTGATGATACCTTTAGTAGTTAACTTAACACACTTTGAAGTTTCTTAAAAGACATCAATATTGCATTATTTATAAAACAAATGATAGCTCATCTCTATCTATTCCGTAACGCACCTCTGATTGGTCAGCTCTTTACCAACTTAGAAACTGCCTTGTATACCAACTTAAAACTGCTTTATATGCCAACCTAAAAGATGCTTTGTAGCCGAAAAGAAAAATAGATTGGTCAACAACAAATTTAATAAAAATTTTATTTATAAAATATAACTTATTGTATCTATCTTTTAATATAATATTTCAGAACGCTGTTTTTCTGTCTCAAGAAATGTATAACCAAGGTACCAACCAAATAATTACATAGTGTAACAAAGAGATTACAACTAAAATAACAAATTATAATAATACAGAGATTCCATAGCTGGTTCAACTTCGACCTCATCAAGGAATATTTCCAGAAATAGAAAATTAAATTAAACGCGGGTAAGACCGAAACAATTGTTTTCTCCAAGAAAGCGCCCAAACCATCTCGTCTTCCAAAATTTGATTTTGGACGGCCATCTAATAATTTCCCAACCGCACATCAAATACCTGGGAGTCACTACGGACTCCAGGCTAAATTTTGACGCGCATCTAAAATTACAACGACAGCTAGCCTACGGATCAAAATTTATCCCCTCCTGAAAGGTGGGCAGATGAGTTGTGAAAACAAGCGTACGCTATACAAAACCGTACTAAGACCGGTACTAACTTACGCTTGTCCTGCATGGGCGCGGGTATTTTTAAAACACAACTGAAGCCCCTAAGGTATTTCAAAACCGCTGTCTACGCCTCGTCACAGGGGCAGAAACGCACCCTTAACTACCATCCACGACAACGTCTAAGTGGAATTCCTCGGAAACCCCATCACGAGACTCTTAGCGCTTATTGGTCTCGTTCTCGTCCGATCACGGAAGTCAAGCAATGTTGGGCGCTGTTAGTACTTAAATGGGTGACCGTTTGAGAACATCGCGTGCCGTTCTCCAATTTTTTGTTATATGATGTATAGATTTTACGATTTCTTGATGTAAGTATAGATTTTTACGATTTCTTGATTCATAGTAGAACAAGTAACATTTTAACTGAAAGGCAGATAAAATAGCACAAGTAATACAAGTGCCTTATTTTTACTGAAGTTACTACTAAAATTGTGAAGTACGTTTAATTTGTTGTAAAATAAATATTGCCAAATAATATAATTTATAATTGGACCAATACTGTCAAGAAATCCTTCATCAGCCTTTTTAGTCCACTCCTGCATCATCGGCCTCTTTCTCTTTCAAGAAAGGTTCCGTCATTAAGACCCCACGGCTACCTAAACCGGATTGGGGAATGCCTGTAACCCTGTTTTTTAATAGTTGACGGTGGCAATCATCAACCCAGGACCCAATCAAGAAATTGTATTGTGTAATATACGTCTAAAATTATGAAGGTCTCTTATCCGTCTACTACTGATTATGATTTTTTAACTAGTTAGTCTATTCTCTAGCTCGTTAGTCTGTTCATATGCGTCTGTGGTAGTCAGATATCGAATAAGATCCTAATAATTGTTTCTAAGGTAGACGTTATAGACACGCTCAAAGCTGCAAGACAAAGAAATCGATAAATTAGTTCGACTTTTAAGGTTTTTTTGTAATTTGTAAGTACAAAAATAATTTCTATATTTGTAATAATTTTATAATTTTTACTTTGTAATTTTTAAAAATTTAATAGTCAAAAGCTAATTTCAAGCGCAATAGCAAGCAAGCAAGCAAGCAATATGATTCGCTTATCATGCACATTTCGATCAACAATAAAATTGGACGGCGTTATTAATACAAAATTTATTAAAATTGAGATTATTGGATAATTTGAGAAATTTAAAGATTTAAAAATAGGATTAATAATAAAAAATTAAAATTGAATTTAACAATGGAGTCTCATGTTCAATAAAAATGGTTGGCCCGAATGCAAATTAATATATTTTTGACAATTAATTATTTTATACTTTGAGAGCTACGGGATTGATGCAATTTTGTAGTTATTTTAAACAAATATTTATTTAAAATTATTCAATATGGAAAAGAAAATTGGCTTAAATCAATTCAAAATGCCCCAGAGAAAAAGTACATATAAATCCGTTCCTTAATAATTATAAATTAATAAATTCTTTGTTTCAAAAATAATTGTTCAACTTTAAATTATTAATAAATATCTAATGACTATGACTTTCAAAAATATAGAAACAATTTGCGGAATAATTTCGTGTATTTCTTATGTACGTAATAAATTATAGGATTTCTAAGTAAAATGATGTAGGCTGTGGTTTTTCAAATAATTTTATTAATCACATACAACTTAATGGTTTTATTAAATACTATGAGAAAAGCAAACTAAAAGTTCTCAAGTAAAATTGAAAACTAGGCCAAATCAAAGAACAATTCACATTTTACATACCAAGTTGCAACTTATTATTAATTTTATTATAGCAATATTAAAAATGCAAAAATGCTATTGTGTAAAAACAATAGTAATGCATATAGGTACTATAATACAGCTCATAAATTATTATTGAGAGTTTTTGACTATATATCAGGGGTGACCAAGCTCGTTGATAGTCCGGGCCATTTTTCAAAATTTGAAATTTTTTGCAAGCCGAAAAATTTAAAAGACATTTTGAAACACATTATAACCTATCTTGTCTTAATATTTTCCAATGGAGAAACATAAAAAAAACAAGTAGGCTAAACCAAGTAAAATAAATTTACTTGTTTTAAAATTTTCGTCTACGACTGAGTGGAGAAATATATGCCTTCTCGCTACCTCAAACGGGAAGCAAGAATCGAGGTTCTATAGTCACAGGAAAAAATTAGTATACTAGATGAAAATAATTTGGTACTTAGAAATAAAAAACAAAAAAGACAAATTCTCGAATTTAAATGCGAGCACTGATAAATCGCTCAGTCGATAAGCTAAAATAAAATAAAATAAGCTAAGATAAAATTATCACAAATTTCTTCGCATTGTGGATTTTCAAATATTAAATAAAAAATAATTTTAAAACTTTTAAATAAATCAAACAATGAATGATATTAAAATAAAAAGAACTTATCTTACATTTCTCCTTGCAATCTTCGAAGAAAACCACCAAATTGAATAATTCAAGAAAAACAAATTATTTCCAAAATCCGTGGTAACACGATTCTTCACAGGAAAATTTTCATAGAAGATTCACCAAAAATCTTTTCAAAAACTTTCGCACCTGTAAAAATCGCAGCCAAACGCTCTCGATTCTTTTCAAAAAGCCGCTCTCCTCGATTTTTTCCCTTCTCCCTGCACAAACGCCTTCGTTCGTCGTCTTCAAAAATATACGAGGCGCTGCCAGAAAATCTAACGAATTTAAAAATTCGTTACAACATACGGAACGATAATAATGTTTTAAAATATAATAGCACAAAAATGAAAAGAGAACTAGGGTACATTTATCGAGAGCCACAAATAATCCTTCAAAGAGCCGCATGTGGCTCGCGAGCCGCAGGTTGGCCACCCCTGATATATATCAAAACTGAATAGTTTTGTTTATAAACAATAAATAAAAAATAAAGTACACTTATAGCCAATTTCATAATGAAAACGTTAATGTCCGCTTAACTAAAAGATTGCTTTGCGTAACGAGAGACTTAAAATCTCGGTTAAAATATTGCATTTCATAATGATTTTAAAACTACTGTTAAGTAATTGTGCTGTTAGAACTACAGATGATATAATTGAACTAAAAACTATAAAATGTAATTCATGGACTCTTTAAATGAACAAACGAATGAATAAATATTAACTAAGAGGTCTGTGGAATAACGTCAAAATCAATGCGCTTGTGTCATTTTAGGGTAAAACACGCAGTATAACACACAAACTTCAAATAAACGTTGGTTATGTTTAACAGGCCTCTTAAGTATTTAATGCGCCAAAATCGACGACTTAAGTTAAAATTCCATTAACTATCAGGTCGTCGTTAAAATTGATTATGAAATTCATTTTTGTTTTAAGTCGCCTTTTAACTTTAAGAGCCCTGTTAACTTTTATTATGAAATTGGCCCTAATTGTTTTAACAAATTATATTGTTTCAGGATAAACAAATTTTGGAGTTTTTTAGCGGGTCTATATTGTATGTTTTACCAAATCAAACAGTTGACTTTTAACCCAACATGTAGCTTCTTCGTTAACCTATAATCACAGGAATCCCTTGGTTGTGAGTTTCAATTTACAAGAGCTCGGAGTTGCTCGTTTAAAAGTTTCAACAAAATTATATTTTCTTTAGTGACAGTCAATACTGCTTGTTATTTTTTACTGCGTATTTAGTATTATAACTCTACAGTTTGAACACCCCATTGCAAACAACAATAAACTTTACACGTATTTGACAGTCACAAAACTGGTAAAATAATGGTAAAAACGGTAAAAAAAAATGAATTTTTGGAAAAAGTATAATGTCGTGAATTTATTGGCAGCCTGATCAGATTTAGATAACCTTAATAATCTAACAAAATAGTGTTTTTATCTATTTATATCAAATCGTTTGTGCGTTTGTTAGGCCTAGGTAAACTCGGACACCACAAGAGGTTGAGAAGCCATATTTGCACCACAGCACAGGTTAGATATATTATGCAGAATGCATATCTATTTTTTAGCCCAGATTGGTCGCGTACTCATTGAGTTCGCATATTATGTCGGATTATTTATCACAAATTGTCGTATATAATATACCAAGAGCTGGGCATATTTCCGATAATTTGTTCAAACTGTCAAACAAGTGTTTGTTGCGCGAAAACTGCCCAAGTACTTGCGCGCGGGCAGTTATCTAAAGGTTGGTTTATGCAAAACGCCGACGCACGCACCGCACGCACTGCACGCATGAAACGCCCCGCACGAAACGCCGCACAAAAATATTGGTTTATGCAGTTCGAATGCGTTTGATGCGTTCTAGTGAGTTTTCTGGTTACAAATTAGAATAATTTCACATTACGGCAGATGGCGCGAATATTATTTTATTTCATTATTTAAAATTTTTTTAAATCAAATAATTAAATATTATTATTTCTAATAAATCAGAAAGATGGACTGGTTTCTTTTGTAGGTATTTTTGACCTAAAATATGGTGAGCATGAAAGTTAAGTTTTAGGGTCGATAATTTTTCATCGTGCTATTATTAGATATTTCCAGAAAATATCACAATAATGAAAAATAAATTAAAAATTAAATATCAATTATAAGCTAAGGTAACAATTATAATTGATATTTTTATTTTTAATTTATTATTGATATCTAATAATTTTAATTTTAGAAAAATAAATTAGTAAAATAAAATGAGGAACAAAAATTTAATTTACATCATCTGCAAAAATAAGATTTATAATAAATTACTATCGTAATTTTAAATTTAAAAAAATTGTACCACAACAATAATATAACTTGAAAAGTTCCTAGCGTTACGCGCTGCAATGAAAACCAAAGATAAAATAAATTTCGAGGTTATGCACGCACGTCACGCGCGTCAGCGACGTGCATAAACGCTACTACAGAAATTCAATGTTTCAACTTTATTTGCTTGCGTGCAGTGCGTGCGGTGCGTGCGTCGGCGTCTTGCATAAACCAACCTTAAGGGTAACAAACACGCGTGTAGGCAGCGCAAACAAATTGTCTCAGAAATATGCCCAGCTCGAGGTATATTAGGAAATACTATCGCTTGAACGAGTATTTAAAAAAAAATTTAGTAAAATTTTTTGCGCACGATTGATCTGAAATTTTGCATGTGTTTTCGTACCGATAATTCACACTGGGGGTGAGTACGAGGCGAGGGGGGACAATTTTTTGGCTCAGTTTTTCGATATCTAGCGCCGTTCTTGAGTTATTGCTAATTCAAAAATTTTCAATCAAAATGCGAACAATTTTTTTTGTAAATGTTAGGTTGCAATGAGAGAAACAAATGAATTAATTCAAATGTCATTAATTAATTTGTCGCAGCCATTTTGCAATTTAAGCATTGTGCGTTGAAAAATAATATAGTAGTATAGTTATACGTAAGTAATTTAAAATGAATTCACGTTTTGGTTACGAATCGCTCCAAGAAATAAACGAGGAAATTATTAAAATTATTCCGATTAATACTGTGCGATCCAAAAACTCGGTTTGGACACAATTTCAAAAATTTTGTGGTGAAAGGAGCTAAGATGTTAGCACCAAGGCTTTATCTGTGGAAAAGCTGGGAGAGATTTTATTGAACTGCAGATACAATACGCGTAAAGCAGATGGATGACATTACAAGGAGTTGGTGGTTAAATTAATATGGAATTCTGTTGCAAAGCAAATTCAGGAATTATACTATAATACGTTTAATATAACTATTGAACCATTTACAGACATAGCATTCAAAGCTGCCAGAGCAGCTCGCGATTCACTACGAAGAAAGTTGCAGTTAGAACCGAAATTTAGAAAAACAAGCTAATTGTTCAAATGTGCAATTCATATAATAAATTTGTAATGTTCTAGTTTTGTTTCAGTAATTTATTTGTTTGAAAATAAATACATCTCAATAAGTGTAACGTTTTATTTACTATTTCACATAATAATCTTGTATTTAAAATGTCACTTGTCATTTTTGTAATCTAGATTATAAAAGTATTAATGTATCTGCACTTGTTTCGGGGGAGATTTCGCGATAGTCTCCCTAAGGCGATTTCCGTTTTTCAAATTTATGCTAAATTCGATGCTGATTGGTCGTTATTGTGTCAATCCAATATGTCAATTGGTTGATGTTGGTCACATGACACGTGAGTGCGATAGTCTATTATATCAAATAATATAAAAATGACAAAATGTCAACTAAGGATTTCGACCTATACGAAAAATAGTATATTACTGGCCGAGCATAAAATTCTCTATTATATCAAATATAAAATATATTGTTTAAATCACATATTAAAATCACAATTAAATCACAATTTCTGGAACTGCACTAATAATAACCTAAATGGCAATTATTTGTTTAATTACTGCGTAACTAACAACATTGAAATAAAATATCCACCTACACACACCAACTATCCAGCCAACAACAATTCTCCATCAACAATAGATATTTTACTAGTTAAAAATATGACAAATATATCAGAATCACTCTCTTTACCGGAATTAAGCTCTGATCACAATCCGGTAGAATTTTTTCTCAAAAACCAAAATGCACAACATCACATGCGCAAAATTACCAGCTTTAAAAATACAAACTGGAACACTTTCAGAAAGCAACTGGATCAGCTCAAAATAATGAACTCAAATATCAATTCTATTTCAAGTTTGAACAACGAAGTAAAAAACTTAACTGAAAACATCAACAAGGCAAAAAAAGACAACACAGAAACTTTCAATGTGGACCATTACAAGAATCCCCTCCCTAAAGACATAACTGAGTACATAAGAATTAGGAAAAGACACCGAAAACTCTGGCAAGAATCAGGCAATATAAATCATAAAAATTACATGGACGAATTAACATCTTTAATTAAAATAAAAATAGTGACCTATAAAAATCATCGATGGACAGAATCATTGTCAACATTAACGCCACGAAATAATAGCCTGTGGAAATTCACTAAAAATCTGAAAAAATCTTACAAACCTATTCCAGTTTTGAAAACAAATAACGACTTATTAGCAATGACTGACGAAGCCAAGTCTGAAGCATTGGTGAATGTTTTTCAAAACATTCACAACAAAAATGAAACACCAGACGACGTTAATCAAGTTGAAATTAAAAATTATGTTGAAAACTTTGTAAAAACACCACATCATATCAACAAGTACAAATTGGCGAAATTACTGACGACTCCAGCGGAAATTGTGACTAATATCAAAACCTTACCAAATCGAAAGGCTCCAGGACTAGATGGTATTGAAAATATAATTTTAAAACAACTATCTAAAAAGGCAGTAGTTCAACTATGCTACATTATCAACGCAATATTAAAACTTCGTTACTTTCCGGAATGCTGGAAACAAGGTATTGTAGTACCGATCTTAAAACCAAATAAAATCCCAACCGATCCAAAAAGCTACAGACCAATTACCTTATTAAACTCAATGGCTAAATTGACGGAAAAGATAATACTGAATCGAATCCAGAGAGAAGAACAAAAATTAAAAATTACTAGCATATTTCAATTCGACTTCACTTCAGGTCACATTTTAACACAAAATTTTAACAAAGATAAAGTCACCACTATGGCTTTGTTAGACATTCAAAAAGCTTTCGATAAAGTCTGGATTGATGGCTTGTTATTTAAATTAATCAGTTATGGATTTTCACCGCAATTAATACAATTAATTCACTCTTATTTAACGTCGCGCACAATAGCTGTCAAAATAAACAATTCAAAATCGTCAATAAAACGCATCTTAGCCGGTGTACCACAAGGATCGGTATTGGGACCAAAATTATTTAATTTGTTCATCAACGATATCCCAGAATTTCAAAAAACAAATATGGCACTCTATGCTGACGATACTGCCATTTATGCGCAATCGTTCACTGCACCAGTAGCAAACAAACAAGTACAAATACACATGAGCCAACTGGAAAACTATTACAAAAAATGGAAAATCAAACTGAATCCTGATAAAACCGAATATATCGTTTTTGCCAGAAAATTCAAAAATAAAAAAATTTTTGAACCACTACGAGTAGATGGACACAAGATTACCCCAACAAAAAATGTTAAATATTTAGGCATCACGTTAGATTCTAGACTGAACTACAGAAGTCATTTACAAAAAAGAAAACAACTAGCATACGCAACTTTAATCCGGTTATATTCATTACTGAAAAGCACTGCAATGACACCACCAAATAAACTAATGCTATATAAAACCATTTTAAGACCGATAATTACGTATGCCGCCCCGGTTTGGTGCAACATCTCAAAAACAGCAATACAACTGCTACAATGCTATCAAAACAAGTGCTTAAGGCTAGTTACGGGAATGGATAAGTTCACCAGAATAGAAACATTCAGGTATATTATGTATCATAACCTTTAAAAATAACAGTAAACCTTTATGTTATAATCAAGTTTCAAAATAGAGTAAAGCGAGAAACATTATTATAGCTAACATGTGTCAGAAAGAGAAAGTAATATTTTTATTTTCGGATCAAAACGCGGTTCATCAATTTTTTATTTCATAACTGTCACTGTTATAATAACTTTTGTGATACATAATAGGCCTGAATGCATGAAGTTACCAACATGGAATATTTATATGACCACGTAATTCGCATTTCCCAAAAGTTTTATACCAAACAACTCAAGAAAAGAAAATTAACAAAAAACATAACAAATTTAAATACAACAATACGCCGTTCAAAATAAAACATAAATTACCTTACCAGAACCTACCTATTTTTTATGAATAACCACTGTAAAATAATACAGAAATGATTTTTGTAAATATTGTATATAATTTTAGTCAAGTTGTAAATATTAGTTATGGATTATGTATATGTATGTAGAATAATATAAATTGTGTTGTATATAGGTACATACGTATATATACCATAAAAATTCAAATTACCAAAAACAGGTTTTTTAAAAAAATTTTCCTGTACAATTATCAAAAAAGTAATTAGGTACCGCTAATAACAATGTATGTAATATTCCAAACAATTTTTGCTAAGTTTAAAAAAAAACATTAAACTGTCTTTAGAGATAAACTTTTGTAGGAGCGCTTATACTTTTCTCATGTATTGCTAAGTTTTGTATTAATACATGTATTAATACAAAATAATTTCTGTAACTTAAACGTAAATAAATATCTTGTAAATAAATAAATAAATACGTGCTTAAATTATAAATAAATCGTTTAGAGATTGTGGTTCGAACCTCACGCCGGACAAATTTTTTTATAATACAAATGATTTGACATGCAGAACTCTCTGGCTCATTGGCAGAACATGCCAATGTCTCTGTGCGATTTTGAAATGTCATTATTAGACATAAAAATAAGTTGAAAGCTGGAACCTAATCTTTTAATAAAATAAAAAAATATGTAATATACAAAATATAATTTATTTAAAATTTAAAATTTATTCAAATTTGGGCAGGACAACGTCTGTCGGGTCAGCGAGTGTACGTATAAAGCTTATATTTTAATATAAAGAAAATAAAAAATTATTAAAATTAGCATATCCCGGTGTCTCAAAACCTATAAATATAAAAACAAAAAAAAAAGTTTTCACTTAGAATGTTTAATTACTGGATAGATGACAGAATATAATGTGACATTTAGCACTCCCTAAACATAAACATTAAACCAAAAATTTTAAACTAAAACATTAAAGGGATTCAGAAACAGAAAAAGAACAATTCCTAACGTTCTTCATAGGTTCACATCAACAAAATCTACTATTTTTGCCAGTTATTTCAAAACTTTGTCTCAACGAGGGCACCTCTAAATATAAATATTTAATTTAATCAAATTCATTTCTATATATTATTAATTTTCATAAAGTGCATCTGTATAGTTTTTGAGTAAAATTGTAAATTATAAATAACTTGCCCCATTTTTACAAAACTGAACGTTTAATTTATGTCAAACATAATATTCTATAAAACATTAAATTTCATGACATTTGATGTCGCGGTTCAATCTGTGCGATTGATACTATTTTTTTCATACTACCCCAACCACATACACACTCACATACTGACACACTGCCATCCAAACTAAAATTTATCAAAATCCTACCAGGGTATAAGGAACATTTTAATACAAAAGTTTTGATTTTAAATTTATGAAGGGATTACAATACTTTTTCTAGTACTAATCTATATATACGTATGAGGAAGTAAAATTGAGCGAAAATGTTAAAGTAAACAAATTATAGTGTTCTTTTAGATTATGTTTGAAAATTTAATACCAATCTAAAATTCAGTACCAAATGGACCAATCAAGTTGCTTATCTTATCAATCAAAAATCCTGAATTTTAAATTGGTAATAGTAAATGAACGAACTAATCAGAAGTGCGAAAGGCAATAAGTACTATCAGAGATCAGAGATTTTGCCAATCACTCATTAAAAACTCATGTTTTTGTGAAATCAGAATAAAGATTGTTAACAGTGGCAGTAGGTCCGCCAGATTACTGCTTACACCATTACCCAACGCAAATCTGTTGAAGTCGATCAGCTCCGGATGAAGGCTGGAAACCTGCTTAACAAAAATGGTTTTTTTTCAAATAATTTCGGTTCAATTGTTAAAAAGCAGTGGTGGTCTAATCCGACCTGAAGTGATGATTCCAAATCCGACCATTTATTATTATTATAATAAAAAATATTTTATTACTAAACTAAACTAAACAGTTCTTTAAGTGATACGAAAAAAGAATTTAAAAATGTTTTAGTTTATTAAATTATTTTAATGAAAGAACTAAATAACTTTGATGAAATAATTTTAGCTATTTTACCTGTGCAATATAAAAGGAGTTTTTCGTTGTTCCCTCTGCTTGAATCAAATTGCTTTTAGATTACGATTTTGTAGGAAAAGAAATTACCTATCGAATTAGTATAATAGTGAAAATTACTTAGATAATTAGGTACAAATTTTTATTTATTTATAGGAGTATGATAATATAAAACATAATGCATCAATTTATATTGTAAACATAAAAACTAATTAATTAATATTAAGATAGTATATGTACATTTACACAATATATAAAACTATAACATACGAGTACATGTGTAGGTAAATAATACCTCTAGTCGCCTTCAGTTAAAATTTCTCGCTAAAAAAATAGTTGATAAATTAAAGCTGATGAGTGCAATTTATTAAAACAGTTTAAGTTTGTTTAGAAATTAATTAATAAGTTTGTAATTAATCAATAATAACCACAACCATGGATTGGTGTGATCGCTGGTTAAGTTACAAAGCGGAAATTCTAGGTTCGAATCTCGGACTTGACAGAATTTCTTAGCTCAGCCTTCCGGTGTGCATCAATACGTTGTGGCCTCAACATTGGAGGTAGCATCGGTTTGCTGTCCACATTTAATCCTAAATTCCTAATCAAACATGAAAGAGTGAAATTTATTGTAAAAGTTCTTCGAGCAACTTAACTGAAACTAACTATGTATCCTCCTATAACGCGATTAATTCGTTAATTCGGTTAATTTGAAAACCACATAATAAAAAATTCAGAATTGGCATTACAAATTACGGGGTCGGGTAAATTCCGATTTATAATGCTAATTCCAGATTTCTTATAATGTAGTTTTCATATAATGCGCTAAGAGTTAACCGCGTTATAGGGGGGTTGACTGTATATTATTTATTATAATTAATTATCAAGATAATGTGAAAATTAACTTGAAAATAATTATTATGCTTTTACTTATTAATTTTTAATATTTTGATAAGGTTTTATAGGTTTGAATTGTAAATGAAAATCTCCGTCATGCAAAATCACAATGCCTCTTGTTAAAACTTTTAATGGAATTGGTGTTTTTTCTGTAGGTATTACTTCAAAGTTTCTTATAATTTTAAGTATAGCCATTCTGGTACTTAAAGATCCAAACTTTTCACCTGAAAACAAAATGCATTATTTTATGTAATTCGATAAATTAACTAAATAGGTTGTGAATGAAAGAGGTATACGGTTTGGCGGTAGCCTCCAGTATTATAGTATACAGTAGCATTTAATAAATTGAATTTAATTTTGTGTGCGTAATTTGATTTGTTTGGTTTTGGATGGTATCAAAATTTGCAAAGAATGGTTTTTGATTTTGGTGAAATTGAATATTTTGAGATTTGTTTGGATGATTGGATTGAAGATTGAATATTGAAAAAACCGTTATAGAGTTCAGCTTTTCGAGATGGTAATTAAATTGAATTTGAATGATAAATTAAAATTTCAAGTTCAAGCTATGGAAGATAAGTAGGATATCGTCAGGGTATGGTCGAGTTATCTTTTAAATTGGTTTTCCCATTTATATTGAAATTTATTTTGTTAGAAATTAAATCAAAGAAATTCTAAATCTTTAAATTTGAAAACATAATTATCACCGCATTTGATTTGCTTTATTCTCAACGGCTAAATTGTTTTTGAACCTACACCTAAAAAGTCTTCATTATTCTTCATCAATAATTGGGTAAATAACACTTTTTTTCCAATCTTTTGTTTTTAAATTTACTTTCCATAAAAAATATCAAAAAATTATTTTAAAACGGCATTACTTATAGATTTTCAAGTTTCAAAAATAAATAGTCATTTTTAACAATGTAGTTCAATTTTTTTCAATTTTTTTTGTAAAGAACTGTTACCAATTTAACAAATTTTAAGTTTAGACCCATCGTGGGTAAATGATGAAATCTATATTTTTTCGAATTAAACATTTTTTTTTATTTTAAAATATTAAATTTTTTTTTATTAAAAAATAATTTTTTTAAATTTTGTTTTAAAACGAATTTTCATAAAAAAAAATATCGAAAGTATTTTAAAAACGACATTCCTATTAGATTTTCAAGTTTCAAAAATAAAACACCATTTTTAACAATGTATGTGTATGTACTGTATACACTGTATGTACTGATCGATTTTCTTCAAAATTTTTTGTAAAAACTGTTATTAATTTAACAAATTTTAAGCCTAATCTCATATAGGGCAAACGATGGATTCTATTTGTTTTGTAGCATTTTCAATTTTTGGTTATAACCGTGTTGAAAACAAATAATGCTACCAATTTTTTTTCAGGGTTAACAGAAACTACTGTTGTAATTTTTTCAAATCTGTTAATTATTCAATGAAAGACGACCGATAATTTTTATTTACAGATATCGCAATATATTATTATCATTAATTTATTAATTGTTATTTGATTATTTTTCAGTTGATTTCCAATCAAAAAATCCTATTTTAAAAGTAATGTAATTTTCCGTAATTTTTCAAAAATTTATTTCTCTTGAATGATTTGATAAAAGAAGCTAAAAACAATAATGGAGACTAGGCTCAACTAGTACTAAAAGAACAAAAATTTTCAGTAAAATCCGAGATGCAAAACTAAATAGTATCCGATTTGGCGTGGAATGCCCCATATGTACATCTGTACCTTAGAACCAAAGTGTGTTAATTCCAATTTTTTAAAAATCACTTTTTGGACGATTCTTATATAATTTTTCCCTCTCTATTCAACAGTATACTTTTTTTAATCTTTGGATAAATAATAATAAAAGATATAGCTGATTATAAACTGTGTTAAGTGAGTATAACTTAACCTTCTTGCATTTTGAACCATACGCTATTAAGTCCATTTAATACGGTTTGGCTTGAAATTCTCTAAATATTATGTAGTTAGTTACTTTATTTTCTCTATTTACTCTATACATAAATGATTACCGTGGGTAAAATTTTTCATTTCAAACGGTTCATATTAAATAGAATCATTATGAGTACTGATTCCCAATCACAAAGTATTGGTAAAAAAATATCGTTTCAAAATGTCATGAACCAAAAACTAACACTTTACGCCCTATATACAAAAATAACTCTTATTTAGCTCTCCCAATTATTCTAAGGTACAGCCATACATATATCGCCAGATAAACGAGGTAAAAAAATCCAGGTTTATCACACAAACAATGATATCAGCTACAAAGACACGTTCTTTTTTGTCGCCTTTACAACTTGATTTGATAACCACATCAGTGGATTGGTGGATCGCTGGTTGAGTTATAGCGCGGAAATACTGGGTTCGAATCTCGGACTTGACAGAATTTCTTAGCTCGGCCTTCTGGTGTGCATCAACACCTTGTGAATTTAAGAATTAGTTCTATAATTACATAAGTCTGACCAATTGACAGAACGTCAGGTCAAAAAAACTTGATTTGATGCATTTTTACATCTAGTACTCTTGATTTTTTGTCTTCTTAACAAGAAAATAGCAACAAAAAGCGAAATTTTTTTAGAACCAACATTTTTAGTTAAAGCAAAAAGTTATGCGTTAGTTCAGCAAAGTATGTCCTGCTGAGAAACAAAAAACATATTTTAGAGAGTGTTGTTTTGGAGGCTATGTAAACATCGCATAACTTTCCCCATTTATTTCGTCAAAATGCAAAAAAATGAGGTTATGTCGTTTGCTTAAACATTTCATCCATGTCAAACAAATTGAATAAAACAGTAAAAAAAACTTTAACTTTTTTTATTTTGTTTATCATTTCCATAATTTTCAACCGTTCTTCACCATTTTTAGCTGGCCTCTAAGTTTAGTTATGATGCACGTTTATGTCAAATTTCATGACATTTGGTTGCGCGGTTAAACCTGTGCGATTGATACTCTTTATTTATGTGTACCACATACTGACATACGAATATCCAATTAAAATTTATCACAATCTTATCAAAGCATGATAAGGAACATTTTAATACCAAAATTTCGATTTTTGATTTTTGGGTGGATTACAATACTTTTCCTTAACATACGTTAATACGTATTGGGGAAAGTAATAGTTGTAGTGATGTTGATCTGTTAATTATTTTGTCAAATTTATTACAGTACAAAACTAAGTCTTTTCACTACATGGTGTCACTGGCTAGAGCAGAACCGTACTTTAAAACTTAATCATGTTGAGGTGGAAATGCAAAGTTAATGTTGGCCAAATAAAAAAAATAAAATAAATCAATTTTTAAGTTTATCGGTTCAGGTAAATATATTCTAATCATTATAATATTATTAAGAAAAATTTGATTACCCACTTTTGCAAAGATTTTCATGTTTATAACTTTCATTTTTGAAGAAATAAAAGATTATAATTTTGTTGCACGAAGCAACAAAGTAATTACAATTTGTGTTTTTATAAACGTTTCTAATGCAAACAAATAAATAATATTTTTGAAGTCCTTGGAATTTTTTGGTTGTAAATTTAAGAATTTGATTTCTGTAAATATTTGAAACCTTAAGATTATTTTTATAAAATAAAGTTTTATAAATAATATAATATGTAATATTTTTTATTATTATCCGTATTATCCGAGATAAAAATGTAATAATTACTTTACAATTTGTTCAAGTTGAAAGGTTAACGGCAATTTGGAAAGCAAAATATACCAATTAATGAAAAATACTCAATTAAAATACAAAATTGTTAATCAAATTTAATTAGATTAGAATTATTCTTAAAAATGCCACTTTGATGTTTTAACAGATGTATTCATTTTTGACCTTGCTGATTTAAATAGTACATACATTGTTTGATTAGCAGAAAAGTGGATTATTTTATATCGAGATTGTAGATTTGACGGGCGAGTGGAGCTATTAACCTTGCGCTTGACTGCTTATTTTCGCTAACGTCGCGTCGTCTGACCTGTGGGTCTTTTACAGACAGCACTCGTTTTCTAGTTAAATAATAAGTTTCTCGCGGTATACATATTAATATTATATTCCTATTATATCACATCTAGACATTATATGCAGAGCAGTTGTACATTTGTAATGCCTTATGACCTTTTTTTTTTTGGAAATTAAAAAATAAATTGTAACTCTGTTCAATTTTTGAATAATATAATTCATAATATAGCAATGCATAGAAGAAGAAAAAAACCCGATCACATTTAGATTATTATGGAATTACTCTTAAAAAAATATATATATATCAACAATGTTAGCTGAAAAACTATACTTATTTTGAAACTGAAAGTTGCATTATTTCAAGTATTAACTCTATGTATGCAATGTTTGGTGGAAAAAAAATTTCACACATAATAAAAATCAACAACACAGCAAATAAAAAACTTAACAACAAAAGCTTCTACTAAAGCAGTCTGACCTGTGGGTCGTTTAAATTTTTTTTTGCAGGTATGAACCCTGTTTAGTAACTTCTTTTTTTAGAGAGAACAGTTAAACTTTTCTACTAGTCCATTTAAAATTTACATACATCTAAAATTTCAACTGTGCCTTAAGAGCCCCAGAGGTAAATTGCAGGGTTAAACTAAACTTGTCGCTTGGTTAGCACAAAAATACTAATTATTAAAGTTGAATCTATGATTAAAATTATAATCATAACAACAATTAAAACCCATTGTAGCTATATTGTTTAATAATTATTATAATCTGGATTAAATTTTAAATTTCTTTTGCAAAAAACCCAACATAAATAAACTGAATTTGCATGTCTGCCAAACTTTAGCTTCAACGAAGCGATTTTGTTATTATTTTCAAAACAATAAGTACATTATGGATACAAATTTTCATTATCAACATTGAATGTTTTTAAAAACGTTATTGACCACTTGCTCCAGTCGCAACCAAAATACTGTTATATTGAACTGTAGTCAGGAATCCCCACTATTTCTTATTTAATAAAATTAATAAAATTTTAATTATGAAATATTAGTGAAATATGAGTTTGAGCGCACAATACTGTGCACTTTAGTATTAATTTATTAACGTACTATTATTATTGAATTACCTGGGCAATTTCTTGGACCGACTCCGAAGGGCATGTATAAGTAGCTAGTCATAGAATTTATATTTTCTTCTAAAAATCTTTCTGGAATAAATTTTTCAGGTTCAGGAAAATACTCGGGATCCATTTGAAGTCCGTATAATGAAATAAATATCGGTACTCCTTTAGGAATTTTTACATCGGTTCCTGGGAGTTGATAATCTTTGGTACATCGTCTATCCAAATATGGTAGAACTGGATGTTTACGTAATGTTTCTAAGTTTATAATAAAGAAAATTCTTAAAAGATTTAATTAAAATTACATTTAGAATGAGTAGATACCTTTAACAACCAGATCTAAATATTTAATTTTTTGCATGTTTTCGTAGGAACAGTCATCGTCTGTTACATACTCATTGATTTCTTGCCTCAAACGATTTTGAACTTCTGGATTAATACTTAACTCATAGATGGCCAACATGATGGTAATTTCAATTGTTTCCATTCCAGCAAATAAATATTGAGCAGCTTGAGCGATGAGTTGTTCATCAGCTAAATGATAAAATTTAGTTTTTCACGAAAATTACTTAATTGAGATAAACTTACCAACTTTCTCAGACGAATTTTCTTGTTTCCTTTTAATTTTTATCAACAAATCTATTAAGTCACCTCTCTGACTATCTGATTTTTCACGTTCTTCCAGCATTCTCCAAAATATTTTACCAATATAGTCGCCAGCACTGCGTTCAACAAACGTAAAACCAAATAGATTTACTAAAAATGGGGCAAAAAAGCAACAACCTCTTTCAATCGATCTCATCCACCCGGAAGAAGAAATTTTTTGAATCATTAATCGAAATTCATTTTCTTCATTTTCAAGAGTTCCGGCATCAATTCCAAATGCACACGAAGCAATAACGTCCGTTGCATAACAGCCAATAAAAACACTTAACTCGGGTGACTTTTTGTTATGAATATATTGTACTAATTTATTGCCTACTGTTTCCATAAGAAGATACATTTGTTTGATTTTTCCACTGGAAAACGCCGGCGACATATTTGTTCTCAAAATTCTCCAATCTGGATTGTTTATTACAAACAAAAAGTTCTTTCCTATAGTATCGGTTCGAGTACATGTTGTTACAGATCTATCGCTAAAATGCTCAAAATCTTTTACTAACACTGATTTTACAACCTCGGGAGATCTTATTAGTAAGAAAGGTTGATCAAATGCAAAATATCCAACATATGTAGAATCCGCGCTGTTGTAAAGCTTTTGACAAAACTGTCCGATTGTTTCTTGTTGCATTAAAATTGTATATGCATTTCCCCAAAAGAGAGTTGGTTTAATGAATGGTATATTTCTCTCTTTCCAAAAATTAAAGTTTCTTGTAATATGCCGATAAAAAAGATAGAGCACTGTTAAAACTCCGATTATAAAAAGAGCAAATGTAGTACTCATTTTTAATCGATATTTACTTCACGCTCTTAGAAGCTCAACCGAACACAAATAACTGATAGGATTGGCAGTATTAATAAAGTATAATTGCTTACTAGTAATCTGGGTTTTTCTTTCAATTGTATGTAGATTTTATCATTTACATACACAACATTTATGTTAATACAAAAATAAATTTAAATTATCAAATTTATTTATTTGCATGTATATTTGTTTCGATTAATTATATAGAGTGATCCAACAAGAGCTGACAGATTTATTTTATGGCCTTATGAAAAACATACTTAAGTTATGCCATTACTATTATTTAACAATAGTCCATTCAATTTTCTAATTTCAGGTTTCATTTTTTTTATGAAAATAATAACTTTAGTTTACTACCGGCAGAGCGTACACAAAAATAGTTTGAATATTTCTAACTTTAAAATTGTGCTTTTAATAATTTAGTTTGTATTTGGAATATTTTCATACATTTTTTGTCATTGTCAGAAATATATTATTTTATGAAAATTTAATTATCGATTCGCGAAATATAATTCACTGGCGACTTTATCGCTCATAAATTAATATTGTTCGCTCGCTATGTAATGTCCTGTAGAAGACATAATATATGTTCATATTTTGTACATAACTAATAATAGACAGAATTATTGCAGTTTTTATTAAAAATAGAAAATAAATTTTTTCACCAATAATAGTAGTACTACTATTTGCAGAAAATAAAAATATTTTGACTATTAAAATTAAACTTGAGATTATTTGGTTGAACAATTGCATCATTAAGAGCAAAAATTAGTTATGACAACTATTTCTTTCTTCACCTCTCGTTTAACTTCTAAATATTGGTTAGATAAAGTAATCAAGCTGAGAGTTGCAAAGTAAGTAATATTGGGTTATTTTATCTCAAAGATCGGCAATAGGCGGACCTCGGAAGGACAGCCATGGAATTAGAATGTATCCCAAATGAATTGACCTAGGAGGAAAACAAACTTTGTACTTACATAATATAGTACCTACGTGAATAATAAAAATAGTGCTTAAAATAATAAATTAGATTTTCTTCTATGTACCTCGATATGTAATTTCTTTTAAGAATCCGGACCCCAGTTAAAATAATTGCCAACCGCTGCTTCATGTAATAGTTCTAGACTTTAATTAGAGGTAAATAAATTGGGAATTGGTAATAATTGGTATGAGGTATAATCATAATATCCCTCTACAGTTTACACTTAAATAATATCTTAAAAATTGATTAAAAGAACTAAAAATACTTGAATATTTCCCTGAACTTGAAATTTTCAATAGTTCTAGCATTTTATGGTAATTTTTATTCACATTACCCATTGATAAGTAAGCTGAATAATTTAGTATAATTATATACAAATCAGGAATAATACATATTAGAAATTTTATGTAAATGTTTTGCAAACATTTACGATTTAATTAAATGTTAAGTAGGTATCACGTTTCATACAAATGGTTACATTTGTAACATACTTGTAAATCTGCCAATTTTAGATATAAAAGAAATTATTCACTAATTCCGCTATACCAATGGAATAAATTGAAATTCTAGAAAGTATACTAGAAAAATACTCTTCGTGAAAACTAAAAAAAGAATAGACATACTCTGTCAGTTTTCTAGAAATTGTAGAAATTCAATATATGTAGGTCAATTATTAGGCTGGAATTGTGGATTCATCTCTTGTGAAAGGATCTTATCAATAACGATAACATTTAGTTTACATTCAAGATTTTCACACATTATTGATATAATTTCTATGTGGAAACCGAACTTGACCTTTCGAGAAGATATCCTTTTATAGCGTTCACTAATTAGTGATATTGATTGGGTCACTGTTCTAAGTACTTGAATCCAATATGAACGTAGCTTGTATTAAATTGAACAATTTTATATACAATGTATATAGTATGTTATTACTTACTAAAAAAATTACCAAAATAAAATTACTAAATACTAGATTCTGGTCACACACAAAAGATAAAAAACGGCTTGTAGACATTGCAAAACTTCCCCCATTTTTACATTTCATTTTTTATAAACATTTCAACGTCAAATATTAACACATATTGTATATATCTTCCTATTTCGAACTATCGCATCGCATTGATCTAAAACTGAACATTTATGTCAAACACATTGTGTTAAACCGATTAAACACATTATCGAAAATGATGGAACGCCAGTAAATAAAATAAATAAACTATTGGCCAACATTTCGGTCTATATATTAAACCATCTTCAGGACTAAAAAGACAGAGATACATTTGTGTGTATTATTGAGTTCCAAAAACTTGAACTTTTTTATTTTTCTTTTCATTAAAAATTTAATTCTACCAATGCTTTGTGGTTTACAATAATATATAAATTAATAACAATGAAAGAAATATCAAGTTATAACAAGCTATGTAGTAAGATAGAAGAATTCGTCCATTAATGCTCCTGTATAGGCATCGACCCTAACACCGAAGCGGAATTTCCATGTTAGATACACAAACTACCTAATTTTTTGAATGTTAGTTTCAATGCCGTATTTAAGGGGGAGGTTTAGCGGTTATAACTACGTCGCCCGAAATTATTTATCAATTAATAAAGTACAGGAAGTCCGACTGCAATAAAAAAAATCAAAAAAAGACAAAAACAATCTTTAAAACTAAAGCAAAAACATCAAACTTGACTTGAAACTTCAGTTGGTACTTTAATTTTTTTTTAAATGTTTTTATTTTGTCGACTTTAGCATGACTGACGGTTTAAGATGGAACTTAAATTTTTTTATTCGTGTAGGTATTTATTTATTTATCGAGTTCCTTCTATTTTTATTTTCATATTTTATGTTGGTTTTTATTGTAGTTCTTTTATTTTTAAATAAATCTCTAACTCTAATCTCTAATCTCTAATCTCTAATCTCTAATCTCTAATCTCTAATCTCTAATCTCTAATCTCTAATCTCTAATCTCTAATCTCTAATCTCTAATCTCTATCTCTAATCTCTAATCTCTAATCTCTTCTCTAATATATATGTTACCGGCAATGCGCAAAATCCGGCAATTTGCAGAATTCCTAAGTAATCTACAAACCCACTAAGTCGTTAGCTACTATGCAAATTCACTAGTACTTTAGGCAATTTGCAAAATGGCTACGGTGTTTCAGGCAATCTGCAAATTGTCTATATTGTTAGTTAATGTGCTTTTTGAGTATGAGCATACCTCACAGTGACTAGACATTGTACGATATGGCGATCGTAAAGAACGAGATATTTCTTGAAAATGTGAATAAATTATTAACAAAAATTTGTCAAGATCTTCAAGTAAATAAAATGCTTGAAAATTCTGAAAAAAGATTAAAAGTCTGCACACCCATTGAGTCTTTCGACAGGAGTCGAACAGATTCAATGAATATGTTAGGAGTAGTTCTTGGTGAAGTAGAGGGGTTTTATAAAATACATTTGTTAATCCATGTAAAAATAAGTAACCTAATATTTGTAGGTTTATATAATTTTTATTCTTACGTGAAAATGTTCAATGAGCTATGTTTTAATAAATGTTCCTTTTAAAATTATCTATTTAAAATATCGTTCTTTATATTGCCTAGTCAATATGAGTCTGTTACATACTCAAAAAACACATTAACTAGCAATACAGACAATTTGAAAATTGCCTGAAACACCGTAGCCATTTTGCAGATTGCCTAAAGTACTAGTGAATTTGCACAGTAGCTTACGACTCAGTCGGTTTGTAGATTACCTAGGAATTTTGCAAATTGCCGGATTTCGCAAATTGTCGGTAACATATATAAATAAAGAGCTTGTTTGTATGTTTGTTCGCTATACACTCCTATGACCCTTCGACCGATTTTAACCAAATTCGGAACACATACTCAGTAGGACTTGGAAAATGTTTTAGTGCAAGAAAGTGTTAAAAAAGTTGAAAGTAAAGTGAGATATCACAAAATTAGATGACGCGCATAAACGGATTAGCGAGATTCCCCCTCCCCCCAAAAAAAGGTATTTTGAACTTCACAAATAAATCAGCAACGGAAAGCAAGACTGGAAAACATTGGAGTACTCAGACTAAAGCAAAGTATTATATTTTTAATGAGACCCCGGGCGAAGCCGGGTATCCAGCTAGTACATAATATTTTATGTTGAAGTACTTTATGCTTTTATTTTTTGTTCTGAAGTAGTTTAATAAATTAGCTATTTTTATTTTTAATGTTTAAAAACCCCTTTGAAAAATCTAGACTAAAACGGCCCTACTTAGTTTCGAAATAGGTAGATCCCATTTTACTTGATAACCTGCTTCAACTGGCAAAAATTCCAAAGGGCATATTGTCTGCAAAGCCATAACTGCTTCTTTTAAGTAAGAGACCTCTAGAAATAATGAGTGTCTCAGTACTATATTATACAGAAGAAATAAAAGCTGGAAGAGCCACGTCTGCCGTTTGTCTAATGCCCAAACCACCGACCTTATGGGTAAAGAAACTTGTCTGAACGACGCCGAGTTTTCAAATTTAATATTTATAATTATAATGTAAATGTAGATGCTAATAACCTAGTTGTTGAAGCACGTTTAGGGAATATAAAAAAAAATTATACAGAAGTTGTACTAAAATTGCACATAGCACTATTGGCTACAAGAAGTGTTTTAAAGAGATTTTCAGTGAAACGTCTACTCAATAGAGCAAGTAGTGCAATAATAAAAAATCGTCTTTTCCATGTTTTTAATATTCAGAAAAACTAAAAAAAAAATATTTTGTTCTGAAGGCGAAGGGAACAGTTATTTACAGTCGTGCTGCAGAAAGTTGAACATTGCGGTTGAGTAAGCAATATATCAGAACGAGCGTTTAGCGAGTTCTGATAAATAAGAAATTGTGAAATTTAATAACTTAAGTCGAATATAACTTAAAAGGGGTGGGAGTAATAAAAAAATTTTTCATATAAAACTTGCTTATTTTTTAAAGAGCTTTCCAACGATACCACTTTCGACATGTAGTGCCATTTAAAATTCTGGATTTCTGGACTTTCTGGAGCAAACTACTCTAGATGCCGACTTTTCCCGGAAATAATAATATCATCATTAGATTCGTCATTAGGGCTTTTGTGATAAATTTTCTTAGCCCAACTCTCTACGACTTACCGTTTTTGAAAAAAAGTACTGACACGGGTGGTCTGGGGTAACCGCGACACGATGTTGGAACAAAAGTGAACAGTAACCAAAATGTGAATATTAAACCTTTAAACCTTTGAAACTTTTAACTAAAAATATACTCCTATTAATTAATAGGATCATAATCACATTACAAAAAATTGGCTATGTAAATATCGCATAACTTACTCCATTTAATTTAGATTTAAAATTAATTTTTAAGAGTTTAATTTTTTGGCAAAATCAATCAAGATTTAGAGAAATACTAGCCTTCAAAAAGCGGCTATCGCCGCTTTTTTTCGGCTAGCTCTGCGAGGCAGCAAGGCCTCCGGCCTCGCAACGAGTCGCCCTTCGGGCTCCCCTTTAAGCCCCTAAACAAATCATCCTATAAACAGATACAGAATGCTGCACTTAAACCGTAAGAAGGAAGCGAACATGGCTTTTTTTGGATCTACGTGGTGACTTGACTTGTCGATTCCATATTTCAAAAACTGGATGTAAAAGCGGGATGTTCGTTTTAGTCGTGATGGGCACGGCGGAGTATTTGAATCTATTTATACCTACAATACGCAGCTATGAAAACGATAGCGGATGGGTGATTTATATTTTCATATAATTGTACCCTTTACGCGCTACGGTGCCATAAATATCAAAATTTTGTTTTCCGGTGGCGGCGGCCTTTTATATATGTTGTTAATATTCTCGATCGATTTAATTAATTGCATTGATTAAATTTTATTAAAATATTTATTTTCATTAATGAATATTTGATGAAAATGGATGAAATAATGTTATATTTTTAAAATTGAAATTAATAAAAAATATTAAATAATTAAATTAATAAAAGAGATCGGGTAGTTGTTACAAATATCGATGTCGCATATTTTTTCTCTCTCCTAAGCGATCAAGTTATAAAATGCAAATGTTATAAATTTAATTTTCAAATTTTTAAAGTTTATTTTTTATATATATAATTTTTAATAATTTTTTAATTTATATAATTTTTTAATTGTTTTTACAATTTTTTACATTTATAAAATTTAATTTTATAATTGGAATTCCGATCAATATTAATGTTTAATTTAAGTTTTTTATTATTAAGTTAAAAATAATTTGCTTTATAAATTTTTACAAACTTACTGCGTGTATTATTTTGTCTTAAAGTGTATGTTTTTCAAAATACCTGCATCGACGCCCATTCCCCATCACTTGACCTCTGGTTATGGCAAAAAATTTCAAGTTTGACAAATATTTTAATACAGGTACACTTCCATTAATGAATATTTGATAAAAATTGATGAAATATTGCAATATTTATAAAATTGAAATTTAAAAGTTATATTAAAAAATTAAATTAATTTAATAAAAGAGTTCGGGTCTTGATATTTACGAAAAAAGTTTGTAATTTAGGTATTTTCCAATTTGTTTGGACAAATTTGTCCAATTTGTGGCGAAAATCAATAGGTTTCTTGAATTAGATCATTATTACTCAACTTGATTTATGAACTGTTCCAATATTACAATGGTTTTTATAATAAAAAATTTTTATGAGGATGAAAATAAAATTTTAATTATTTTCGAATAAATTTTTTTTTTAATATTTCAAATCAAAACATTTTTTGTTTTAGCATAATTTAGTTTCATAAGAAAAGAAGAAAAGTTCAAATGAATTTTTCAAAAAAATCATTTCTTGCGCTTAAAACTCATATTTTGATTCATAATAAAAATTGCAGAATTCTGCAACCAAAATTTTAAATTAACGGTTTCTGCTCATTTGAGCCGTTATTTAGGGTTTTTAGAAAAAAATTTTGGTAACCTAAATTTTGCGTCTGCCCGAAGAGTAGAAGATATGTAATTTACATTTTGATATTTTTTTAGCCTTTCAACGCTACAGCCACTTAAATGTCTAAATTTTGAAATTTGGTTTTCCCCAGTCTTATTTGTGTGCCGATTTTAGATTTTCAAAAAAGTACTTGAGCGCTTGGCGATTAGCTACAAAATTGATGTGGTATACTTTATAATTTAATAAAATTTTACAATGGTCTTTATAATTAAAAAATTTTATGGGGATGAAAATAAAATTTTAATTTTTTCCGAATAAAAATTTTTTTTTTATATTTCAAATCAAAACATTTTTTGTCTTAGAATGGCTTAGTTTCATAAGAAAAGACGAAATGTTCAAATAAATTTTTCAAAAAAACCATTTCTTTGCGCTTAAAAGTCATATTTTGGTTCACAATAAAAACTGCACAATTCTGGAAAAATTTTTTTTACATTTACGGTTTCTGCTTATTTGCGTCGTTATTTAGCGTTTTTTGAAAAAACTTTTGGTAACCAAAATTTTGCGTCTGCCCAAACAGTAGAAGATATGTATTTTACATTTTGAAGAATTTGTACCCTTTCCGCGCTACGGCTATATAAATATCTAAATTTTGCAATTTAGTTTTCCCGATATAGCGGCTTTATTTACGTGCCGATTTTGGATTTTAAAAAAAGTCAGTGAACATATGGCGTTTTGCCATAATATTGGTATTTTATACTTTTTTTCTATATTGCACAATAAAGCCGTCAAATACGAAGTAAATCTTTTTAGATAATTTTGAAGGCATATATATGCCTTGGATATATTCATCGAAAGAGTTTATAATTTTGCAATTTTATATTTTACGGCGAAAATCGATAGTATTCGTAATTTAGATCATTATCGATGGATTTGATATACGAAATAATCGTTTATTGCTATTTTGTAATATTTAAAATAAAAAAAAAAAAGATGCAACTGGAATCGAACTTTGATTGTACGTTCGGTAGCATATCATTAGTCGGCTATCGCCACAACGGTTATAATTTATTACTTGGAATTAATCGATGAAGAGTATTTTTATCTTCAATTTAACAACGTTGTTCGTAAATATTATTGTTTCTTTTTTTTTTTTTTTTCATTATCGAATACAAAACAAAACAAATACAGGACAAAAGATGTAAATAAAATGTGTGCATCAACATTAAGTTATTAGCACTAACTTAATACTATATTATATAATTATTTATATTAAGGTGGTTCGGTAGAGTTTGGCCGACTCCAAATGTAGTCTATTATTCATATTTATAAATAGACAATTACATTGCAAAATCGATATTAAAAATCATTTTAATTAAAAATATAATTTATCAAATTGTGTATACTCTTATAAATAATCTAAATGACAATTAAAATTTATAATTAGAACTTTAATTGATTCACTTACTAGCTGATCTACCTAACCTAACTTATCTCGACATTGACTTTAGTATAACTGATCGCTGAAAATATAAACACAGCCTGAAAAATTTTGTTGCACAATGAGTCAATTACGAGCTCTTTCGGGTCGTTTCATTAAGGAAACGTTAAAATAATGTTGAACATAAATGCAAGAAATCCAATAAAGGCTATTTATAATTAAAATTCGAATAAGTATAGTTACGCCATCTACTAAGGTAATCCGTAGTCTAAATGATAATTTGTTTGACATAAATTATGACAGCTCGCACCAAAAATATATGTTTCGTTTTCAAATTAAAAAAACGCGGGCATTATTTTATTAGCGATTTCTCAATAATTACACCGTAAATCCAATTCAATGTTTCCTAGAAGATGCTTCATACATCCTAGATTAGAGTAGTAAGTTTTTTTTCGTGAGTTTCGGGATAAAGTTTTGAGTGAATTCAAAATAACATCCTAATCTGTGCTATTTTGTGTGTTTTCCTATGTTCGCAATGTATATTTTTAAAGATTTTAAAAGATGATTTCTTAAAAACCACACCGTAAAAAGACTTGAAAATTCACCAACACATAAAAAAAACTATTTGCTTTTGATTTTACCTAAAAAAACCTTTGGTTGCGGGTGAAAGCAAATTCTACCGAACCACCTTAACAAAAAAAGCAAATTATACTATAATAACGAAATATTAACAATTAATTAATTAATTTATAAACAGTAAATAATTATCAAAGTTAAAATTTTAAATTTTGTGTAGTAAACCAGACGATTGTAAGAATTTCAGTAGTTTTTGTACATTATTTTTCGTGTTGGATAAAATTGTTTCTTACTCGACTACATATTGTTAATATTGAAAATATTTTCAATTTTATTGTTATAATAAATTATAAAAAGCATAATTTTAATTCGAATGTCAAGGTTCATTTTATTCATAAATTTGTAAAGCATTTTAATAATGCAACGTTAAACACTCGGCAGGTCGACAGGTAGTAAGTGGGTACTCAACGAATGCCGGCGAATAGATGCGACCGCCAATTCAGTAGCAACCAGATGTAAATTATTTAATTACAATAACTTTTTGAAAAACTAAAAAAATATAGTCTAAAAATTGATTTTAGGGAAAAAACTAAAGACACCTTTTCCGTTCAATTCATCTTTTTCTTTCCGATGATGGTTTCAGATTGCAAAAATTCCGAGTATTAAGGGCGCGATGAGCAAAAAAAGTTTAATAGCGTTTAAACCCTTGCCGAAGGGTGCGGGGGTGACTTTTTCAAGTTTTTAGATTTTTCTGGGCGGTTTGACGACCACACCGAGGTTTTCCCAAAATTTCAGATTTTTAGGTCCACGGGAACAGGTCAAACATTTCATGATGAATCAGTGAGTGAGTGAGTCAATTAGGCAAAGTAGCTTTATATATAAAAAAAAGAAGATAAGAAGAAGAGATAAGAAGATAAGATATTAAGAAGAAGAAGACGAAAACGAAATGTCATAACGTCACAATAACTTGGATGTAGTTGGATTAAATAAAAAGTAGTGATCCAAGAGTAATTGACTTCAATTCCGATATCATTTCCGCAATTTTCAACGGATTTTAACTATCCTTTTAATAAGTTAAGTTAAGTTAGTTAACTTAGGAAGTTAAGACTTCTAAGTTTGGTTATGATGCTGGTTGTTGCCAAATTTCATGCCATTTGGTTGCGCGGTTCAACGTGTGCGATTGATACTATTTTTTCACACAAACTACCACACACAAGAACATCCAGCTAAAATTTATCAAAAGCTAATCAGGACATAATGAGGAACATTTTAATACCAAATTTCGATTTTTAATTTTTGAGTAGATAACAATACTTTCCCTATACATATCGCACGCTGATACGTATGGAGAAGGTACAAAATATAGTATTGAAGTAATTTTTAATACCTCATTATTGAGTTTAGTCGAACGCGTGTTAATTATGTGTTTAGTTTAAGTTATTTAAAAAGATGAAAATGTAGCTCTGGCCATGTATGTCAAAATATGTAAGTCGTTCACAAGTTGTTCATAATCGTTAAAATAAAAAATATAAACAATATTTTTATAGTTGATTCAATCTCTATTTACAGTCGAAAAGTGATTTAGCTGAACAGGTTATACGGCCCAGTAATCGTGGAAATATTGAATTAATTAAAATTGGAAAATTCATATTTGCCACTGTGAAATTTGTGCTGTGGAAAAATAGAGAATTTCGAACACGCAATTGAAAGAAATTGTGAAATAGTTTTGCGCCAGGAACAGTGACTCGTTTTTTCGTGGAATCGTTTGTAAGCGTACGGTAAATTCTCGGAAAAGAATTTTGTGCGGTCTTTGGTAACATTCTGGATGAAAATCGTGTCGATGTATGCAAGTATTTTTGTTGGAATTGTAACGAGCGCATGATAATAAAAATATTCGAACAATAATTTTTATTGGCGTTTTGTCGAGAATTTTCTGGAACAAGAAGGTTGTTTGCAGTTCATCCAAAACTACGGTCGTTTCGAAAAAGTGAATTGAAGTCGAAATTTTGTTTTGGAAATATTTGTGAAATTCTGTTTTCTGGACAAATATTAAAACAAAATATGGATAACGACAAAATGGGAATAGATCGGTTGGAAGGTGGCAGTAACTGGCTCACGTGGAAATTTCAAATGAAGCAATTTTTGGATGCAAGTGAATTATTTGGTATTGTGGACGGCACCGAACCGCCTCCAGTTATTTCAAAAAGAAATTATGCTACACAAATTGTTGCGTGGAAAAAGTCAGATGCCAAAGCACGACGAGCAATTTCAGCCGCGTGTAAAAAGCAACCGTTATTGCAAATCATGAATTGTGAAACGGCAAGTGAGATGTGGACGACGCTCAAAAGCACTTATGAGCAAACATCGAGGTCAAATATTTTGTTTTTGCAACAGAAATATTATAGTTTTACAAAAGAGCTAAGTGATGATATTGCAACTTTTTTATCGAAATTAATGGAAATCGTGCAGCAAATGAAAGATCAGAATGAAAGTATTTCCGATTCGATGGTCATAACTAAAGTCCTAATGTCGTTGCCTGCTGAATACAATCATTTTCACAGTGCATGGGAATCGACAAGTGCGGATGGACAAACCATGGCAAATTTGCGTTCACGATTAATGGCTGAGGAACTTCGACTTAGGTCTCAAAGAAAAGTCGAAAGTGTGGAAGCGCTGCTGGCGAAAAGAAAATTTTCAAAGAAAAATAATTGGAAAAGTTCGTCGAACCAAGGAAATTCGAGTCAACGAAATTCGAAAAATGGAAAGCCTAAGGGCAAGTGTTTCGGTTGTGGTCAAAAAGGTCATTATAAAAGCGAATGTCCTCAAAAGAAGAATGACACGGAAACAAAGCAAGGAAATGCATCGACCGATGCATTTATGTGTAATATTTCGTTTTCAACGAATGAAAAAGACGCTTGGCTTTGGGATTCAGGTGCAAGTGACCACATGTGCAATTGTCGTATATGGTTCGAAAACTTTGTGAAGACATCCGAAATGGTCACAGTTGGAAATGGAGCGACGATTGAGGCAAAAGGAAAAGGTGATATAAGTATTCTTGCTTTCAATGGATATGAATGGATTCCTAAACGAATTGTGGATGTTTTATATGTGCCTGAAATTGGAGTAAATCTGTTTTCATCGGGAAAAACCATGGATCGTGGTTACAAATTTCGATCGGACAACGAGCGCTGTGAATTGTTGAAAGATAACAATGTTGTTGCAGTGGGAGTTCGACGAAATGGAAAATTGTACCAGATGCTGTTTAAAGTGGTGAAACCATTAGGAGACAATGCGGTTACCGCAAATGTAGCTATAAGAAAAATTTCACTTCGTGCATGGCATGAGCGATTTGCACATCAAAACGTTACACACGTTAAGAAATTTTTGCAAGAAAAAGGCATCGATTTCATCAATGAGAATTTTAGGTGCGAAGCGTGCGTTTATGGAAAACATCATCGTGGAAGCTTCAAGAGTCGTGAAGAGATATCAACGAAGTGTGGCGAAATTATTCATGCAGACTTGTGCGGGCCGATGGAAGTAACTTCGCTCGGTGATTCTAGATATTTTTTATTGCTTAAAGACGATTATTCACATTTTCGGTTTGTGTATTTCTTGAAGCAAAAATCAGAAGTTGCATATAACGTCATTAAATTTGTTAAATTGGCACAAAATCACGGACACAACATTTGTAATTTCAGATCGGACAATGGAACGGAATTTGTAAACGATGTGATGAAGAAATTTTTTGACCAAAATGGAATTCATCATCAACGCACGGTGCCATACACTCCTGAACAAAATGGTTGTGCAGAACGAGAAATGCGAACGATTGTTGAATCTGCGAGAACCATGATTCATTCAAAGAAAATGGATAAGAAATTTTGGGCTGAAGCAGTGAATTCGGCAACGTATGTTTTGGACCGAACTGGAACAAGTAATGTTGTAAACAAATCGCCGTATGAATTGTGGTACAACAAAAAGGTGAAAATTGATCATTTAAAAATTTTCGGATCCGAAGTGTTTGTTCACGTTCCGAAGGAAAAGCGACGAAAGTTTGATTCCAAATCAGTCAAATGTATATTCGTTGGATACGACAACCACTCAAAAGGATATCGAATTTGGAATCCGGAAACAAATAAAATCGAAGTTGCGTGCAATGTAGTGTTTCTACTGGAAGAATCATTGGCAGTACTTGAAATTGGTGACACTGAAGAAGAAGTCGACAAAGGCGTTGCAACTGACGATGAAACAGAAAATGATAATGAACGAGAATTGGAAACAGCACCCGGAGAACAAGAAGGTCGCGGTGCATTGTGTAATGTCGACAACAGGAATGTCGTTAGAATGCGATTGAGAGATCGGAACAAACTTATTCCTTTATCAGCGAGGCATCTATCATATTCTTCATCGGCAAATCATGTGGCAATGTTGACGATCAACGTAGAACCAAGAACCTACGAGCAGGCGATGGAATCGATTGATCACAAACAGTGGGAGAAAGCGATGGACGAAGAGTATGATTCGCTAGTCAAGAATCATACTTGGATTTTGGTCAATCCACCGAATGAGCAAAAGGTGATTGATAATCGTTGGATTTTTAAGTTAAAACAGAACACGGATGGAAGCATCGATCGTTACAAGGCACGTTTGGTGGTTCGTGGTTTTGCGCAAGAATATGGAATCGATTATCAAGAAACGTTTAGTCCAGTCGTCAAATTTACATCAATCCGTGCAATTCTGGCAATGGCAGCTTCGAAGAAGATGAAATTGAAACAGTTTGATGTAAAAACTGCTTTTCTAAATGGAGATTTAGAAGAAGAAGTTTATATGAGTCAACCTATTGGTTATGACGATGAAAGTGGACGGGTTTGCAAGTTGTCAAAAAGCTTGTATGGTCTTAAGCAGGCATCACGCTGCTGGAATAGGAAGTTCACGTCGTTTATAACAAAATTTAATTTTAAAGTCAATAAATCGGATCCATGTGTTTTCGTGTGCAATGGTAAAAATGGTATGATGGTGCTAGCAATTTACGTTGACGATGGTTTAATTGCGGCAGAGAAAGAAAAAGTAATGTAAATAATTGAAGAATAAGTTAATTATTTTGTAGTAACTTGCAACTAAAAGTGGGAGTATTGAGTTTAGTCGAACGCGTGTTAATTATGTGTTTAGTTTAAGTTATTTAAAAAGATGAAAATGTAGCTCTGGCCATGTATGTCAAAATATGTAAGTCGTTCACAAGTTGTTCATAATCGTTAAAATAAAAAATATAAACAATATTTTTATAGTTGATTCAATCTCTATTTACAGTCGAAAAGTGATTTAGCTGAACACTCATCCACACACAAGCATTCTGCTTGATGTAAGCGTCTACACAGAGCGAGTCTATGTAGTCTATATATAGGCTAGTTAATTCTGTTGCGTCATGAGGGATGCTAGTATTCGAATACAAACTTCTTTTGATCCATAATAGAAAAAAAATTGGGAGAATAGTTGAAATTCAAAATTTCAATTTTCAAAAGAAACAAATATAATTGTCCGACGTTTTGGGATCTTTATTGTCCCATTTTCAAGGCTAAGAGGAAAAAAATGGAGGTTAGAAAGCCACTATTTTCCAGAGTATTGCTGTTTTTAGTCAAACCTCAACAACAACACGTAGCGAATTCTTGTTAAAATATTTCAGAGTAATCACTAAACCAACCCAAACAATAGTTAAATTGAAATGAAACCGTTTCATTAATATAATATATTGTAATGATATTTATAACCAGCAGCCGATATTTTTGGACGAGCTTTGTCTTCTTGGTAATTTTGATTCGGTTGGAGTCACTAATCGATTTGCACCGCGATTCAAAGACTTGTTTTCATGTCGGCAAGTCGGTTTTTAATTATTTAATGCCAATAACAAACAACGACTCAAAATTGTTACACATTATACTACCAATTTACACAAATATTATTGTCTAATGTAATTAAACTTAAGGTGTTGTGAAATAGTGACAAATCTTGCGAACGTGAACCTAAAATTAAAAAGTGTTTAGAAGAAATATGGTGCATACTGTATAATTTGAACTTACGAGGGAATTTGTTGTTATAAGGTTGGAGGAAGGTTCGTTGAGCGTAGGACGTTGTTCCGAGTGCACGCAAAATTGGTGCGTTACAAATTTTGTGATTTTATAATTTGCGTTAATTTTGCCAAACGATTAACTGATTAAGTCAGGGAGCATATCCTGATTGTTGATAGTGCGATTGTATAAGAAAATATTGTTTGCGTTTTGTTTCAAGCTGAAATAAAGCAGAAAATTAAAATTTGGTATTTGGATGATAAGAAAATTTAACAACGCCGACCGCCATTTGCATTTATGCGAAATATTATAATTTTAACAAAATTTACTTACCTCAAATGGAAATTGGATTGAATTTGTATGAAATAGAAGAATACACGTGTGTAATTAAGGCGATTATCGAAGAAATTTCACAAGAACAAAACTATCTGATCAACTCCGGTAGCCGAAGATTAGTAATAAAAACACCTGTAGCATCCAGTACAATACGGGAGCATTTGACAATCTACAACGAGAAAAGCAGTGGACCTCAAACGTTAATCAAGCTAAGAATTTTATTGTTTATTTGAACTATTTTTATTCCTCAGAATTTTTATAATTTTCATAATTTTTTATACTAACATAATTACATTAACAGCTAAATTTGGTAAATGAATTTAGAAGTCATATTTGGAATTAAAGTAAATGTAATTCATTTATCAAGTCTTGCTACACGTTCACACTTAGAGTCAGGAAACGAATTTATAAGTTTCAAGTTATTGGTAATAAATAAAACTTATTTTGCGTTCATATCAAGAATTTTGTTTTTCTGGGAACATACGATTCGTGGGTTTCAAATTGAACTCGCTCCTGAGAGTCAAGTATCTCCGAAATTATCTGAGCTAGCTGGAGAAAAAGGTAAGAGTGTGTAGAGCTTTAAAACTTTACATTACATCTTTTTGGCGCCCAACGTGGGGCTTTTGTCAGGTGGCGTTTTTATCAAAACGACCAGAACGTGGGGTTACATTACATCTTTTTGGCGCCCAACGTGGGGCTCGAAACCACGATTTCAATAAGAAATAGGGTAGTTTAGACTAGATTAAATTAAATAAATCAAAATGGCAGGAAAAGGATCAGAGGATGGGGTAATACAGGTAGAAGAAAGTCAAGTAGAGGAAAGTCAGGTGGAAGAAAGACAGGTAGAGGAAGGTCAAGTTAGGGAACAGGTGGTACAAGTATGGGAATCGCCGATAACACCGCCAATGCACAGTAGTACAAAAAAGGGTTCGATAGATCAGGGGGGAATAAGCATAGAATTATTAAGACAAATTATGAACGAAATGAGAGAAAGTATAAGTGGGGATATAAAAAACAGTCAAAAGGAGAGTGAGGGAAAGATGATAAACAGTCAAAAGGAGAGTGAGGGAAAGATGATAAACAGTCAAAAGGAAGGTGAAAAAAAGATGTTAGAATGTCTGAAAGAAAATAGACGGGATATAATTAAATTAGATAATAAATTAGATCAAAATACAGAAATATTAAGAGGGGATATGATTAAATTAGATAAAAATGTAAATGTTAAATTAGATCAAAATGTAGAAATAGTAAGAGGGGAGATGAATAGGGGTTTTCAGGAATTTCAGGAGAAATTTGACAATTGGGAAGAAAGACTGAATATAACGAATTTAAGGGTAAAATCGGTAGAGGAAAAAATTGAAACATTAAAAGAAAATGTAATTTCAAGGGAAGAAATAAACGTAGAATTACAAAAACATAAAAAGTACATTTCTGTAGAAGTGGGAGATAAATTGAGGGATGCAGAAACAAAATCGATTAGGACAGTAAATGAGATGATAACGGGAATAGAAGATAAAGTTTTTCAATCTGTTATAAATAAAACGCTGGAAGAGGGAACTGAAATTGCAAATGTGGTAAGGGATGTAAAAAAATTAGAAAATGATGTTGCTCATAATGGTGAAAAATTACGAACTTATGAACAAGAAGTAAGAATGCAAAGGGGAAATATTAATGTAATTGAGGGGAATTTAAATAAAAAATTGGAAGACACCATAAGGGATATTGAACAGGGCAAAATTCATAATTTAACATTCACAACGGGAATGGGAAATAGTACAATGAATAAATCATTGCAAGAAATTTCTAATTATGTTAATAAAAATCCTAAATTAAAATTTTACGGACAACCACAATCAGGGATTAACCCAAAACACTTCATAAAATATGCTAAGCCTATGGTCGATCAATTATTCGATGCGGAACAATTAAAAGTGATTCTTGGTTCGATGATGAAGGGAACAGCCGAGGAATGGTTCGGGATTCATCAAAATAATTTCAGCACATTTGATGAATTCTCAACTTTATTTTTGGATAGATATTGGGGGGATGAAGTGCAAGAACTAGTAAAAAATGAATTAAAATCGGGGAAATACAATGGGTTAGGCAGTAGGAATGATTATGCGGAAAGGCTGATTAATGCTGTGCTTAATTTAGATCCTCCTTATAGTGAAAAGGAAATAATAAAATGTTTAGCTAGCCATTTTGAATTATCTATAAAAAATAGGGTAGTAGTCGAGAAGGTCGAAACTATAAGCGAGTTTGGGGCATTGCTAAGGAGATTCGATCACGGGTATACGCCTAATTACGGGCACAAAAATTTTAATAGAGTGTTCGATAACAGAGTTGTGCATTATCCCGAGAGAGTAAATCAATTTACGCCAAGCCGCGATGACAGTAATTATCCTAGGGATAATAATAATTTAAGAAATAATTATAGCAACAATTATAATTACCAAAACGGATCAAGTTCACGATTTAATAATAATTATAATCAACAAAATTCATTTCAAAATAGACCCATAAATAACAATCAAAATTATAATAGTAATTACAGGAATGCTCAAAATAGTAATGATAACAACCAAAATGGCTATTCGAATAGAAATTACCAAAATAATAATAATCAATATCAAAACAGGAGCTATAGCAATTACGATAATCGACCGCAGTATCAAAGGTCTACAAACCAAAATATGAATAGAAATAATAACGACAATAATAATGTAAGAGAGGCTCAGGTGAACACTATAACAACAACACAAGCACCGGTAGTTAATTCAAGTGTAGCTACTGCAAATCAAAATTTTTAATTCCGGACAGCTCAGTAAATTTTCTAGTAAACTCATATGAACATCCGAGAGAGTTTATACTAGAAAACGATCAATTTTCGGAGATTGAAGAAATGTGCAAGCTGCCATTTATTAATGTTCTTGTAAATAACGTAAATTTTAAATGTTTGGTAGATACGGGCGCTGAGTTGTCCATTTTAAATCAAGATTTGATTGAATCTAATATAAAAAATTTTGAAAAGAAAATAATTAGTACGAAAAAGGTAAATCTGATCAGTGCCAATAGAAAAAGGTTTGCGGAGGTAAATAAAAGTGCTATCGTAAAAATCAAAATAGGTGAATACGAAATTGAGGATGACGTCTTAATTATGAAAAATTTAAGTGTAGGGTGTATAATAGGAATAGATTTGATTAATAAATTTGGGATGATAATTGATGCGGTAAATAGGCTAATCACAATCGGAGAACAGTCAATCGAGTGGATAGAGGATATAAACGGGGATAATAATAAGAAATTAGTAAAATTAAATATTTTGAACAGACAGGTTAGTAATGTTAGAAAGGAAAGGATATTGGAAGATGATGAGGAGATGAATAGGGATAAAGTTGTTAATTATGTTAGTGGGAATGATTGCGAGATGAATTATGTTCAAGATTGGGAAGGGGTTGATTTCTGTGAAGAGGAATATTATGGAGATGTTAGTGAGTTAGTAGGGGATGATGATAAAGAAGTTAGTGATTTAGTAGGGGATGATGGAGGTGTTAACGAGTTAGTAGGGGATGTTAATGTTCGAAATGATAGACTGTTGAATTGTGAAAAAGAATATTTACCAATCATTGATTATCTATTGAAATCAAATGAAAATTTAATTAATAATAAACCTAGTGTAGCCAAAGATTATGAGCATAAATTAAACGTGAATGAGGAAAAGTCATTCAAATGTAAGACGTATCCGATTCCTTTTGCCTATAGAGAAAGAGTACGAGAAGAAATAAACAAGATGTTACAGGATGGGATCATTCGAAAGGCTTCTACTCCTTATATTAATCCTTTGGTGGTAGTCAAAAAGAAGGATGGAAGTTTAAGATTAGTATTAGATGCACGAAACATCAACATGATAACTCAATCACAACATGAATCTCCAGAGGGGATAGAGGCATTATTAGCTAGATTAGGGGGTACTAATTATTTTACCAAGTTAGATCTAAAGAATTCATTTTGGCTCATAAAATTACATCTAGAATCACAAAAATATACGGGATTTTCAGTAGACGGGTCTACTTATGTGTTTAGGGTAGTTCCTTTTGGGTTATCTACTAGTTGTGCAGCTCTAGTTCGTGCTATGCAAGGAATTCTAGACAAGTATTGCGAATTCAGCGGTCATTATGTTGATGACGTAGTAGTATTCAGTAAAGATGAAGATGAACACCGAAAACATTTAGACATTATTCTGAGGGAGCTAAATCAGTCGGGTTTGAAATTAAATTTGGAAAAGTGTGAATTCTTTAAAAGCGAAATAAATTATTTGGGATATGTGATTACCAAAAACGAAGTCAAAGTTGACGATAAAAGATTAAAGGAAATTCATGATTATCCTAGGCCCTGTAACATTAGAACGTTACGAGGATTTTTGGGATTTGTAAATTATTATAGGAAATTCATACCTAATTATTCTGAATTAGCAGCACCCTTGTCTAGTTTGCTTAGCAAAAATATAAAATGGAACTGGGACAAAAATTTACAACTTAATTTCGATAAGATCAAGAATGAATTGTTTGAGAATATGAAATTAATTCACCCTAATTTTGCACAAAAATTTATTTTGAGAACTGACGCTTCTGATATTTCTATAGCAGGGGCATTGTTTCAAATTCAAAATGAAGTTGAAGTACCAATTTGTTTTATCTCAAGAACGTTGAGACAAGCTGAGAGGAATTACACAACAACCGAGAAAGAAATGCTGGCAATAGTACACTCTTTGCAAAAATTAAAATTCTATCTAGTGGGTAATAAATTTGAAATTCAAACAGACCACTCTGCTTTAACTTTCTTGATGAGAACAAAATTTACTAACAATAGGATATACCGTTGGGCATTAATCATACAAGAATTTGAATTTGAAATAGTACACATTAAAGGAAAGGATAATGTAATAGCAGACGCACTAAGTAGAAAAGATGTACCCAAAAACATAACTAAAAATATTTTAATTGCTATGAATCAATTGTCCTCTAATGAAAGACCTTTTTCGAATGCAGAAATTTTGGTAGCACAATCAGATTCATGTTTTGATGTTTTAAGGGAAAGATTAAGTAGAAATGATGAAAATGTTAGTAGATCATTTTGTATTAAAAGGGGATATTTAATAAAATTATTAAACGGTTTAGAGCTCTACTTAATTAATGAAAAATTGACTGTTAAAATTAGTAAACAATTACACCTAAAATACGGCCATGTAGGTATCCGAAAAACTTGGTTAATCTTTAGAGAAAATTTCTATTGTAAACGTGATCTGTCATTGATAAAACGAACTATTAATAAATGTCATCTGTGCATCATGGGCAAATATAAAAATTATCATAACAAAAATTACATCAGTAGTATAATTTCATCTGAGCCTGGTGAGAGAATTGCCATCGATTACATTGGTAATTTAATTCCGAGTGATGATGGATATAAAAATATTTTGATAATAGTAGACGTGTTTTCAAAATTTGTAAAATTGTATCCAACAAAAGCGTGTAATACTGATATTTCTATTCTTAAACTTGATCAATTTTGTAATGAAATAATTAAACCTAAGACTATAGTTGCTGACAATGCCACTTATTTCAATAATGAAAAATTTAAATCTCATTGGTCTAATCTTGGCATAAAATTGGTGTTTGTTTCGATAAGGAATCCTCGGGCCAACTTGAGTGAACGTTTTGTGAGGGAGACAGTAAAATTTTTGAGATTAAGGGTGTATCAGGATCAAACAGATTGGTACAGGCATCTTACGGAAGTAGAAAAGTTTATCAATCATACTCCAAATACTGTGACGGAGGAATCACCTGTCTTCTTAATGTTTAATGAACCACCTGACCGACCATGGTTACTAGAAAAAAATAAAGATTATCAGGAAACGTTAGTTAAAGCGAAAAATAAAATTAATAAACGAATAAGAAATTATTTACAAAAAGAAAATGATAAAATTACCAAACATTGTAAATTTTCGATTGGTGATTTAGTAGTTGTAAGAAGTCTGCGGGTAGGAAATCGAGCAAAGAACCAATGTTTAAAGTTGCAATTGCCATTTGAAGGTCCTTACGTCATAGATTCTGTAAACGAAAACACGTATTTATTAAAATATCCAGATTCAAATAAATTAAGAGGAAAATATAACCTGGATAATATTTATGCTTATGACATTGAAAATAATTATTCATCTTCAGGATCAGAACTTGATGTGTGAAAAATATTTGTAAATAAGATTAAGAAGTTTTTGTTTCAGTTAATTTTTGAAAATTTATTATTATTATTTTGTTTTGAATTGAGTTATAGTTTAATTTTTTTGGGAAAATTTTATGAAATTGTATTAGCTTTAGTTTTGATTAAGAATTGAAGACAATTGATTTGTTTCTTACCTTCTTTTATAACTGACTATTGCTCAAGCCGATATTTGCTTGCGACAATCTAGTTATCTTAGCAAATGATCAACTTGGAGCAAGGGGATATTAGATGTAATGATATTTATAACCAGCAGCCGATATTTTTGGACGAGCTTTGTCTTCTTGGTAATTTTGATTCGGTTGGAGTCACTAATCGATTTGCACCGCGATTCAAAGACTTGTTTTCATGTCGGCAAGTCGGTTTTTAATTATTTAATGCCAATAACAAACAACGACTCAAAATTGTTACACATTATACTACCAATTTACACAAATATTATTGTCTAATGTAATTAAACTTAAGGTGTTGTGAAATAGTGACAAATCTTGCGAACGTGAACCTAAAATTAAAAAGTGTTTAGAAGAAATATGGTGCATACTGTATAATTTGAACTTACGAGGGAATTTGTTGTTATAAGGTTGGAGGAAGGTTCGTTGAGCGTAGGACGTTGTTCCGAGTGCACGCAAAATTGGTGCGTTACAAATTTTGTGATTTTATAATTTGCGTTAATTTTGCCAAACGATTAACTGATTAAGTCAGGGAGCATATCCTGATTGTTGATAGTGCGATTGTATAAGAAAATATTGTTTGCGTTTTGTTTCAAGCTGAAATAAAGCAGAAAATTAAAATTTGGTATTTGGATGATAAGAAAATTTAACAACGCCGACCGCCATTTGCATTTATGCGAAATATTATAATTTTAACAAAATTTACTTACCTCAAATGGAAATTGGATTGAATTTGTATGAAATAGAAGAATACACGTGTGTAATTAAGGCGATTATCGAAGAAATTTCACAAGAACAAAACTATCTGATCAACTCCGGTAGCCGAAGATTAGTAATAAAAACACCTGTAGCATCCAGTACAATACGGGAGCATTTGACAATCTACAACGAGAAAAGCAGTGGACCTCAAACGTTAATCAAGCTAAGAATTTTATTGTTTATTTGAACTATTTTTATTCCTCAGAATTTTTATAATTTTCATAATTTTTTATACTAACATAATTACATTAACAGCTAAATTTGGTAAATGAATTTAGAAGTCATATTTGGAATTAAAGTAAATGTAATTCATTTATCAAGTCTTGCTACACGTTCACACTTAGAGTCAGGAAACGAATTTATAAGTTTCAAGTTATTGGTAATAAATAAAACTTATTTTGCGTTCATATCAAGAATTTTGTTTTTCTGGGAACATACGATTCGTGGGTTTCAAATTGAACTCGCTCCTGAGAGTCAAGTATCTCCGAAATTATCTGAGCTAGCTGGAGAAAAAGGTAAGAGTGTGTAGAGCTTTAAAACTTTACATTACATCTTTTTGGCGCCCAACGTGGGGCTTTTGTCAGGTGGCGTTTTTATCAAAACGACCAGAACGTGGGGTTACATTACAATATATATCGAATTAAAATATGACACGATTATCGGCCGGTGTCAGAACAGCCGCTCAGATAAACTACTTTCCTGAAAAGGAAAATTTTTTTTATATGTGAAAAACAAGGTGTGGTTTTATGTAGTATATTATATTATGTATTTTAATAACTCTTTGTTTATGTAAATCTGTATATAATAAATTAATAATTAATAAATAATTCATTATCGAATAAAGGTTTAGAATTAAATTTCATATAAATCTCTGTAGATGGAGCAAGCAAAAATCCATAAGCATTAAATGCTACCTCTTCAACCGATTCCGATTTGGGACAAAGTTCCACCTCATAATTAGCAAGAAGAGAAACGAGCCCAATTTTTAAGCTAACTAAAGCAAATCTTGCACCTGTAAAAATTAATTTGTAAAAAATACAGCAAGAAACTAATGATGTTAGGATTGTTCTGTGATTGTTCACTATTATATTACTATAGATACGTTTGGTATGTTACACTAGTTTACACTTATGTACTAGCCCTTCATTATAAATGTGATATAAGAGTGTAATTCACATTTAAACATCAAAATTTGGTCGGCGAAAGAAAACACCTTTTGCAAAAAATGGTGAACTAATGTGCACTTGTACACTACTGCAGCATACCAATCACATTTTGTGTACCATACTATTATTTCTATAACAAGTTATAGAAATGCAGGTATATGTATAATAATATAACATTAAATTTGTTAAATGTAAATAAAACACGCTTCTGCAGAACTTTAATATATATTTAGTCGGTGGTGCCTAACTGGGGCACATCTTCAGGGCATGACTTTAGCCAATACAATAAAAAACGAAAATTTGTTTTAGATTACTAATTACTCAACAAACCAAACATTTGGTTTGTCAACAATATTTTGTTTTTTATTCTAGATATTGACTAAAACCAAGTCCTGAAGATTAAGAAGATTGGCCAGTTAAAACACGAACCCGGTCGGCTGTAAATAGTATGTTAAAGTTCTGCAGAGGAATGTTTTATTTAATCATTTATGACATAAACATACCTGCAGTTATATTCTCTATTAATATAATATAATAAATTTACCTATGCAATTACGTAAACCCCGTCCGAAAGGCATATACACATCATTTGGAATGTTACTTTTATTTTCAGAAGAAAAACGTTCTGGTATATATTTATATGGATCCGGAAAGTAATTACTGTCGTAGTGAAGACCTGAAAGGGATATATAAACTTTCATATCCTTTTTTAATATTATATCTGTATCTGGTATTTTATATGTTTTAGTGCATTGTCTATCTAAAAACGGCAGTACTGGATATTTACGAAGAGTTTCTGAAAAATTATAATATAATATAATAATTCTGAATAATGTAATTTTCTCTTTACTTACCGGATACAGCCATATCTAAATATGTCATATTTTGTATTAAATCATACGTAATTTTTTTATTTTCGCTTAATGCACTTTGGAGTTCTTGACGAAGTTTTTCTTGTACTTCTTTGTTTTTAGATAACTCATATAAAGTATAAAAAATTGTTGATCCTGTAGTTTCAAAACCGGCTACGAAGAATTGAATTGCTTGAGATACCAGTAAATTATCATCTGCAAAAAATATATTCCTTGAGATATTCGATAAATTACACTAATAATTCTTACCGATTTTTTCGGAATTATTTTCTTCACTATTTTTAATTTGTATTAAAATATCTACCAAGTCTCCTCTGTATATGCCACCCTTTTCGCGTTCACGTAGGGTTTCTATAAATGCTTTATGCATAAAAGCTATTGCATTTGGTTCAATAAATCTCATTTTAAACAACTTAAATATCACTGGAGCAAAAAAGGATGATACAGCTTGTATTGCTCTTGAAATGTTTAATTCAAAAACTCTTTTGGAAGCTTCGCGAAATTCAGCATTTTCGTCCTTAAACGAATTGGCCGTAATTCCAAATGCACAAGTAGAAATAACATCAGTGGTATATTTCATAACCAAATCTCTTCCATCAAATTCGTTTTTATGCTTTTTTTTTTCTTCAATATACTCGATTAATCCTTTAGAAGCATTAATTATTAAATCGGTCATTTTCTTAATTTTTCCACTGGTAAATGTTGGAGTTACTTTCATTCGTATATTTCTCCATGAGGGATTTTTCAAGTTAAATAACATTGATGATGCAAATTTATCGTCATCACCATTTGATATTACACTTCTATCAGAGAAATGTTCAAAATCTTTCACTAATACGTGTTTAATTATCTCTGGATCGCGAATAAGCAAAAATGGTTGGTCGAAAACAAAAAAACCAAACAACTTTGATTTGGTGTTTTTATAAAGATCGTCTATAAATTCCCCGATACTTTTTTGAAATGTGCATACACAAAAAACATTACCAAACAATAATTTTGGTTCTATATATGGTACATTTAGACTTTTCCAAAATTTAAAATTTCGTGTTAGATGTAGGTATAGAAAGTATACCAAAATTGTCAATCCAAGACCAACAATATAAAAAAGCATTTGAGGTTCCTAAAAATGAAAATGCAAGTTATTTTTAAAGGGGCTTTTAAATTAAATTTGCAAATTATTATTATCATACATATTTTTACAATAATTTTGATAATTTTAAATTATGTTCAATGCAGTACAATATAATAACATCATAGGTATTACATTTAAATGAAACTTATTTAAAACAATAATAAATAATATTAATTAATGATAATCGTTATGTAACGATTAAAAAACACCTTATTAACTTACCATTTTAAATTGCCAATAAATTAATTATTTTCATATCTTTTCTACTATCAGTTATAGAATTTAAACTCAACTCGTTGTTTGCGAATTTTGGAATGATAATATGTAAAAATGTATCAATATTTTATGTGAAATACTTTGTCTTGAACCTCTTATTTTTATCAATATTTGACACATTTTACTGATTATGTTACACTTATAATTAAATTTGGAACTTTTGTAGATTGTTCAAATTAATTTTAAATTCAATAAATATTTGTAATTTTGCAATTGAAATTTTTTTTTCTTCGAAAAAAAATTTTTAATTGAAAATTAAATGTTCGCAGTTTGATAAGAACAAACAAAAACCAACAAAATAAATTATACAAAATAAGATTAAGCACATTATTTTACCTAAATGTAAAAATAATACACTGAATTATAAGTAACAAATTGTTATATAAAAATGTTTTAGTTAATTTTGCGAGAACGGGCATTTCTTAACCCGGCGTTACATATGTGGAAAAAAATTACAACAGTACATATGTGGGGTGTGACAAACCCCATTACTAAAACATTGATATTTCTTTGTTTTCTGCTTTTATTTTAGTTTTTCATTGTTTAATGGTCCTTATGATCACCTAAAAAGCATATGAATACCAAAGAAATAATTAGAATTGCGTTATTTGAAAACAACAAAGAAAAATGTAGAAACAGTCAATTTTCATCAAACAAAAATCATATCTTTATTCAAATATCTAAAGAAGAAAAAATAAACATCGTATTTTAAAAACATTAAATGGAAACAGTAAACAAATAACAAAAGAACATGTGGAAAAAATTTGATGCTTATAAATATAAACCAAACAGAAAAAATCTATTCGCTGTCTGAATTCAGGCAATTTTGGCAACATATTATAGCATGTTCCAAACACAATAACAACTTGCAATTCATGCAGGAATACTTGGTTTTGCGATTTTACAGAGCCGTACTCATATACACAACAGTTGATAAAGCCAAAATTGATGGAGGGGGGTAATTAAATAGTTTCTAAAAATTTAAGAAAATTTGTTTAATTTTATCTGCAAATATACAGTGCAATAAACAGATAAGTCCATTTTGAGTAAATTTTTTTTCCAAGATTCCAAGGAGGTAGTTACCTCCTCCCTTTATATCCGCATGCATACATACCACAAAAAGTAAGAATATTAATTTCCCTAATCAAAAGAATCTCAAAATATCAATTTACTTTTAAAGACTAAATTACAAACGCCATTACATATGTGGGGTTTGACACACCCCAGAGCACTTTAAATGACTCTGGCTAAATTTTCAGTTCACGCAATACTACACTAACAGTTGATTTCGATGGTGGAGACTTATGCGGGAAGCTACTGAAAAAGAAAAGCGCAGGAGATCACATTTAGTACATATTCAGAACGATTTTCAAACGCTGGGGTTTATCACATCCCACATATGTAACGGCGGGTTAAGCATCAGGAATCGTATACCTTTTTACACATTGTCAAAGCAATTTATTATTTATTAAAACATCTAAAGTAGGTAACATTAGCAATAAATACAATAAATTGACAAATTCGCAGATCAACAATGAAAAAACTTTTTCAATAATTTTAACTAATTCCTGTGTAATTTTTAACATTTCAATATTAAGCAAAAATAAATTATGTTAAACAAAAAGTGTATAAAAAATATTTTTAACCAATATTTAAATATTTTTGACTTGGCAATATTATAAGGTTGGCAATAAAATCAAAGTATTTTATTCAAAGAAAATTCTTTTACCTCCACTACACATAAAGTTGGGCCTAAAGAAACAATTTGTAAGTGCTGTTTTCTGTGACTGTGAAAAAGGCCCTGACTGTTTTCAATATTTGTGTGGAAAATTTCCTCATTTATCAGATGCTAAACTGAAAGAAGGGATATTCGTTGGGCCCGCTATTCGTAAATTGCTGTTCGATTCCAATTTCGAAAATTTTTTATTTTTATAAATCAATTTTACCCCATTTTTGAAATATGTAATCGATGTAGTATTGTGAGAAAAAATTGCTATCGAATACGGTTTCAGCATCCAAAAATATATAAGATTTAGGTAATTTTTTTAAAGAGTTTTTACAAACATATTTTTTGTTGACCTGTGATTATTTAACAAAAAATGTTTGTTTGGAAAAATACACATGAGTAAAGCATTTAAAAAAATCGTCCTTGATTAAAACTATGCTTATCTATTTTGTTATTGAGGATATAAGATGTGCTGACGAAAACGACTGTCGAAACTAGTTTACATAAAATACATTAATTCTCTAGGAATGTGTTTTTTAATAATTTATATCTACTTTCATGAATTTGTAATCGCACTATAATATATCGTTATTGCATGTAATTAATTACGCAGTGCATGAAATAGGAATAGCCTCGCCTATGTTTTTTAAGAAAACTCAAAGTAATTATCATTTGTTAAATCTGTATAGTTTTATTTAATTAATAGTAATACAAATAAATTGACTCATATGCTAGTTTGTAACGATTTATTACAAATAATACATTATTTATACATTATTTTATTTAAAAACTCAATTATCATGTGGAAATTGGAATAGCTTTACTCAATAACTTTTGAAAATATAATAGTTTTACATGATTTTAATGATTAGTAATGATCTCCATGCTTAATAAAAACAACAAATAAGAAGTCAGACATTGAAAAAACTAAATTTCATAATATTTCTTTGAATTAATTGAAAATTATTTTATTTAATTATTTTCTCAGAAAGTATTATTAAAAAATTGAATGATATACGAATTTGTTATAGAGGTACTAAAGACCTATAAGTGGTAATTTTTTTGTGGTTTTAGCTCTACATAAAATATGGAAAAACGGGAAAAAAATTTTAAAAAATTGAAAAAATTAAATTTTGGCAGTACAACAATCACTAAATTTTTTTCAAATGTTCCTTATAAAGGGTGACCCAGACCACCCGTATCAGTACTTTTTTTCAAAAACGGTAAGTCATAGAGAGTTGGGCTAAAAATATTTATTACAAAAGCCATAATGACGAATCTAATGGTGATATTATTATTTCCGGGAAAAGTCGGCATCCAGAGTAGTTTACTCCAGAAAGTCCAGAAATCCAGAATTTTAAATGGCACCATATGTCGAAAGTGGTATCGTTGAAAAGCTCTTTAAAAAATAAGCAAGTTTTGTAGGAAAAATATTTTTATTACTCCCACCCCTTTTAAGTTATATTCGACTTAAGTTATTAAATTTCAATTTCTTATAACGAACTTAACTTTAAAAGTCAGCACTTGAAATCAAGCTATCGCGTTAGAGCAATGTCACAAGTGTTCAAAATGTCTTTCATTTACTTCTAAACACTGTTGAGCTCTTCTGGTTATACTATCGGTGGAACTAATAAGTACTTCTTCAGTGTTTAATGATCGACAGGCATTGCAAATTCTGAGCTTCATATCATCACTCGTTGTCGGTTTTTCTGTATAAACAATATCTTTGATCCGACTCCAAAGAAAAAAATATTTCAAGTGCTGACTTTTAAAGTTAAGTTCGTTATAAGAAATTGAAATTTAATAACTTAAGTCGAATATAACTTAAAAGGGGTGGGAGAAATAAAAAAGTTTTCCTACAAAACTTGCTTATTTTTTAAAGAGCTTTCCAACGATACCACTTTCGACATAATGGTGCAATTTAAAATTTTGGATTTCTGGACTTTCTGGAATTCTGGAGCAAACTACTCTGGATGCCGACTTTTCCCGGAAATAATAATATCACCATTAGATTCGTCATTAGGGCTTTTGTAATACATTTTTTTAGCCCAACTCTCTACGACTTACCGTTTTTGAAAAAAAGTACTGATACGGGTGGTCTGGGTCACCCTGTATTGTATATGTCCATATTATAACATAATATTGTCATGTTTCAAAATCATATTTTTGAATTTTGAATTTTTAATATTTGATTGATTTGGAATTTTATTTCGATTTTGAAAATAATTTATTGTGATTGTAAATATTTTGAAATTTGATTGTTCGCGCCAACAAATTTAAAGTTGGTACGAAAGTTTTTGAATAATTTGATTTTTGCCGGGTCTGTCAAGGTGGATCGACGCGTTTTGCGGAAGTCTCCGCTAATTATCTCTGATTGGAGATAATTTGATTTAGTGTGAATAAATAGTTTTGATTTTCATGAGTAATTATTTTTGATATTTTGGATATTTTTGTTCCAATTTGGACGAGTTTTTGGCAAATTTTTGATGGTAAATTTGTTGATGAGGCGATTTTGGAAACATTGTAATTGGATGGAATAAATTTGGATAAATGTAATAACTTCCAAAACGTTATATTTTCATTAAAATTAAAATTTGAAATTATAAAATTAAAGTCAAATCTGCTGCAACGTGTGGTGTTATCTCACAATCAATGCTCACAATATGTTATCATCTTTTCAGTTTTGGACGGCGATGTACATATTTAGTTAAATATTTAAAAATTGAGATTTGCTATAAAAATTCATCGCAATATATTAATTTTAAAATTCTACGAATAACACATTGATATTTATAAAAGTTCACACTAGCACGTTTGTGAAATTGTGTTTTATTAATACAAACTAGCAGAAAGCCCGTCCACGGACGAGCATCTAGACCCGATTGGTTGGAAACTTGATTGATGTGCAACTCGTCCCAAGGGGAGTACCGGCGGTGGTTTAATATATTTTTCGGTTGGTAAAAGAATCGACCAATCAGATTGTTTCTTTTTTCACCAAAAAATGACACGCTGGAGCCGGAGCAGCAGAGTGCTGGGATTTTATGTATTAAGATACTGCTGTAATAATATCCCTTCGACAAAAACTGCAATATTTGCAAATTCACTAACTTCACCAAAATCACTAAAATTACGTCATATTTCGAGAAAATCATATCGTTGCTTTTTAGAATATGTCCTATATACTAATGTTGTTTCTGGAATCATTAGATATGTATTATTGCGAGTGTAGTAATGTAATGAGAACTGTTGGGTGTTGCTCTCATTTGGTAGCAAAAATATATTGTTTATCCTATGCAGGATATTGTGCAAAATTACTAAAACCTGTTGAAATCCTAACGGACTTACTTAAAGATACAAACGTATGAGTGACTATCATTGAAGACGATAGTGATAACGATTAGTTACTTAAGTGATTAGTTCTAATATTATACTTAAATAGTATTGTCTATTTCTTTATTAAATAATAATTATTACGACAGTCAATGCTGGCCGGTGCATCTAGGTAAGAACTTTTATAAATATCAATAACCCTTCGTATACTTGTTTGAGTGTCGCCCAGGTTTACCGGGTCATCTTTTGATTGTCTTTCAAGCGAGAATTACTTATTACATCTGGTTATGGAGGTATGATTACGTTTTTGCTAGCTATTACTGTCGACGTTATAATTATGTTTTCCTTACAGTCTTGAGGATGAAAGAATAAATACTTTCGAAACGTCGACTAAATAACCTTAGTAGTTTTATTTGTGTTGGTTGTAGGTTAGTTATACCCAATATCCAATTTCTCAAATCAATGCATCGGACGAGAATTTTTATTTAATTATATATAAGAAATATTATTTGACAAAAATTTGGCGATTGTTGTACGGCCAAAATTTAATTTTTTTAATTTTAAAAACTTTTTTCTCATGTTTTCCGCATTTCATGTGGAGATAAAGTCACAAAAAAATTACCACTTAGAGGTCTTGAGGACCTCTATAACATATTCACATATCATTCAATTTGCAATAATATTTTCCGAGAAAAAAATTCTTTACTAAATTTAAAAAAAAAAATTTTTCTAAGGAAATATCAACATTTAGGATCCAATATTTTATAAAACGTAATAGAATTTTGAGAGGAACTTCTAAAAATTCTGCATGCTTACCCGGCTATAGCCTTTATTTAAAATAGGTAACTTCAATAAATAAAAACAATTCAGAAAACGCTGTATTTAAGAAGTGATGTGGTAAACTATTCAGTAGAATACTTAAACCAACTGGCTTAATTCATAGAGCTTGCTGCCATATAAACTTGATTTGAAAATTAAAGTTATTTATTGAAAGTTAAAGTTTCGATGGTTAAGTGAATCATATTATCAGGTCTATTATGTATCACAACCTTTAAAAATAACGGTCAACCTTGATGTTAAAATAAAGTTTTACAATAACTGTTTTATTAGCGTTTACTACAGAATTGGTATTACGTAGCAACCCTTAAAATAACCATAGAACGTCAACGTCATTTTTTTAAGCTTAAAATGATAGTAAGTTTTGAGTACTTCTAAAGTGAGAAACATTTATCTTGCCAGATCGAAATATAACTATTTCATTAATTTTCTCATCTATGTTTGTATTTATTTGATTATTTGTATGTTCACTAGTTTGCAGGGGCGGATGGGCCATAAGACGAACCGGAAAATTTTCCAGTGGGCCGGTTGTTCAGAGGTCCGAAGGGCCGGTGGCTGAAAGTACGTAAGTACGTATAGACGTACTTTCAGTCTCCTATAGACTTGGAGCAGAGTGACGTGGCGCCGCGGTGACAAGAAAATAAAATTACTGTATTCCACACTTAATTTTATTTTTCGACACCGCGGCGCCACATGTCACTCTGCTTAATTATTAATTAATGTTTGTATACAGAAGACAGATACATTTTGAAAACAATGAACGAAACAAATTAAGTTAGTCCGACGTATTGGCACACAGCTTAAAATTAACGAACTGAAAATCTTTCTTGCACAGTTTGGGGTTATGATTTCAATGTTTTTTGCAGTTTTTTCAGAACTTTTCGTAGGTAAATTTTTATCATATAAGAATAAATCGATTATTTCCAATGCAGTGATATATAGAAAATTTTTCTAAAGTATTTCAGTGCTTGAAAAAGTTTTAAACACCGGTTTTTTATTAATGTTGCATTTGATTATATGGAAATGTATTCAACACTTTTTAACGATTTGTCCACTACGGAGCGCTAGTAGTACTTTTTTATTCCACTCCACCCCCTTGCTCCAAGTCTATAATAAGGAGAGGGTCTGTACTGTGGGTTATTAATTTCTAAACATAAGAGAATGTGTTTTGAATAGTAAATGTAATCTGATTTAAAAATCTGTAATAAACCTATGCTCTATTTAATTTTAAAGGAAAAATGCGTAACACCCTGTAAATGTATATTTTAGCCATATCCGGAAATTAAAAAGGGGCCGACAAATATTATTTCCCGGGCCGCTAAGATGTTTCCCATCCGCCCCTGGTTGTTTGTAATTTGTATTTGAATCGCACTATATATAAATTTTGTAATTTATAGAGTTTATAGGATTCGTCATCAACTCTCTCAATATTGAATAATAACAATAGTAAACAGAATGATGCATTACGATAATAAATATTGGCTTTTCCCAAATGTTTGTGTTTTTGACTTACATCATGATGATTCTCTCAGGCTCATTTATTACTTGTCAACCTCAATGTCTAATCAAGGGTCCAGCGATAACCCATGTCGGTCGAACAGTTGTTATTTACGATATACTTATATAGTATAATATATTTAGTTAACATAAAAACTTGCAAAATGCGCACTACAAAATATAAAACAAAATTATATTTATTTTTGTGAACACTAGGTAATACCTATTACTTACATACGCATCAGATAATTGCAATTCAAGTTTTATAAATTTATACATAATTATAAACAATAATAATAAACAAAATAAAAATTCACTCCTTATGTTAGCAATGTAAATTGTAATTTTTAAAGACTTTTTTTATTATATAAATGTCAATTTGACAGTGTAACGGTTCAAAATAAATTATGTTTTACATTATTGTTAATTTTGTTACGGTCCTGATATTTCTAATATAAGATTTCTGTGAGGTATTATATTTCGTTAAGTTTTGATAGGCGGCATTCTAATGCTAATATACTGCATTTAAATTTGGTTACTTTACTTTCTTATTTACATAGTAATGGAAAGTGTAATCGAGTAAAAAAACATTTTTGAGTGCGCATTTTTTCTATAGTCTACGAGTCTATACAAAACGTTTGAGACAAGTTTTGCAATGATGTCCGGATCTGTGTGCGTGTGTGGCCAATTCTTTCGTTCACGATTTTTTCAAAACGCGTGAACCAATTCTATTCAAATTTCATATACTGGTTTGTAGCAGCAATCTAGAGAGCTGATTAGATTTTGGTTGCAATATCTTCCTTTTTACTCCATTTTTTTCAAAGAATGAAAATTGTTAAAGCTCGGAACTTTTTCCATTAATGTGGATAGTATTGAAATTAGTATCAGTTGAAAAAGAATTTCTTAACGCTTCTGATGATGCCTAATACTTGACATTTTCCTTTTTAATTCTTGTTAAAATAAAATTATAAACATAGAAATGGTTAAATTCTCATATAAAATTAGTTATTTATATTAATAAGCATTAGTAATAAATAGGAAAATTATGTGTTGCCACATCAGATTTTTTCTGGTTATCTTCCCGTAGATAATTTTTGAAAAAAAAAAAGAAATAGTTTTAGTCGTGAATTTGTATATTAAGAAATTATTTAAGTAATTTTCTCTTTCTTTTTTTAGAGCTTATCGGTTGACGATTTCGTATTCGGAAGTTTTTCGTACTATTTTTGGAATTTATCATCGTCACTGATTTTATTTATTTTTTTGAATTGTAAGTTACGTTCAATTCAAATCTTCAGTTTGAAGGATTTATCGGCTCCGAATTTTTATTATCCATCGAAGATTTATACAACAACTCGATTATTCATTCTTGGACCCTTGAACATGAGAGGTTTTGGCTTTGACTTGATTTTTGGTATGACCTGTTTCTTTTTTTTAAACGTTGCGGTTATTACGTACCCAACTACCGAATGGAGCTTTCGCTAATTGTTGGATTATCTCGAGGATCCATCAACTCCTACTTCAGGTTCCAGCTTCAACTTTCCAAAGATTTAGGAATTTACAAGATAATATCTGTCGTGTCGTCCGATTTATTTCATATTTCTATTTTACCATCACTTAATTCTAAACATATTGGGCCGTGCTACTGATTAAAAAAAAACTTGAATTGTCTTATCCTGGAATTACTCCAGAGGCGTGTAATTTTTCGTGTGCATCTAGTATACGTATACGGGGTATAATACCCACAAGTTATCTTAACTTGTCGTTTGTATTATAGGTATAAATTTTTTCAATATTTATATTAGTAGAGATTAAAGGGTAGCCCAATATAAAGTTTGTTTATTCTTGTTGTTTACCCACTTTTGGGTCAATTACGCAATTGTCACCCGACTACACACAATCATGAGATGGTTTAAAATAGAAGTATGTTCAGTTTGAAAGGCTGTTACTGCAGTTAGTGCTGTGCCTCACTGCTTAGCAGAGTAGTCCATTCTAGGCATACTGTTTTGAAACTTTTATTCTACATTTACGGTTTTACTCTTATATAATTTTATATCGTTTCGTGTACGACAGAGGACGTAGTACGGCCACAGGCCACATAATTACCAGTAAACTTGTAGTAGAATTTTAAAATGTAGGTACCTACTGAAGCTGTTCTAATGTTGATAGCCAACAAGCCAACACCATGTTTAAGAAATTAAAAAGAAAAAATAGTTAAAAATATTAAATATTAAAAAACATTTAAAAAAAATTAAAAATAAAAAATTAAAATATTAATTTTAATAAATAATTAATTATTAATATTTAAAAATACTTTAATTATTAGTGTAAATAAAAAAATTTAAATGTATACATTTTTTTAAATAAGTTTATAATTTACAAAAACCTAAAAAATACAATATAATTATAATATTATGGTAATTAACTTATTTATATAGAATTATACTGATTTATTAAATTATCAATCATTTCCATTTTTAATTTTGAGGGTAATACTATAATGCGGGTATTGAAATTGCCGGGGTTGAAGTAATGTGGCATTGCCGCGCGACTATCGCCTTCGCAATGTGTCAAAACCTGACTATTTCGGTAACCTAAAAAATTGTATTCGCCGAAACCAAAGAGTATACCATACTCTTTGACGAAACCGATTTTTTAGTTTGTAAAATAAAATAAATTTGTTATTTAGTGAAATAAATGGAAATATTTTATTTTTAATTCAAATGAAAACAAGATTAAGAAAAAGGTTATTCCCCGTTTTCTAATTCTAAATTTTAGGAGTTTAAAAATCTTTTTAAATTAATAAAATATTTAATTGATTATATAAAGATTAATTCGTATAAATAGGATTATATAATAAATATAAGTAGGATAAATAATATAATCTGCAATTGTGAAGTTGCGCATTAAAATAAGTAAAAAGATTTTTTCTTATATCGTATATCCATGACCATGATGCAATAACTTTAAAAGTTTAAAACTTATTGCATACATGATGCAATAAGTTCACAAGTTTAAAGCCCAATGTCCACTTGAGACAGAAAGTCTCGAGACTCCTATATAAACCATGCTAAGACCTAAGCCTCTGAGACTAATACTGAGACTAGTATTAGCATGGGTTTATATACGAGTCTCGAGCCTTTCTGTCTCAGGTGAACACTAGCCTTTATATATTATGTTTTTGTAAATTTATTATTTTGTAAATTTAAATAACGTTTTTAAAAAAAATTTCTTCTGTTTTTTCAAAAACAGTTCAGCCATTCACAAACAGAAAACCATCCAGATATTTTGGCAGTTTAAAATAAATTATTGTTATAACTTTTTCTTCGGAGTAATGAATGTTTACGTTCATTGTAATAAAAATTAGTTTTAATAAATTGTTTTTGAAAAAAGAAAGTTATATTTTTTAAAAAGCATAATTTAAAAGTTAATTTTTGTATTGTTAGCAACAATTAAAAAAACTAAATAATAAATGTTGCATATCTTTAGACACGGAACAAAAATATCTTTTGATTGGTATAGTTATTTTTCATTATCACAGTTATCATGGTAAATAAAAATTAAATAAAACAAATCATTTCCTATATTCGGGTGTGCGGTCGGTCACCGACCTAAGAAATGGTGGGTACTCGTACAATAATTATTTTATGAGCTGTAGCATAAAGGGTTTGATATAAACTGCATCTTTATATCTTCGGTAGGTGCCAGTAAAAATCCATTTGCGTTAAACTTAATTCTCTCAATTTTTAAGTTGTTGCTTTGCTTTAGTTCGAAGTTTGATAAGAGTGATACTAGACCCACTTTAGCATTAACTAATGCAAATCTAGCGCCTAGAAGAAATAAAATTGTTTAAAATTCTATATAAATAATATATAGGTACATAATATAAATTATTAACTTGTGAAATATAAATATTAATAAAAATTAATATTATTTTGATTAAACAAATTAATTATCTAACGAAAGCGATTTATTTATAAATAAATTAATTTTTATTAACGTTTAATTAACTTGTTCAATTAAACTTTCAATTAATTTAATATAAATAATATTAGAATCTATGAAAATACAAAACCTGCTTACCTATGCAATTATGTAGTCCTTCTCCAAATGGCATATACACAAAATTTGGAATTTTACTTCTGTTTTCGGGTGAAAATCGCTCGGGATCATATTTATATGGATCAACAAAATATTTAGTGTCGTAGTGAAGACCCAGAAGTGATATATAAACCGCCATCCCTTTTTTTATAATTATATCACTATCAGATATTGTGTAAGTTTTTGTGCATCGCCTATCTAAGAAAGGTACCACGGGATACTTTCGAAGGGTTTCTGCAAATTTAAATATATTATAATATATTAAATTATAAATTTTAGAGATTTTTCTTTATATCAATCATACATTTTTTTTTCAAGCAATATCGTTTATTTTTAATCTTCTTGATTTTAATTTTTTTAATCATGGGCCTCAGTAAAAATATAAATAAATTGTATTTATCTATATCGTCAATTAGTTTTCAAACACTTATGTATGTATTCTTATCATAGATATTATGTAATTAATTTAAAATATTAATTGCGAGTCAATTAAACAATTTAACAAAACACGATTTTTTTTAAATATTCAAAAAATACATAATATGAATCTATTTGCTAATAACTAAACATTTACAATATTTAAAGTAAATTTGACCATAATTAATAAAAATATGAAAATAAATCATCAATATTCAGTGGCGTAACTAGTATATTGTGCGGTGTATGCTAGTTCATAGGGGCACCAGTTAAACCAAAAGTGTAAATATTGTTTTATAAATATATAATTAATATTTTATAAACACTTTTTATAGTAGGTAAATATTTTAAACTTGCAATGAATTTTTTTACACTAAATACGAAATTTACGATTTTTAATACAACGGCAACAAAAATTTTTCAGGTCTCATAACGTGTTTGAAACCTTTTAAAGTAATAAACAAGTTTACTAATACTCCATAGTCCAAGCTTTTTGAGAATCAAGTAAAAATTTGTAAATGAAGTTGGTTTGAAATTAAACGTTTTCACACTAGCCAAATTTATGTGTTTTTAAATATTTTAAATAGTTACATATACATAGTTAATTAGTTCCTATGTAATCTTTCTTTATTTATTTTATCAAAATCACATTAAGATTAAAATAAACTTGTGAAATTCGTTTCGTAAAAGTATTACTTTAACTTGTAAACATTCTAAATTAGGCAACACGCATAACACACAATATTTAAAATTTTAAATGTGGTTTTGCATTCGATGCGCCACCTACATTAGACATATAGTTGATCGACTATTGGTATTAATGGCCTTGAAGAATCGAATTTACAAAATTATAAAATAGCCATAATAAATTGGATGGAGTATGTATTTTACGCAAACGGATCAAGTTCAAGCAGTGAAGTTTTGTATAAACGTTTATGTACGCACGCAAATATGCTCACATAACCTTAAAATTTATTTTACTTCCAGATGTGCTTGCGTTTCTGGTCATAAAATCATATTTGTCCAGAGATAAGTTTGTTCCTCATTTTTTATAATACTATTATTTATTTGTGTGAAAATAAAGCTTCAATTCAATTTTATTAACTTTATTTATTTGTTTAATATTCAACTGCAATTTCTCACTAGAAAAATAAATTGAACTAGATGAACGCGTCAAATATAAACTTCTGCGTTAACCAACATTTTTGTGCTACGTTTTATTGGAAAAAATCAAGAAGTATAAAATATAGGGAAAAAACCGTTCTTGAAAATTATAACAATGTGGATTTTGTGAAATTTTTTCAAAAACCTTTCAATTTTTGTGTAACAAGCTGGAACTACAACTAAAACCTCACCCAGCTCCGGTTAAACAACCAATAAGTGTCACAAAGAAAGTTGCAATTAGTTTGTACCAATTAGCAAGTTGTGATTATCGCGTAGTCGGTAATGTTTTCGGTGTGCACAAAAGCACAGTTGAAAAGTGTCTTCATCAATTCGTGAATACGTAAAATAATTTTGCAACCAAATTCACCTGCTAAATTCAGATGAAACTGCAAGTATTGCAGATAAAGTAGAAAGGAAAACTTGATTTTTGAATGAATGCATGTGTGATGAATTTCGTCGGTTTGGAATCCTAAAGAACCGGTATCGACAATAACAGTTTATCCAACAAGTTCCAGTAACTGCACTCCATCCTGGACGCTCCCGAAACACTGTTGTTTTGTTTTATTTTAAAATATTCCGATTTTAAACGCTTCCATTTTACCCTTATTTGAATTGGTATTTTGTTAATATTCTTCTGTTTAAGGGAATTTTCTATTATTTTGTAAACTCTTAAGTTACGAAATTGTTTTCCGTCTAATAGCTTGTTTACACTATGCTCCAGCATAATATTGAGCATTTCGTAGATTTCCTCATCTTTCCATGTGATGCGTTTCTTTTTTTCCTTCTTTTCCATTGCAAAAAAATTCAACAATAAACACAAGAATGCCGAACCTTTAAGATTCGAAAACCATCAACCATCAAAGAATTGAGGGGATTCAGAGGAAATTTATCAGAATGTTATGCTTTAAAAAAACAAATAAATTATAGTTCCGAAAATTACAGTGAATTATTGGGTTACTTTGGTATAAAATCACTATCTGCAAGAAGATCTATCTCTGATTTAATGTTACTGTTCAAAATACTTAACAGTCTTATGAACTGTGCAAATTTGCTGTCTTTGTTCGGAATCAAAACTCCTGTTAGAAACCTGAGAGAAAATTCAATTCTCATTGAAAAATTTCATAGGTCCGTCTTTGAACAACATTCTGCAGTCGGGATGGAACGTTTCGGCGCAGCCGATTCGGCGCAGCATCAAGAAAAATCTTGATTTTTTAAATATTTTTTTACTTACTTTAATTCATAACTCGAAAGCCAATAAAATTAAATAAAAAGAATTGGTAACACAGTAGTTACATTAACTTATTTTCTATACATGTATAGTTTTAATATATTTATTATTTATATTACTTATCTATTAATGTATCAATTTAAAGTAGATCAAAAATTTTAAAATATTTTATTCTCGCGCCGAAACGTCTTCGCGCCGAACCGGCTGCGCCGAACCGGCTGCGCCGAAACGTCGTAGACCGTTCTGCAGTAGCCAGAATGTGCCGTTTGGCTAATTCTATCAGTCGAAAACGCGATGACTTAGACATATTCGCGGACAATGTTAAAAGTTGTTGATGGAACATTTATAAACGTTTTTCTTGAATATTACATGTTATTGGCATTTGTCGTTAATAAAGTTATTATTATAATTAGGGAGTTATCGCTACACCATACCACGGTAAAATTAAACTGTCCAAACACATCGACTCTTCTTCTGGCTGGAGCTAAATTAGTTTGCAGAATATTTTCCAAAATTAAATATTCAATTTCATCAGCGCTAACCTCGCTTAATATTGTCAATTCTAAAATTTCTTCCATCGTTAATTACAGTTTTTAATGTGTATTCAAACCTGTATTATTATCTTGTGTCAATTTCAAATACAATAACAAGACAACAATTTAAAATTTGAGGGTGCACCATCTATAGGAATTTACTATAACTATAAAATAACGTCAGAAAAATAGCGGGATTTGCGATAACTCTAAAACTGTATTCCCGTTATTGTAAAATACCGTATCTCGTCACGTGACTTTTAGCGTTAGCGGAGAGTTTACCGTGGTGTGGCGATAACTCCCTATTATTATTTATTACTAACCCATATTATTAACCCACCAAATGGTTGGCACAATTGCGCTTAGTTCGAGCTATCGCTCGTAATCTACATTTAAAGGGTATCCATGGATAAGATAGTCAAAATGCCCTTATCTCTAAATTTTTTAATTTACTTGATAAAAGGGTGCCTTGGGGTGTAAAAATAAGGTTTTCATGATCATTTGCTCCAGATGCTTTCTCCACCCCTGAGGAGAGACGAACCACTCGAAATATCTCGCAAACTGTCACGACAATTAGTGCTTTGTTCGACTGTATATATGTAGTGCCATCAGTTGCAGGTGATAAATGCAAGTAATATATCTCAAGTAAGATCTTAAAAATTATTTATATTTTTTTCTTTGTTGAGTTTTTGTATGTTTATGTAAGTTTAACTTACGGATTTAGGTGTGATATAACCAGGTATGTGTAGTTAAATATAACCTAGAAAGCATAAGGTATCACATACGGTTACATGGGTATTTTCTAGTCCATCTATCCTCTCATTTGAGGAGAGATGGACCAGTACTGTACAGAGAGATGGCCTTAGGGTTTTTGTTACAGAAAAAATGGAATACAATGCCAAGAGGCACTTGGACTTTTGAAAATTTAGATAACACTATTAATGCAGTAGTAGCTGGTGATAAGGGCGTAAATGAGCATATAACGAATTACCGCCTTACCAAAAAAAAAAAAGATTACTGGATAAGGTGTATATTGTGTTTCCGAAAGTTGACAAATTTGCGGTACTAACGTAACAAAAAAATTTGAAAAAACTGTAGACCCACCTCTTGTACGACACGTGGGTCCATCTCTCCTATGCTGAGTAGAAGAGATGGGCCAATTTAACCGTTAATTTTTTTAATTTTTATAGTTTTATGGCATTATTTTTAGTTTATTAAAGTTTACCAAAAGGACAAGCAATGATTTATAATATACTATGTACTGTATTAAGAACATGCTTTTACTTTAATCAATAAAGAAATTATTGACTGTTTTTTAAAAAGTGGTCCAACTATACTCCCTTTACCCTATAGTGATTAGAGTCATCTTTCAACACAATTTTTTTTGATCCCATGAGCACTCCATGTGCCTCCTAAAAATATTCCAAAAAATTTAAAAATCGATCTTTTTCTTATTTTTCGAAGACCGGTAAAAAAACTGTTTCGCAATTTTTTAGGATGTACTTAAATCTACCTTCCTGAATTTTTTAAGATTTTTTGCGAAGATGCGTTAACTCTAAAAATCATATTTTCTGCATTTTTTAACATTCTTGGGTATTTTGGACTTCTTAACGCAACTAAAACTTTTTTTAAAATCATGGCATATAAAATACCCATATCATGGGTATTTTTCACAGAAAATTAATCTAACTGACATATTATTCAATATTTTTCAACCAAAGACTCAAAATAAAATCGAAAAACTCATTATAGGAGTTAAACAATTAAAAATGTATCTTTCTTTGTTATTTTTGCCCTTTTTTGTTCCTTTATAGGGGCTAGATAAATACTTTCTCTTACTCTGCCTAACTGAAATATGGTTGTTCTTACATGCCAAACTTTGCAAGTCATGAAAACGAACAAGAACTACATTAGAAACTACATAAAAAATTTAAAAAATGATTTAAAAAAAAGCAGCACTTCGTTATCGCATTCTATGCTTTAGTTATATTTTTCATTTAAGGGGGGAAAAGGGTCTGAGGTACAAACAAAGAAGCATATTTTTGTGAATTTTTTTGCAGAGTACCTTATTTGTTAATGCTTTTAAAAAAATTTATATTATTAAGCATTATATTAAGAATGTTTTGCTAAATTTTCGTTAAAAAATATTTCAAAATAAGCCAGTGGTAGTGGTGAGAACTGAGTCACATAAAAAAACAAGGTGGAACTCGCTTTTGCGACAGTTCTTAGGCTTCTATACATCTTTCTAGAATTTTCTTAAATTTGAAACATGCGGACAGACACGGAGCCAGAACATAAGGCTTCTTTCTATACGATGTATAGAAGCCTAAAAGGTTCCATGCGGTAGGCAGGATAACTCATGCTTGCTTCATCAGAAATCAAAAAACCAAAAATATTTCTTTAGTACATAAGTTTATCTTGGTTCTGAATGAAGGAATTAACAAAATATTAATTTTTCACGTTTTGGTAAAGGTGCAATCAGAAAGCTGATTTTTTACTTAAATTAAAATAATAACTTAATTAAAAACTAAGTTGTAATTGAAATAAAAAAGAATCCTTCGTTCACTACCAAGATAAAGTTATGTACTAAAGAAATATTTTTTGTTTTTTGATTTCAGATGAAGCAACCATGAGTTATCCTGCCTACCGCATTAATCTTTTTTTTATGTGACTCAGTTCTCGCCACTGCCACTGGCTTATTTTGCAATATCTTTTAACGAAAATTTAGCAAAACATTCTTAATATAATGCTTAAAATAATATAAAAATTTTTAAAAGTATTAACAAATAAGGTACTCTGCAAAAAAAACGACAAAAATATCCCGCCCAGCAGTCAAGTCAGAAAGATATCTTAAAGTTATCATAATGTTATAAAATGATATATAGTTATTATAATGATAACTTTAAGATATCTTTCTGACTTGACTGCTGGGCGGGATGCTTCTTTATTTGTATCTGAGACCCTTTTCCCCCCTTAATAACTATGTCTAGTCCTCATTGCTATCTGCGTTGACTATAGGACAGACATTATTAATGTCGAAAAGATTAGTCAATACCTCCGCAGGTCGGAAAGTTCTAGATAAAAATCTTCCATATGATAAATGATATATCAGCGCGGCGGCGTGGGAACAGCACCCAACAGTCCGCAGACCATTTGCACAGTTGCAGCAGTGCCCTTTGATAGCATCAATTCCCAAATCATTTGCGTCGTATTCGATATAACATTTATACATTTTCTGATTTATATGTCGCGATTTTACTTCAAAACGAATTATTTCTGGATCATCTTTCACAAAAGTTAATTTTAGTGAATCGTCTTCTCTAATCATTTCACCTAAATATTAAATCATTGATAGTCAATTCTGGGAAGTCTCGCGAAGATAAATCTTAAACGGAGAACTTCTTCGATTCCAATTAGCAGTGTTTACTTTTTCAGCTAAGGTGTTCGTAATATTTTTTTTCAACTTCATTCTTGTGACTAATGACTATATCTTTCAATTTTTTTGAATCGCAATTGAGGCGTTTTCCAAACAGATTGTAAAGAAGACAAGCTACTTTACAATAAATGCCAGCATCTGGTAATGATTGATTTTTAAATTGATGATGAAGAAGATTATACTTTTGCGCAATGATGCTATGCACAGCTTTTACCACCCAACGAATTTTTGTCACAAACCGTGAGTGGAAGGATTCTTCAGTGGTTAATTGACTTCGTGTCCTTTTAAAGCAGGCATAAAAACTACATAACCTTTCGCTTCCAACAGCGACACAATGTCCCTGAATCCTCTGTCCCATACAAAAATTATAAACCAAATTATGATTATAAATTAAAAAAAATCTTAATTTCCGTCAATAAGTATCTAGCCTGTACAGAGGAGCAAATAGGGACAAAAATAACAAAAAAGCAATACATTTATAATTGTTTAAGTCCTATAATGAATTTTTCGATTTTATTTTGAGTCTTTGGTTGAAAAATATTGAATAATATGTCAGTAAGATTAATTTTTTATGAAAAATACCCATGATACACATTTTACAAAAAGGTTTAGTTGCGTTAAGAAGTCCAAAATAGCCAAGAATGATAAAAAAATATAGAAAATATGATTTTTAGGGTTGACCACCTTAGCAAAAAATCTTTAAAAATTCAGGAAGGTAGATTTAAGTACATCCTAAAAAATAGCGAAACAAATTATTTTGCCGATCTTCAAAAAATAAGAAAAAGATCGATATTTAACTTTTCGGAATATTTTTAAGAGGCATATACAGTGCCACCATGCTAAGAAAAACTCCGGAAAATATGTCAACTAATTTGATACAAATTTGAATGAACCAATGAACATCGAGTTATTTCTCAAGTACATTCTGTTGTAAAAGTTACAAATCATTGTGTGTCAATTGACATTGTGCTGGTTTTTTGTCTTGTTCGTTTTCGTGTTATTCGTATTTTAGAACAAATCTTCAAAGCTATATTTAATAAATCGATTTAATTAAACATTATTTGGTAAGAACTATTTTAGGTTAGAATGCACTTTAATTTTCTTTTGAGTGTACAAATTTAAATACACCAGCGCCAGCCACGCCCCTTCAGAGCCTTTCTTAGTGTGGTCGAACTGTATCTACTTATTATAATATTATAATAAATTCTACTAATAGTAAAAAAAATTTAAATAAAGAAAATTAAAATATTTTAGTAATGTCATATTTGATCTTTATGATCAGTCATGAGCTGGCCTATCAGACCTCGAAGGGATGACGTTGAGTTCTGGGCATCCTGTATATATAAATTTCAATTTTTCGTTTAATTTAGGAATTAATGAATTATAAAGTTTCGATTTTGCACGTCAAGGTAATGGTTTGTTAGAAGCAGTCGCAACACAGCAGTTACTGCAGCCGTTAGCGACAATTGCTATAACTGCGGTTTGCTAAACGGGTTTTCAGTATAGCTGCAATAGTTTGTTTATAAACATAACACTTTATCAGCCTAGACGGTTTAAGTTCCAATGAGTTTATCATTTTGTTTATAATAATAAGAATACTATTTATCTCGAACCACTGATTACCATGCTGTTGCTAATAATATAATAATAAACATATGATTTGCTATCCTTTCGCTTCGGTTTGAATTTTTTTGAATAAAAAACATTTGGTAAAAAATGCAAACATTTTGGTTTTTAAAAGTTGAAACTGACGAGGAGAACCCACCGAGTGTATTTCTCGGATCGAGACAAGCTTTGGTAGGTTGAAAGAGCATTAAAATTAAACAAACACTTGTTTTTTCAAAATGCTAGGAGCAACCGTTTCTGAGAAAATATGGTTTTAACAGTTTTAATGCAATACTTCAGCTAGTTTATTTAATATCGATTTGAATGTTTTCTAACTAAAATGGTTACGCGTCCACATGGCACTTGGAAAATCAAAAATGAAAATGAAAATTTTTAATTGTCTTAGTAATGAGTTTCTCGCGATGTTATTTATAATAAATTTATTTATATTAAATTTTAGTTTTATGGCATGTCCAAAAATATGCATGTAGCGATAGCGTGTATTATATCAGTAGCTATTGTAATTAAATTTAATTTATTGTATTTTACATAATTTTATAATATTGATAATTTTTTGGACTTACCACAAACAATCATTTCTAAATAGGTCATATCTTGAATTGCTTCATATGAAATTTTTCCATGTTTAGTTAATACAGTTTTAATTTCTTCCCTAAGCTTATCTTGAATATGTGGATTTATGCTCAATTCAAATAAAGAAAAGAAAATAGTTGATCCAGTGGTTTCATAACCAGCTATGAAGAATTGAATCGCTTGTGAAACCAACATGTCTTCATCTAAGATAGAAATAAATGAAATAATAATTGAAATAAAGTGCATAACAATTTACCAAGTTTTACTTCGTCCTTCTTTTCGTTATTTTTAATTTGAATCAGAATATCTATTAAATCGCCTCTTGGAATTTTATGTTTCTCCCTTTCATATAACGTTTCGAGAAATGCCTTTTCCATAAAATTAGCTGAAGGACCATCAATAAATTTCATTTTAAAAAACTTAAAGAGAATAGGTGCAAAGAATGACGACACAAATTGAATTCCCCTCGAGAGAGTTAATGCAAAAACTCTTTTAGACGCCATGAGAAATTCTGCATTTTTATTTTCAAAAGAATTAGCTGAAATTCCAAATGCGCAAGACGTAATCACATCGGTAGTAAACATCATCGCCAAACTTCTAGCGGGAAATTCTTTTCCTTGAGAAATTCCTTTATCAATATGAGCTATTAAGCCCTTCGATGCCGCCACCATTAGAGGTGTCATACTTTTAATTTTTCCACTTGTAAGTGCCGGAGTTATTTTTATCCTCATACTTCTCCAAAAAGGATTTTTAAGTACAAATAATATACTGGATCCAAATTTATCATCCTTTCTATTCGATAATACACTTCTATCCGCAAAATAGTCAAAATCTTTTATCAAAACACTTTTAATCAAGTCTGGATCGCGAATAAGCAAAAAGGGTTGATCAAATGCAAAAAATCCGTAAACCTTAGCAGTTGTTGCTTTATAAAAATCGTTTAATAACTCTGCCATTGGTTTTTGAATTGAACATAATGGAAAAGCATTACCGAAGAAAAGGGTTGGCTTTGCGTAAGGTACATTTTGATTTTTCCAGTATTTAAAGTTTCGTGTTAGATGTAAATAAATGTATAGCGATATTGCTATACCAAACGCAATTACCAAATCTGTCACCTGAAATACCTTAAAGCTCTGGATTAGAAAATAGAGTTTTATATAATTAAATTAGAAGAAAGCTGTAAGTTAATATACTATGTCAGAAAGTTACTTACCATTTCTATCTTTAGTAATTGTTACGAAACATTAAAAAATGTAATTTCTTTTAAAGGCTAATGATTGCAACTGAAGAGTATGTCAAGGAAGTAAAATATTATATAGCTTATCAAATCCAAAGTAAATCCAAAGTCTCAATTGTATCGATAATCGTACCAGCATGTGCAAAAAAGTAGATAAATTTTTTGAAAAATAAAATATCGGAGTCATTGCTCTTATTTAATTAGGTGAATTGAGGAGTTGTTTAAATACAACTGTAAAGTATTTGTACCCACAAGGCTATTTTACTCAGAAAACGTTACACTTATCGAGATTGGTCTAGTCCACAACGATTTTGTTATTAATTTGTACAAAATGATTGTTGTTAATTTAGTTAATAAATATTCTTTGGACTAATCTTGTATAATTAAGCATCAAAATTCAAAAACCTGAAACAGTTTAAAAAACTTGTAGTCGAGAGATATTCCATATTTCATTTATACATTAATTTGAAATTATCACGCAATTTTTGAACAATATAAATCGCTCTCACTTTTTCTCGATTTTACACCGATCCGTCTCAAAATTAATTTATTTGAATAAAGCCAAACTATGTTGCAAAAGCTGTAATTATTATTAATTAATCGGTTACGTTAATTAACTATTGGATAATAATAAAATAATGTTATTAGTTCATAATATTATAATTACGTAATTGTGATTGCAATTATTCAATACGATAAAGGATTATGACCACAATCTACATAATGACCGATGACTCTTTGGTAATTGTTTTTAAAATTAGAGTAGATTAATATAAATTAATCATTGATTACTACTAGGTTGGGTAAGCATGCAAGCGATGGCGATGTATGATTTGAAACTAGGCTTATACATCAAAAAAGAAAAAACATTTATTATATTATTTTGCTGATAAAAAAAGATTTTTATCCTGGTGTAGGCGCAACCTACACATTAAGAAAGAGAACAAAACGAGACTGCAACTACCAGAGTAATTCAATGGAAAAACTATATTCAAGTTTCAATTGGATCCTTATGATTTTAAAAATTGCGCATAAAAATTATTGCAAAAAAATTTGGTATCATTTTGTATGTTTTCAAATTTAGAATACAATTTTAAGAGAGCTTTTTTCGATTACTTTGATAAGTTTCTTATACGTAAATACATTACAGAGAAGTATTTTGTAAATAATATTGATATAGAGTGACTGTCTCCCTCTTTCCATAACCCGCAAATCAATCTTTGACTTCAGATCACAGCAGTGTATCTGACCTGCACCTAGATGTGAACCGCAGTTTTGGTTATCTTTAAAAGATAAAGAAAATGCTTTCATTTGTGAATAAGAAATCTTAGATATTATTTGTTGTTTTTATAAATTTAATAAATAATTTAACGTAATAATTTTTATTTTTAATTTATTTAACTTAATATATTGATTCTTTGTTTTTAATCCTAATAATATTAATCAATTAAAAAAAATAATACATTAGTTAAAATTAAAAGTTATGACAATGAAGCAGTTATCAGTTAAGAATATAGGCAGCGCCAGCCTATTGCACATAAATTAAATAAAAAATAAAAATGATACAAATTTAGACGCACTTCTTGTGAACAATTGAAGGGCCAGATTCGTCGTATTCCTGTTTAGAGATCCACATGGATTGGAATGTGGGGTGTGAAGCTAAGATACAACCACCAACCCATACGGAATATTTTCTTTCAGGTGAAGCAATAATTTTAATCTTCATTGTTGATGGAGCTAGTGCGGCGATTTCCTTTTGAATTCTATCGGCGATACCTGGGTACATGGTGGTGCCTCCGGACAGTACTATATTGGCGTATAAATCCTTTCGGGTATCAAGTTCGCACTTTGTGATCGAGTTGTAAGCAGTTTCGTGAATTCCACAAGTTGACATACCTAAAACAGATGGTTGAAAGAGAGCTTCGGGGCAACGAAACCTTTCGTTTCCAATAGTGATGACTTGACCATTGGGTAATTCGTAATTTTTGTCTAAAGATCTGGAACTAACAGAGACAGCCATTTCTTGTTCAAAGTTTGAAGCAACGTAACAGAGTTTTTCTTTAATGTCACATACGATTTCCCTTTCGGCGTTAGTAGTGAATGAATAGCCAATATCGTTTAAAATTTTCATAAGGTAGTCAGTTAAATCGTTACCAGCCAAATCAAAATTAAGGATAGCATTTGACAAAGAATAACCTTCGTAAATTGGCACAGTTTGTGAAACGCCATGGCCAGAATTCAGAACCATACCAGTCAAACGACCAGAAGCATACAATGAGAGTACAGCTTGAATGGCAACATACATTGCTGGGGTGTTGAATGTTTCGAACATAGTTTGTGTCATTTTCTCACGATTGGCTTTAGTATTCAAAGCAGCTTCGGTTAGTAAAACGGGATGCTCTTCTGGTGCTACATGCAATTCATTGTAAAATATGTGATGCCAAATTCTTTCCATATCGCCCCAGTTTGTGACAATGCCGTGTTCAATTGGGTATTTTATAGTGAGAAGATCACTCTTGCTTTTTGCTTCCTCTCCTACATAGGAATCTTTTAGTCCAACGTTAACGTCTTGATGGAGCGATCGGCCAACAATGGATGGAAATACCGAGCGAGGAGCACCGTCACTGGCAAAACCAGCTTTGCACATACCCGAACCATTGTCTACGATTAAAGCTGTTAGTTCGTTGTCGCACATTTTAAATTAGTTTGTTAAAATAAAACACGCATTATCACAATAGTTTTAAGCATCGAAAAACTATGAACGAATCGGATTTTATGTAGTTTTATTGCATAAAATTGAATTACATTTAACAAACTTATATCATACTTGTTTTATCAACAAAAATAAGATTAAATGCGTAATAATTTATATCAGTAATTTTAGTGGACATAGGTAGATACTACTTGCGATAAAAAGTGATAGGTATCTACAGTTCTAATATTAATATAGTTTAAAACATGTAGATTTCTATTCCATTTTTTAAAGTAATGTTTTCAAGGAATCTTAATTAAATGCAAAATTACTACTTAGGCCTGTGCCTATGGGGTCTGCAGCACTTCCATATTATAGTTAACACAAAAACGATAATTTTTATTGTTTTGATTTGTATCTTTATAAGTTCGGTATAAAATTGGCTGTAGAGGCCAAGTTCATAAAGAAATTTTAATTAATTTTATAATAATATATAGCTTAACGTCATCCCTTGGAGGGATGGGTAGTGAATATGATCATGTTCCACGATGAATGAATTTACAAATTTTAATTTTCACGAATTGATAATTTTTATATTCGTGGCAAAGGTTTACACGGGTGCGTATATCGCAGTTTTATCAATTCGTGGCGAAAAATTACGATTCATATTTCACGAATTAGCAGTTTACACGGTACGTATTCTACGCAAATGTGACTCACGATCGTGATTCGATGGTGTTCCACGTGCGTGAATTTATAAATTTTAATTTTTACGATTTGATAAATTTCATATTCGTGGAGAATGTTTACGATCATTCAAAAATAGGGCAAAAACTTACGAAAAACTGGAACCAACTATTCGATTGGCTACCTTTATAAAGTTAGCTCCGCCTATCTCTTAAAATTATTTAAAATAAATAATATCAAGGTTAAAATTAATGTTTTTTATTATTGTAATACCCAAACGTGTTAGCGTGTATTTTAGGTTGGATACGTATCTTGTCCTAAAGGCGGGTACTTGTCTTAACTTCGGTTTCAAGTTTTTCGGCCTCGATTTTGACAAGCACAAACCATATTAAAAAAATCCCCCGAGGCACAACAAAACTCGAAAATGACGGGTCTCTAAAAGCTGGAACTAGAAAAATTACGAATTATTTCAGCGATGTTAATCACCGAGCGCGGGTGAAAGTCAGCTGAAGTGAGCCACGCCCGGTACAATTTCAATTTTCCGTAGACCCACTCGGAGCACACGCACCGTGAACAGATTGAATTGTTAATGTACTTTTTGTACAAAGATGAAAACTTTAAAATCAATTAATTCCTAAATAAATAGATATTTGGAGTTCATCCATAGTTTAATCGCTTTATTATAATGTCCTCTTTCAAATTCTGCAAGAATTTTAGTATTATCTATAAAAACGTCTGGGCCCACAGATGCACATGTGTGTATTGATAGCAAGAGATATTTTTAAAACAATTTCGTGGAAGAAAAGAAAGATTATCAGAAGATGGTGTACAAGGAAATGGTTTCTATAAAGAAGTCGAACAAATTTACCTAGAAAGCCATCCGAACATCCTGAAGATTTAAAAAATTTATTAAGAATGTCAGAACACTATTTTCAGTATTTATTGGATCGTGTTAGCCCCAAAATTCAGAAGCACTATGAAACAAATTGTCGTAAAAGATCTGCAGTTGCACGCGTGCAAAGTTCAATTGGTGCAAGAAATCAAGCCAAGGGACCATGAGCAGCGCCGTGGATCTGCTGATTGGGCGTTGGAACATCATCTAATTAATGGGGATTTTTGGAAGAAAATAATTTCCAGATGAGGCACATTTTCAACTCGATGGATATGCAAATAAGCAAAACTCATCGTGTGATACTCCAACAACCAATGCATCCACCACGAGTAACTGTTTGGTGAGCATTTTGGGCTGGCGGAGTGATTGGGCCGTATTTCTTTGAAAATGCCGCTGGAAATGCGCTAACCGTTAATGGTGTGCGGTATCGCGAAATCTTAACAGAGCTTTTGTGGCCCAAATTTGGTGGAAATTGGATGGAGAATCGTATAATTTCCCGCGAAAGATTTGATGCTTCACTATCAGGTAAGCAATAAATTTCTTATTGAATTTTTCTTTTTCGAAATTTAAAGCAAAGTAACAGTAATTTTCGTTAATTTCCCCGATTTTTCTTTTAATAGAACATAATTTCAACATAATAGTATAATATTAAATTCTCTTGAAAAAATTGAGAAGGTCACAGCAAAACCGGGAATTATTTTAGCTGGGATCTCTTATGCGTCGCACCCAGCGCACCCCGGTGGTTCCGCCCCTGGCGGAAACTTGACTTTGACTTTACTTTCAACTTGAAATGAAGTCCGATGAACAAGCTACATATTTTATTTTATAATATAAAATTATACAATTTTAATTGAAGTTGTAAAATTCAAAATTGAATTGATGTTTTGTCAAACAAACAGTAAGTGCAAGATTAACAACGATATGATTTATATCAATATTTGCAATAGAGATAGTACGTATATACAGGAAAACATAGACCAAAATTGATTTCGATTATAACTACTCATACAACACAAATTGTGTAGTTCTAGGATATTTCGCCATTGAACCTTTCGTTTCCAGACATTTCAAAAGCATGTTTATTTTCTTCACTACAAGACAATTAATTATAGAAAGCAATCAATTAATTATTGTTTATAATATTTCTGTTCTGCAGCTTAGGAATCTCAATGAAATGGGTTAACACGATAAAAAAAACAATAAAAAACTTTATTGTTACATAGAATAATAATTAATTATTGTATCCTACAAAATAATCTAAGATACATTATATCAAATGTAACAAGACTACTGATTGGTTTATTTTCATACCTAAAAACATGTTTGCTTCGACACATTTATTTAACAAAAAGTGATAAGCTTTTAGCATTTTTCTGTTAGGTATTCTATTATGTTTTACAACAGTTGCAGATTTTAAGTTTTCAAGTTTAAAAATTTTAAATTTAGTAAACATACTTTATCATCTAATCCTTTATGTAATTCATATTTACTCTTCAATGTCCAATTTTTTATATCATTAAAATATGTAGTTATTTCTGCATCTAAGAACTCAAGTGTTAGCTTTTGACCCTTGTTGAAATTATAGCCCACGCCTTCGACTTGGACTTCAACATTCGCTCTGTGGGCCAGAAGAGCACTTTACGCCAGAGGCGAAAACAACATTTTTTATCCGAGCAAAAAAAATTGTAAAATATAAATTCTGTAAAGAAAAATTTTAAAAATACAGTAGAACCTCTATTCCTGGACAATTCTGAGAATTTTCCTAGGTAGTCGACAGATTGTTGTGGGCCTTATCTCACCGCAACTCGGAGGTGAAACATTATATGCAGATGAATTAATTACCTAGCACGTGTTCAAAGGCACGTAAGCATGTTTTGTTATGTTATTTAAACCGGACTTGTTACTCAACAGATTCTATAACCTCGACAGGAAATGGGTCCCGTTTATGTCGAGGAACGGAGGTTCTACTGTATGTGAAATAAAAGCTTTTTGTTTTCATGGCTATGCTTAATTTCGGCTATTTTATTACTACATGGGTCAAAAAGTACCATTTTACGCCTGCTACTTAGAACCGAGATGTGACCCTTTACGCCCGATGGGAAAAATTGCTTATTGTGTTTTTCTGATGTATGAAAAATTTAAACAAATATTTCTTGCACGGCTTTTTTATTAGATACCGAATAAAACATGTTCATTTTTTATGTAGCAAATATACTACTTCGCACGTTAACGATAAAATATTTTTTAAATTATAAAATTTATAATTATATGATAAAGTCTAAAAGAATTATTTTGTATTTCATTTGTTTAACAAAGGACTCCTTTCGTAATTTCATCTGTAATAGAGAATATAAATCACGATGTACATATTGCTTCATAACTGCTACATAACTTTTAAATAATTCGTGCACATTGTAACATATGTGCTACATAATGTTTGAAGAAGTATTGATTTTCTTCTTTTGTATTAATTTACAAATAAACTAGATGTGTAAACTAGGTGTACACAGTACATACCTTTTTAAATTATATGTATATCACTTCATCAAAAATGTAAAACAGTTTCCATTTAAATGAAAATAAATTGTAAATAAATATGAAGTAACAAGCAAAAACACTAAATGCACATATAGCAAAGAATAAACTTCTGAAATCTGATAATCTTTTAAAATTGAAACTTCTTGCAAGTGTTAATAGGAATTGCACATAAATATCGTAGAAGTGTTTAAATAAAGCGCACAGCAGAGATGCGGGATTTAAAATTTTTAGCCAAATTTTAAATTGTGTATCATATATGCTACACTGTGCAATAAAAATTAATTTATCTTGCAACCTTGAAAAGGTTTTGCGAAGGGTTCATATTTTTGAAAAAATTCTTTAATATTATTCAGTGTTTTTATAGGATATGTGTTTAACTTCCTTTATATTGAATAATAATAATTTTCTTAATACATAATTTTAATTTGATAAACTCTAGAAACACTTTCTGTGAACAAGTGAACGGCCACATTCGTCATATTCTTCTTTGGAGATCCACATTGATTTGAACGTGGGAAGTGAAGCAAAGATACTGCCACCAGTCCACACGGAGTGTATCATTTCAGATGAAGCAATGACATTGATCTCCATTTCTGATGGAGCAAGCAAGGCGAGTTCCTTTTTCATTCTCTCGGCAATACCTGGGAACATGGCAATACTTTCAGACAGCACTATGTTACCGTACAAATCTTTATAGATGTCTGCATTGCATTTCATGATCGAGTTGTATGTGATTTCTTGAATTCCACAATTTACCGCACTGTAGGCAGTTGGTTGAAAGAGAGCTTCGGGACAACGAAACCTTTCGTTTCCTATAGTAATGACTTCACCATCGGGTAATTCGTAACTTTTATTTATGGAATTGGAGCTGGAAGCGATAGCCATTTCTTGTTCAAAGTCTGAAGCGACATAAAGGTCTCGTTTAATATTATTTACGATTTCATTGTTTGAATTTCTCGCGATATTAAAGTAAGAATAACGTTCGGATAATAATTTAATGAGATAATCGGTCAAATAAACATCCATAGGAAGAATGGCACGTTGTATAGCATAACCTTCGTAAATTGGCACAGTGTGAAAAACATCGTCATTCGAGTTCAATACGGTACCAGTTGTACCGCCAGTAGCGTACAATGAGAGTACAGCTTCGTTGGCGACATACATCGCTGGGAAATTGAAATTTTCAAACATAATTTGTAACATCTTTTCACGATTCGCTTTAGGATTTAAAGGAGCTTCTGTCAACAAAACGGGATGCTCTTCAGGTGCTACTTTCAATTCACTACAGAATGTTTCATGCCAAACTTTTTCCATAGCATCCCAGTCTGTAATAATACCACCTTTAATTGGATATGTTAATTTAAGGACATGCCTTAATGTTTCGGCACAAAATCCTACTTCGTCAGGCAAACTGGTTTCAAAACCGCTACTATTGCGATGACTACCAACAACGGATGGAATCACAACGCGAGGAGCATTGTCGTTGGCAAAGCCAGCTTTACACATTCCCAAAGTATTGTCTACGACTAAAGCAACACATTCTTCTTCGCACATTTTAAATTCGTATTTATGTAAATAAGTCACTTTACAAAGAATATTGATAATAATTAATCGACAAATTCCGATAAGCACACTGTACTTTTTGAAGTTGCAATGCTTAAAATTAAATTGCTTTATAACAAGTTAAGATTAAAATGATTATGATTTATATCAATATATAATTTTAGTAGAGGTAGGTACATACCTACTTCTGATAACTAATAAAATTTAAATCTTTAAGGATAAAATACAATATAAAATAATGGTTACTATCAGTTAATGGATCCCACGAATTGAACTTTTTTTATAGACTTTAGAAAAGAGGATAATTTTCTGAGCATTTAAAAAAATTCGGGGTGGATTATCCATTAGTTTTTGAGGAAGTGGCATTTAAAAATCGAAATTTCACATTAATTTTATATGGGCGCACTTTTTAGGGGCTTTATCTAAAAATAAATAAATTTTGATAGTGTTATTGATAGATTTGCACAAATAATAATAATATTATAATATTAATATAATAACTGGTGGAAATAAAAATAGCCCCACTTTATAACTTTTATGCAACTTTGTAAGTACAAAGGGCAGGTATGTTTGGGAATCTAAATTTTACCTGTTAGGCTCTACCCTTCTTAGTACCTAGTAGCTAGTAGTCATTTGCCACGAAAAGTTTGTTCTTAGTTTTATTACTGTAATAATGAAATTTAAACAATTTTTAAGTGGAAATTAAAATAGCCCCACTTATCAAAGCTTAACGATCGTCAAAAACGTGCAATTTTTAATAAAGCTGTAAATCAGCAGATGACGTCATCACAAATACGTGCTGATTTACAGCTACCAGTCACCAGCCGATTTGTTCGAAACTTTATGCCGATTACTGCAAGAGGGTCGTTAAACCTCGACTTACTGAGGCACACAAAGTAGCCAGGTTGGAATTTACCAAAAAACATGTCGTGGACCGACGAATTGAAAAATGTGCTTTTCGGTGATGAAAAGAAGTTCAACTTACATGGTCCTGATGAATGGAAGTACTACTGGCACAATCTGCGTAAAGAAACGGAGATACATCTTAGTTGTAATTTTGGAAGAGAAACGGTGATGGTGTGTGGTGTCTTTAGTTTCCACGGCACTATCCCGTTGACATGGATTTCGATTAAAATGATCTCCGAGAAATACATAGAAATGTTGGAAGTCAGTTTTTTGGAAAATTCAGAAGATTTTCTTGGAGAAAATTACATTTTATAGCAAGGCAATGCTGCTATCCATAACTCCAGAGCCACTAGGGATTCTAGGACTGAAAAATAGGACTAGAATTGTTCGCCGGATAATTGTTCGCCGGACAATTGCTCGCCTAGGACTTTTGTTCGCCGGACAATTGTTCGCTATTTGTTCGCTGGGCAATTATTAGCTATTTGTTCGTCTATATAAATGTTTGTGTTACCATAATTCACGAACGTTTATAAATAGCGGCGTACTTTTTTGACAGGATGTGTGTAAAGATTAGGAGAATGTTCCTGTTCCCGGTCAAATACAAATTCAGTAATCTATATATACATCTATAGTTGAGAAATTACCTAAAGTTGGTAAATGTTTCGGTTAAAAATAAAATTGAAAATTTTGGAAACCTTTGGCTGTAAAGCACTGTTCCATTTAAAAGGAAACAAATAATTTTTTCTTCTTTACTGTACAATATAGACTCTCGGACACTTAACTCGAAAAATTAACTTTAACCCCCCCCCCCACTACATAATTTAAGTTTTTTTATTTTTTTAAACATTTTATTATTTTTAAACGAAACATTTATCAACTTGATTTAATTTCTTATCTATATATGAATATAATATAGAACACAGTATTTTTTTTAAATTAATAAAAATTCTTTTTTTGTTATATTTATTGTTATTATTATTTTATGTTATTCTAATTTTTTTTTTTAATTTAAATTAAAAAAAAAATTTTTAATTAAAAATTTAATCTTCAGTTTTTCAAACAGTTCTTGGTATATAGTATATGTCATAAGGTAAATTATCTATAAACGAAAAATCAGGCGAATAATTCCGGCGAACAATTGTCCTATGCGAACAATTGCCGGCGAACAATTGTCCGGATACCAAGCAGATTGCCGGTTTATATGGAATTTATTATTATGGAAATAATTTATATGGAACTTGTGCCGACCGTGTGATAACACTCTGACTACACTTGCTTTTACCACTTTTACTATGTACTTACTTTACGAGAAGTGCAGGTTAAGTATATTTAATTTTATTTTTTTGCTTGTATTGTTGTATTGTATGTTGTATACTATGTAATATGTAATGTTGTTATCTTTTTAAATAAACAAAAATATAAATGCATTAAGCTGGATTTATAGTTGGACGGACTGTAAACGTGGATGCACTGCAAAAAGATCAACTATAGAATTTATGTACTTTTGTTTTTAATAAAAAGGTAAGCGCAAACGGAAACGGACTGGAACGGAAGGGATGACCAACTTTCATCTTTTGCAGTGCGTTTCTTACGTTTCTTACGTCCGGCCAATCAAAGAAAGAATTCTGTGTGATGTCAGTGTAATTTGTATGGCTGATTCATATAAGTTTTAGGTTATATCAAATGTCATTCAAAAGTTCCGTTCCGTCGATTTATAAATGTAAAACAATATTTTACAGTACGTTTGTTATATTCCAGTGCGTCTACGTTTGCAGTCCGTCAAACTATAAATCCAGCTTTAGTCGTAAAATCTTTAGGTTGTAAAGACTTAGACGTAAGTGGATTAGGTGTAAAAGTTTTAGGCGTATATGATGTTAGGATGAAAAAACCTTAGTCGTAAAATGCTTTAGGCGTAAAGGTTTAGGCGTACTGACTTAGTCGTAAGTGTTTTAGGTGTAGTGGTTTTAGGCGTAATGACGTGATACAATTATTTCCAGGCAGGTTTATGAAAATGGAAAGCTGTTTCAGACAGCGGCAGATTTAAAACCAAGAATTCGCGAAGTACGGGCAAATTTATCAAAAAAACTTTGGAAAATTTGATATTTTTGATATCGAATTTTATGTTGTGTGTTTGTGTGTCTATGTTTTTACATAGTTATTAATTTAAAAAAATTATATACATCAATTAAAACGATAGGAACCTTAATTTTTATTAAGAATTGCAAGTGGGGCTATTTCTATTTCCTCCAGTATTATTAATATATTATTAATATATACAGTTACTCACATAAATATTCGGACACTCCTATGTTAGCAATGTTAATTGGACGTTTTCAAGACGTTTTTTTTTATATAAAAATCGCTTTTACAGCAAAATTTTGTAGACATTTTTTGTTGTAAATTTCATTGCCTTAAATTTTGTTTATGTACATTTTTCTATTTTTTTGCACCGTTTCCGACTGACAGCGACTTAAACAAGACTCGGTAAAATCCAAAAAATATTATCATCTATATCTCGGAAACGGTGCGACCAAATAGAAAAATGTATATAAACACAACTGTAAAGAATAAAATTTTCAAGAAAAAATTTCATATTCATATTTTTATTATGGTGCACCGTTTCCGAGATATAGATGACAAACTTTTTGGATTTTACCGAGTCTTGTTTAAGTCGCTGTCAGTCGGAAATGGTGCAACAAAATGGAAAAATGTATATAAACAAAATTTAAGGAAATGAAATTTCCAACAAAATATGTCTACAAAATTTTGCCGTAAAAGCGATTTTTACATTAAAAAAAACATCTTGAAAACGTCAAATTAACATTGTTAACATAGGAGTGTCCGAATATTTATGTGAGTAACTGTATATTATTAATATTAGTACCATTAAAATACTGTAACATTAAATTAAAATTTGTTTTTTAATTTTAAGAGTACTAGTGTATAACTGAGAGTTCTATTATAATATTAGTAAGTACCATTAAAATACTGTAATATTAAATTCATTTTTTTTTAAATTTTAAGAGTACTATAGTATAACTGGGCGTTCAGTGGTATTGAAAATAAGCTAAAGAAAAAATACGAAATTATCACATAAACGACTATATTTTTTAATATACTAGTTAGCTTTACATATATTTAACAAATTTTTATAGTTAATAGTAATAAATACTATTTACATTATTTACAATTGATAATAATTATCTAGAAGAACATTTAAATATTATGTTAAAATCGCAATTTCCACATTTTATAATCAATTATTGTTCTATAGTATTAATTTATCTTCAAACTTAGTTCTTACGTCATCTCTCAATCACACGAAGAAATTTAAAGATCATTACTTAACTTTTCACTGTCAAACTTCAAATAGGTTTACCTTTAATTATTAGCCAAAGATCCTTATGAGGTATGTGCCAACTTTGGAGATACAATTATATCTTAAGACTATAAATTATTATAATACCAAACAATAATCAATATTTTAATATTTTATTATTGTACAAATGTTATTTAAAAAACATGCCTTACCTTTTTTGAGTACCACGTTTTGCTATTATATTTTCACATGTTCAGATGTTACCGAATATTCAATAAATTATATATTAATTATTTTGGCAGCGTAATTATATAAATTAAATTGTTTTGATAAAATAATTAAACTATATTTTTATAAACTTTAACATAATATTATTCACATGAGAGCTAAATTCATTGAATTTTTCAATAGTATGACTAGAATCACATTTATCATTAATTATTACCACCTATAATAAACAACTAATTAGGTAGGTACCTATCTATCTATGTTTCATTTTAGCAGTCTAATAGTGTATTTAGAAAAATATTTTCTATCTAGATAGATGTTACGCTATTACATAATAATATTATATCTCATTTATTTGGTATGCTATAATTAAAATATTTTGTGCTGTAAATAACAAACTTGACCGATAAAAAAGATAAAACGTAATTAAATATTTTCACAAGGCTTCAGACTACTATTAATTATACAGATACATTCAAGTTTTGTTTTTATAATAATAATCCTTCTGCAAACTAGTTCATTACAATACAGTAGACAATTGAATGCATTAATTTCTTATATACAATTTTATATAGGAAACAAGGCTGTAAAGATATACATTTTGCATATATATATAAACCGAAATTAAAATACCTATACACATAATTAAAAATGCTGTTATGGTAATGAATTTTTAAATAATTTTGTACTACGATACATATTTCAAGCTTTACATTAAATCTTTCATAGAAAACCCCCCAAAAATAGTTATTTACTCTAAACTGTAATATTTAATTCTTCTTAGATACTGGCCATATATTTCATACCCACGTAAAGTTGGCCCCCGCTTTATGAATTTTAAAATTTAAAAAATTGTGCTAGGTTGTGCTAAAGTTATGTTGGATTGAGCCATTCTTAAAATTAAGTTTCCGTTTTCATAAATTTTTTATTTCTGAAATAAACCGTATCTCACTTAAATCTCTAATCTGAAAAACTATATTTTTTTATATTTTTTTTTAAATATTGTGCTGAAATTTCATATTATATTATGAAAGAACGAATTGTTGGAAAATCTAAAAATTACATTTTTAATAGCGCTCCTTTTTTTAAAAACATTCATTGAAATAGATTGTGCGACTTTTGTCGGAGGGTTTCCCTAAAATATTGTCTTAAAATAAAATCGAATAAAATAATTCGACGATAGCCCCCAACTTTGAAAAGATTTTGATATTGCAAGTAGGAAAGCAGATAGTACACCGACTGTGATAAGATTCAATTAATAACACAAGTATACACGGTTTTGGACCTGAGCAACCAAAAGCAGTTCATAAGGTAAATTGGGGGGCTGAATCCAAATCTGCGGCCCGTTTTTATTATTGTATTATAACCAATTTTTAAAATTGGTTCTAGTTTTAGAATTATTCAATAAATTCATTATATTACTATTTTTGATCATTAACGGCCATTTATAGAATTAAAAAGTATAAATCAGAAATACACAAAGGTTGAACTTAGGTCTTTTATAGTGCTGAGGATCTGTTTCACGCATTAGGGCCCAACAGTAGTCTCTCATCATGCCTACGTCCCAAAATTCTTGGTATCGATTTCGATTTTCTCTATATCTTGATGTAGTCGCTCTCCTTGCTCGTCGCTCGTATCGCCTAAGTTGTGTGCGAAAAAATCAAGATGTGAATGCAGAAAATATATCTGGAGAGACATTCCAGCTCCAATCTTGTGGTAATTTTGCAAAAAAAACAAAATACTGCAAATACGCATCTTTCAGTGCATTTGTCATGATTTTTCTAGTTTTTCCGAGCATATATCGTCCACAAACGTAACAAAAATACTTTGAATCAACTTTGCAACGTTTTCTCTGCATTTTCACACGTTCCGAAGCACAATCACAGTACAATAAAAAGTTCCAAAAGATGTTTAATGCAACGTGGTCAGCTGACTTGGTTCAGCGCGAACTCGAAAACTAGAACCAATTTTGACAAACGGATTGAAGATCTGAGTTCAGGGCATCAAATCTGCTCGGGTCCAAAAGTTGACCTGAATTTGTAAACTTGTGTAATCATTAGTAGGGCACAATAGATAGATTAAAAATATAAATCTCCATAAATAATGATTGCTATGTGTAACATTTCAAATTACCTTAGTTCGGAAAATAACAATATGAAAAAATATTGATTAATATTAACTATTATTACTAGACATTTTAACCATGTCTAAAAGAATAAGGCCGGTTAGGCAATTAAAAAAAATTGTTATCGAGCACACTAGAATTGGTTTAAAAGCTCAAGTTTTTTACAATGCGCATGGCACGCAAAATAGTAAATTTACTGTCAAAGCAAACGTCAGCTTTACTGATGATTTTAGCACGTAACTTCTTAAAAGCCAATATTAGTATTCTGGGTCGAACATTGGGAAATTAAAGTTTCCACCTTTAAAATTAGTGTTTTGAAAATGTGCCACCATGCTAAGAAAAGCCCCGGAAAATATGTCAACTAATTTGATAAAAATTTGAATGAACCAATGAACATCGAGTTATTTCTCAAGTACATTCTGTTGTAAAAGTTACAAATCATTGTGTGTCAATTGTCATTGTTGTTCTTGTTAGAAGTGTTCTTTTTAGAACAAATCTTCATAGCTATATTTAATAAATCAATTTAATTAAACATTATTTGGTAAGTACTTTTTTAGGTTAGAATGCACTTTAATTTTCTTTTGAGTGTATAAATTTAAATACACCAGCGCCAGCCACGCCCCTTCAGAGCCTTTAATAGTGTGGTCGAACTGTAGTTTTGCATTTATCTTATTTCCACGGCTTTCGTTGTTTCAAACCACATACGGATTCGTGACACAAATTTTCAAGCAACGATCCTCGGTTTATAGTAAGGCTATCGTCTACCACCTCATCCGTGAAAAGCAATTCTGAAATTCTGGTATGTGATTTTAACATTTTGTATTGTATAAATACCCTGTATGACATTTGATATAAATAAGCTGATGTTTATTTTACCAAAAATTAAATTTTTTTTGTTGATTACTAAAATTCAAACATTCAAAAGAGTTTTAAACAAACTTATTAACAGGATCATTCAAAAATAACAATCGATGCACTAAAAATTTATTTTGACAGCGATCTCATCGACAAAGACAGACTAACCTCAATATCCGTTTTAGAGTGAGTTCAAAATACCATGCACATACAATTTCAGGTTTTAAATAGAAAAAATTATAATTCAGGAAAAACCAAAAAAAAAAAAACAAAAAAAAAATAGTAAAATGCAAGTTTAAACCTTTCACCATCCATGCCTGTTACTTTACAATTTAATTTCGGTGTATTTCCTTTGCACTGATATCATGTTTTTCTCCGTTGGTGAAATCGCAGCATTAATCTAGCGGAAACATTTAAAAATATTCAAGAATATAATATTTGCTAAATAATTGATAAGATCGCATAAAAAATTATTTTAACTACTGTAAATATTTATCTACAAGGCTGTAAGTTTTCCAAATTAAAATTTTGCATTTTAAAATAAATTTAAATAAACATAATATACAGGAAATTTTGTATTGTATGAAAATTGAGGGCAACTATTTTCATAAATGAATTCGATTTATTTAATATGAAATTAAAGAAGCCTTGAAATCGACTGGAATATTGAGAATCGGAACTACGTATTTATTAATTGCGCGTGTTGTTTTCTTTAATTTTAACTTCCGCTTTCAGCTAGTTTATTAAAATTTAAATTTAGTAAAATTAGAAATTAGTGATCTCCAATCAGAATTCATCAAATCAAAAAAAAAAACTAAATACTTATTTTTTTTATCCGTTTTTGTAATGATAGTAGTTTTGGAGCACATATACTTCCGATCTAAAGATCGTTAGTTCAATGAATTTCGGTTAATGCCAAATTACTTGTGCCATAATTTGTAACAAATATTAAGATAACTAAATAGCCAAAAATTACAAAATACTTTAGGGCCGTCCGTCCCCGGCACTAAAACTATGTTATTTTTTTTGTCTGTAATATTTAGACTCCCTTTGGTACGCTACGGTCCGATTGTCCGTCAATTATTCAAACTATTTATTTATTCTTTTATTGAAATTATTCAAAAGTCACAAAAAGTCAAACATTGACTACTAATAAAACAATATACTATTACGTAAGTGAATTTTATTAATCTAAAATCGATAATATTTACATAATATATAAAAAATTATTTGTTTGGGTTATTTCATAACAAATGGTTAAATCTGATTGCTCGATCATTAAAACAATAGATTTTCAATGTGTTATTAACATCTTAACATGTTGGTAGTTCAAATTGCCTACTATATTTGCAAATCACTATTTTTGTTTTTGTATGTGCGGCATAAATTTAACAAATCTAGATTTTAGAATGCTAAGTTAGCTTAAAAATCCAAAAATTTGCAGTCTGAGAGTTGACTACAAGCAGCGACATTGTTGAGAATAAGGATGTTTAATTGATCAATATTCAAGGTTTTGCCGTCGGATAGTCTTTCAGTTTCCTGATTGAAAATTGGACGTTGAGGTAAAGTTAATATTAGTGAAGTCATGCAAAGCAAGGTTTGTTTTTTAAGATTTATTCACTTATAAAGAGCGCGGCTGTGGAACTTGAATTCGATTGGATTTGAAATGTCAACGAATTAATAATGTTTTCCTTTTAAATTTTAACATTTAATTTTTTTTTATTTGAAATTTTATCATCTGTATTTGGTAACTTTTTGTTTGTTAAAATGTTGTTAACCACTTGAGATAAAATTAGAAAGTGGCTATTATAATCATGATAAAAATTGGTTTAATAACCGATATTCTAAATAAGATTTATTTGGGTGCACATAATATATATTCATCATTAGTCGGAGAAGATTAAAAATCCGACGTTTTCTTGATTTTCATTTTTTTCAGTTTCACTATGATTGTTCGATTATTCCTTAACAATTCCTTTATCAATTCCTTAACGTTAACACTCAAGTCTGCAACTTGAGTTTTCCCCATTTTTTTTTCTGTTAAGCGTTGGTTTTACAATAGTCAGATAAACATGGTAGAACGTTATTCCCAGTATAAAGATTGCTGGAACCAATGATGATTTTGTAAAATCCACCCTGAATGTCCAATATTTGTTTTGTCTTATATTCTGCATTTATAGATACATGGAAACTTTTTTACTATTGTAAAAGAATGAAATATTATATTGTTATTTTGTGTTTTTATTTATCTTGTACATCATTCTGAGTGAACTCATGCTTCTTGCACATCGTCGAATCATAGCTGTTTAAAAAGCAGACGAAAAATAAACTTAGCTATTGTCACAAGTGGAATTACATTTAATTACAATTTTTGACTTTATAGATAACCATTAACTGAAGAAAGTATGGAAATTTGTAATAATATGTTAGGTTGGTCGAGCAAGCAAATTGAACCACTTGATATTGTAGAATGATTCGCAATGTATACCCAATTTATGTAGTACTTAATTTAATTTGTATACTGAAAACTTAATTTGGGCATAAGTTGAATAAATAATAAATAATGTAAGACTAATATTTAAGAATCTTTTCGATAAATTTGTTCCCGATTTGGTTTGAGCTTAATTTAAAAAACTTAGGACTCTTTTTTTAATGCTGAACTAGAGTTCAACCTCTTCAGTAACCATTATGAATAGATATCCGATTAACCACATTTCCGCAAATCTTATTTATTTTCAGTCGAGTATATTCGGGAGTGGTTTTTTCTTCGGATCAAGTTTTCCCGAGTTACCTCGGGTGTGAGAATTTTCGCACATAATAGCCACCCGAGTATACTCGAGCGTGGTTCTTAAGGGATAAGAGTTTAAAACTAAAAAGTTCCAAGTTTATTTCTCTTTTATTTTCACACAAAAGTACGTAATAAGTACTTAATTAAATATAGTAATCTAATCTAAACTTTTGTTACAGTGGCAACATCGATAACTTGGATTAAATATATTTTAAATCTATCTAATTTTTTGGAAGTTTCAATAATGAATGCAATTAACACAAAGAACTTGATGAACTTAATTAAGTTAATGAACTAATAAAAAGTATTGGGGTGAAAATAAAGGCGAAATAGAATTACACAATATCCTAAATGAAACTGAATCAACATTAAATTCAAAAAGTAATCAAGTAAAAATTATTCGGAAGCAATAAATAATAATTTCGAAAAAAATAAGAAAATAAATAGATGAAGTATCAAATCGAACACAATCAAGTTTAATTCATAAGCTACAAAACAATTTTATAAATTAAAATATAAAATCAAAAATCAATATTTGGATTTATAAAAGTTTTAGTACAAGTAATGCATCTGTTAGTTCTACTGTAACAAACAGAAAAGAATAGCAGTTGTGAAATTTTGGAAATAATCAAAAAAGTTGCCGTGGCCTATTAATTAGAAGGCAGGAAAATAAATAACCGACTAGAAATTCTGAAAGACCAAGTTATAGAATGAAAGTGAGAATAATGAGCACTCCAACTGTGTTCGTGCAGCCGGTCTTAAAAAGTTCAACAATTATTTAAGCAATATAAGATATTACAAATAATATTTTTATTTAAAAAATCAGTAAACAACATAGCAAAAAGTTTTTTTATTAATTTAAATTTAATATTTAGACACTGTCCCTAATTGAAGGTTTATATTTACAGCATCGACAAAATATATATCTAGCAAAACCTTCTTTCTCCGAAGGGCCTAGTTCTTGTCAAATTAACGAAGGATTATTTTGGTCATGCATGGTCAAAATTTGGTCGGCTCGTAGTTCTTGCAACTTCAATAATTCTGGTCCAACAGTTTTAATATCAACAGTTTGATTAATTTGTTCATTTGCTTTGGTCTTTTCTATGCTAGTTTTCCTGCTTGACTCGTGAGATCCTAAAGGATTAGTTAATTTAATATTAATTTTAAAATCACATTTAGGGCTAGCTTCTAAAGAAGTATTTGTTTTAATGTTAGAGGTAGACGGTAATGAGTGATTGTCTGAATCCAGAGCCATCGCCGATAATTTTACATCTGCATCAGAAGCCCACATTTCTAAATTGGTAGTGGGCTTCTCTTTACCAGACACTAAAAATTTCCAACCTTTCTTTGTAATACTAGATTTTTTGATTTTTGGAAGAGTACTGGCTTTCTGTTCTTCAGTAATTTCCATATTATTGCAACAAGAAGTTTCAAGTTTTTTCTTCCCTTTAATACCTTTAGCGCTGTTATTGTTTTTGATAAAATTTTTAAATTTACTATCTTTTTCTACAGATAATCCTAAACGATCCGTTAAATGTCTTAATCGAGACAAGATGGATTTACTATTTTTACCATCGTCGTTTGTGGTATCGGTTTCGCTAGATGTGTGAGTAACGCCAGACTTTTCAATTCCAATAACATCGGCATTTTCATAACTTTTACTTAAACTTGAACGTCTGGTTAACGTTTTTAAAAAAGAATTTCTTCTTGGCTCTTTATGTTGCGGTTCCCCAACAATTTCTACATTGCAAGGATCCGCTTTAAACATGTTTTGTTCGCTATTGAATGATTTTGGTTTACTGCAACTTTTTAATTTATCTTGACCCTTCAAAATGCTCCTTTTTTCGTCGACGCTGACAGACGCTTTTATCGTGTGTTCAGAATTTCTCTTATTCAAATTAATCGTTTCCTTGGATACAAAACATTCGTCGTCATTAAGACGTTTGCTATCTTCACCATTACTAACATCTGAAATATTTTGATTTTTTTTATTAAATACAATTGCATACTCGTCCAAGAACTCGGAATTTTCAGAGGAATATTTTTTATTGTTGTATAAACAACGTTGATCAAAGCTTAAAGCGCCCGTCTTTAATTTACCCTTTTGAATTACTCGCGAAAATTCTGTACTATTAAAATTATGAACCCTTTCACGACTACCTTTTCGAGATCCGGGATAACTTTTTCTTCCGGTTGTAATGTTGCCCTCTGTAGCTATTTTAAATTTGAGAGCTTTTTCGGAAGCTTCAACTTCGGTAACTGTTTCCGACTCGCCGCTTTCCGAATCTTCAAGAACATCTTCTAGATTTTGATCTTCAATACCGACATTGTTAACATCGTCACCAGCTTCCATATCTTCTTCAATTGATCTAGATCTAATAAAACAATATCAACAAGATGCTTCAAAGTAATAGTTTGATTGTGTACCTGGAACGACTTTGTTGGAAACTTAGACTTTTGCGTAACCTCACACTTGTACTTGAACCTGACTTAGGAACGGATGCAGCTGAATTGCTATCGGGACTCTGCGAAGAGGATAATTGACCTTGTTCAGATAATTCGGATACAATACTTTTACGATGAAGACGTTCTTCCTTAGTAGCTTCGTTTAATCGACGATAATAATCGAGGGCTTCTCTTACAGGTTGAACAATTAAATCCTAAAAATCAAAAACTCTTAAAAAATATGCATTAAATTCAATACATTAAATACGTCAAGTTTTTATTTATTTGAACATTTTTGTTTATAAAATTTTTTCATAGATATCTAGAATATTATCAAACATTTTCCGCACAAGCGATTCCGAATTTTTTTTTTACTGTCTACATTGAAAATTATTACTTACTTGCAATTCGACTAAAAGTTCGCCTAATGTTTCAAATAGGGGTAGCAAAACAAAACCTATAAATGAACATTGCGAAGAAGGTTTAGTAATTTTATCTCTATCCATAAAAGGGGTTACTGGTAAGCCTTCCAGTTTCTCAGCATCACTTTGTTTAAAAAACTCTTGTAAAAGTCTATCTAACCATGGCTCTGCCACGTCCATAGGCCGTGCTTCGTTTGATATGTCGGATACTTTAATTAAAACCATACTTAGCTGAAATAAAGTTTGGTGAGCTAATAATTAAAAACATTTACATCGCGGTGTTCAAAAAGGTTTACAAAATACTTAATTAATAATTTTAAAATTTTAGCAATATTATAAACATTTCTATTTGTATTACTAATATTGTATAAGTAATAAGTACAAAATATTTCTTGAGATAAAATTAATAATAGTATTGTATATTATAACGAAAATAGAGAATTATATGTACGCAGTCATTGCCAGGAAGATAAATATTATATTGCAATGATATCAATGGATTACCCACAACAGGTAAAATAAATTTATAATTTTTACGGTTTGTAACGTTGCCGAAGAAAGTAGTAGCAAATATGAGACAAACAACGCATCAATAATTAAATTTGTCTAGTAAACCACAGGAAAATGTCATTTAAATATCGAACCTCAACATTGTTGTCAGTCATTGAAATAAGTTATTTTAATATTTTTTATTAAACATTCTTTACAATCCTACTTCATACGAAAATTAAAAAGGATGTAATGTTTATATCTCCAGGCAATGACTGGGTATTATGTAAATATGTAATATGTATAATAACGAAAGAAGAATAACAAATTTTCTGCTTAAATGATTCGTTAGTCATATTATGTACTATTTGCAGTTTCTCATATTTTTCACCAAATCTATTTAATACATATTATGTATATATAGATACATTAATTACCAAACTTTAATACATTTTAAAATGGCAATTAATTTTAATTCTTTTTAATATGGCTTTTTGGTTCCTTTCCCAATATTGTAGCAATTAATGTATTTATTAAAACTTACGTTATAATTTAAAACTTTTACATTTGTATAACTAGTTATTCAAACAAAGAAGTAATTAAACAGTTATTTATATAACATCATACTATATTATATATTTAGACATTTATCCAGTTTGAAACACGTTTAGGCGTTATATTATGGTGTTTCGGTTTGTATTTTGCATATTTTATGAAATAACAAAGATTATTAATAAATGATATAATAATATATTTACGTACATAGGTACTCATATACGATATAATATCCTAAATCATAATTGAGTTAGTTGAACATTGTAAAATAAATAAATGTGTATTGTTACATTGTAATATTAGAAAATGAACCAGACAATGATTTATGAACATTTCAAGACAACGTAAGTTGGAACAATTCCCCACTTACTAATCTATCAATCACAGCAGATAAAAGTTAAGTTAAATTTATTACGTTATAAAAAAAATTTATATTCGGAATAACAAATTAATGGCGTTAATTAGAAATTTGTGTTACCTTTAAGGAACTCGATATGTTTTCAGATTATTCTCGATATCAAATTTGATGTTTATTAAAATTTACTTTGAATCAGTTCCTTTATCACTTTATCCCATTTCGAAATTCAAAAAAATGTGTTTTATTAATTTTAAATTACCGATAGACAAACAAAAATCTTGAATCCTTCTTCAAGAGTTTAAAATATAAAATAATATGTGAAAATTATTATTCCCACTATAAATTCCTTTATATTTAATTATATTTGTTGGTTTTTATGTTATGAGTAAAAATAATTTTTCCGCGAGAGCATAAAACCAAATAATATAAAATTTGTTTATGCCCACCTAATAAGTACGTAACTGGAAATATCTTACAAAATTTAGTTCTAAATTAATTGCTTAAATGAATAACTACAAAGACTAGATGGTTAAGCTAACCTATATAATATGAAGAGAGGAATACAAAGAAAAATTTTAATTCCAATTTAACTAGAAAAACTTATATTATTTACAATAATTCCACAAACATTAATTTAATAAAGTATAAATTTAATGTCAAATTTAAAATCAGCAACTAAAAAACAATACAACTTTACGCCAGTCTGCATTAGATAATAATAATAATAATTGACTAGGTGCGGTGACCGTGATAGACAAAGTTCGGTGCAAACCCAATACGGTGTAGACTCATGCATTATAGAGTGATTTAAGCACAAATTAAAATTCTTGGTTTTGTTAAGGTACTATCTATTAGATAAATTAATCAAGTAAGCAATCAGATTTTTGATTTGTTACAACGAATTTGAAATGAAAACAAACCGAGCACCCGAGGAAGATAACATGTATGTTGATGGTATGTTCTAGTAAATCTTATTGTTACAATGGTTTACGTATTTAACGCAGAATCTTAACAAAAACAAACACCTGTACAATCATTATAAGTAGTTTAAATTTAGTGAAAATCTTACTTTTTTGAGTTAAAGACATTACACCCTAAGTGAATTTATTTTTAATTAAGCTATGAACGTATACATGTAAACGATATCACCGTCAACAAAGTAATAAAAACTCTCGTTAAAAACATATTTCCTCTGAGAAACTTTTATAGTACAATATAATTAAACCTGTAACCAATTAGAACATTCAATACCGTAAACTAAAGAGACTTTGTGATAAATTTTGGAGTTTTTGTTACAAATAACATAATATGGAAATAAATAATACTCTGTTACAGGTATTACTATCTATAATTTGCTTCAAAACTGCAAAAAATCAGTTTAATAATATTTGTATTAATGTCCCAATTAAAAACAGGAATTTGTCACAATATTAGTCTCTTACTGAGGTGACTTTGGTTCAGTTATTTATTTGATAAAAAATGCAATATTAAAAAATTTTTAAAGAAATAAATCTCTGCACGGAGGCTATTTCCAAGTCTCCTAACTAAAAATTCTAAGTGCAAAAGAAAATTATAGACTAAAACCTTACTTCTTATTTTAGAAAATTGCTTTGCTAATTACAGGATTACGGTATTTCCCGCGTAAAGCAATATAACCTTTCAAATTTTTATTATAAATATTTCATTGTTTAACTTTAGCTAATACTAATAAGCGAAAAGGAATTGGACGAAGAAACATAATTCACTATAATACGAAAATATTACTAGTAATAATTGCTCTTTTTTGCTCCAATTTAAAAACCGGACCAAATTGAATCGACTGGTCATTAGAATAACTGCATTAAAGTATGTTTGCAAAAAAGACACTAATTTGGCCATAAAATCTGACAACAACACTATATTATATTTTGTCAGTATTTTAATTCATAAATGGCCAGTATCTGATAAAATAAATGGTCGTAAACAATACCACAAGAGCTTTGATTTATCCGGATAATTTTTAATTTCAACGAATGCGTGATTAGCAATTTAGCGAGAGAAAACTGGGTCGACTAAAATCACGAGAGCGATCGAGCGTTAGCGAGATTGCTTGAATGATTTTGTCTGACCAACAGTTTTCTCGAGCCAAATTTTAAAAGCACGTATGAGTGTCCAGAAATTGAAAATTATCAGGATAGAAATCAAAGCTAGCGTTGTATTTGATAAGATAATTCTGCAAATACGCAATGAAATTTAAATTTAAATTTAAAAAATTACATTAAATAAACTCGCATGGTCTATAAATACGCATAAAACTATTTAAACTTAAAAATTCACTTTGGTTGTCATTTCAAAAAAGGTAAACAAAAAAATATCCACTTGCATTTCTGTTCCTTCCTAAGTACAATTTTTATCCGCTAGCAAACTTTCAAGCTGGACGTTTCTTATGCATAGTTTTATCCACGAGTAGAATTATCATATATAATTTCCCATGTGCATAGAATATTATCGATCATTTCGTTCGATTACATTTTTTTGATAACAATCGGCCCGACTCGCAGAGGAGGGCCGATTGCGATCGAAAATATGTAAGAGAACAAATGATAAGATAATATTCTGTGCAAAAGGGAAATTCCCATGACTATCTCCCGACGATTAATTTGCTTCGTTTTAAATTACATTAATTTGTTTTATATTAATATAAAAAGAGTGTCGGCTATGACTTTGTTTATTAAATCTTACAAATGCCTAGTTACCATTCGTTATTATTATAATAGTGTCACGATTATTTTTATTGTAAATAAAGTAAAGATGAAAAATTATCGAAAATGATCGGTAATTCGTGCATATTACTCGTGATTGGTCGATTTCACTAGACAACTTAAATGCTCGCTAAATTGAAATCTCATTGGACTACATTTTTGAAATGAAATCTGGTGATTGGTGGACAGATTAGTTATGACGTCAGAGGGAGATAGTCAGTATAATACTGAATTGGTCAGTATAACTTAGTTTTCTGATCAGTAAAATTAAAATTTTTGGTCAATATAAGTAAATTATTATTATTATTAAATTATAGTATATCACTCGGCTGCACCTCGTGATATACGATCCACCTCGCAATTAATATGCCGTTCAAACTCCTCGTTAAATAATATACTATTAATTGAATAACAGATCAATATTATAATTGAAATTAATTAGATTGCAGTAAAATTTGAAAAATTTAAATTAGAAAATTTTTAAAGAACGACGATTGTAATTCATAAGTAGACACATGAATACCAGTATAAAATTGATTAAAAAAAAACAAATTTAGCAAATTTATTTCTTAAAATAAATTCTAAAAAACACCGGCTATGCAGCCAACTTTTTCCTTTTGTTTTACGAGAATTCGCAAACCAAGCACTGAATGAGTTTTTCAAAGGTATTTTTCATAAAATCAAAATTTCCTTATCTAAAAATAAATTCTTAAGTGGATGAGTCTGGCATACTCGTATTTTAACTGTCAACATTAACTTGATATTATTTGTTAAGTTATAAAAAAAAAACATTTTGCAACTGGTTGCAAATTCGGCTGTGCCTCAATGGACAATTTTTACGCCTGGTTATAAAAAGTATCACTTTTGCCTCTTGTTGCATAAATAGCTATTATAATAATTGGGGTTCGTTACTAATGCGATGTTTTCAAACTTTTTAATCTAATTTGGTCCTACTTTTGTGTCGGGAGATTAGACACAAAATAAGACATTATTTCCAAAATTTATTAAGCTAAAACAATAATGGTTTTCAATAAAAGTCTGTCAAATCTTGTTGGGTTAATATGGTTTGATTTGTACTAAGGAAAGTAGCAGAACAAATGGAAAATGGGAAAAAATGCGCATTAAACTTACAGTTTAATATAATAACTTACTGATAGATGATAATTTTTAAAACTAATGTTTTAACTAATATTATATAATTCATTTTTAATATAATAATATAAGATAAATTCTTTTATCTTTTAAATTCTTTTTTATTCTTTAAGTTTATAAAAAAATTTTTATATTTTACATTTAATTACATCTATATAGCCTTCCCCTAATCATGTACGAATGTTCCTTACACCAGACTAAATATCATAATCACATACATTGTATTTTATTATCTCTAGGAAACTTCAAGTTCTGCAATCAAGTCACCTCGTTTTGTGGTAGTTTTGTAATCAAACTAATAATAACTTTCATAAAATTATACTGCTACAATTATTATTAAAACACGCAGGAACCGGAATTGACAAAAAAAATATTTCATTATTCAAATATTAACATGAAATCAAGGATATGCTGAAATGAAATAGAATGAACATCATTCGGAGGTGGAAGCGGTTCACAATTTTGACAGCAGTTCCTTCTCTAGCAATTGCTTGCCAATGTTTGTGAAGATTTTTTAGTCTCAATTGTAACTATTTTTCATTAAGGTTCGTTTCTGCTTTCTGCACAACTTCCTCGATAGTTTGCACTTAACTTTTCTTAGTTCAACATACGATCTTGTTCCTCTTCGTAGCCCGTATTATTCAAAAACTTTAACAACTAAAATACCAAACAAACAATTTCACTTCTGACAGTAGTTAAAAATCAATTTAATTTTAAACTAGATTATTTTAAAATTGGTACCCTTAAGTTAAACCCATTTTGCCTAACTTTAAAAATTAACCAAAAGTAAATTTCAACATGTAGCCGTATTGATTGAATAAATAAGTGACTTACCTAAGTTTACACAAGTCTAATATCAACAATATAAGAAGCTGTAAAATTAATTTCAAATTTAAATTTTGGAAAAATTTTGAAAAAGATTTCATGTCACAATAAAAATAAAATTATTTCATAAGCTCTCAACAATAGATAATAATTGATTTTTTCACATATTTATTATTTTTCTGTATTAAATAATTTGATTTTTACAGTGTTTACTTTTAATATAGTAGACCGAGTGCAAATAACGATAAAAATCGCAAGCTTTTTGCTACGCTACATAGAAAACATTGTCATTAATAATATGATTGTGTGAAATAAATGGTCAAAATTCTAGATCTAGTGCCAGTATCGTAATTGCTTTTTAAGTGCCCTGTGAAAGTATTTAAAAACTGATTTTTTTTAATTGTGGTATTTAATAAAATAATTATAAATAAGTTTTATGTAGTGAGGATAATATCAAATTTGAAAAACTAGATCATTTAAAAGAAATACCATAAAAATCGTTAAAAACTGAAAAAAGATAAAGATCCATTTGTTGAACAAACAAATCGAATTGTTTTAATTCGTACAATAAGTAGACCGAGATTACAAATTTTTACAAACTTTTCAGGACTATCCTGTAGAAAATGAACCAATATAGTATTATAATTTTTAATAAATAAATTTACAATTCTGATACTGACGTATATTTAAGTGTTTTGAAAACCAACGAAAATGCTAATTTTATGCATTAGAGAATTTCAAATTTCATCATTTCCCGTCATATAAAAGTGCTTGATATTATAACATGAAGTAAAATAATCTTTTCAAGCATACCCAATCAAAAGCTATTACCAATAAGAATCAATAAATTATAAATTCATTTTTAACAGCGCAGAAATGGATTAAACAATTTTATAACAAATTATAATAATTAAATGTACCCAAATTTTGCTTAACCCGCCGTTACATAATATTTCGAATAAAATTACACCAGTACATATGTGGGATGTGACAAACCCCATCACTAAAAAATTGATATGTTTTTGTTTTCTGCTTTTTTTAAATTTTTCATTGTTTAATGGTCCTTATATGATCACCTAAGAAACATATGAACACCAAAAGAATAATTAAAATTGCGTTCTTTGAAATCAACAAAGAAAAAAGTAGAAATAGTCAATTTCATCAAACAAAAAACATATCTTGATTCAAATATTTAAAAAAAATAAACATCGTCTTTTGAGAACGTTAAATGGAAATAGTAAACAAATAACAAAAGAACGTATGGAAAAAATTTGATGCTTGTAAACCAAACAGAAAAAATCTATTCACTATCTGAGTTCAGGCAATTTTGGCAACATACATATTATGGCATGTTCCAGACACAATAACAAATTGCAATAATTCATGCAGGAATACTTGGTTTTGCGATCTCGGCTCCTACGACATATGGAACATCTTCCTGGCCACTTCGAAATTTTAGCAGGTGGATCTTTAGAATCATCATGAATGAAATTTTCAATTTTCTGGCGAATTTTCCTATGTACTCTCGGAGTATCCTTTCTTACTGTGATATAATATTGGATTAGTTCAAGTCGCAATGTTTTAATAAACAATCTTCTGAGGAGTTTGAAATCTTGATTATTTTCTCTGTTTATCACAAGAGCATTTATTGGGGCAGTGATAAATAGCGAAAACACGACAGTGAGAGGCCATCTTCGTGAATTTCTGGACACGTTATACAATGCAGAGAGTTTGTCTACGGGAGCTGGAGCAGATTGGAGTGCATGCGCAAGGATTTGCTGATGATATCACAATCCTAGTGATTGGAAAATTCGGGGGTACAGTATCATCTATGATGCAGAGAGCCCTGAAAGCTGTCGAAAGATAGTGCACGAGAGAGGGATTGTCGGTCACCCCGGAAAAAACCTCCGTTGTAGCCTTTACCAAACGCAAGAAACTGCAAGACGTAAAAGCATTAGAAATGTGGGAAAAAGAACTACATGTGGTAAAAGAAGTCAAACAACTAGGATAAATTCTGGATAACTAGCTGACCTTTACCTCACAAATACGACACGTAACAAACAAGGTCCCACGGACCTTATGGGCCTGCAGAGGCCATGATTGGTAAAACATGGGGACTAAAGTCGAGAATGGTACTCTGGTTGTACACCAGAGTGGTGGTGCCCACAGTGACATACTCGGCTTTTATTTGGTGGTATGCAACCAAAAAAAGGGATAGTATGAACAGGCTTGGCAAGCTGCAAAGACTTGCATGCCTAGGAATTACGGAGGCGATAAGATCAACGCCCACTGCAGCCATGAAAGCTCTTCTGGGACTGCACCCACTGCATTTGGTGGTGGAGGCAGAAGCCCTACTAACAGCATACAGGCTGATAATTAATGGACTTGGGCATGTTACACCAACAAAAGGGCATCATACCATGATCTTCAACTCAATAGAGAGTAACAACATGCTCAATAATCAAACAGAACCAGCAAGGTAAGGGACTTCCGAAAACCATTCAGAGTGATATCTGAGAGGGGCAATAAGGAAGAAACCATATCAGAGTTGGGCAGACAATATAACACCATCTGGTATACAGATGGGTCAGAAACAAAGACAAGCACTGGTGCCGGTGTGTATGAGGAAGGAACGAGGGATGCTTTTAGCATCAACCTGGGCTGTCACGCCACTGTATTCCAGGCAGAAGTAACTACTATCTCGGCTTGTGCTTGTAAAATGATTCAGAGGGACTACAAAAATAGGCGAATCTGTATCATGACAGACAGCCAAGCTGCTCTAAAGACCTTGGAAACAGTAGAAATACAAGCCAAGGTTGTAAAACAATGCCTGGATGCACTGGTAGAACTGGCAATCTGACATAAAGGGTAATGAAGTGGCGGATCGCCTGGCCAGAATGGCTGCTAGTAGGATTGCGTACAGAACCGCAAGAGGGTTATCAGGGAATGTTAACAGAAAAACATCTTACTTACTGGGGAGCCTTCCTGGACCGAGGCAGTCGCGGATGTTCATTAAGGACCCTTCAGATGCAACCAAAAGTAAAGAAATAATTCAGCTGAGCAGAAAACAACTGAGAAGGATAGTAGGACTTTTTACAGGACACTGCTGCCTAAACAGACACCTCAGCATTATAGGGATAATTAAAGATCCTAAATGCAGGATGTGTGGTGAAGCGGAGGAAACTCCTCACCACATTTTATGTAAATTCCCGGCACTGTCGGGAAAGAGAATGCGTCACCTCTGACTTCCATATCCAGAAGTAGAGGAGATAGAGAAAACACCCCTATGCCGCCTACTCGACTTGGTAGTGAAGAAAACGCGGTTATTGGAGTAAAACAAGGAACGTGAGGCACAATAAGCTTAAGCTTCAGTGCGGTGAATAAGCTTAAGCTTCACAACCAGTTAAATAATAATAATAATAATAATATCTTAGCCTGATGAAGATGTAAAAGTTATATTTTTGGGGAGGAAGTTTGTTGTACTTTAACTGACAATTTCGCTAACTATCATTATGTTTTAAATTGCAAAATTTAAATTCCGAATTTTGATAAGTGTAAAAATTAAATGTAAAAATATAAATAGTACGCATACCTCATTCCACAAGTATCAAACAGTGTATTATGTACTCTATTTTTATAAACTACTAGTCAGTCCGTTTTGTGACGATAAACGAAGTTTTACTGTATTTAAATTTCTAATGTTAGGTGGAAACCTTTGCTGCTTATAGTGTGCAAAACTACCAAATTCTCAAAGGTATTTAAACAAAATTAATGTGATGTTAAGTAATTTATTATAAATGTGACTTTTTTAAATTTGTATTTCATGAAATTTATAAGATTGGAATTACAGGGTTAATTATAAAATTACAAATTAACGGGAATAATGTGATCGTATGTTTCGCAAGCTACATGAATGTTATTTGCTTTACTGAAAATAAATTTAAACCAAGTTTGAACATTTAAAAAGTTTATAAAACTTAAAAATCTACTCCAAATTGAAAGCCAAGTTGTCTACAGACACATAAGAATTATAGTTTAAATGTTCTTTACCATTTGATATAAATTAATATAATATCTAGTACATATACGTATATTATTGTTGAAAATTGTTTAGTAAATAATAAAATTAATTAAGATCCATCCAATGCAAGCTTACAGATTTGAATGCAAAGAGAAATCAATAAAGGTAAAACAGAAATGTGTGGATCACTAAAATTAGCTTTAGGAACCATGTACCATACATACTTACAGACATACATATATTATGTAGCACTTCTGCTTTTATTTCTTAGATTTATTTGTGCATGTACAATGTATATATGTAATGTACAAACGATCGCACATTCCAAATTATCTGAGAATTAAACAAAACCAATTTGGTCTTGATTAGATTACTTCAAATAGTTAATGGAATTTGTTCAGGATGTGTATCATGTCAACTATACCTTATGCCTTATGCTGTTTTCCTGCTTTTGACGTTAACTCTGCTGTAAATATGTGCAGCAAAATGTGCACGTAACTACTTCACTAAAACTTTAAAACAGATTTATGTGAAGAAAAGTGTTTTTATAGGAACCAGAAATAAAACAGGAATCGATTCTAATCAATAGTCATCAAATTAAACGATATAATTGTTCAAGTTCCTTTGATGATAATTTGAAGCTTTCCTTTGATATAAATTAGGAATTGAGATGATTATTACTAGGTCATTTATAAATAAAATAATACAATTTCTTTGCACTCACTTCGTATTTAAATCGACGAGTCCGACGATGACTGTTTGTAGTTGAAACGTCATAATTAAAATAAATAATATAAATACAAGCTCAGAGTAAAGAAATTATATTGTTTTATTTCCGTTGATAATTTATTATTGTAAGAGTTCCTTTATAATCGTATAGTTTACTTTCACTTACGAGGGAAATCTTTCAAATGATACCCTAAAATTGGGACAAAAGGTAGCAAGATGAAAGAATACTAAAATTAATCAAGCGTGTAATTTTTTTATAGTGCCTATATAAGTAGCAGTTTTAGAAATATTAAGGATAGTTCGGTGACTAGCGATTCAGATTACCAACAGTTCATCATTTTGCCCAATGTTCAAAGTTGGTGGTTCTCAAATTAAATAAAATTAAATTATCAGTTGTTTACAATATAACATTTTTAATGTCAATTAACTGCCGATGAATTATTTCCCCTATTTTATTATTTATAAAAGTTTGCTTCGTTTGGCAGGTAAGCTATAATTTGATTCGTAAACCAAATCTTAATACATTTTGGGGTAAGGGCTTAAGCTTTGTTGATGTCGCCGAGAATTGAGATCGACTTCTGTCACCTGCTACTTGTTTCTCTTCTAACTTTAAGACTTTTAATGCTTTTTTATTCTTTAGTGTTTTCCTGATTTTAGTGGGTCTAGTAGCATATCTTTAATTTTTATCATGAACGGATGTTTAAGACAACTTAACTTCAAGGTGAACTTAAATAATAATTAATATAAAGTTTGTGCGAAATGCAAAAAGCTAAATATTTTAAATTATGATTACAAGACTTTTATCATAATAATATAATGTAACATGTGTATTGAGCGAAAATTAAATAATGTAATAATCGAAACAATTTATTAAAAGTAAGTTTTATAAAATAATAGAATTATAGAAATCTGATAATATAACTTCTAAATTTTATCTTCGGTTATTTATATTTATTTATTCTTAGTTTATAAAAAGTTTTACTTTCAATATTTTTCGTATTGGTGTTGTATTGTTTTAAAATAAATTTAAAAAATATTAATTATTGATTTTTAATTATAATTATTTGAAGTACAAAGTTTAAATTACAGTGGAAAATTTTCAGCTAACTCAACGGCAATTCTACAATTGGTTTGTCCCTTCGTAATTTATTGATCAGTCTATTCATTTAGAACTGAAGCTTTTTACCTAATTACTTGTATTTCACTGCTTGTATTATTTAAGAGTACATATTTTAAAAAGTGGTCGTACAAATATTAATTTCATTTAAAAAAAAACATAAAAGTAGCAATACGAAATTTTGTTTATTTTATTAGTGCTACGTCAATTAAAAAAATTTTGTGCTTCTCTTAATATTTATAAGCAATTTCTAGATAAATTAAATATCAGAGAAATTCTAAATATATTTAAATTGCAATATTATAATCGAGATATATTTAGGCGAGAATTGCTTACTTATTTAAATTATTTGAACCGTATTTTACGTAAAAAATATTAGTATGTCGGTTAGTATATAGTTTAAAATAATTGAAACTGGCCAAATGTTAATCAAAATATTTAAATTATTACAATGTCTATCTTCATTGTAGAAACGGGATTCTATACAAAGCGCCATTGTGATACTGAATAATTGGTCAGGTCCGCATCTAACATTCTTGGCAATTAAAAAAATTCCCTTCACGATTCAAATGCTCATGAAAATGAGTAGAAATTTGCAAATGCAAAATTAAAAAACAATGTATATTATGTACTATATAATATATTTCTTCGAAAATGTCCAAGTTGCAAGATTCCAGATCTTGTAACCGACATTGAAAATATATACTTTCTGTATGTTTCTATTATTATTGTCTCGATATTTATAGTTGTTTTTTTAACGTAATATAATTTTCTAATTTTAAAATAAAATTAAAATAATGGATATTATATTCTCGAAATTAATTTTAAATATATTGCGTCAAATCAATATGAGTATATTAGTTAACCAAGTGTTAAATCGCCCTGTATATAACAATTTGCGTGTTTTAATTATCCAACATAAATTGCTTCTTCGAATTTATCTGTATTTATATTTACTAACGAAGTAAATTATAATGTAAGTTTTAACTGTGCCTTAATAATAATTTAAGTTTACCTACTCAGTTTTAATTAATTTGTAAATTAAAATGTGTTGTTTGTTAATCGATTTGGTGTAACTTATTAAAGTAGAAAGTAGTACAAAAGTTCTTATTTTAAAATTGACGTAAACCTAATTGACAAGTAAAAAATTTTTCTTACCAAATTTGTGTGAGATTTATTTGAATAATCGAATTCGGGAATTGTTTCTTTAAATTGAGATAGAATCTCATTATGCCTTGCCATATCCGTCGCTAAAATACATCTAATCATTCCTTCTCTCACTTGCTTAAACGCTTCACTTGTAAAAGATTTAAATATATTACAGTCTTCGTTCTCTAATATTCTAAAAGCTACGCTACAGTGATGATTTTCTAAAGGCGAAATATCATTATATCGTAAAGCTAATTCTGTTTTGGCATTTATCTGGTAAATATTATTATAGCCTGGATGATCGAGATCATGACAAACACAGGACGTGAGAAGAATTAATACCTCTAAATCTCCCATTTTATCTAATAAATCGACACACCAAGTTATTGAATATAACTGAAAAGTTTATTTTATTGAATTTTTTAAATTAAATAAAAAAAATTAATTAAACTTACCATTTGTGCGACACAAAAACAATGACTAAAATTATGAAAAGGTACTTCATTGTAGTTTTTATATACTTCGTATAAGAAATTTCTTAAAGTATTGATGTTGATGGCGAACTTGGAACACAAATTGAGATCTAAATACATTTGCTGGAGAAGCAGGAGCAATTCTTCGTCTTCCCACTGGCGACAATCGAATGTAGGCATCCTCAGCCACTGTCGAACGGAGTCTGATACTTGAGCATCGCTGAAAGACGAAAAAGAGGTTCCTAGTCTGAAAATTTAAATAAAGTACATATAAAATTCGTTTAATGTAACTCACCATATACTGATAAAATTTTCTTTAACTCGTTGCTTGATGGAATCGCTTTTTCTACGATATTGCAGTCGACGGCACTGTTCAGTTGATAATGGTTCGGGAAGTTGCTTGTAAAACCCTAAAAGATAAAAAGTATATTAATTTTAAATCCTTCAAATGCAATTTATTACCGGCTTATTTATGTAGGTATATACAAAAATGAAGTTGGTGTCTTACTATGTTGGAAATTTTGAAAGCCTATTTCTCAAATACAATTTACCTTTCAGGATTACACGTTTAAACAAAGAGAAATATTATGTATCTATTATATGACGTATATACTTAGAGAATTATGTAGGTAAGTATATAAAAAATTAAAATAAAGAATTAAAATTTTTATTCTTTTAAAATTGCTTTTAAAGTAGAAACTTTAATGTTATGATTATTTAAAAATTCAATAATACGACAATGAAAATATTATAAAGTTTATAAAATTGTGAATTTTTAATGTGTCTTTATAAAAAATATCTTATACAAATTGGTTCCGATTCAGCAATCAATACATTTTTAAAATTCCAAATACACATTAAAAAATTTAAAGATTAGGTATTATAATAAGTAAAGAAATCGTTAAGCCCCATTTGATCAACTACCAATTTGTTGCCAATTTAATTTTTTTTAAATTTAACAATATACCTATATCCAATCTCTAAAATTTTATTTTATATAAAATTAAGTTCAAATTTTTAGCATAAATAGTTTTCTTTTTCAGAAATAAATTTATTAAGTAATAAATTATAACACATCTTCTATTATAGTTTACAGTACCTAGAATAAGTAATTAGTAATTACTAATTTAAACAATAAAGTCCGACTACTGTTAGTGGAATTAATTGTTTCCAATTTTATTTTAAACTAATTTTTCTCAGCTTTGTTTAAATGAATTATTTCCAGTTGCCTAGAACCGTTTATGCAGTTTCTTGGACGTGAGTAAATATGACGGCGTACATAATTTACATTAAAATCATATTCTCTTTCAACTTCCTTACTATTAAAAACAAATTAAAAATATTTTCGTTACCCATGACTTAAAAATAAATAATATAAATATATGCATTTAAAAAATTGATTGCACGGTTAGAAGTATTTTTTCGAGTTCTGAGCTGAGTTTTCTTCTATTTTTAATTATCCAGTTTAAGCGCGCGTGTAAGCTAAATGACTGACTTGACCAAAAATATTGTTTAAATCATTATTGCAGATAATTTTAGGACCAATAGAAGAGATTCGCGTAGTTTGTTAACCTATCTTGCTCACTTTTCGAGAGATTTGAGAAAAATAGAACTTCGTAATATTTTTTTTTTTTTCTAATGTAGTCAATAACTTTTTAATCCTTATTAATTTTTCGGAGCACAATAGATCTAACTCGATGAACCACAAACCAAAGCTATTCATAACGTTTGCAATCTGTGAAGACTAATTGGAAGTTTTGATGTCTAATAAGACTGGCCTATAATTAGGAGATTATGTAACGATTAATAATGTAAGTAATTACCTAGCCAACTCAAACTTTCCGTTGTTTCCAATTTCTGTCTGAAGCTGTCTACTTGCGACTGTAAATGTTGCACAATAGGTGGAAGAGGTAGATCAAATTTAAGTTGACGTTCCAATTCGGAAATTCTCAATTCTAACGCTTTCACATCTTCTCCTGTACATTTATGTAACATTGCAAATCCGTTGGCTGCAACTACTTGTAAGGAATATGGATCTTCGGGTGTATTTGAAGGTATAGTTGGACATATATTTATCAATTGTCCTGCTGTATTGTATAATTTAATAATGTCATGTGGTCCCGCTTCTGCAGCTGACCTAAACAAATCTGAAACAATTATAAAATTAAATCAAATGTGAAAATGGTATTTTGTGCTTTATAAATCAATGAACAACGAATTTACAATTAATAGGTAGGTAGCTACTAATATTAATTTGTTTATAAAAGAGTTTTATGTAAACCGAGTTACACGAAATGAAAATATTAATTAATTATACTTAATGGGTATCATATTTCAATAAATGGTTTATATAACACATTAATTAACGCGAAACGTTAATTTTAATTAAACAAGTTACTTAAAAAAAATTATTTTAAAATTCGAAACGTAAATTAGCGTACGATGTAATAAAGATTAGCCAATATTAGGTAGGTATAGCCACGATACTTCTGTTAACGGTCAAGATCAAACGTAATTTAAATCGACCAATAGTATCTACATAGTACCTATGTAGAATTTTTAAGGTGAATTTTCATTTTAATGAAATTTTTCCAATAAAATGGAAACCTCGAATACACTTTTAATTCTATTTAATTAATTAACATTTTCACATCCAAAGAGGTTCATTACTACACAATTAGGTGATGAAAACTATTTTATGTCCGCAATTCCATTAGACATACCAAGTATCTGCTATTAATTATGATCAATAATAAATCATCGTCTCGAACTAAGTATAATTGTACCTACGTAATGAGATTAATGAGCTACAAACATTTAATAATGTGCTCTTATGGTTGTAAGCTTAATTAATTACCAGACAGGTGGAATACAACTGGAACTATAAAGTAATTATCGAGAAATAAGATCCGCTTTAAATATTATATTTTATATTATTTAAATCAATCAAAACAGAAAATTTTTCAAAGTTCCATATACAAAATAAAATTATTAATGTTACCTCTCGGTAACAAATTTCTTAATAAATTTTATATAAATTCTGTTACGAGCATCGTTTTTTATAAATCGACTTTGTTATGCAAAAATTAAGAATCGCTTAAATTTAAATATATTTATAAAGTGTAGGTAAGCGGTTTTCTAAAAGGAATTCGATGATATTTTTATCGAATATAAATTTTAGTAAAACATAAAAAACATTTTTTACGCGCAATTTAGCTTTACCTTATAATAGCCAACAATAAATAAAATTCAATTATAGCCACAAAAGAAACAGCACTTTTCCGCAACACTTAAAAATATATTGGTGTCAACAAAGGTGAAAATCTCAAAGTGCTTTGGAGCAGGACCTTTAGAAGAAAATTGAAAAAATTATGTGCTAAGTTTATCATTTATATCGCAGGCAGTCCATAAGTGTATGTTTTATGTTCAGGTTTTAATGTTAGGTATTATGTAAAGCGATGATTTTACATCAAATAAATTTTACGAAAATTTCAATATCAAATTTTATGCAAAGAAACAATTTATTAAAATCTTTTTGAAAACCACCTATCCACCTAAGCGGCTATAGCAATAAACATTTTTGTATTATTAAATTTTACGAGGTATTATAATTATGTAAATACTTTTGGGTTGTAAACAACATAAAAATATGTAGATGCTTTCATTTGATCAATGGTCACGACAAAGTTTGTTTCGGTATCTTAAAGAAATTAATGAAAATAAAATTATAGTAGTATAACTTGTAACGACACACATGAAATGCAATACCAGAAGCTTTATGTTATTGATTGTTCATTCTTGATGTGCGGAAGCAATCTCAAATAGCTTTTACAATTCGTGCGGACCAGCGAGTGCTTTCAAAAACTTTGAAAAGCAATGAAAAAATGCTAAGCTTTGTTTATAGTTCATTGGATAAGCTTGCTTGATAATCGCACAAATTTAAGTCGGGATGCGTTGTAGATTTTATTGATTTTCCTGTTATGTGTGTTTTACTTATAATGTCATGAACCTTGCCTTTATTATATTTAAATATGTAAAATATGAAATCAGAGCGAAGGATGAAATGTATTCCGTAACATCTATATATAATCATAAATAATATTAATTATTTAGGTGGTGCAAAGCAGTGCTATAAAAAAGGTATAAAACTAAAAGTGTGTATAAATATTTTACGTTTCGTTTAAATGTATGATATGAATTTTACAAAAATATATATATATAAATAATATGTTGTTATATTTCTCGTGTTTCTAATATTGATAAAAGCACAAACTTGAGACTACCCTATTATTTTTAGTAATTAAAAATCCACTTAATAATGTAATTGTATAGTAGTGAAAAGAAGTACAATAAGAATTGCCTTACCAGCACTGTTTAGCTAAAATCGATTTTAAGACTATAAATTAAAAATGAGCACGAAAAAATTCAATTACCTATGTAAATATAACCATTCATATGCGTAATAAAACATTCAAATATAATATACTAATTTAGTCCTCGATAAAATTCTATTCCGACTCTTTTCTATTTTACTTTGAAAATTAATAGCAGTAATAGTTTTGGTGTAGTCAGTAGACAATAAAATAAATACTTTTAATGTATGTTAATATTTCATAGTCAAAATATAATAATAAAACGCAAAACCAAATGGATACTTTCATTTATTATTATTTATTATAGTAAAAGGCACAAAACAAAAATTATTTTAAAGAAATAGCTTCGAATAGTAAATTACATTTTTGCTAAAATTAATTGGACAAAACCTTGAATATTGTTCACGTTATATCAAACGAAAATCTTGAAAAAGCTAAGAAGGAAAAGAAAATTTATATCAAAGAGAAATATTATGTAAATTAGAAATCGAAATTAATTGTGCAAGTTTAGTCTGTTATTATTAAAATATTACACTTTTAAGAATTAAAATTACTTATACTGTTATGTTGATAACAAGTACGCCAAATTGGCTACAGATAATGCTACGATTTGTTTTTAATAAAAAGGGGATAATTGCGTTAATAAACTTTTTACATCAAAAACTGACAATTAATGAAGTTTCAGATAGTATATCATGTTATTGATCAACTAAATAACAATTATTAGATGATTTGTATTAAAAATTTGAAAATAATTACTAGGGACTTATGAATGACGTTCTCTTTTAAGATAACTTCAATGATTTCAAAAGGTTCTTGTGCAGCACGTTTCGCTTTGTGTCAGCCAGTGAAACCGAATTTTTCCGTATCGATGAGCGCCGATGCTAATTAAATTAAGAATATTATGTATAGCTACGCTATCTACTTAGATAATTCCTCGTCCAAATGTTAAATCATAATCTTAAAAACTAAAACTAACAAAAAAAGTGAGATATGTTCATTTGGTAACATGATGCGTTAAATAACGATACACATTACATCACTGTCAGCGCTGCTGAGCAATAAACAGGATCGTCTCCTATTTTCAAACAGTCAAGCCCTTTTTTCAACGGGTGCTAATTGCGCTACAATTCTTAAAATAATTATTAATCCAATTAAATTTATGATAAATGGCTTTAAAAATATTATTGTGTATGTACGCTACTACTGTTCAAGTGTTTACTACACAATTTGTCTTATCTTTAACTATTAAGAAGATTAGGAAATTTCACTTTAAATTTAAACTTAAAAGTTTAAATTTCAGTCAGATGATATTTTAGATAAGAACATTCTTCTTCAATTAAAGCAATTCAAAAATAACTATTTGTGCAACTAAGGTAAAACACCCAGTGACCGTCATGGGACCCATGATACTATAACTTTACAAGATATGATATTGCGCAGGTAGACGCCCATATTTGTGACGTCACTGGTACGTTAACAATGCAGTTTTAGTTAAGAATAGTTTAGTTAAGAAATTAATAATGTATTTCTTATGGAGAAAGACCAGTGATGTCATGCGCGGAGACGGACGACTTTGAGAACAAATAGTATCATATCTTTTAAAGTTATAGTATCATGCATGGGACCAGTATTCGTCACTACTTTGATTTATAAGCAAATATTAAGGTTTGGGGTCCCGAAAATTGTTAAGTTGGACAAAATAACATTTCATTCATTTCAATAACATTTCATAGATATTTGTCGATGTTGAGTTGGTATTATATACACTCTAACCCAACTTCATTCCAGTGTAATAACAGTTTACTTATTAGAAAGTTAGAAACGACACTTATAAAACTAGTTTCTTATGCCCGTTTGCACCGAGAAAAAGTAAGAATGCCTTAAGTTAAGTGAATCTACGTCAATTCCTCGCGGTCAATTCATCGCGCGACAATTCCTCGCGGTCAATTCATCGCGCGTCAATTCGTCGCCTGCGTCAATTCTTCGCCTGCGTCAAATCATCGCCTGCGTCAATTCATCGCCTGCGTCTTCATCGCGTGCGTCAATTCGTCGCGTGCGAAAAGTCATCACCCGCGACATAATTCATCGCCTAAAATAATTTATCGCGCGTGGTAATTCAAAACGATTAAAGTACAAAGTAATAAAAGACACTATTGGTTTTATATTTTTTTGATAATACAAAAGCTCTTTATATTACAGATACTGATAGTATTTATATAATAAATAATCAGTAAATATATTTAGTTGGTACTACTATTAACCATGGTATAATAACTACTAAGGTAGGATATCTAAGTGACCTAAAAGCGTCCAACTTTGCATAGTGACGTCACCTGTGAGTAGTAACAGGGAGACGTTATGAAAGTTATAGGCAAATTAATAAAATACTGAAGTTTTTCCCGTATTTCCCTGTATTTGTACTTTCAAATTGTGATCAATGATATATTAGGATATTAGATATATCTAGGTGGAAAGAGACCGGTGGGACGACCAAGAACAAGATGGAGAGACAATATCATATCAGATCTGGAAACACTAGGCTTACAATACCATGAAGCACTAAACTTGATGTTAAATAGAGACGTATGGAGGGCAATTGTAAAGTCAGCCAAGACCCACCCGGGGTTGTAGGCGATTAATTATGTCGCGGGTGATGAATTGTCGCGGGTGATGACTTTTCGGGTGATGAATTGACGCACGCGACGAATTGACGCACGCGATGAATTGACGTAGGCGATGAATTGACGCAGGCGATGAATTGACGCAGGCGACGAATTGACGCGCGATGAATTGACCGCGAGGAATTATCGCGCGATGAATTGACCGCGAGGAATTGACGGTACACCAAGTTAAGTAGTTCTTGAAATTTAGAAATGCTTAAGTTACTGTTATGTTGCACCAACGGCAGCACGACTGTTTCTTACTAAAGTAGTTCTTAAGTGAATGCTGTATTTGGCATCATCGCAAAAACGACTTACTTTCATCAATTTTATGCTGAACCCTTGCTTAAGCAATTCTTAAGCTTTAAGTACTACTTAATTATGTCGGTGCAAACGGGCATTAATATACTATTTTGTGCATGACTTAAAAGTGATTTTACTTTTTTAGTATTTTTTGTGCGCGATTGATCTAAATTTTTGCATATGCCTTCCTACCGACAATTCACGGGGGTGTGTCTGTGACGAGGGGGGAGAATTTTTTGCTCAGTTTTTTTATATCTAGCGCCGTTCAAAAAAAATCAAAAATTAAAAGTGTCGGAATTTGAAAAATTGATGATTTTTCTCGAAAAACTGCAAAATTTCATGGAACCTAACATCGAAAAAATTTTTCATATTTTTATCTGAATAGTACATTCAAAACTGAAAAATTTAAAATAAAGAACGTTGGATTTAGTCAATTTTTGAAAAAGTTATGGGTATTTGAAAAAATAGCCAAATATAAATAGCCAAATTTTTGAAAAATTCATAACTTTTGTTGAGTTGGGTGAAAAAAGTTGAAAAAATTCTGAAAAATATATTTAGTGGGGTAGAAAACGAGAAAAAAGTTTCGGCCAAATCGAAAGGGGTCGGGTTCAAAAGTGGTCGATTTGGCGTGGAATGCCCCATATATACTATAGGTCCAACCCGTAACAGGTATCCGTTTTACCTGTAACAGGCAGAAGAATTTTATAAATTATTTCTGCGGGGCCAGCCGTCCAACCCGTAGCAGGTATCCGTTTTATTACCTGTAACAGGCAGAAGAATTTTATAAATTATTTCTGCGGTGAGCGCTTATATGGGTATGTGTGCAGAAAGCTAAAACGCACTAGTGCGTGAGAAATGACGTTTTCGCACACTGGACGGAAAAACTTATTTTATCTTACTCAAACGAATATCGAAAAATTGTAGTACTTGTTTGATTTGGCCTGAAGTTTCAAAGTATGCCAAAACGAACATTGAATACATAAAAAATTATGCAGATACATTTAGCATGGTAAACAACTAACAAAATACATATAAGAAAAAAATTTAAGAGAACTGACAAATTCAAAATTAAAAGGCACGATTTATACGATTTTTCCTTTTTAATTGTTACTATTATTACTATATTTTGTTTAACAATAAAGAAAATACAAGGAAATGATAACAGTTTCACTTAATTAAATAAAATTTATTTCAACTTAATCATAAATGAACGTTATCTAGAGATAAGCTTTAGGCAGAAGCTCTGTTTGTTCATCCAAATATCAAGTATTTGTAATAACATTGTATTTTTGAAACAATTAATATTTGAATTAACAAATGTAATTCAGGTTTAAAGAATAATTTCGTAAATTTTAACATTTATACCAACCCTTAGTTAAATAAAAATTAAATTAAATTACAAAATAATTTGTAAAATAGAAAAAACTAAAATAACGAGTAGTACCACAATAATATGTACATACATGATGCATTCCATCGCAATTACTCAACTTAAGTGTTAGAATTTTCCAAAGGTGTGAGCAAATAATTTCTTATCGAACCCCATCACCTTTTTCAAAACGAGCCTTTAACATGCAATTGCTAAATATAGTTGTATTGTGGCTTACACCAAACTAACCCAACACTCTATCCAATGTTTCGATATCTGTATTGCAAAATTTTAAGTAATACGTCAGATAATAGGTACATTAAATTTAATACAAATTTTGTTGAATAAAAATTGCTTTGGGTCGAATAAAAATGGAGGACGTCCGTGGATGCGCATTTAAATGCTGCCAGGAATTAGCTAAAGTTATCTTCCTCTGGGAAAGCCAAGAAGGTGCAAAACCCATTTGAGAGGCTGAGAACTAGATTGGCATCAGAAAAATCTACGAATGTTGAAATTATATCTAGACACACGCAAGCTTTTATGCCAATAAAATACAATAACTCCAACTCGAGGAGATTCAATACAGGCTCCGCTCAACCATCTGAGGGAACGTCGTTGACTGCGGAACCAAGGTTAATATGGATATTAATACAAATTTGCTTGTCGTTTCCATGTTGTGAAGAATCATATTCATTCTGCATGTAATGGAATTTTGGATGGTGATCTAGTAGACAAACAACTTGACACTGTGGACAGATCCAAATCTCTCAGTAGAGAAAAATATTAGGCTCAAGTGAACTCACTACAATTATGGCCTGATGGCTTTGTTATTAAACGATTTCAGCTGGGGAAACCCAGAGCTACTAAACAGTTGGGTAATGATAATCAAAATATTCACGCGCGCTGTCTAATAACTCAAAGAACATAAATTTATCGTTATCAGTTTACCACCAGAATATTCTGGTTTAAGCACGATATTAAGTGATTTGATATTGTTTATTTCTTTAGTCGAGTATGACCTAATAATTCTTGCAGACACTTATTCGGTACTTAGATCCATGGAACTATTGTTGCCGTGCGATGCTTAGCCTCCCGTCTTGCTACTAAGCAGTAATATATATGTAGTTCGAACGAAGAACTGCAAATGTTGTAAAACAATCTATGATTTTAAGGCTTATACCTAATAGTTATAATAGATTAAATGATGATAAATAATGTAGTTATAATAGATTAAATGATGATATTTCTTGTGTTCGTGGGAATATACTCTTTGCCGACTGGTTTGTAGATAATGAAATCCAGTTACAAGCAATCGCAGAGCGCATCAGATAAAGCAAAGTAACACATTAGTTCCACCCTCGGTAGTAAAATGAGTCATGCGCATGAATTACAAATTCATACTTGGAGATCGTGAGTTCGCATTTCACACAAATAAGTCACACCAATCTCAACAGATGACGCCTCCTTAGTCTGTTACACAACAGATGGCCCCGTCACATTCTTGAATAGAATAATAGAAAAGCATGTGCCAAGTATCACAATTAAGAATAACTTTAAGTTGGATAAAATGAAACAAACGGTGCAGTCACACTTTTTACTAAAAACTAGTCATTAACTAAAAATTGAATACATGTTTCGGCCTATTAGACTATCATTCAGTTCAAATAAATAATGTAAAAGATTACAGAAAACAATTGTTTTGCATGCAAAGGGGGGTTATTGTGTAAATTTGGACCACAATCGGAATGGCTTTCGTTGCAAACCACCGGTTATTTAACCATGATTGTGAAGCGGAACCCAGAGGAGAAAAATACAGTGTTCCAAAATAGAATAGTGAACATAATGATAGATTTGCAAATTGTAGTCATAGGTTCGATCCTCGACCAAGTATGAAAATTTAAAAAAATTTATTAATCCTTTCGGTCACGACTTTTTTGTATGCATGAAATTAATTAAAAAAAATTTTAAAAAAATAATTAACCCATAGACAGGGCAAAAAAAATACTGAGAGTCTATGTAAAGCACAGGCGTCATCTGTTCAACGTAATATTTAATCAAATGTTTTTGGAGATACATATTGGGCGTGTTTTTAAACTATTCGAGCAGCTGAACAAAAAAAGTGCTTTTTTAAACTATTTCATCTACTGTCATCGGTCGTTTTAAAACTCCCCCACTCTGCTCGAACGCATTACTCGAGCAAGTTTTCATGTTCTAACCAAGTTTTCATATTCTAAGCAATTCAAACCTGCTCGACCTTTGTTCGAGCAATTATTGCTCGAGCAATCGTGTTTTTACAGTTTAAAAACACACTCATTATGTAAATGCAAAGATAAGAGCTAACAGTCATACTTACCTCAGCTCAATGTATTTGGGTGGTGAGGTGGCCGATGATGACACGGCTATTGCAGATTAATTTGCTAAGCACTTCTCCCGTGTATAAGCCCCCTCGCTCTTCTGCGGAGTCCTATAAGAATTTGAGCTCTCACAATGTACATGTCACCTCTTATCAGGTCACAGGAATTGTTTTAATAAATTTATAAATTTTTCTGGTGGTAAGAGAGCTGCACCAGATGGATTGCCTTCCATATTTTGGAAGCATTATACAGTATCGTTTGCGTTCGTCTTACTGCTGCTATTTGAAGTTTTACTTTCTACAGGATTTTTCCCCACTAAATAGAAACAATGTTAAATCTTAAACCAAGTTCGAAGAGCTCCGTCGAAAATTACCCGCGCGATCGCGATTCTGTCGCACATTCCTAAGATTTTGAAAGCATCTTTCGCAGCAATGAAGAATGTTATCAGTGATAAGCAGAACGGTTTCACTTCTAAGCGATCCACTACTACGAACTGTGGTTTTGCTTATTGCAACTACTTATTGTTTGAGAATTTTGTCAGTAAGCCTTTCAGGAAGGCTTCGCTGTTGATAAGGTTTATACAGATTTTTCGAAAGCTTCCTTTGTGTACAGTGCCACCAAGCTAAAGCCGGCTACAGACTATGTACACACGTGTGCGCACGTACGCAAACTTGGAGCATACGCGTATATGTGCACGTAGTGTGTATAGTACCACACATCACAAACTTCGTCTATGTGTGGCATGTGTGGACGTTCGGATGGAAGTCGGTAAATGAAGCACACATCAAAGAGATAATGTTCTCCACCATTACCATCACCACACGTGTGCACATAATAGCGCATGGTGTGTATAGTGCATTCGTTACATATTCGCATCAAGGTTAAATTTTGCCAAATATGTGCACATATTCGCACATACCCCACATTTGCGTATGTACGCACACGTGTGCACATAGTCTGTAGCCGGCTTAAGAAAAACCCCGGAAAATAGGTCAACTGATTTGATAAAAATTTAAATGAACCAATGAACATCGAGTTATAGCTCTCAAGTACATTCTGTCGTAAAAGTTACAAATCATTGTGTCAATTGTCATTGTGCTGGTTTTTTGTCTTGTTCGTTTTCGTGTTATTTATATTTGAGTTTTATTGTCTACAGAAAAGTGTTCCTTTTAGAACAAATCTTCATAATAGCTATATTTAATAAATCAATTTAATTAAACATTATGTGGTAAGTACTTCTTTAGGTTAGAATGCACTGTAATTTTCTTTTGAGTGTACATATTTAAATACACCAGCGCCAGCCACGCCCCTTTACAGCTTTTCTTATGTGGTCGAACTGTATTTATATTCTGCATTGTACGAGTATGATTTATATTACTACACCGATCAACTGAAAAACGGAAGACTGCCGTTCAAATCTTTGTCGTATTGCATACACTGCTGTGATCTAAAGACACAATATAGATCTGTGGATTATGGGATAGGACAATGGAAAACCACCCCATTAATTACATTTCCTAGTCAGTCGTCTTGGCTTTGGCTAAGTTGATCGCTTCAGAATTGCATAAAGGATGGTACTCGAATAAATTAAATGTAAAATAATTTTATATTCATAGGTCCTATATAAGATCTAAATGTTAATTCAAATATTGGCTTGTCTTAGATTATACCCCAATGATTCAATTGTTTCCAATTATCAAAAGCAAGTGAACACATCTCATAAACGCTAAATCGTTCAAAAACAGTATCTAATAAAAATAATGACCCAAAAAATGCACGCACACTTTTGAGAAATAAAATGTTTTAAGTTTTCTCAAATAAAATACACTATAAGTATAATTATTATTATTTCTTGGATTTTCTAAAATATAGATAAGCTTATTATCAAGTTTCACTGTTTAAACCACATATTAATCGATTAAAATTTACAAAAAATCAATTGCTGAACCACAATGCAAGATTAAAATATCCACTGTATACGGTTTTGTTAATGAAAAACCTTTGAAAACAGATCTTACTTATAAATACAACAAATATAATTACAGATACAACTTCCAAACTTGATAGTCATTGATTTATATCACTTAGTTTACACTGCAAGCGTTTTCCCGAACATCTCCTAAACGACAAATCGTATGAATAACAATTTAGTTGCTAACTAACTTCGTAATTTTTTTACCTTGCCGTATTATATGTACCTACCAATTAACAAATTTATTTAAAAAAGTTTATAAAAATAATTTTTAACGATACGAGTATATGAAATAAAAAATCACAAAAGCTAGTTAACAATTAAATTGTTGTTTGGTTCTGTGAAAAGTGCTCAATCAAACTTTTATAATTATTTCCTGGTCAGGTCATTATTTTTCATCCATTGATCCTACTACTAATAGTTTCGAATTTAGCGTCCCTTTCTCGCTTTTTTAATTTTCAGAGTAAATTAAATTGAAAAGTTTTTTCGTTTAGTTTGACTCAATATTAATTTTGCATGGTATCCATTAGAAGTCGCTATCAATCTAATTCCTTTTGGAAATTAAATTTATTTAGAGGAATTCTTGTTAAACGATTAGGAAATGCGCGAAACGCATTTTATGAGAAAAAAAAGTATTATTTGGAACCGAGTCAAATTAAACGAAAAAAAAATTTACTTTATTTATTTTACCCCAGCAATTTAAAGTTACGCGAAATTCGAAACTATGATGCAGTATATTTCAATTTCAGCATAAAAATTATTATTAAACACTTTTAAGTATACAATATAACTTACGTAAGTTGTTATTAAGAAAAACTGTAAGATTTGACAAAAGAGCTAAAGGCTTTCGTTTTTTAGATATTACAATGTATTTTTGTTGGAAAATTGTTCAGTATATACTACAGATATAAAAATTTCTCTAGATATCATAAAAATATGTCTTCTTTACAATATTTTTGATTATAATGGAAGACATCAATTTCTCGTGTTTGCCTTCCAAAAATGTTGAAATGTATTCGTTAGACTAAACCAGAAAAAAGTAATCAACTATCATTCAAACTCCCATACTGTAATCGTTAAAAATTATCCAAACCGCAAGTTTAAAAGGTTTCATACTACTTCAAGAAATCAAATTCAATGCCAACTAGCTGACTCGACTTGACAACGAAGATCATAACAATGTATCAATAAATAATCAAAGAGGTTGTCAACCACATCTGGGTTCAATAAAAACTTACAAACATTTTTATTTATAAGTTTATGTATTTTTAAAGAACTTAAAAAATATATTGGCGAGGGGGGGGAACTTACATTTTAAACTAAAGCACTGCACTGGGAGCAAACTTGAACAATAAGCTGTCACAAAATCAGTATGCCCTGCCTGATTAGATATTTACCATCAATATAAAAAAATTATTTGCTCCTGTACACGTAGTATGGACATTAATAGTCGCGTCAACCCTTGCCAACAGTTCCTAAAATGGCTCCACAGGTCGGATCGGGATGCGGTTTTCTGCATTCTCTTCCAAAACGATTATCTCGGAATGTGCCTGGAAAAATTTTTCCCGGAGACCGAAAATTGTATCGCTGCAGGCCAAAGTGCACGCGAAAAATGCATTATCTGGGAGGCCTTTTGGAAGATTTTCAAATTTGATAAATAAGGGTCACCAGGTGCCATTGGGGTGCTCGCCGATGCCAGATTTGGATTCAGCGGGCCAAAAAACCCCCCAGAATGATTTTTGATTGACCTTGTTTGATTGTATCAGGAAAACTCCCGGAGATGACGTTTATCGTCAAGTTCAGGTGCACCGGGTGTTCGGGGAGTTGCTTTCGACGTGAAATTCGGAACCACCGCCCCACAGAACCGCCCTCTTATGATTTTCGGGTGGGTTTTGGCAGTCTTCTCAAGAAAACTCTCGGAGACGACGTTCTAGCCCGGGTTTTGGTGCACCAGGTGCCAGTGGGGTGCTCGCCGATGCCAGATTTGGATTCAGCGGGCCAAAAAACCCCCCGAAATTATTTTTGGTTGCCCTTGTTTGATTGTATCAGGAAAACTCCCGGAGATGACGTTTAGGGTCAGGTTCAGGTGCACCAGGTGTTCGGAGGTCAATTTGAACATTATATTCGTGATCAGCGGCCTCGAAAACCCCCGAGTTGAAAATCTTCCAAAAGGCCTCCCAGATAATGCATTTTTCGCGTGCACTTTGGCCTGCAGCGATACAATTTTCGGTCTCCGGGAAAAATTTTTCCAGGCACATTCCGAGATAATCGTTTTGGAAGAGAATGCAGAAAACCGCATCCCGATCCAACCTGTGGAGCCATTTTAGGAACTTGGTATCCATTTCCGCAAGGGTTGACGCGACTATAACGTTTGGTCAGCATCTGCTGTAAGTAAGGCAATATAATATTAGTTGTTATAATCCTTAGTTTCCTCTTTTACGATTTATAATATACCCACACATAATATATAATATTAGAAGATTTTATTAACAACACGCCAGTATGACATCACTGGACCCAGCCTAGACAGCTACAATGCTGCAAGTTATATTAGGTTTCTTTGATAAACTCGAGACTGATTACTTTTAATTCAATAAATATTTTAATTTAAACTTTTTTTGCTAAACTTGTAACAAATTTTTAGAAATTTGCTTTTTCATTTACGTATACATGAGCAGATAATAGTATATTACTGGCCAAGCATCGAAAATGATCCGTTAAAGCTGTAATCCCAATAGCGGATCATATTTCGAGGAGAGGTGAGTATACTTTTTTATCGGAAAACATAAAATTATCTATTATATCAAATATAAAAAAAATATTGTTTAAATTACAAATCGTGACAGATAAAATGAATTAAAAAAAATTTCATTAGAGCAACCCTCTATGGCGAAATGTATTAAGTGATTGAATTATAATTAAATCGTTTGGAGATCGCCAGTTCGAATCCCACGTCGGCGTCGGTCAAATTTTTATAATAGCATTTTTTTATAATATAAATAAATTGACATACAGAAGTAACAGAATCGACCATTAATAAAAACACATTACTAGTCGATTTCACATTACTAATCGATTTGTGAGCTGACTAAGAATGCTTCGTTTTGGCTGCCGAGTGGACACTCGGAAAGCATCGCTTTCGTTATGTTTTCCGATAAAATACTTTATTATAAGTTGAGTTTGCTGCTTATTAAACCTCTATCTAACAAATATCTAACAAATCTCTATCTAACAAATCCGAATGTTTTTTACATCAGTTTAATGCTGCTATTTTAGTAATTCCACAAATTTACTGTAAAGTACCATTCTCATACAATTAGCGCTACATAATTTAGATGGCAATTATTAAGAAAAATGATATTCCTTCAATATCTCGTTTTCATCGATATATTTGATGTAAATTAGTAAATAAAATAAATAAAAATTCAGGTAAATTCAATTACATCGAGTTTTAAAGAAATGTTATTTTTTTATTACTTTACGTATTTAAAGTAATATATACAGGGTGACCCAGACCACCCGTATCAGTACCTTTTTTCAAAAACGGTAAGTCGTAGAGAGTTGGGCTAAAAAAATTTATTACAAAAGCCTTAATCACGAATCTAATGGTGATATTATTATTTCAGGGAAAAGTCGGCATCCAGAGTAGTTTGCTCCAGAAAGTCCAGAAATTCAGAATTTTAAATGGCACCATATGTCGAAAGTGGTATCGTTGGAATGCTCTTTAAAAAATAAGCTAGTTTTGTAGGAAAAATTTTTTATTACTCCCACCCCTTTTAAGTTATATTCGACTTAAGTTATTAAATTTCAGTTTCTTATAACGAACTTAACTTTAAAAGTCAACACTTAAAATCCAGCTACCGCGTTAGAGCAATGTCACAAGTGTTCAAAATGTCTTCCATTTACTTCTGGTTATACGATCAGTGGCTCTAAGTACTTCTTGAGTGTTTAATGATCGACAGGCATTGCAAATTCTGAGCTTCATATCATCTCTCGTTGTCGGTTTTTCTGTATAAACAATATCTTTGATCCGACCACAAAGAAAAAAATATTTCAAGTGCTGACCTTTAAAGTTAAGTTCGTTATAAGAAATTAAAATTTAATTACTTAAGTCGAATATAACTTAAAAGGGGTGGGAGTAATAAAAAAATGTTTCCTACAAAACTTGCTTATTTTTTAAAGAGCTTTCCAACGATACCACTTTCGACATATGGTGCCATTTAAAATTTTGGATTTCTGGACTTTCTGGAGCAAACTACTCTGGATGCCGACTTTTTCCGGAAATAATAATATCACCATTAGATTCGTCATTAGGGCTTTTGTAATAAATTTTTTTAGCCCAACTCTCTACGACTTACCGTTTTTGAAAAAAAGTACTGATACGGGTGGTCTGGGTCACCCTGTATAACGTATTAAAATTAACGTATTACGTTAATTGAATGAGAACGGCGCCTAGTTTTATAAATTTAGAACTAATAATCCGTAAGCAATAAGAATTTTATTTTTAAATTAAAATAAATAGTTTTCCGATTAGTTATTGATTTGAGCTTATAGATCTAAAATTTATAGAACTAGGGTACAGAGCAAATTATCAAAATAGCACCATATTATGGGTATATTTTATGAAATGTTTGTGATGTTCTGACTTGCGTTCCGTGATATGTACATATTATCAATTATCATATACATATCTACCTGTTTATAATGATTGTCAAACATTTACTGGTTCAATATTTGCTATTTTTTGTACATATATAAAATTGACGTTTCATGTAATTTTCATTTCAATGAATAAATTATGATGTGGTGATGATATCCTGCAAAATTAATAGCTTACGGTATATAAACTTTTGAATAAATACAGTTTATTTTGATGTATACCGAGATCTGCAATATTGCAATACAATAAGCAGCTAACAGAAACTTCGCTCAGTACTAAATATTTTTGTCGTACGTAGAGTAAAGCGGCGTTCAGATAGAGATTCTTGTCTTGCCTTGCTTAGGTAGAAACTGGCAAGAGCCAATCAGATTGAAGTACTATTATCTTCTATCCTTTCTTTTGCATAAAATTTGTGTGGCGGTGGCGAGGTCTTGCCCATGGTACTATTATACCATAATAGTATAATAGTATAATATAATAATATATAATATAATAATATACCATAATAGTATAATAGTACCATGGTCTTGCCATAGCTTGGCAATGTCAAGCTTTTCGGTTCTGGAATACAACGCAAGCGAAGCAAGACCCAATCAAATAGAAGTATTTTAAATGAAGCAGCGCGCGTACTTTAAAGTAAAAAATAATTTACTTCAGATAAAAATTAGAATAATTTGTAAATTTTGGTAAAACCAAATTCTATTGTATTCTAAACCGTTATCTTTACAAATTTTAAAAGCCGGAAAATTTTGAAAACCCCAAAAATTATATTGTTCTGTAGTAGATTATATAATATTGTAAATTTCAAAAGTTATATTGTTGTGCTTGTCTGTTTAATGTAAGTAATTAAATTAGTTAGACCAACTACCTGTAATAAATATAATACAATACATTTATTACAATAAATAACACCTACCGTAGATCGGCTTATTGTAAACGAAAATAATTTGTAAATCAATCAATCTTATTTTTGGACAAAGTAGTTTTTCTGGAAAAAAATTAGGTAAACCACATCTGGACATTTTATTATATAATTTGAATTTATTTTAAGCATATTTGGAGGTATTTTAGGGACAACGGATAATTTTGAAATTTTATTTCAAACGTCTCTGAATATGATTCAGAGACGGCTTGAAATAAAAAATATTTTTTACACATTTATTAATTAAATAAGATGTGTTTCATAACATAATCAAAAAATTACTTTTTACTCATGTGTTTACTTCTTAGTTTACTTATAATTTAAAGTGACAGATGTTTACTCTGTTGTACTGCTCTGTCTTAGCAAGGCAACAGAAGAATTTCTATGTGAACGCTCAAATCGTCTACGCAACACCGAAGCAAGAGCACGCAACCCAAGACAACGCAAGGCAAGACAAGAATCTCTATCTGAACGCCACTTTACTCAAATAATTTTTCATTAGGGCTATATACAAATAATATGCAGTAACAAAACTGTCATACCACTTCGGTCCTACTTGTCATACCTATCTATTTTATCTTGTGTTCTTACTAGAACCTCTTGTAGTGTAGTATATTTAGGTTTGCACGATATTACCGTATCTTTGCTTTTTATTAGTTTTCCTATATTTTTCGATTTTTTACCATAATATGGTATAGAAACGTGTTTGTATTTTTTCATGTTAGTTGGTTCTGCTGTATGTAGATACTTTTTTCATAATTGTTTTTTTATCCATTTTTTTCAATCAGGCTGTTACTGTGCTGTCACAATCATGTTAACGTAACGTAGTCGACTTAACCTTGAACAAATGCTCGCATTTACTTGGTAGATCGTCGGAAGCATCAAGGCTTTAGATTGGAGCATTTGTTCAAGGTTAAGTCGACTACGTTACGTTAACATGATTGTGACAGCACAGTAATCACACTTATTTGGTATTAATTATTGCATGCGATGTTCTTTATATGTTAATTTCGGATACTTTGGCCTGTGTTTCTATTGGAATATAGTAGTTTCGCGAATCCTGCTATTTTTTTGTTCCAATAGTGATTGGAATCTGATGGTGTCATCGTGTCCGTATAGGTAGGTTTTTTGTATTATGTGAAAGGCGTGGTGGTTGTTGTGCCTGTTTATGGTCAAGTCTAGGTACTTCAGCCATCCTTCCTATTTCATTTCCATTGTAAACCTGATGTTACTGTGTAGGTTATTTATATTAAGAAAATTATCCAGCGGTTTATCCGTACCATTCAACAACACATATCGTCTACATAATGTACCAATATACCATGCATGTGCATAACCATTTTGTTGTAATATTGTTTAGCAGTTCTTGTTCTAGGGCATCCACAAATTTTGTTTCTTTAGTCCATAATTTTGTTTGTAAAACTTGTTATTGAATTTGAAGTAGTTTTGTGATAAGATAAGTTCTACTATATTTGCTATCTCTATTTTGGCCTGTGGCGCATGCTTGAGTTTTTATATATGTTACATTGAGTGAGACATACCCTTAGTACGGATCTACTAGAGTACTCCCTAAGCCAACTAGCAACCAATAGAAAGAGACATCACCCAAGTGAGGACCCGAGAAGAAGACTTATACAATATTCGAAACACCCTGTATGTAAAACATTACTAAGTAAGAGAAGGACAATAATACTATATAAGGAAGGCAGCTGGAAAGAGAAGATGAATATAAACAGAATATGAACAGGAATATCGGAATATAAACAGGAATATTAACAGTCAGAAACATTATAAGAAAACAAATGTAGTAATAATAACTTAATTTTAAATAAAATATCAAATTATCTAACATATATATATCAGCTTTTCTATTTTTTCACATTTCTGTGTTGGGATACTTGGAAATAAGTTAACCATATCAAATGATACCACTTTGGCCAAGGAAATACCAATGTATACCAAATAATACCAAATTTGCTTGGAGATGCAAAACTTTGGTTACAGGAATTTTGAAAAGTTTAGGTTTAGGTTTAGGTTTAGAAGGTCGGGTAAGACCTTCTTCAACACTTTTTATATATATTACCACTCGAATTAATGAATTGAAAATAAGTTAGTAATAAAACTAAAAGTATTAATACATTTTTACATAATATAGTACATTTACTATAAATACTTACAGTTTTATTCGTGATAGCCATGTGCATTTTAGTTATTGTGTTTTAACATAAATTATAGCATATTTCTAAAATATATTAGTTCCTAACGTGCACATTGGTAACGCTATTAAATATTTTAACAGCACTCGATGTGTCCATACATATTTATGTAGTATGTATTTTCCAGAGCACCTACCATGTACCCGATTATTGAATTATTTACCTAACGTTCATTTTTATCACAATTTCATTCTATTAATCGTTTAAAGTGTAGTTATCGGTCCTGCAGTAGTATATTAAATGAAAAGTGAAAAGAACCACTTTATTTTATAATAAATAATTTTAAAAACACGGAAATAGTAATATTATAAACGTTAAGGGAGATCTAATCGCGTTTTATGTAAGTATACAGAGATACTATCGATAGCATTTTACAAATAAGTAATAAATTTATTTTTCTAATATTTTATTAATCAATCTAGTCTAATATTGATTAATAAGAAATGAAGGATAGTATATTTTTATCATTGTATTGCACATTTTGTTAATTTATCCTATTGTTGTGCTTGATTACTTTTTACAATCGAAGTGGAAAATTTCAGTAGTAGTTTATATCAAATCAACAGTAATTGAATACGTCATTAGAAAAATATTCTTGGTATCATCTATTCTTATGTTTAATGAATAATAATTAATTTAATAATAATTTTAGTTTGTGTAAAACTATATTTGCTATATAAGAATATGTACAGTTACTCACATAAATATTCGGACACTCCTATGTTAACAATGTTAATTTGACGTTTTCAAGACGTTTTTTTAATGTAAAAATCGCTTTTACGGCAAAATTTTGTAGACATTTTTTGTTGGAAATTTCATTGCCTTAAATTTTGTTTATATACATTTTTCCATTTTGTTGCACCGTTTCCGACTGACAGCGACTTAAACAAGACTCGGTAAAATCCAAAAAATATTGTCATCTATATCTCGGAAACGGTGCATCATAATAAAAATATGAATATGAAATTTTTTCTTGTAAATTTCATTCTCTACAGTTTTGTTTATATACATTTTTCTATTTGGTCGCACCGTTTCCGAGATATAGATGATAATATTTTTTGGATTTTACAGAGTCTTGTTTAAGTCGCTGTTAGGCCGAAACGGTGCAAAAAAGTAGAAAAATGTATATAAACAAAATTTAAGGCAATGAAATTTCCAACAAAAAATGTCTACAAAATTTTGCTGTAAAAGCGATTTTTATATAAAAAAAAAGTCTTGAAAACGTCCAATTAACATTGTTAACATAGGAGTGTCCGAATATTTATGTGAGTAACTGTATATCACATAATGGATTTAGGTTGTGCTTTCTTCAAGTTTTGAATTAAATTATTTCTCAACATTTAAATTTAAAACATCATACCCAATTACGAATTACCCCTATTGTACCTTAATAGTTATTTATTGTATAAAATTTAGTTTAAATGTTATAAATTCGTTGATAAGTTGATTTTATCATATTTGTTTATATCCGCACCGACAACAATCACCTCTTTAATAGGTTCAAACTAATGGAGTTAATATTTTACTTTTAATTTTGTGAAATACATTTAGCAAAGTGGAATAAAATTACTGCAAATGATGTAGTCGATTAGTACGGGAAAAAAAATTATTTTTCTTTGTATTGTAATACTAGATACATAGAAATGCATCTAGAATTTTAATATGGCATACATATTAATCCGTACATTATCATAAAATCGGTTTAAAAGCCATTTTGAATATTAATTCAGAATATTACGATTAAGCCTAGCATTTTAAATTCCTTTCAAATTAAATCACAGAAACGTTATTGCCAATGTGGTTTACGTTTCCAATATTTCAGGATAACATTTCAAATCCTACATTTGCTTTTCAAATTTTCAAATAATTATTTTTCTAAAAATAATGTGAAAATCCATATTGATATTGTTACGAATCAAAGTTCAATTTAAAATCAGTTTTATCGTTAAATTGTGATTTAACCTTAAATATTAAATAATACTGAATAATAAAATAATTATGTATAAATCTAAAAATTAAATTTATCCCCAGCCGGATTAGCTGGTATTTACTTATTTTATATTATTTTGTTGGGCTATTAAACTTGTCAGAAATAAGTTACTCAAACTTTTTTATTAAATAAATATCTGACAAATTTTGTTTCTAAAGATTTCAGTAAGTAATCAAACGAAATCAAACAAAAGTAAACACCATCAAACTTCCAACATAAAGCTAATGACATTTCCCTTAAGTCTGCCAAAAGTAACAGAAAACACCAATTTGTCTGTCATTTTTGATCTAAATTAAAATTATAATTAACTTGATATGTGTGCTTTGGAAACTCATTACGAAATTCACGTAAACCGCCCTCTGCTTATGTAATACATATTGTAGTATGTATGCAGGTGAATGTAAAAAAGTGCCTGTATCGAATTGATTTTATAACAAAACACTTTATTTGTTCTATTTTCATTATAGTTAGTACGCTTTATATAAAAGCTTGTTTTTGACAATACATTTTGTGTTCATAGCAAACTTTAAATATGTAATGGTATATTGTTTTATTAGGATGAAAAGCTTAACATTACTTGCCATCCGAATTAAACATTACTTTTTCTCCAAACGATAAAAATCCAAACATAAATATCAAAATTTTAATTTAATCGGTCTACTATTTTTAACTTAAGTTGGTAATATTAAATTTAATTTACAACTGTTTACTGTAATTGTGACAATAAATTTTTGTTACGTTAAATAAACAAAAAATTTTATTAGTTTAAAATTTTAAGTTGGTAATATTAATGATTGCAGGTTATGTCAATGTCAAAGTCGATGTTTACATCTATTAATTTTTAAATTTCTGCCTAAAAATTTATATTTGAGTAGATAAATTTAAAATAATTTTTAGAAAAAGTAGATGCCAGAATTGATAAAGTTTATTAAAATAAAAATATCATATTTCTAATTTATTTTTTACATCCCTTTGTATTTTTACTTCCGAAAAAATATTATATCACATATTTATATTTATGTTGGTAAAAAAAAGTTTGACTTTTAAACACTTGATAACATTATTTTAATAAAATTTACTAATTTGATAATTGTAAACATCGATTTTGATATTTGCATAACCTGCAATCTTTAAATATTACCAACTTAAAATATTATTTTTCATAATAAGTAAAAATTTTGGTTTTTCAACCTAAAAAATTTATTAAATGTCACAATTGAAGTTGACAGCTGCGAATTAAACTTAAATATTACCAACTTAAATTAAAAATAGATGTCACCTTATTTTTGTTTATTTTTTGACACTAATATTTGTGTCTTCTGTCTTATTTGGATAGAAATAACTTTTCTTGCTACGCTTATTCACTCAGCTTGTTCCACTCGCCTCGGCAAGAAATGTTAATCTTTTAATTCTAATAAAACAAAATACTATTTTATAATACATTTTATCGACATTTTTGTCTCAAAACGTTGTGATCACAATTAAAAAAGAACTACTTCTGGAACAATAATATGATTCTATCTGCAGCTATAAATCTACCAGTCATTGGTCGTCATCATTTGCGAAAAAGTCAAAGTTAGTGTAAAATAAACCCATTCATGAGATTTCATCAACTGTGACAGATTAGGATGTCAAATTTACAGCTGACAATCTAGTGGCGAAATAGCTTTAATAAATTTCTTAATGTACGTATATATCCCATATGAAAAACTAAACACGCGACTGAAATCTCCAGTAATGGCAGAGCTAAGCAACGAAATCCAAGTACAATCGGAGATCTCCACTAAGAAGATGGAGGACCCCAAAACAAATTTGTTATGTAATGTGTATAAATTTAAATTTTTAAGTTGTAAAATGGTATGTTCTGTAACAAGTAAACAAGTGTAAAGTTTGTCAACCGAGCCGAAAAGCGAAGGCGACGGTCCACGAGTGAGGAATGGCCATTCCAAACGTGTTCTAGCCAATACTTTCTATGCAACTATTTTGTTGTCAAATGTCTAAAAATAGTTGTGATTAACTAACTGATTAGAAATATTAACATTCTCACCGAACAGCATTTCTTAAATGACGTCGTTTTCAATAATATAATATAATTTTTCTACCACTAGTATGGGAAATCACCATTTTCCCACCCATTCCACTATTGAGAAGTAAAATTTCTCAACCTAGGTAAATAAGAATAATAAAAAAATACCTAGGTAAATAATGAGCATATTGATATTTTTCTATAGTTTGGTAACTAATTACAAGACAAATTTGGTTAAAAACGATTTTGCATAACCAGGAGAAGCTATTTAATTGCATTTAAACTATTCAAATCGTTTTTTTAATAAATTAATTTCATTTTAAACATTATAAAAAACTCGAATTAATTATGTCAAATCAACTGTCAAATCAAAAAAAAACAAAACAGTAATTTGGAATATAAATTTTATTATAAACTTAATTCTAAGCAAAAACCAAATAAACTCGAAAATTAAATACTGTTACATTTAACAGTATGATAATTTATATTATATGATAACAATTATATTATATAGAAAAAAAATTATTTAAAATTATAGTTAATTGTACAGTTATGACAAATCATGTGTATTCCTGCATTTCCTGCATTAACAGAACTAACATTTGTAACAGGTATTGTAATTTCTGTATTATGAATAACTCCCATATTTTGAGAACCTTCATTCACAATTGGCACTAAATTTTCAGTAGTCTGGAAGTTTTCTGAAGGAAGGGCAAAAGAAGTTTACGGAATACTTAAATTTTCTTTGGATAACGGAGGTTTTTGTACTAACTCGGCAATTCTTGTTTTGTCAGCAATTGACTCCTCAATATATCCTTCAGCCACTGTAGCCGACTTCCACCCACCGTGCCTTTTTAGACTTAACAAGTCTCCTCCATTTTCTGCCAGGAGCGTTGCTGAGCTGCGCCTTAGAGAATGACCAGTATATAACTCAGAATTTTGTAATTTTAGATATTGAGCCATGACATAGAGTACTTTACCAATAGTATTATGCCCAATATTTTGTTTAACATGTTTACCTCTACGGTATGAAATAAATAGCTTTCTCATATCAGTTGGTCTGTTAGCTAAGTATTTTTTAATAACGTTGATCCATTGACGCTCAACAATGACAAACTTCCTAGATGTTCCATTCTTTGAATTACGAATATTTAATATTATAATATCATCTCGGATATCTAAATCATCAAGAACTATATTGCACAGTTCGTCTGTTCTGCAAGCACCGGCTATCCCAATTACCACAATAGCCTAAAATATAGTTCTTATTATAAAAACTAAACACAAAATAATAATGAAATGTATTTACCTTTTTTGATAGATATTCATCATCCGGAGCTTCAATTATAAATTTATCTATTTCTTCTTTTGTAAATACACGGGATTTTTTGGGTTTATAGCCACGGTTTTTCTGTTTTAGAAATGCAGTGAGTTTGAAAAACTTGGAAATGTCTATGTTTTCTTTTACTTGAAGAGTCGATTTAATCCTAGAGTAGTTTGCCCACAATGTTGAAACCTTTTTGCATCCAGCGTTTTCTTTAAAATATGCTAATAATACATTTTCCGATATTTTAGCCGCTTTATTTTTTTTACACCATTTTTTAAATTCGGTGTATGCATTGAGGTACAACCTTTTTGATTTTTCCGGCAACAAATCACTACTCGCAATTGCTGCTGCTTCTCTAACTTCCGGTGGGGTACACACTTCCATATCAAAATCGTCACTATTTTCTCCCATTTACAAATTTTATTAACACGTTTAACTAAATCACTTTAAGATTATGCCAATTACCAAATCAACTGTCAAATAAAAAAAAACAAAACAAGAGTCATTTGAAATGGGTAAATATTTTAAATTCGAAATTTTTTTGAATTAGTAATAACTCAAGAACGGCGCTAGATATCGAAAAACTGAGCAAAAAAATTCTCCCCCCTCGTCTCGTACTCACCCCCCCGGGAATTATCGGTAGGAAAGCATATGCAAAAATTTAGATCTATAGCGCGCAAAAAAAATTCTACTTGTAAACAACAATTTGTTGAAAAAATTGGTAATAGCTCTAGTGGTAGAAAAAATCATATATACACTTCGGTTGAGAAGGCCATTATTTACCGCGCACATTATATCCAGGATATAAACTTGCTCGGTAAATAATGGCTCACTTCTCAACCTAAGTGTATAATATACTATTAATAATATGTGAATACGATAGAGAGCAAAATACTAATTAATGCTAATTTGAATTGATCACAATAACCAAATTTTTATTACAGGTCGAATAACAAAGAAAAACCATGGAGTTGCCAAATTATAATAAAAAAAAAATGGAAGCATGATCATAGGCTAGTAGTTAGAATGTTAGATTGCTATGTCGCAATCCTACCTGGTTATTTCGACCGAGTCTTCCTCGCAAAATGCTGGCTACTTATTTGAGGCCCAAATATTGGTCAGCCCTGGGCCTGCGAGGCCTGTAGCGCTTCTTTATTATAATATTATATTAAAAAAATTTACCTTTAATTTGATTGGCAGGTGTATCAGATCGAAAAAGCGCGGTTTCGTGGCGCTGTCCCACGCAAAAAAATACTTGAATAGTCGTGGGGAGGTCCATGGGATCCAAACCGGGCTCATCCTTCAAGCGCCTCGGCTTGTGAGAAAATGGCTCCAGCTGACCGCCAATGCCATCGTGAACGTCTGCAATATTCATAAGAAATTTTTACACAGTTATACGAACCAAAAGTTTAAAAAAATTAAAACAGTTTTGTATTAAGTAAATTTAAATATTGACAATACACATAAGTAACAAATTTTGACACCGACATCGACATGTCAAAACAAAATATCCTTAATTTATGAACGTCAAAAATTTGAGTTTACCTTTAAAATATTGGTCAAATTCTTTTACCTATAGAATAAGAAGTAGCTCCGGAATTTCTGCAACATTTGAAAAATGATGCAAATATAAACACCATTTCGTGAAGATATTTACGTCGGTTTCAGTGCAAACTGCAGAACCACATTTTTCATAAACCAAACAAGTTGTAATAACAAAAAGGGGACAAGAGATATTAATATAAATTCAAATGCTACTGATTAATGAATAGATAAATTTTAATTTCTTTTCCATATCATTTTATTGATACAAAAATGCACAATTTGTTTTAATTAAAAATGAAATTAGAAATTAGTTTTCATAAATACAGAAATATTGCCAAAGAGCATTTGGCGTAATACATGGTACATAAAATAAAAATACTCATAATTAATTTTTAAGGAGATTTATAAAAAATAATACTATAATAATTTCAAATAGTTTAACTTATTGTTGTATTTTGAGCAGTTTACGTTATTATGTATATTATTATTACTTGGTTTATTAATATTGCAGTAGCTTATATATATTTAGCGTTAAAACCATATATTAGTTAGTTATGTACTGTACAATTAGTTCATTCAGTTAATTGATTTGGAGATTAGCTTCACTATTATTTACTATATGTATTGTTAGTTGATAAACACAAGGATCAATTTAATAGGTAAAATATATTATTGTCACATTTACAATAAATTAAATAAATCCTTTAATTGCCTTAATTAATTTTGTTTATTAATTTTTATTATTAAATAAATTTGTTTAAATGTTACCAATAAATAGACATTCGATGTGATTTGCACAACCAAGTTCATACTCAATCTATACCGTTTATGGATTCAACAGCGAGACGATTAGAATCTGATAGGAAGTTTCAAGTTTGCTTTATAATAGCAATTTACGCAATGAACGAAAAAAAAATTACTGAAGTATTCGACAGATTTCGACATAACATGTCGAGCGAAAGCGAGAAATTTAAGAGTTGAGTAAATTTTCTCATAAGTTGAGGAGAACGTTTTATCTAATTTCCAATAAAATCACATTAGTCTTAAGAGAGGTGAGCCAACAGCTGTATGTATCCTCCAATCTCCAAAGAATGTAGATGGTCATAAGGAAGTTAGTCTCTCCTTAGATTTGAACCGTATACATTAGGGTCATCAGTCGATCGCACAAACTACTAGGCGACTGACCATAATGAATAAATTTAACCATAAAATTAGTAATAATTGATATCTCTCAACAATAGAAAATACATTAAAACTTTAATTTTTAATAATATATTTTCAAAATTACAATAACAAAATGTAAAATGAAAGTTACATAAATAAACACGACATTTATTTAGATAAAAGCGCCTCTTAAAGAATAATAATGGATACAGATATCCGGTTTAAATACTGGTATATTTCAGAACCTAACAACTTTTAAGTGGAATTACAGTAAGTTAATATTCCTTTTTTTTATTTTTAAAATAGGAAAATTACAGTGAATCAATATATAAAAATTAAATCACGTAACACTAAATTACAATTTAAGAAGTTAACATTTCGACAACGTTTGCCTTTTATTTCAAAGCACAGCTTTGTGGCAGAAATAAATCGCCACAAGTTATATGCTATCGAGATACCCATACACGATAATTTCTGTTTAGGTAAACCTTTCTATACAGCGTAATCCTTTAGTTCTCTTCTCTTTATTATTTATGAATTATTCCATAAATAATGTTAGGATTACATCAATTTTGCTTGAATTTATTACATTAAATTGAAAAACAAGAGCAATAAAGTATCTTTAATGGGTTGTGCAGTTTATTAAAAAAAAATAACTAAGTTTTATTTATTCCATTAATTAATAAGTATAAATTATTTTAAACAATTTGTTACTTAATCGATAGTTATAATTCTTTTTGTATTTCAGTATGTTTACAATTAAGTTTAATCCTTTTTTCGTGTTTCTGAAAACCGCGGTAAAATATTGTTATTCGTTTTGGAGAAACTGAGAATAATAAAATACGCCACTTTTGGATCGTTAGTTCAACTCCCGAAAGTAATTTGTCAAACCTATCCATTGTTTCAAAACTGTATTTACGAAATACACTGTAGAGCGTACTTTCATAAATATTCGAATCTTTTTAAATAAAATTCATACAAAATGTTACAAGTACTTTTTCTTCGTCCTAAAGCGGCATCTTGTCATTTTGCAGAAAATAATGGCGTATTTCTACAAAGATAATAAAAGGTAATTTAAACGTATATTATTAATACCCTTAATTACTTATTAATTAGTAATTTAATGATATATTATTAATACCGTGGAAGGTATTACTTCGTATTTAAGCATTAGCTAAATGAAATATAAACTTTCCCATTATATAACAATAGAATTATAATAGGATAATTATTATAAAGGATACTTTAATGAAAGTAAATAAAACATTAAAACGTGTAAACATAACATAATTAAAAAATAAATAAACAATATACCTTAATATGACTGTAATAAGAGTAGGTACTGAAAATCAATTGGTTAAACAAAAATATTTCGAAATAGTCATAAACCTTCGAAATATATAAATTTCCAATTTTTTTACTTGCGATATTTTTTTTCGTTTTTGATCTTGATGTTCCATGGATACTTATTATACCTTGGGTATTAATTATTGGAATTGAAATGATAGCTATTTATTTGTATTTGCTAAATTATAGGAAAACAGTTGTTCATGTTTATTTAAAAGATTTTCGTTGTTCTTTGTAGCATTTGATATTTCGAAGGCTTCCCACAAGATTATATTCAGATATTTGTCTTCTAAAACCTAACATCATAGGTGATAATGGTGTAAATAGTCTAATATACGTAGTACTCGTAAACATCTAAATCTTGTTAATAGCACGAAGCATGTCGTAACAAATAAAAAAAAAGAAGTTTTATTAACTTTGTTTAGTGACAAAGTACAATTCATATTTAAAATAAACGGCACAGCAAAACAATATAATTGCAAACCTTCTGTTAACGCAGGCTTCTTCCTGTTTAATATAGAAAGAAAAAACAATTCAAAATTGAGAAATAAATTTGGGATCCAAATTTAATAATAAATTCTATATCCGCAAGGGTCAATTTTTGTCATATAAGAAGAGAAAATTGGCAATAACAAGTAAAATTTGGAAGAAAAGTAAATAATGTTTTTCATGTACTGAATTTGTTAACCACCGGTGTTGAAAAACTTGTGAAATTGAATTGCTAAGTAGAAAATGTGTCAGCAAATTTTCTATATAAAAAGTAATTCGAATTTTAAATAAAAATAAGATGCGCTTTATTTTTATGACAGGATATTTTATCGCCTCAATACAGTTAATAATTTATAACATTTTATTAGGTCTACATAAAATTGCAGCCATCTAATGCGTGTAATACGGAAACCACTTTAAATAAATTATATAATTTCAAGTTCTATCAAATAAATGTATGTAGTATTTAAATAAAATACGATGGCATTTGATAATATCGTAATACCTGAATACAAAAAAAGTTAAATACCTTAAATGCATCAAACTTTTCTTTCTAATTTAATAAAATATTATTTTCACCATCGGGAAGCCAATTTAAGATTTCGAATCATTGCAACACGATTAGTTAATAAATCAGATCAGGATAATAAATCCTGATCATCTGAACATCGGTTAAATATTAGACAAAATTTTAAAGTTGTAATTCATTTGGTGATAATTTCAGTAGTTACATTAATTTTACAGTCAGACATGTAGGTTTTTTTATTTTGTAGTGGAATGAAAAACTTACTCAAACCTCGAACCGTGAAAAGTTAAAATATTCTTCGTAGAAGTTAATTTGGTTCGCTTAAGAAGTTTAACTATAATAACTATAGTAATATGAGCTTATTTAACCACCGACGTGGAATAATAAGATAATGTTATATAATGGAGCGTTAAAACAGATTTCATCGATGACAATGTCAAATGTGCCGCTAATATATTTAATTTTAACTGTTCATATGTAGATATTGTGAGGCCAAAAAAATATTTTTAAAAGTAAATAATTTAAAGTGTGGTTTATCAAAATCATGAATTTTTTTTATTATAGAATATAAATATATTAAATCAATCAACGTGTTGGTAATGCGATATCGCGCTATTTTATCGTTATTTAAAGTTTTTAGATAAGTACTAATAAATAATTAAAGAAATGTATAGCAAAAACGTCAATAAACAAATATTAATGGTTCGGTTACATCGGATGTATTATTTATAATATAGTAATGTGAATAATCTTTTTAATATACATACATACTTTGGTCATAAAACGCTATGTCTTACATGAAACATACATAGCTCTCAATCATAATTTAAAAATAATCTTATTGGATGACATGTTTCAACGTTAATCACAATTTGGCTCTTGAAATTCATCCCCTGATATCCATATTATGTGATTTTGGGGTCGTGCATTTGTATCATACAGAAAAGGTATAGTTTCTTTTAAATATGTACGTAGATGGAATGCCAATCTTAACAATAAATATGAAAAACTAACCAATTAACTCTCAATTGGCTGGGATCAGAAGAAGATAACTAAAAATAGAAAAAATTTTAATTGTAAGCAGAACTTTGTCAGTTTTAAATTTCAAATTCGGGATTTCGCTTATTTCATTCTATTTTTTTTCTATTTTTCTATTTATTCGTTTTATTTATAATTTATCTATTTTTGTTTGTTTCCTGTATATTATGGAGTCAAATCGACTGTCTAAAATCTAAACTCTGGACTTTTATTTTTATTATTAGAATTTAATATAATTAGTAGTCTCATGCTCAAAAAAAATTGATTTCTGATGGTGAAGTGTTTTTCTTGAAAAATTTGTAAAATTAGCCACCCAATACATCGCGTTTAATATTATATTATGGGGCATTCCACGCCAAATCGACCACTTTTGAACTATCGATTTGCTATCATTTTTTTCTAATTTTTTATTTATTTTTTTTTTCAAATACCCATAATTGACTAAATCCAACTTTTTTTTTTATTTTTCAGTTTTGAATGTACTACTGTTCAGATAAAAATATAAAAACTTTTTTCGATGTCATGTTCCATGAAATTTTTCAGTGTTTTGAGAAAAATCATCAATTTTTCAAATTCCTACACATAATTTTTTATTCTTTTTTTTTTTTTTTTCTAAAAAAACTTTGACTTATTCTGCAGTTAATGCCGCTAAACCCGGAGTGGGCCGACTCTGCTTTCTATTTTTTTTTTAATAGAAATTTTTTTTTGTTTATTTTACCACAATCTAACTTTTAGACCAAGAGCCCGTGTTATACTTTAAAAATAGTAATCGGTTTACGCCCATAGACCACCGAAATTAGTATTATCAATTGTTACGTTGCTATAGAGATGCTCGCCATAGATGATTTCCGTGGCGAAGTGAGGGTAGGGGTCTTACCAACCTGTTATAAAACAATGAGTGGAAATGATCATAAGTTTATGGCTGAGGATAGTGGGAAAGTAAAGATTTCAGTAAAATAATCCGATGCTCGCCGGTTGTCAGTCGTCTACAAAGTGGCATTCACCCGCTGTAATCCTTGAAACATGTAATGAAAACCAAAAGAACTCGTCCAAAGTGGAACTCGAAAAAGGTGAAACTCGTTTCAGGGTTGAGAGTGAAAAAATGCCCTGTATTATGTCTAATAAAGGACATGTCTAATTAAAGGGATAATTTGGTAACATTTACGAAAAATGTTCCGTTTCTATTAGTATATTTGTAAATGTCGGGGCTATTTTGTCGGGGCTATTTTGACGGGTCACCAGCTCGTAGTGATGGACACGAGACGAGAAAAGTCTCGTCTCGAATTTCGAAACGAAACCACTTTTTAAAAGCGAGACGAGACTCGAGACGAGACCATGGAAAGTCCGAGACGAGACGAGACAGATAAAAAAAAGTCTCGTCTCGTCTCGAAATTTTATCTGTATTTACATACAGTGGCTCCAGAGAGTATTCGTACACACCTATGTTAACAAATGTTGATTGTACATTTTGAAGCCGTTTTTTGTCATATGAAAATTAATTTCACAGCAAAACTTTTGGACATTTTCTTTTATATTTTATTGCCTTCAATTTTGATTATATACAAAATACAAAATACTTGATAATTCTCACATTTCTTGATTTCATCAGGCAGACCATTATACAATATAATGCCAGTGCAAAAAAATGATTTTAAAGTTCTAGATGATGAAGACGTACTTACATACATATCACAATTTCTTCTGGTATTACAACAATGTATCTGATTTACAATTCTTAACTAGAGCCAATATTGGCCAATTTTCGTTATATTCATAACTTTTAAGTTCTTAATCTTCAAAATTCAATGAAATAATCAGGGCAACAAAAAAAATGTCTTTTTTTGTAGACCTGTGTTAATTAAATTAAATTCAATTTTTCAAACAATTAAAACAAAATTTCAAATTTAAAAAATAAAATTTTAACATTCAAAATTTAAAAAAAAAGTGATTTTGCAACACGACTAAGTTTTAATTCTTAAAAATTTTTAAATTTTAATAATTTAATTCATTTTTGTTCACTACTTTTTTTAGTCAATGATATAAACACATTATAAATAATAAAAATTTGGTTTGAACTTGATCTCAAAAACGTGAAAAGTATTTTTTAAATACTTTGCAAAAGGTTTGCATATTCTAAAGTCTTTCTGGCAACCAAAATAATTGCTGATTGCGTTTACATTAAAGTTTCGTATTCCTGGTTATTGCGGAATACAGTGAGTAATATCGTGAAAGTTATTATTTTTTTCGCTATAATATGATATTATAAAGTTGAAACTAGTACGTGCGTACTATATAATGAGCTTGTATGAAAAAGAACAACTACATATTTCCAGATCAAGTACAGCTTCGAAGTAACAACTCGACGAATTTCAAACTTCTTAACTTAAAAATCGCTATTAGCTTCGTTAACTTGAAGTTCGGAACTTCAAAAGTATCAACTTCAAATTTTAAAGTTTTTCTATAATCTTAATACATAAAATCCCAGCCCGCTGCTGCTGGTCCTGCTGCTCCAGCGTGTCATTTTTTGGCAACAATCTGATTGGTCGATTTTTTTACCAACCGAAAAATATATTAAAGTACCGACGACGGTACTCCCCCTGGGACGAGTTGCACATCAATCTAGTTTCCAACCAATCGGGTCTAGATCATTAAATTGACATATATAATAGGTAGTACATAATGAAAATCTACTGACACCAAAATATGTTTCAAAATTAATTGTTAAAATAATAAGCATCTGTAGTTGACATTTTTAATTTTCGCTGAAAAAATAGTTGACAACTAAATTGTGTAAAGTTACTTTATGATTTAGAATAAATTAAATAATCAATTTTTAGTGCTCAGAGTAATTTTCTACTTTGTATTTTAATAACTTAATAACTAAATTGTAGGGCTTATGGCTTGTATAACTTGTAAATGTAATAAAACATATTAAGCGGAAATTAATACCGGAAGAAGTCACCCGCTTCACTTGTTTATAACCATATACGCATTATGAAAGAAGTAAATTATTTATCAGAGTAACTCTCTCCATAAAAATTAATGCATAACAATATGTATTTTGAGAACATAACATTCGTTGGTATACTTGAGGTGACAAAGAACTTTTCCTCAAATCTTGTGTAGAATAAAAAGAATATATTGGAATTAATTTACTATTATTTCAATAAGGGCCATAATAAAATGAAAATAAATTGTTAATTAAAATCTAATTTTATATCCGCACATTAAAATTTAATAGGTAATACTTTAGGGAAATGTTGCTAATTTACAACTTGGCGATTTTATTATTAAGTGACTCGCATTTTATTTTTATTGGCGTTTAATTATAGGTATATTCACCAGTTTCGGTTTATGATATTCTAAATGTTTTCAAATGGAATTTATTTTGTGATATATTTTTTTTGAAATGGCCAATTTGTGCAAAAGCTATATCAAATTACAAATTTCAATCAATAAAGTACAATTAATTTCATAAAACTTCAATATTTCCTTTAGTAGATCAATACCAACAATTTTTAAATTCAGTTAAATTTTACGCTTTATGATTGACTTCATTTTGATGCGATTTTGAAGCTTTTCGAATGTGATTGATGATAACGGCATAAATATTTTTGTATTTTTTTATAAAATAAAGCGATTTAAAAAATTTCGAGTACTATACAAAACAACACAAAATAAGCTCCACAAATTTCCAGGAAAAAATGTTTCAAAGTTATGATTACAATAAATTATATGGTTAGGTCCAACCGATGAAAGCCAGTTGGTTGGAAATATACGAATTACTTCAAAATAATAACATTTTGTACAGTTTTTACTTAAGATTGGTTCATATTATAAAATATGTTTAATGAATGAAAATGTAAAAGGCAAAAATTCGTTACGTGTATCATATATCATTTTAGTACATCATTAGTTTTTTGGCAAACCAAATGTTGGCGCAAAAGAGTATAATCACTCAGAAGCATATAGTACACATTTTGCAAATAGGTGTTTCGCACTCAAAGAACCTCTAAACATGTACATTTGAATTCTGTTAAAATTTGAAATATAAAATTTTAATGAAAGAATTTTTTTTTTAATATTAAATATAAGATTTTTGCCATTACAACTTATTAGTAAAATTAAAGTTAGAGTTTTTATAATAGCGTCTGAGAATTTGCAAAAAACTTTTATTTCACAAATAATTTATTATTAGAAAAATTTTCTCCGGATAATGCAAAGATTTAATGATGTGAAACTAATTTATATTCCCAATTAAAATTTTTTTGCCGCAAATTATTCCTTCTTCTTGTAGCAATTAAATATTTTAAATTAAAATAAAAACATAAATTTTTGAAATAGATTACAAATAATAGAAGACACGTAAAACACATTGTTGTTACCTGAAGTTTTTGGATTTATATATAGGTAGTATAATAGATTGGCGGATATATAATTGGCACGTTAATCCAATAATTATTCATGCAAGTACTCAATGCATAAACACCGAAATTCAAATTAATTAATGCATTCGTGATTGCAGATTATTGAATACTAATAGATGTAATTATCATTACAAGAAGTGCAGAAGTCACAGGCAATATGTCGTACTTATTCATGTGCATAATTGCTTTGATTAAGATTTGATGATAATGCAGTCAACTGCATCAATAAGTGAGCTACATATTATTTTACAATAATTACTCATTGTTTCCTTGTCGTTTATCAATTAGAAATTCTATAAAAATATTATCGAAAAACTGAACTACATTAAATAAACCACTTTAAATTCCCTGCGACGCACAGTGGGGCCAGATCGCAAATCCGCGGCCAAAATATGAAGGACTTCTCTGATTTTTATGAAATTTGGAATACATAGGTTTTCGGGGTCGCTGATTACGAATATCATATCAAAAAATCCAAAAACAAAATGGCGGATCTAATATGGCGGACTTACATATGAAAATGATCTTTAATTTCTGCAGAACTTGGTATACATAGGTTTTTGGGGTCGCTGATTACGAATATCATATCAAAAAATCCAAAAACAAAATGGCGGATCTAATATGGCGGACTTACATATGAAAATGATCTTTAATTTCTGCAGAACTTGGTATACATAGGTTTTTGGGGTCGCTGATTACGAATATCATATCAAAAAATCCAAAACCAAAAAAAGATACTAATTTGTATTTAGTTTTATTTTTGAAAGTAGAGGTGTTAAGAAAGCGTTACTAAACGGAAAAAATTTAACCAATTATAGTTGCCCATCTTTGTTTCTGATTTTTCATTTTTTTGAATGAAAACTGAAACATGTAGTTTCGTTTTTAGTTCTAGTTTGAGTAACTAGCCGTAATATGAATGATCTACTTTTAAATTTTGACGATAAAAGTGGTTAGAATACAAAATACACTTTTTTTTCAGAGCATGTAATTTGATGTATTTCCCAGCCCAGGGCATATTTTATTTGCAGAACCGGATTAAGGGGGCTGCAGCCCAGGGCCTCCAATTTTCTAAAAGCCTCAAAAAAACTGAAGCAACAAAATTTAAATCACCAAAGTTGTAGCTCAGATTAAAATAAATTAATTTATAAAACTATAATAAAATCTGTATAACAATAATTTTTATCTTTTCAAAAATTTTACATTATTTTGATCTAAGCGCAGTTGACCTTTCAAAATAAAAATCTTTTGCCTGCGGCTCATTTTATTAAATATGCAAAGCCAATGGACCTCCAAAAAAGTTAGTCCCGGTCCTTACATATCCTTAATCCGACTCTGCTTATTTGTGTGTAATTTGGTAACTTGATATATCCCTTCGAAACAATAAAATTATTATTGTCGTTTTATTTTAATCAACTTCTTCATGCATTACGAGAATTACATAATATATATGCATTATTGCATGTATTATTTTCTCATTTTTAATATTAGTTAATTACGCTTGGGGCACTCCGGGGCAGGATTTTTTTTCAGATTCTATTAAAGACAAGTCTTACCTACAATCTGAAAAAAAAAACTCCGCCCAACAACGTCCGACAGTGTACTTTAATCAACTTTGTTTGTCAATTTTTGTACGTATTTTTTACGTTATTTTGCATTTAAAAAATTGATAAAGATTATATTCATATATTACAATTATATAATTTTCTAAAGTACTAAATAATATACATACTTTCACCTAAAGATTCCATTTTGTAGATTGAAAATCGGACAAAATTTGCGCCTTTGGTCACGCTTTTTCTAGCGCTATGAAAAACTTTCTTCAAAGCTTGTACTACCTGCGCGTTCAAAGGTCGCTGTTCAATTGCTTATTGTGGGCCAGGTATATACATTCGACTCCTTTAAATTATGTCGTTAGACCCTTTGAGTATTACTGTACCTAACTGTATATTTAAATTTCTTAAAAATAACACTTCATTTTTTCTATTTTGGCCGCGGATTTGCGATCTGGCCCCACTGTGCGACGTTGCGATACTTATCTCAAAATTTCGAAAATTACTTATAGCTTGTTTTAAACTTTTAGGCAGAATTTCATCTAAGTACTTTAATTATTGTGATCGGAGTATTTTGGGTATAATATATACAGGAAATCGTCAATTTACGGTTTGAATCTGTTGTAGAAAACTTTGTTATATTAAAGTAAAGGATTTAAGCAAAAAAATTCATTTCAGAGTTATTTTCATGCAAAAGTACCTAATGACTGAACTAAATGGGCGGATGAGATATAAGAGAATGTTATTGAAGCTCAATGGATCTCCATTATTTAAACGCATGTTGAAAAATAAATGTGTACTCTCCGATTCTTCAAGTAGCAGATTAGAAAAGCTATGCTTTCCGCACGAACAGTTAACAACGCACATTAACTATTTTATTAATGGCAAACAATAACCATTATGGTATAATAATATATAAATAATTTAACATCTCGTACAATACGAAATTGTAAAGTCATGTGATAAATTATAAATATTAACTGGCTATTAGATGGTAATTGCAAGGATACATTACATTTCTTATTTAAAAAAAAAGGTACATCCAAATATATAGTGGTAGATACCTAACTATTTGCTTAAATATTTTACAAAAACGAAACTAGAAAATTTCGTGTTTTAAAAAAAGGTTTCAGTTTCTTTTAGTTCAAAATCGTTGAATTGTAGTACATTAATTATTTCTGCAATCAGACTAACTATAAGTATTTAATGAAAACAATGAAAAGTTTTCCAAAGCTTACATTTTCAAAATTTAATATATTATAACGTCCTACTAGTGGAAACCCTCTGCTAAGTGGAAGCTGTCTGCTAAATACATACATTTAACTCTCTATAATATGAAGAAGTCGGTTAAAACAGAATATAAGAAAGTCTACGAATACAAACGTAAATACACACGTACAACGGCCATGACAGGTTAAATATTTATTTCATGGTAAAAATAGTATTGTCTAAATAAAAAAAATACTTAGATAAATAGCATTACCCCTACAGAACGTGCATGTAATAGCACTGTGCGTGTAGGTAAAAAAGCATTCCATATTTTAAATTTTAAACACGTCGTTTGTAAAAAATGGAGACGTTGAGCCATCTCCCTAATCTATTTGTGAAAAATTACTCTATAATCTAGCTAGAATAGATATGATGAATTATTATTTAGGGAGTTTCAATACCCCTGGCACATATACGTTATGTGTACAAAATGACTTGCATTATATTTTTTAATTAGTAAACTAAAATGACAGAAATAATAATTATTATTTTAAAAATGCCAGTTCTAATCTTGTGGCAGTTTGAAAGAATATTTTCGGTATATCTGGTATTTCATTATTGTAAACCTCAACCGTTACTAAGTCAACCGGATTTTTTCAATCGCGTGTCTCTCTCATAAAGTTCTGGCAACATCTTTGAGGTATTATGAGCCTAATATACTATTAACCGAGACCGAGAGGTAGATGGTTTATTCGTATATTATGTCATATGTGTAATGGTGTAACGGATATCATCCAAATCCGACTTAATACATTATATCCTGGTTTAAGGATATGCTTAAAGCGAAGTTGATTCCATTATTACGCAAGTACTTACCTACAATTTGCACTATAACTAATTAATCACAGCATTAAACTACAAAATTTTACCAAAAACCATCTCTTCAAGTACTGAAAACATATTGCGTGTCTAAATCTAATAATATAGTAGTAATTATTATCTTTAGAATTAAAACATGTTCATATTTAAAAAAAGTTGTTTGAATTTTTTTTAACTGGGGGCTTTCTTCAAGTTTCCTATTCCTAGTATGTTTTCAACACCTTGAAACGATTATTGAGAAAACTCCAAAACATTTTATGTGTAATTTTAGGTATCAGTTGTGAAAAACAGCAAGTATTGAAAAACGATAAAATAAAACCTTTCTTGATAGAAAGATTTCTTTGTGGGTTGAAGCGAGAGTATATATAAGTAACAAATCCCTATAAAGAAATTTATTTCTTTAAAAATTTAAAAAACGCAATTTTCGAGTTGAATCAAACATTTGTTTTAAAAGCTTCAATTAAGAGATAAAAAAAATTTTATTTTTAAATAAACAAAACAGTAATAGATGTGTAAATTATTTAATATTTCACTGTATTTGATATCACACAAATAGGAAGTTAACAGAAATGAGTAATATGAAGTTCCTTTGACATCGGCACGTGCATATTTCGTTCTGACAACTTCCCTAATTGAACCTTTAGTGTATGTGAAAGCAGCTGGAAAGTTTGTTCTGAAGTACTTAATTAAATGAAACCTCACTTTGTAGCCAATAAAGTGTGAGTTCACAAATTATTTGTTGTCTATAGAATCTATACTTAATATTGTCTGAATTGAAAATTAAAGTATTGCTTATCGAAATTTAAAATTGGATAACTTGATATACCACTAACACCAAATCAAGATCTGAAGTTAGCTTAAATGTAAACAGAGGAAAAATTAATATTACATCATTGTATAATGTAATTTTCTTCATATATTAATAATTATTATATAATGTAGTACCTAGATGTAATAAATGTACAGTCGGTCAAGTTACGATGTACCATTCAAATAACAGAGAAATTGTAATAAGCTACTAGGTACTCACAAGAATTATCTCAATAATTTTAAAAATCCTGTAAATTTGAGAGAAATTTTATAATTTAATATACATTAAAGACATATTATGTTCTTCTAAAATAATTTTGACAAAAGTTCGTTAAAAAATCACACGCGTTTTAGATAATACAACTGAAATTTGAAATGCATGTTGTACGTATAATATTAGATATTACCATGCTAAGTAAAATGTAAAATAATTAATTAATGTAAAAGGTTTCAATTTATACAAGTAATTAATTAATTTTCTCTAAACAAAGCACAAGACGCGGTTTCAAGCAATCGTTTTCAAGGCTTTGTTTGTAAGCTCGGTTTACTATATTTTTAGGAACTACGTACCGCTACCGCATCAACGGTGAAGAGGAAGTGTATAATAATATTATACCTACCACCTAACTTGACTATGTATTATATCCAATTACAATATATTTTATATAATAAACACTTTTATTTCACAAATGAAAATAATTTTAATTCGCATCATTGATTTTGTTAAATCGGTCAGAAATTTAATTTCCATCATAGAAAACAAAAAACAAAGTCCTTTAATTCCATATGCATCCGATTTTCTACTTCCCATATTGTGATGGTCCTAAAATTAATAACGGGTACAACATTAGATTTCCTCAATCTCTTCATCTGGGCAGTTTTCATTTTACCAAACATGGATATTCGGAAAAAAAATATAAAACATAATAGTTAAGTGTTCGTTTTCTATTATAATATTACTTTTAGTTGAACAGTTTCCGAGCATTTTACATTAAAGGTTGATAATAAATTTAAACGCCTCACAGCTGCTTAGTGTATTTAATAATTTAAACTAAAAGGGCTGCATTGAATTTAATCTACTTACCATTATATATCAAGAGCCATTGTCATTTATACAAGAAATTCATCATAGTAAAACTTAATTGTCACTAAATACAAACTGATGCTAACAAAATTTAAGAGAAAGTAAAGATATTATTCAGTTGAAGCTTACTAAAGCAAACAAATCAGAGAAAACGAATTTTGGTATACATTTTCAGGAAAATCGTCATCGCCTTCAAATTTCAGCAGCCGTTATATGTATAACACCGCAAATATATATAATGAGGATATAAATTTGTTGTTATATTGTAAAATTTTAATCGTAGATTAAATTAACCTACCTTTGTGAAGTCGAGCATAAATTAATAGATTAAAAAAATTGTTAAAAATTCGAAATTTTTTTCTTTCAAATCCTGTATCTTGAAACTTCCCATTCCTATTATAAATTTTAAGGTACTAAAGCTGTAGTAATCTATTTTTTAAGTTTTATTTTGTTTATAGAAAAACTAAAATTGATTGTTAATGTCTGCAATTTGTCGCCGACTTTCGAGTTTCCCATACTCAAAATCAGTATTGAGTCGGCTTTATCCATTGATGTGTTAGGACATTATTATTGTTATATTGCAAAATCTGCTAAATTAGTACGTTTCTGTTTATTTGTTATTATAGTACAACAACTACATTGTTTCATTTGAAAGCAATTTTTTTTATTTTACGCCATTGCCATTGGTTGAATTTCAAAAAATTATTATATTAATTCTTTTTTGTGTTCTTTTTATTTGGTCGTTACATTATTTTGATCTGGAATGACCGTAGGTTTTCATAAATATAATTTATCTGTTAATTTTTATTTTAATAATATAAAATTGACTGCCTTTTTTAAATTATTGTTTACTCTGTTTCTATTTACCTACTTTGGTCTACCTTTGAATCTTTTATTCTTTGCCCGTTTCTATATCGGAGTTGTTTTCATCGCAATACAATATAATACAACCATTCCGAATACTAATATAATAATAATTTACGTAATGACCAATTGAAAATGCAGTAGTGGAGATTGATCAACTATGTTTTGTTTCAAAAATATTCAAATTTAAATTTTCTATATTAATACGATTGTTTGCTTGATAAAATATTATTTATTTATAAGTTAAAAACTAACTTCTTGTTTACATAATATATTAAAATAATACTTTTGCATTAACAATGTTTAATGTTTAAAATTTTTAAACAATAAGAGATGTAATAATAACTAAAATTAAAAGTGCGATACAAGTTTCGTTAATTGCAGTAATTATCCAAAAAGTTAGGAAATTCTTAATTTTTAATTAATCTGAATTCTTTCAATTGTTGATTGAAGTGAAATATAAAGTTCGCCATATCAAAGAATTTTATATAAACTTCATAAAAAATTATCTTGTCGAATTAAAAATTAAATTTGTAAAATTAAAAATTATTATTTAATTACTGTTCTAGAAATTATGTCAATCGTAAAAACAGAAGATTTTTGACATCACTAATGCCCGTTCTATTCACCTTGAGAGATCAATCGGATTCGAATCCCTTTGACAAATTAATTAAGTAACCATTAAAATTTTTGATTTATTACTTTAAATTGCTGTTGTCTGAATTTGTATTAGATAGATATCTCAATAGTCTACATACATTCTTGAACCAACATACAGTAGTTGTATAATTTTAAACTATTTTGTAGATTCCAATAATTCATATATTTTTAAATATAGACTGAATGTAGACATTATACATATACGATATTTTTGTGGTTATTGGTATATTATTGACAATACGCCTCCTACTGATTGCTGAAATGGCCACCTATGGCGAGGGTCATTTGTGGCGCCACTTATTTTAACTCAAGTTTCTTTTAACGAAACTTGAGGTTGAAGTATTTTAAACGACAACTAAACGACGCTGCAGGAAGTTGGACAACTGTGCTATCCTGCTATCAAATTGTAAATAGCCAACCATATTTTTATTTTATAATAAATTAACTTTAATTTGGTGTTATAAGTTAACCGATAATTAAATATCGTGTGTGCGCGTGGATTAACATTCTATACAGACGTTAAGTTATTTTAACAATAGGCTACTACATCGTACACTCATGTTAATCTTAACGGACCAGTTAACTTGAAAGATGAATTAAAATAGGTTGTATACTCACCCAGCGTATATTTTAGTGAAACAAAATGTTTTTTGCATTAATTAACGTTAAATTGACGTTTTTATCTTATTGGGTATTAAAAGTATATTATAACGATTTCAATTAATATTCATAACATGATATTGCAAGCAGCATTAAGCACCTTGAAAAGTTTGGTTTCTCGAAGTGCAATTCAGACTTTCAAATTTATGCAAATTTGTAAAAGTCCTAAATTAATATAAAATACTGCTTATAAAGAGAATAATAATTTTAGAAAACAATCTAATAAAAGAATATAACAAATAATAATGGTTGGTTTATCAGGATATTAAACCACTCAGTTAAAATGAAAATTTAAAAATCGATAGGTAAGTTCTCCAAATAGGCATAACAGAATATAAATAATTGTTGCCAACAATATAGCGTTTGGCAAAGTACTAAGTTAAGTAGCTCGAAAATAAATTGGAAGTTTATATTGAAAATTTATAATAATCCTTAATTGACAATTCTGTTATATCTAAAACATTTCACATAAAAGCATTTGTTGTTGAAGTCAAGAATTAACAGGACGCAGATCCTAAAGTGCTTTTTATTTTGTATTTAACTTATTTTCGTGGGTTTATAATAAAATGATTTCATCAAATTTGCTACAATTCTTTGCAAAATTATCACTTCGTTGACAATAAAATATTCATGAATTTTAATGCCTATAAAAATAGCGACCTACGAGTACAATAAATATCCGTTCTTGTCCAATAATTGGGTTTCTCAGTGAAGTTGTAAGAAGAGTCTGTGTAAATCTTACTCTTAATTTGCATAAGAAGTATGTTATAATTTTGGGGTTTGTTCTTGAAACTTACTGTAAGTATCCGACAGATTTGCCCGAAAGCTTGGAGTGAGAAACATAACTTTGAGCTCAGGTCTATGTAATTTAACTCCAAAGATTTTAATTATATCATAAGATAATACTTTTACAAAATTAACCAATTTTTGTTTGGTTTTATCGATTCTCAATATATTCCATATAACGTAAATAACGTACAAATTAGTTTTTACTAAATCATTTTAACAACAAGATCATTTCTATTATAAAGATAATTGTTTTAATAATTTTATCTATAGAAATAATCCTTTGCTTAAGGATAACTATATAGATATTGATAAATTAAGCCTTACTATGTAATATTTTATTGTCTTAATTTATTGCATTAAAAGGTTGGACGTATAAAACGTTAAAAAAATTAAAAAATTTTACTAAGTGCTTTTTCCTAGTTATATGAAAACGTTTAGTTAATATTTCATTTCAGACCTAAAAAATATACAGTTACCTCGAAAAAAGCATTATATGATTTACACACTATAAGGATACTATTTTATGGCGGTATATTTATCAAGTAAATTCTTGGTGTCGCAATAACAGCGGCAGATTTAAATTTTAATTTGCAGTAGGTACCACCGCATAATATGCTACAATTAATTAAAAAAATACAATATCCTACAAACGTCCCTCCCTCTCCAACAACTCTTCTGGCCGCTTGTCCTGTTTTGGCGAAAATATGGATGATATTTTGTGTTTTCAAATCAAGTTCTATTTTATCTACGAGCAGAAAACGTTAATTCACGAGTGACGAAATTGTGAAAAAAAAGAAAGAAGAAATCTCGATTATAAAATTATTACTTGACATTTTTTATGTCACAATAAATCAAACATACTTGGCAATTTCAATAGTAATTTCAGTAAAAATATACTCCTATGGTACGATGTTTTAAAGAAAAGCATTAGAATTTTTACTAAAACGATTAGTTTTAAATGTGAACCAATGAAATTGCTTTGAATTTAAACGGTTTTACAATATCGAAATTTTCGCAATTTAAGTGTTTTGTGTGTTGCCTAAACTGAACCGGACAGAGTCATAGATAAGGGAGATGTGGACAAAGTTAAGTGTAAAATCGAATGAGACATAACAGTTACTTGGTTATAATATTTCGCTTTTTGTGGTGAATATTTAATAGTACTACAAGATCAATTTGACCAATTCAAAAAAAGAACTATTTCTTTCGAGAGCACGTTTAATTCGATTTTTTTACCAAGTTACTTAACTGACATCGGTATCACTATAGAAACTTATGCAAAATGTTGACAGGGTTGTGTATTGTAAAGTATAACCATTCGATGTACTTTAAATTATCTGAAGTTTCCCGGTGTAAATTAGACTTTGCAAAAGACGCGCCACCTGTAGTATTTATATCTTTGATCGACTATAGTTGTTTATATACATAATATGGGATCAGTGTAGAAAGTAAGTTATTATTGCACGTGCATATTATATTAAATGTGTATAATACAAAATTTTATCTTCTTCCGCATATTTTTGAAAATCGTTGATTTTTAACGAGTAAATGTAAATGAGGGTAATCTCCACCTCCCATTTGTATGTATCCACACTTGGTAAAATATAATGTTTAAACGTCTAAAACAAAAATCTATATTTTTAAAAATTACTCCTATTATTTATTACTAAATTTAAATTCACTAGCTGAACCTAGTATTCCTAAGTAGGTATACCATACCTAATACTAGTATGACCAACAGTACGAATAAATTCGATCGTAGTAAGAGTACCGTCCTGATTTCTTCGCAAAGCGCTTTCAGCTTCCTCTACAAGTTCTCGTAACCAGTAAATTTTTTTATTTGCTCGAGCTGCAATCCTATGCTGATTTAATTTTGTGTCATCACATGTTAGTTCCTATCTCATCTTCTTAATAATTAATGTCTATAATGTCTATACTGAAAAAACGATGTAGTTGTGATAAGTGAATCTTTGGAAACAAAGTGATTTGGAGATAAACAATTTTATAACTTTTTAGCTAAAATTCTCGAAGTTGCCAATCAAGGTTAATTGAATCTAAAATATCTTTGATGAGGAAAATATGATATAATGGTGGGTATTTTCAAGTAGAAATCGTTGGTTAAAATTCGATAAGAAAAATATTTTGCAGGAAAGCCGCACCAAAGAAAAAGCACAAAAAGAACGAGAAATTATCATTGCTTAGACGAATGCATGAATAAAAATGCACTTGCATACATTACACTCATACTCCTTCATTTCTTAACTCGATAACCTTCTATATTTATCGAAAAAAACTTTGATTGGTTGACTTTTATTACCAACCAAAATATTAATTAAGTTGTTCTACACTGTATCGACACATTAGGACCTAAGCGTCACCGATATAATAAATAAATCGTTACATTACATATTGCATATCAAACTCTACTTCTCTACCTTTCTGTAACAAGTTGCACATCAGTCGAGTTCCACTGTATTTACTTAGAACCTCCTAGTTCTTAAATAACATTCTAGAATTACTGGTTTCACCGACATACCAACTCATTTCGGATAAAATAAGTGAAAATAAATGTAGAAATCAATTGTTTTTGTAATAAATTAATTTGTTTTGTCAGTAATTGCCATGGTTACCTTTTAACCGCCCCTATAACTACAACGCTTACATTTTTTCCAAGAGCCGTCACCACACCATAGATGTCGCCACAGTCACAGCCAAGGTTGTTACTGTCGCGAGAGGCTCTTTGTCTTTCTATCTACCATTCGTTCCTTAACATACAGCTCCGATTGGTTCATGTTAAATTACCAACCTAACAAGATTCGCAGAGTACAAAAAAATGACAAGTCAGTGCGTGGCCTTCAAGTCACACAACCTATATGTAATCAATTTAATTTTTATTTATATAAAAAACAACTGAAGTAGATTTTTAATCCCGAGTGTGAACTTTCTTTGCCCGACCAACGGCGAAGGCAATTAATTTCGTATAATTACATACATTATTTTATGCACTCCCAGTAATACAAAAATTTTTTAACAACATTATCCTATTGATTCATTTGAAGTTGTTGTTTTTAGGAAAAAGAAATAAAACATTCTAATTAAGTATTTATTTGAATTGGTTAACGAAAAGAATTTCACAAAATAAATTATAAAGTTACAGGTTTATCATTAAGACACTTTATTTACTTTAATTTCGGCCGATTTTATTTTCAAACCTCTGCTATTTCTAGTGACATCTCAGTCTTGAAAAAAAAGAGTTAAATTAAAGTTTAAATCCGTTGAGAAATAAAAATATTCAGAATTTGCAATAAGAATAAATAATTACATAAATGTATTTAAAATTTATTGTTCTGTTTTGGAGAGCGTTGCCAGATAGCCCCCTTAAAATACATATTGTAAAAGCGACTGGGAGGAATCAGCGATGAAACGGGATACATGGAGAGGCATTATAAGTGAGACTAATATCTAAAAGATTAATTAAAATAAAAATTATTATTAGTTAACTACATTAAAATATTACATAATCACATTGTATATTTTTGTCACCATAGCTGCACCAGCCACTAATATTTATATAACACTATAGACGTAATTTAATTTAAATGTTTTTAATGGCCACTATTTTCAAATAGCTATTTATATAGCCAGAAGTAAAAGTGGTTGTTTTATTGCCGGGCGTAAAGATTTCTATCAAGGCGTTAGCCGATAGCCTAAAATCCAGAAGGTTTAGAACTGCACACTACTATTGGTGAATGAATGTTGGGTGATCTTTCGAACGAAAGATAGTATACGTTAATAAATTAAAATTATTGTTAAAACGAAATTTAATTTGTGTGGTATATCTATAAGTATGTATATCAAATCGCTGGCAAATGCCCATAGTTATTATGTAAATTAACGATATTCATACTACAACGGTAACCAATGCATTGCATACATATTTAGGTAATAATATATTATAATGAATATTGGGTTCAAATATCTACAGTTAAAATTCATAAAATGAAGTTCTTCGATTTTCTCGTTTTATTTACAAAAATATGTCACATTTATTGTAATACAGGGTTTACCAATACGACGTTTGTTTTTCAATAGGTGCATATTTGGATATTTTGACAGTTCTGACATTTATTTTTTTGACATATGTATAGCAGAAGCTTTGCCATTTGTGAAAATGTCTTCAATTTCAATCGAAAATCGAATTAAAATCATTGAAACCTATTACGAAAATGGTCGATGTGTGAAAACCACATTTCGTAAAATTCGCGATATTTTTGGTCGTCATGATCGGTCTTCTGAAACCGCTATCGAGAATTTGGTGGATAAATTTAAATTTACTGGTTTGGTATATAACATACCAACAACACATATTCGTTTGGGTCGATCCAGCGAAAATATCGCTGCTGTAAGTGAAAGTGTCGAAGAACGTCCAAATTTATCGATTCCACGACATTCTCCACATTTGGGGACATGTTGACAAATTATTTTTGGCCTATTATCGATGATATGGATGTGAGTGATCTGTGGTTTTAACAGGATGGCGCCACTTGTCACACAGCCAGAGAAACAATGGCTTTATTGCAAAACAAATTTCCAGATCGAATAATTTCGCGTAATTCAGCAATAAATTGCCCCCCAGATCGTGCGATTTTACACCGTTTGACTATTTCTTGTGGGTCTATGTGAAAGATCAAGTCTATGCGGATAATCCACAAGCCATTGAGGGCTTAAAAGTCAACATCAAACGTGTCATTAGTGAGATAGAGCCTCAATTATGCCAAAATGTAATTGAAAATTTTGACGAAAGAATCGATGTCTGTAAGCGTGGTCGTGGTGGGCATTCGAAGGATATTATTTTTCATTCATAAATGGCAGACCTTCTACTTTATATATAAATAAAAATCCATTTTTCATTTAAAATTTAAAAACAAACGTCGTATTGGTAAACCCTGTACAAACGAAATTTTAATTTCTGATAAGCAAAACAAAATAACTTATTTCAGTAATTACTTGTAGAAAATATGGATAAGATTTTTATAAAGATAAGGAAATAGCGGATACTTTGTATGCAATTACATCAAACTTTTGTTTTATTAAGAAATATTTTATGACTTTCGTTTGTAAATCGAGAATTTACTGAGATATAAAGATTTACATACATTAAATTCAATAATAAAGTGCAATTCTCCAAGCTCACAAACAACAATGCAATTTTAAAACAGATTCTGAAATGTTATTGAATGTCGTAAGGTTAAATTTTAATTTAACCAACATCATATTATAGTATATCTCTTAATAAGCAAAACCCCAATTGTGAGGGTCAAATTTGAATAATCTTGTATAATGTTGAAAATTAAGTTTAACATAGCACGAAAGGAAAGTGTAATTAGAAATGTAAAGAAATTGTCGCAAAGTTTATGTAGCTGAAACAAATAAGATAAAACAATTTAAACAAATAACAGAAAATAAAATAAAACAGCTCGTCAGAAACTTATTGTTATATGCTTGTTACACAAGAAAATCATATTACGTAATATATTATATAACAAGAAAATTCGAAATCCTTTCTTTTTAACATCTTTCAAAAATTAAGCTTCAAATTTCGTTTAGCAGCTTAACACAAACACAATATTATAATGGATTCGTTTTCTGTAAAATTGAATAACATTAAAATGTTAGAGAGAAAAAAGTCCGTGTGGTTCAATAACACGTACGAGTATGTAAAACAACTTTGCATATTAGTTAAAAATTAAATTTGAAATTTGCATAGTCCGTATATGGTACTTAAACATTAATGTATGTACATACGATACATACCTAATAGGTGTACCTATCAGAAAAAGTCGTTTTATAATTTGACAACTTTCAGAATGAAAACCCAAAATAAAAATAAATTTCTTAGCAATCACAAACCCTCAATTTCAAATAACATTACTATCTCATCTAAATCTTTTTATCCCTAAGTTAGTTTAGGACGTCACGTTCTCGAGCTCTAAATCTTTAAAGCATTAAATAAATTTGTTTTATAACTTAAAAGATGTAGAGATTTTAGCGTACGTGTTTAATACCAAAATATCATTACGATAATTATAATATGTAAATATAAATTAATTAAAACTTTAATTCGATAAAGAAAATACATGGAGATTTAAATTGATATTCAAACTTTTATATTGTTGGGCGTCGCAGTTTAAATTTTCAGTTCGCATCAAAACGTTTATTCGAGTTGGTTGAAATTGAAAAAGGCTTAGTTCATATTTTCGAAATGTCATTTATAGCTAAGACTTGTCTAAATTAATTTCATTCGTACTCAAAAGTTATTAAAATTTTCAACTTGGTTTTGTTTAAGTAAGCATGTAATGAACACCACCTTATAAGTTAGTAATCAGATGAAAATTTTGCGAATGGCATGCAAAATTAAATTCAGTATGCTTTATTATTAAAACGGCATCATAAAGAAATAAACTTCTACAAAAAGATATTTATCAAGATTGTTGTCGTAAAAGCACTCACTCACTCAGATAGAAGAATTAGAATAGCGTGCATAGACCCACATTGTATTACCTCAATTTTATTTAAAGAACACTGTATTATTAAATTTTCCGGTTTCTTGCTGAATTTTCTATGGCATACGCTTTTATCGTTTCATTTTTTCTATCAAATTGAATTCTTACGTTGCTTTTAAAACTATTAGGTTGAAAGTAGCAACAGTCCTGATTGTATATAACCCCACGGCTTTTGGTAAATGCAAACATAAATATTCTTGTAAACGAAGCTTACAGAATTATCACTCGATTACACTAAGAAACACGTCGAAGTATAATTGTAGCAAAAAAAACAAAGAGATTTAGCACTAGAAAACTTGGAGACAAAAGAGGCCATTAAAATTAACACGAAATTCAGAATGAGTAAAGCAAAACATTTCGTTGGCAGAATGTTGTTAATTACCCAAATTTGTGTTGAAAAACAAATTACGGTTATTTTTAATTTCTCGTTTCTTTTAATTGGACTTACCCACTTTGCCAACTTAAAAAAAATTGTTAGATCGAATTATCTATTTCTTTTAATTGGATCAGCATTTGTTTTTCTCGCGCTTTCCTTTGACAGTTGTCTTGAGAAGGAAGATATTAACGCACGTGTATTACCTATTTATCCATGTTTATCCACGAACGAGCATTCTTTCCCTCGGGATCATCTTAGTTCGGAAAAAAATGATCAATTCTCGATTCAAAATTTGTATTTTAAGTAGATATACATAATTTGTTTCGACCTACTTAATGAAATTGTTGCTTCAAAATTCAATAAAAATAATGCTCAATAAATTACTATTTATTTGCTAATGTTTGTTTACCAACCGTTTCGGAATCAAATAGTGTTAAAACATATCATACGTACATCGCATCCGTGCCAAACTTCATTACAGTGCAGTGATGGGTGACATCGGCGCTTTGCAGTTTTACACATCGGTATAATATAATATACTATTATATCGCATGACCAATCTTACACCCGATCATAGGGAAATAACATGAGAAATTTATTATAGTATTTAAATACCTGCTTCTAGTCCAGTCGAATAGGAATTTAACCTCCGAATGGATACTTTACATAACTTAGGTGGTGATATAGAGGATACTTTTCTAAGAAAAATATTTAACAAAAATTTTTGTTCTAAATTCAAATCCTCTAGAGTTAGGCCTCTTTAAAGTGTTTTTTAAATTTCCACCTTCACGTGGCCTTAGCCCCGAAAATATTGTTCCAGTTATGAATTAAAGGAAGTAAAAAAATGTGGAAAAGTCGAGCTTTTGTTGGTTTTTTTTAACATTTTACTCCCTCACGCAATGAGTTACATTTAATGTAATATTTTGTTTTGTAGCTGCCTTGTTCTTTATTTTCTGATTTTGGGTAAAATGGATTTGTTTTACAATAGTATATTATAGGCCAAGGTTGTGAAGACTGCCATTATAGCCCTAGCGCCAAGATTATATTCCGAGGTGCGAAGCAGCGAGTAAGAATATAAGTAATAGAAAAACATTTTTACTGGACAAAAGTTGTAATCCGTTAGATTAAAATATTGTAAAATATTTGGTTTAAAAGTTACGAGGTTTTGAAAGATACGAAAAAAATTCCAATTTTTCAACATTTTTTACTTACTTTAATTCATAACTCGAAATCCGTTGATTTTAGACAATAAAACCACTTTAAACCTGGTAGTAGATTTGATAAATTGCATATATCGAAAATTGTCAATGATGTGTTGTGGTTTTTGAGCATTATAAATTGCTAAAAGGACACGTACTTCATTTTGAAACAATTTTTTTGGAGGGCAGCTTTCTTACTGAAATACTTGAGCCGATTGATCCAAATAACATCTATAAATGATACTCTTACATATTAATTAGTTCATAACTAAGGTTTCTTGATAATTAGAATAGTTTTAGTATATAAATAACTTTATAAATTGACTGAATTGAATGAAGCGCTCTATCTCGCTTCGAGCTCTATCTCAAGAACGGTTGACTATATGAAATTTCGAAAGAAAACTTTCTTAATAACTTTAAATGTCATTTAGAGCAAAGGAAAAGAAATATGTATTTGCAAAAAAAAACTGATTTTCTATTTTCTATTTTCTATTTTCATTTCATTATTGAGTTTTTAACAGTAATTAAAGAACATAATATCAAGTGTTGGATATCTGTGGTCGCGGAAAAAAATAAATTCAATTTCCCATGTTATTTCCCCATGATCAGGTGTAAGGTCCGTCACCCGATATACGCTTAGAGAGAAATTTACCGGTATTGCTATAACTTGGATATCTCACAATTTTAGCCCTCAAGGTGTCTCAAAGCCCTTAAACTCAAGGGGAATGAGCTGACAAATTCGCGAATTTTTTTCGATAGAAGTTGCACACACTATCTTGCACACTATTTGTCAGTATGAAAAAGCTTGACTTAAATTGTATTAATTTTAATTAAAAAAATTCAATGTTTTAACCTGCTTTCTCATTAAAAAGAAATTTAAATACAAGGAAATGCTAAACTTTTTGCCACTTACGAATTTGCCACTTTGAAGTGTCAGCTGCTACTTTGAATTTAAATTGACAATTTAAATTTATAGTACAAATAATAGAGTATAATTTATTCTTTATAAATCAAAATTTATTTTTACCACATAATTTTATTCTACAAATGCTAGAGGTTTGTCAAATTTTATGCCACAAATGCCTCTCAAAAATAATGAACGTAAAGGAAGTCGCACAGATACTGCGCTGGCAAAAGTTGAGAGTCACTCTATGTAGTGCTCACATAAATAAAACACATTTACAGGTTAATCAATAGATTCACGTATAAACTAAATTTATATTATAACACAACTACAAAATTTAATATGGTACTAGGACAGTTTATTTAAATGTGTTTATTAATCGAAGCAACTCCGTGACAGATCAATCAATCTTATTTTGACACACTCAACTAAAGATCGAGTGCTTATGTACTATGTGGAAATTGTAGTTTTCTTGTAATCGCCAAGGGGCGGGCGACGTATTGTGATGTAAGAAAGAACCCAAAAACATAAGTATTTTATTAGGTAATACTTTATAACAAAAAAAAAACTTACAAGTTTGTTCGTTAAAGAGTAAATATGTAAGTACCCACTTATACAAATTAATTCCAGTAGCAATAAATAATTTAAAATTCATAATCTCATTTACAAAACCGAAAGATTGCTATCATAAATTCTACCACATTAAAAAAAATTATAGGTACTTAAATTTATTAATAAAAAGTTTCGAAAACAACTTATTGCTTTAGTAACGTTCACTTTAAAATTTTTCAAGTTTGTTCTTTTCCTTAAATTTTAATTAATAATCAAGCCGATGCTATTATTTTTGTTTGTTCTTAGTTGCTTCTGATTTTATTTTCTGAATAAACGAAGATAAATTTTTCTGTAATATCCTGTGAAGGAAAATGTAAAATCTCTATATATTTGCGTAGGTTGTTTCTATACAATAACAAGCGCAACTTTATTAATAAAAAATATATGGGAAAAAATGTGAAAGTAACTTTAAATTATATTTAGTCTGTGAATATGTAAGGAGCTTTAATAATGTGCCTTCGTAAACTGTTTGTGAAAGTCAAAAAGTCATATTATATGGGGTTACAAGATAACATGTTATTGGTTATTTTACATTCTTGAATAATAATCAAGGTTTAAAAGTGGTATTTTCCAATTTGTCACCATAATTGTCATATGTCCAGAACTCGAGAAATAACAGACGGTGGTAACATCACGGCGGCGCTTGACGTCAAAGGTGTCGCCTTGGTTACCGACAGCTTTTACCGGTCACACCGTAATCCTTAAATAAAATCCTCTGGTATATCAACACTTCTTAAAGAAAACTGGATACGCTGATATTTCCCTTGCGACAAAACTTTTGGAGATCTGTTTTATCATGAATTATTATCGCTAGTCGATTAACAGATCAAAAATCGCCGGTCAATTTATTGGTTAACGACATGCACAGTTTGCGCTATGGAATACATTCTAATAGTAAATTACATGAACAGGGAGTAAAGAAGTTATTAATCGTGAGCGTATAATGTTTGAGACGTTAGCCTAGTCTGCACCCAATCGAATAACAACCAGTTTACCAGTTTAATAATAAGTCTGAATTTGTATTATTTACTTATATAATATTTATATAATTTGTAATTATATATTCAGTACTGATACTGGTTTACTGCAATAGACAAGCAGAAGAAACTTACATCGGAGAAAAAGCTCGTCCAATACTGACCTCAACGACAAAATGAAGTCGTTCGTTGCGAGCCATTCTGTTGATTGTCGACATAATTAAGTATATCCTTGAAAAGGACTCAAGATAGAAAATGGTTAAATTTCGTAATGCTCTTGGAGGGATGCAAAAATTTACATTAGACTAAATAGACAACTCTTGATAGTCAATAAAACCTCCGACAAGTCCAGCCATATACTGGATATCAATTAGTTTTCATCCCTCTAAAATTGTGGTGAAGTCAAACCTCTGCAGTAAGTAGTATTCGTACTCAATTTCGCAATGAGAGACACTAGGCTTGAAGGTAACATATCGAAGAGCTCTGCTCTCCATCAATAGTGAGGCGACGAAACACATAAGGTCTATCAAAATGAGACATATTATGTACGAGCTCTTTGAAGCAAAATATCAAGAAACTTTCATGATCATCAGGATGCTTTCAATATATTCAATGAAGGTCAAATTTGGTCACTAATACTAGAAAGAGATTCTAAAGATATGAAAGCCACTCGTAACGTCGAATTGATGGCGGATGAAGCGAATGTATTTACATTTCCTGATGTTAAGAACGAGCTTATTTGCATAACACAAAAAAACAATTAAAAGAATAAAAATGACTTCTAAATGCAATTTAAGCAACTAAAGTCAATAACAGAGAAAAGTAACATTTAAAAAAATAAGAATGACGTGTTCGAGGATTTTCAGAGAAAATTCCTTTAAAATTTTTTATCGAAGTTGTTCTTAACTTTACGAGCTCACTGTATGTTATGTATACATATATGTATGTTATTCGTGGAACATTAAAGTTTAATTATTAGCAAATTTCAAAATTAATTAACATTTTACGTGCGTTGTAATCAAAATTAAAACAACATTATGATATATTTTCAAGTTTCTAAATAGTTAAAGCAATATTTGCCTATTGTAGCATCTTCACTTACTGCATTTGTAATAGAATTAAGATTTAATTATGTACTATGTAAATTTACGTTTTCTAAAAGCGCTTTCAATCTTGGCACAATCATAATTGCAATGATTAGTGACTTCCTATTTCTACTAAACGTTATTACAGCAATAATTCAATAAGTATTTTCTTATGTATTCAAAAATTTGGCAATGCATCTGTTAAGTATTTACATAAGTAATTTATATTTTTAATTATTATCTTTTTATTATCCATCATTACTTGGAAAAATAATTTTATGAAAGTTCGAGGAGCAGCTAATTGGGACACCGCGCACCGGTTAAAAACAGGAGAAATGTAAAATGTTCACAAGAAAGAAAATGACAATTAAATCAGGAATCCAATGAATAGAAACAGGCAAGGAACAACAAGAAGCAGAAAAACTATGTTATAAATAAGTGGTAGACGTAATAAACAAAATGGAAAATGGAAAATTGCACAGGTAAAGACGAGATAAATACGGAACTAATTAAGTATGAAATAGAAAAACTGCATGAAAGAATATTATGTGAACTGAAGATAAAAGGTGAACCAGAGATACGTGGCAAATATAGAGAAATTATTTAGCTGCACACCTTCTACAAATTGTTATCCACGCTAGTAACTACGAGTTGAAGCAATTCTGAAGTGAATTTATCGGTGACTATCTACGTGTATTCATTAAATGCAAGTTAACACAAATACAAATTATGGAAAAAAGATACGAACAAAATAATATTATGTCCTTATGACAAGGTTAACAAAGATGAAGATTTACAAGACGTTAATAATACATCAAATTACCGGTAATCGTATATGCGTCGGAGGTCATCGGTTATATAAAGAAGGACAAGAAAGAAACGACAAAAATACGACAGTGAGAAAAGTCTAAGAGTGAAGACCCGTTAAAGACAAAGGAAAAGGCAGACCCAAGATTAGGTAGCGGGATCAAGTTGTAAAGAATTTGAGAACTATGGGGGTTGGAAATTGGAGAGAAAAAGTTTAGAATAAGAGACTATGGACAGGAATAGCAATGGAAACAAAGACAGATATAAAACTGCAATAATAACTCCAATCCAATGAATACGTGAAGTTTTTGTCAGACAGCAAACTACCGTCAGAAATATAGTACTATTATTAATAGTAAGCTTTAGAGCTCAATTGGGGAACTATCAGAAAACTAATCCTACGAATTCGGTCGGCAAAAGAACTGGACATCTTCGCAAAATAGTCGCATGCGAATGGAGTTATGATGGGTTGGGTACAGCTCGCCGCGCACGATTCGCCGCACACGATTCGCCGCAGCACGATTCGCCGCCGGCACGATTCGCCGCCAAGCACGATTCGCCGTGGCACGATTTGCCGTGGCACTTTCTGTATTTACATGAGGAGACAGGTCAATTAATATGGTTCAAATTTTATCTGTAATGAAAAAATTATTTTTTACGGAGGATCCGTGTATTGCCATGGTTGTCTTTGTCAAAACAGCTTGAAGCGCCCGGAGCGCAGGGTAGCGCATAAACTAATTAAAAATATCCCGAAGACCGAAAGAACTTGGAAAAGGTGAAACTCGAAAAAGGTGAAACTCATTGAAAACGTGAATATCGTTTTGTTATACAATTTAATTTATTTAATTCATTTTTATGGGTTAAAAATCTATCAAAGATTATCGATAGCTGGGGTCACTGAACGGATAAAAATAGATAAAAATAAAAATAAAAAAATCGCGGCGAATCGTGCGCGGCAAATCGTACCGTTCCCAGTTATGATGTTTATGAGAATATCAAATTTTGGAACTACCACCCCAATTTTTGTTGAACCTGGGCAAAACTTAATTCAGTATTGATATATTATATAAGAATTGTTTAAAGCCACTTTTGAAGGATTCGAAGAGATTATATCCTGCTGATAATTGGATATTTCACCAAGACTCCGCACCAACACACGCTTCTAAAATGACTTTGAATTATCTTGAAAAGAGTGGCATTATCTTTTATTCATCTTGATATATGTACACCATCATCGCCGGATCTTTCACCATGTGATTATTTTTTGATGGACTATTAAAAATCTCAGCTAAATAAATCAAAAGTTGAAACTATAGATCAGCTTAAAAACTTAATAAAACGCGAGATAAAAAAATTCCTTTAGAAATGATACAACGATCGCTAAAATCTTGGCCAAAACGCTGTCTTCAAGTGTACAAAAATAAAGGACAACATATTAAATAAAACTAATTAAAAAATTTTAAAAGAAGTGGCACTTATTAGATTTGTATTTTAAATATACAAGTTTTCAAATAAAATATTTTTCTATTGACAAAATAAAATTATTCTATGCAATGTCGTTGAACCTGTTAAATACTGGATTCACAAAAACTGTAAACCCTAAATAAAAGATAAAAGTGATATCTAAAAAATGAATCAAGAACAAGTCAAAAATAGATTTAGGAACAACAGCTGATACAACACATCCAGATGTCAGCAATTGATTTAAAAATTCCACAATTTAATAAGAAATATTTCCCTTAAAATTAAATGTAACGTAAATGCTTGTGTATAGTCGAAACTTGATACAATTCTGTTTTAACGTTATACAATGTCCATGTAATGATCTTATCGTTGATCTACCAAGGGATTCAATTCCAACATTTCTCACAATGAAATAGATTGTTTCCAACTATGAGTACAAATGAGAAAATCAATATTATGTATTCGTCAACATAATTTTTAGTGAAATAAATATAAAAGTATGTATATGTATTATGTATGTAGTACATGTTGGTTATTTTCACGTTGAACGTAAAGAACTAGGTGAGAATTTATTATGCCTAAAATGCCGAGTATCTACCCATGAACTATTTATTTTCAAATTTTAAGAGTCCCCTCAGACCAATGTTATATTGCGGAAGCAGTTTACTTCCATGTTTATATTTTCACATTATTGGATGTCCTCCACATGCATCCGTTTCGAATATTAATAATAAGAGTGTAAAGTCGTAATTAAAGGTTCAAGTGTGTAAATTAATATTAAGGAAGATACCGTTCGCTCTTCCGCAGGATTACGTTGGTCTGTAGGAACCTTTAATCGTAACTTATCGTCAATCGACTTGACCCAGTTTGGATGCCAAGATTTATCACGAGATTTATTTTACGGTAACGAGTTATTTTACGTGTTCTCATAATAATAGTTACGTTGGTTTTCTGTTTACTTTATGATTTTTCTGTACCCTATCGGCCACGAAAGAACAGGACTTAATATTTTTAAAGCTTTTTAAAATAATTGTTAGCTTGTAGTGTTCATAAATGTACTTAAATATGTATAAATTTACGCCGATAACTAATTACATGTTAATATTTACGTTAATTAGACAATCGTTTACAATAACCACATTATGCGTAAATATAAATTTAAAATTTATGGCCTGACAATTAGGCACCTACTTAAATCGATTTTGGAATTTACGTTTTAAATTTATGTACAATCATGCACTAGCGGTTTTCTATGTGTGATAAATGTGACAATTATTGAATACCTGTTGACAGTAACGTTGAAAAAGATATAAAATTGGAAATAAATAAATAATATATAAAATTTCAAATTAATATCTGGTTGCAATCACAAAATTAAAGTGGCTAGAAGTAGATTTATACAATTGTTTACTTTAAAAATTTGAATTTTTAGAGATTAATTTGTCTAAATTCAAATTTTAACAATGGCTAGAAACTTTAAGTGTCCTTGACCGCTGCCTGATTGACAAATGTCAGCCGTTCTTCTTCTAATATTAAATTTGTATTTTTGTACATTTGTCTTTGTGAATGAAAGTCGTGTAATCGTGATAATGGTAAACAAAGTAAATTGTAAAAGTAAACTACAGACTGTACTGTATACTTATTATGTATTTTATATTCGCATAGCGTAGAAAGTAGTGTTTATTAAAAGGCCGAGCAACGCCTCATTGCGAAGTTCAAGATTTAAATATGAAGTTTTTCATCTGGTATTAAAGTTGTCGTATCACAGGAATTATTTTAACTTATACAACCGACAGTTAATAGATAATCAGGCCTATTATGTATCACAAAAGTTATTATAACAGTGACAGTTAAGAAATAAAAAATTGATGAACCGCGTTTTGATCAGAAAATAAAAATATTGCTTTCTCTTTCTGACACATGTTAGCTATAATAATGTTTCTCGCTTTACGCTATTTTGAAACTTGATTATAACATAAAGGTTTACTGTTATTTTTAAAGGTTGTGATACATAATAGACCTGAATAAGAGCTTCAACAAAAAGCTATAAAATTTCAGCAAATAAAAACTCAAAGTCAACATAATATGCTAGTTTCTAATCAATTTCAACATTTTAGTGTAAATTTTTATCGTTTACCTTTTATAAAAAAATATCTAAAACTGATCACAATAAAATAGATTAATAATAAATAATAATCGTTTAAATCAATGTTTGTATTGTAACGTAAAAAAAATTCAATAATAAATGACATCCTTTCACATATTTGAGTAGGTATATGATTAATTTATTAGTTCTATTAAAATATTATATTATTTTGCAATAGGTGATAGAAGATTGCTGCCACCTCCAAACGAGCACAAGTACAAACGATGTTCGTAAACATTTAAATATGTAGAGAACACATTATATTAATAAACTAATAAAAAATTATATTACTGTCAGGGTAGGTAAAGAAGAAAAATATTCATTGTCGTGTATTGAATTATTTGTGCTGTTCTAAAATTTTATATTTTTATATAATTGGATGTCTTCCATATGCATCAGTTTGAAATATTTAATAATGAGAGTTTAAAGTCATAAATAAACAAACAAAATAAAAACACTCTTCAAAAAATCATCTTTTGTTAGGAGATACGAATAGGAAAAGATCTTCACCGATCTGTTTACGGGATGAAATATATTTTTTCTATTTTGCGTCTAAAACAAAGTTATTTCGAAACCCAGTCGCGTATCGAAATAAATAAATAAATAAGTTTATTAGCTAATGCTATCTTTACACAGATCATTACAACAAAAATCAACCCCCCAATATGGACAATATTTCGAAACGCAATTTTTTGTTTTAAAGGGTTGGTAACTAAACGTCAGTGAAAATTAAAACTAATGTTGTCACTATATTATAATATTATAAACCTATAAATTGATGTAAAGTAATGTTAATTGTCAATAAAATAATTAATAATAATAAAGAAAATTGTAAACTGCAAGTATAATTTCGTTTATTTAAACTTTTATGCGATCTCCTAACCTGAAAATTTTTTGTTACCAACTATCACAAAAATACAAAAAAAATTCAAATTTACTATTATTTAATAAAATGCACATTTTAAATATTTTTAGGGCTTATAAAGTTCAAAATAGAAAAAATAGTATAAGACACTCGTTTTATAAGACGTTTTATCGCACTTATCCTTTAGAAAACTCCCCGCTACGCGGCTCGTTTTCTAAACGGATTGCGTGCGTTAAAAACGCCACTTATAAAACTAGTTTCTTAATATACTATTATATCAGCCTATAGAATATGCTAACGTAGGGTTGCCTAATTTTTTCCGAAAAATTTTTCCGAAGGTAGTCGAAAATAGATATCTTCACCCATTTGTTTACGAAATGAAACTTATATCAAAATAAGCGCTCTTTCATTCACGATGGTGTAGGGTTGCCTGGGTACGCCCATGTAACCAATGTATTCTTATTTTAAATTAAAATACACTTCATTTGACTAGGACTTCTTGGCTTAGTTCATACGATTTTGTTGTGTCGTAATCATCATCTTTCCTGAGAATCACTATAGGAACTTTTTTTCTTAATTGGTAGTTAACACCCTGTATATTATGATGTTATATTAGTAAAGGCGCCATTTAGCTAATCTGCGCCCGGCGCTAAAATAGTTTGATCCGGCCCTTCCGCTGTCGGTCAGAAACTCATAAATAGAAAAATTTATATGAACAAAATTGAAAGCAATGAAATTTGCACTAAAAAGCGTCTAGTTTTGCTGTAAAATGGATTTTCATATGCCAATAAACGGCTTCAAAATGTACAATTAACATTGTTAACATAGGAGTCTTTAATCGTATGGATTCCATTTCTTCAGAAACAGTTTTTAAGTTTCTATACAATTTAAGCATAATTAAAAAATGAATGGCATTTTTTGTATGTTCATCGCAAAACTTTTTGAAGTCTATTTCAGTTTGTGTTATTAAATCTTTGTTAATATTATTAACGACAAATAATGTACATTTATTTTTTGAAAATGATTAATTAAATAATATTAATAATTTATACACAAACTGCACAAAACAATCTGTTGGACTTTTCAAATGCGTAATTTGAAACTATTTAGTAATGGTATTATTACAGTTATGTTGACGCATGTGTGATTCGCCATTGACATTTTAGCTGCACAATTGTACACCAAGACGATCCGTATGCAACTGCAAATTCTCGACCCACAACTACAACAACGCCGTCTACATGTCGACCCATTTTTTCAGCACGTTTTTGTCCATAAGGTTGCATATCTTTACTATTTATCAATCAACGGTTTTAATAAATATTTCACTTTTTAAAGCTCGGCAACCCCTATTTTGGTCAGGTTTTTTGCAGGCAACCCTATATCATCGTGTTCGCAATGAAAAGCGCTTATTTTGATATAAGTTTCATTTCGTAAACAAATGGGTGAAGATATCTATTTTCGACTACCTCTTTAAACCTGGCAACCCCTTAGTTGGGCCAGAAAAAAATTAGGTGACCCTACGTTAGCATATTCTATAGGCTTCATATTTTCGGTTGGTATTAAATTTATTCCGTAAACACTTCGGTGCAACTTTAAATAAAAAGTCATTTTTGAATTTTTAATTAATCATAGTTTGGCCGGGATTTTTTTAGGCAACCCATACGCGATATATTTATTAACATACTAAAATTTGATATAAAATATATTTCATCCCGTAAACAGATCGGTGAAGATCTTTTTCTATTCGTATCCTAGACTATTATTAAATTTAAGGATATCTCATGATATTATTACTTCTAGAAAGTCAATCGTTGAATTTAAAAGAAAATCTGCGGTTTTTACAAGCCAGAGGGTTGTTTAACATGAGTTAAACCAAAGGCCAATAATTACTGCTTTTCATATTATCAATTTACAAAATTTTTTACCTAATTTTTTTGTCGACTATTCTTTTGTTCCAGTCGACATAATGTTTAATATTTTGAACACTTCAGAATAAATTATTATAGTTATAAAACTTTTAACATATTTTCCTATGTCCAAAATATGACTAATGACTATATTTTCTTTTGAAACGAAGAAAATACTCAAAGTTTTGTGATAAACTATAAAAATGTTACCGACAGTAAAATGCGAAATTTGAAGAAAAAAACAAAAACAAAAAACAAACAATAGCTATATTTATTTAACCAGTGGCATATTGCGACATTTTGTTCAATGGGTTTTAAATTGCAAGAACCAGGTAAAGGCAAAAAACCTTTAGTTTTAAAGGTATCCTATAAAAAGTAGAAATATTAATTATTTGCTTTAAATATAACTCTCTGATAAAACTAGACGACGAAGCCTTTATTACGGCATATTATATTTTTATAATCATATTTAAGTTTCATTTAATTTGAGTCACGGTGTTTATACATCTGTTAATTTTATCGAGACAATACGCTTTTCACTAATGTAAAATCATAGTTTAAAAAAAAGTCGATACAATAATTTACAAAGTCTTTCCTAAATATTTCTAAAATTATGATAACCCTTTTTCAAATACATTTTCACGAAAATTATTATAACAGAAAGTAATATTTAGTTCTCCTTTCATCTTTATGAAATAACTCAATTCGTTTTATTATTAATTTTATTAAGCGCACATTTTAAATTACTCATTATAATTTTTACGTGAGAAAATACAAGTCCCATAATTGAAATAGATTAAAAATTAAATTAGCTTCATGTCAAGTCTAACAAAATGCCATGTTAACTTTGAAATTAAATAAGACAGCAATGAAAACTTTAACTTATTCCGTTTCTTTATCACAAAATTCACGAAAACCGTTTATTGGAAGTTTATGGGATTAAATTAATTCATTTTTTTTTAAAAAGTCTTTTATAATTAAAATGTTTTCAATTGTACATTGTATCACTCTCCGTTATGAAAAATGAAAAGTATATTTATTTATTATTATTTTATCGGCATAAAAATTCGTTATTATTTGGTATAAATTATTTCTTTACAAAGCTATGTAATAATCCACCATACCATTTTATTCCTTTATAAATCTCGAAGGTGTTTCAAATCTCTATTCGTGTTTTAAAGAAAAGACTACCTAATCAATAAATTCATAAAACTGTAAGTTTTCACATATTTTCTGTGCACTCCAAAAATTATTATGTAATAATTAAGAATCTAATTAATTTGAATTATGACTTTGAGTGCGTTTTTACCTAAATTTAATTTAGTTGTTATGTTTAATATCATATTTCATACATACGTATGTATCATATATACATACAAAATAATTAAATATAAACTTCAGAACAATATAACAATAACAACTTCCTAATTAGTATACCTGCAGGGATTCGACAGAGACTGCAAATAAAATTGTTTTCGTGAAATAACTACAATAAATAATCATATTCTAAGCAAATTCGGTTCATGTCAGTTTGTGGTTGTTGCAGCTAACAACGGCTTTCAATAGGTAATTTTATTTCTGACTACTGGGTTAACCACAGCACAAAATGGAACATTGAAAAACAATTAGGATAATGTAATGGAGAAAGTAAACTAAATTATTAAAGCCCGACCCTTGCAAAATATGTTATCCTAATGAAGCTAATATAAATTAATACCATTTTATAAATCACATTTTCATTTAGAGGTTGCTCTTTTGGTTTTTATCAAATAAATTATCATAGCTTTATTATTCAATTCGTTCATTATGGACTCTTAAAGTTTTCAAGAGAAATCCTGAAAACAATGTTGTAGATAAGAGTTCCATTGAACGCTTTCGGTGAAATATATCTACTGTATTTAACGCAAAATAAATTAATTTTAAAATTTTAAATTCAAATTGTTATAAATAAAATTAAAAATTAGTTAAATTACAATCTCTAGCTAATTTTTGTAAAATTATAACATCCTTTAATTTAATTGACTTTAGAATTCAAAAATATAAGAGCATAAATTCAAAAACTTACTTCTCAAGACCGAATAGAGGTTGATGGTTTAGTATATAAGATCACTTTTATACTTTTCGATTAAACACGTTGGAAACAATGGCTTTCAGTAAAATTTAATGGAAAGTCGATATTCTAAAAATCTAGAGAAAAGATAAAATTTATAATTTTTAGTAGACCTATACCTACAAACTCAAGAATCGAAAAAGGTAAAAACCATTATTGTTTTCTTTGTAATAGAGGTACAATTCGTTAATTTTATTAAACAACCTGTCCTACACAGCTTTTGCAATCATGCTGTGATCCTCGAAGCTGTTTACTTTATTCTAAATTTAGAGCAAGATTCTAAATAATTTCCAATTTAATTGTAAAAGTACAGATAAACAACTATAAGTTAGCATTTAAAATACTTAAATATTAGTGTGAAATATATGAACTGCATGTTGAATAATAATAAAAATATAGTCGAGAAGTAGGTCTAAAGGAATACATAAATAGCACCATAAAAAAGGGCATCCTTTTGCATCTGTGCTACATTTTCAAAATTATTTATAGTTGTACCCTAAAATGATTTTACAGTGTTTTCTGTTATTTAAATTTCTTCATAAATTGTTATATTTAAGCGTTTTACAATCTATATTTATTGTAAAATTGATGTTAAAAACTTAATCAACCAACAAAAATGCAAACTTTCACGTAAAATAATATTATGTAGTATGACTCTATAAGGACGTGAAAATATTTCATGCAACGAATATCAATGTCATCTTATAATTTTCGGAATAAGCTGAAAATCCGATAAAGTTCGAAGATGATGGCTCTTGAAAATTTACACTCTATTAAAGTTTGGCAAACTATATCACAAATAACTACTACTCGTACTCATCAGTAATAGAATGAAAAACGTTCAATAATAATTGAAAATAATCTCTACTTAGTTTATTCAAGAATAATCACTAGCTTCAATAACTTACTTCTGATATGTTCGTACTTATTATATTTATAAATTTATAAGTTTATAATTATTATAGGTTAATAATTTATTATTACATAATTTTAATTTTATAAATTCAATTATACATAATTATTGATTATTATATTTATAGATATATTTTTTATAAATTGATGCATTGTTCTAATCGATGTTTTATAAAGCTCCGAAACCGGTTGCAAAATGAATTAAATAAAATAAAAGATTTAAGTAATACAAATATGCAAAAATTTTAAATATTCCGCAAGTTAAAAACAGGTATTTTAAAAAATTATAAGAAATATAATATACTATCCGGCACTTAAATTAGCTTCCGATTATGCTAGGTTCCTGTTAGGATTATAAGTATACTTAATTTACTATCAATCGGTCAATTAATTAATTTCTTTTAAAACAAATAAATTAGTATTTTTTTACATATACGGAATAAGCTTTTGTTCAAATTATAATTTAATTAAGATGTTACGGCGGATACATTTTTAGCAAATGACAATCAACAGAACTTTAAAACGGTTACAAGAGCGCACGGTTTGCTTGTATAAGAAATTTACTCTTTGGAGATGGCTGTCAGAACGCTTTGAGTATCAAAGTTGTGGACACCAAATTAAATAGAATATATCTTCATATAATCGTTTCGTGGCATAATAACATCGTCGAAATATCTCTACTTGAATATCGGCAGTCAGTTCAAGTTTTGAAGAAATATGTCAATGACGTAGGTATTGGTAACAAAAGGTAGATGTTTGGTATTATTTACGATGAAAGTAAAATAAAGCTCAACAAAATAATACCGCATTAAATGTATTATTTTTAAAATTATGAAAATTAAAAATTAATATCGTAAATTAGAACAATTTTCCTATAAAAATCTTAAAACAAAATTTTAATTTTAGTATCCTTAGATATATTGATATTTTCAATTTCTATCGATCACAAAATATTTTCCGTTGGTTGAATATTTAAGATTGATGTTTATGTCAATTTAAGAACAATTCTAATATTTTTTTGTAGGTTCTACCGAACTTCACAAAGAGAGTAAGAATACATGTATGAGCATTTTCATTTAATTTTGGGTGAATTTTCACTTCAACAGAAGGTTTAGCGTGTAGAAACATCAACAGCGCAAAGAAAACAATTTTTCAATATTTTCTTCGTCGAGGACCACACTCGAAAAATATTAAAATAGAATATGACGTGTGCGTATAATGCGATATTTTACAATGTTATAAAAAATTATGTGATTTTTAATAATATTTTATTGTATAATTTTTAATTTACAATAGCAATGACGAGGACGCTGCAAAATCGTTTAATTTTAGCAAATATCCCAGCATTACAGCAAATTTAATTATACTTGTATTTACAAAATTGTTCTGTTGTGCTTTGATTAAAAATTGCTTTTGAAGTCCATATAAACAATAATGGATATTCGTGCCCTCGTATTTGCTACATATTATGTATTACAAACATGTCACATTTTTACTTTACTCTTTTTGTATGTTTTACGTCGTTAACAGACTTTTGGATAACAACCTTCCCAAAGACATGATGGTTTTATCGAAAAATGTAATTAATAGGATGGTTTCCCGTTTCCGCTTTTCGTATCAACGGAAAAACTTCTTGGCTATTACAGTTTTACTTTCTGTGCAAATATACAAACTGAACTAATAGCGAATTATGTACCACATTGTAATACATATGTACCTAATACAGTAAAAAAATACTTTGATAATATTAAAAAAAAATAACACATTATCTTATTTGAGTTCAATATTACAACCATCAACAAGATATAACAGTTTATTTATCTCATTTTAATCAAAGAATCCTATACAATATACTCGTAATATAGGATATAGAAAACAATATATTTCTTTTTATGTATGCGGTTTCCTGCATATTGTTGTTTATTTTTATTTTTTATTTTATTAATTATATTATAGGGAATTCAGACGAGCACAGCTGCCTCGGATCTACTTTTAATAAAGTTTATAATAATTTATTACATCGTACATAAATAAGTAAATTAAGCGTAAAACTAACAACAAACGTCGTTGGACGTTTGCGAATGATGCCTTTTTGCGGTCCTAATTATCATTCTCTCTCTAAAGCTGAATACATGGACTAGCGATTTGCAATGTTCGGAATGCGATTTTTAGTTTGATTGGTTAAATTTCAATAAATGGTTCAAATTTGACCAATCAAAATCAAATCAAAACAAAAATCACATTCCGCAAATCGCAAATCGCTAGTGCATGTATTCGGCTTAACTCATTATTGGCGTTGGGTTGCGGTGGTAGAGTAATTTATTATCTAATGCCCGATTTCTTCACTTTATGATATTCAGGTCTATTATGTATCACAACCTTTAAAAATAACGGTCAACCTTTATGTTATAATAAAGTTTCAAAATAGCGTAAAGCGAGAAACATTATTATAGCTAACATGTGTCAGAAAGAGAAAGTAATATTTCTATTTTCGGATCAAAACGCGGTTTATCAATTTTTTATTTCATAACTGTCACTGTTATAATAACGTTTGTGATACATAATAGGCCTGATTATATCTATCGATTAACGAATCCGCCCAACAAGTGAATCAAGTAACGAATCAAATATTTGATTTGTTATTTTGAATTATTTGAATTCTGGTTATCTAATTAGTCACTGGATTAATTTGTCGGGCAGATTTGCTATCCGATAGATATTGAAGAAATCGGGCATAAGGTTTATTTTAGCGAGAAACCGCTTAGTTGTTTACGGTTATGACCAGTACTTCTCCCACTACTATTTTTAAATGACCACAAAAATGAAACTTAACCATACTTTTATAAAAAATATAAAACAATAAAAGTGATTTAACCTTTTTGCGAGTATGAAACAATGTAAATTATGTATCAAAATTAAGAAAAAAATTTAATAAAATTAAAATTTTAAATAGAAGTGGATTTAAAGCGATGTGAAATTAAAAATTTTTCTAAAAAAATAATTTAACCAAAACAGTAGCTTCTCTAACTTTGTTTAATTTTAATTTTATCTTTACCGATATTTAATTAGTAATGTTGCTTTTTACCGTTCCTTTAGAATTTTTGATTTTGTAAATCCATCTGTTTAAATTATAAGTTTGATTGCTATTTCGAGCAACCCCTTATTGGTTTGTAGTAATTTAATTGTTCAAATGTCCATTTTACACGTTTTTCTTGAATAAAAAAAACTGCGGCTTTTATCGAAAAAGTCGCTTAATACAAAATTATACTAATTTAAGTTTTATTTATTTTATCTTTAAGGTAAATATTTTATGGGGTACAGGGAATGGAATCGTCGTCATCAACATGATGATCCCCACTTGAAAAAGTCACTCCAGAAGACTCCTCTAATGACGAGCTGATGACGGTTGCTCTAATGGACCCACCAACCCACTTCGCTAATGTTCTTTTAATAGAAGGCATTAGAGTCTACTCTATGGTCATGTCTGACCAAACTCCTGCCGAACGTGAAGCGGTTCAATTTATGATGAAATAACCCTTATAGGCAAATTCCTTGAAAACATGTGGCTACTTTTCAACGCTAGAATGCATTGCACGTAAAGATGTGTACATTTTGTATATTGAAAATGACCTCTTGCATGAAAGAAGCAGAAGAAGCTGTTGTTCTTGACAAGATCCACCTCATTTTTGAATTAATTTAAAATTGATGTCAAACACGCATCCCTTCAATATTTTGTGCAGAAAGATCTTCCATATTGGTCAAAATGTTGATAATCCTTCTGATTTTCTTCTTCTGATACGCTGGCTTCTTCCAGAAGAGTTAAAACAGCTTGAACGAGTAAATGTCCTCCAACTGGACAACAATATCTTATCAACTGAATTTGCAGCATAAACCGGGCATAATACTTCTTTCGGCCCAAACCCTGCCATTGTGTGACCAATGCACCCCAAGAAAAACATGAACGTATGAAATTCTCCAAATCTCACAGAATTTATCCCAGACTGGATTTGTCGAGCTTTTATGTACAGTGGTTGGTCGAAAGTAACAAAACAAATTGTGGCATCTTGCTACTGGCTATCGTTGGCAGCGTATTGTAAAGCCATGTACACAGTGTTGTAGTCACTTGAAAGGGAATTAATGAATGCCAAGAAAATCACTACACTTCTTTTGCCATTAATTATTTTATTAGCAAACTGCACAAATTCGAGTGATGCGAAGAGCAGAAAAGTGTTGGCAAATTGAAGACTGTTGCCTCCTCAAAAAAATTAATCAAATTAAATAATAAAATAATTGCATTAACCCAGAAATTCGTTAGTAGCAGAACATTCTATAAATATTAAATATTAATAGTGTTTATACGTATTTTTAGAAAAGATAGTTACATTTATATAGAAATATAAGCAACCTTTGTATTTAATAGCTGAAACATTAAAATAAAATTGTTTGATTGCGATAACCATAATATGATATTGTACTACATAATATTGTATTGTACACTTTTATATTGCTTAAATTTTCTTTAAACTTAATTTAATGTAATTACAATTTGCCCTTATTGTTGTTGGTTTCGTCTTTTTTCTGGAATTTGCCAAGATCAAATTTTAATTCAAAAATTCTTTGGGAAACCCAATCTAAAGCAAATATTACTTAAATTAATTGTTATTTAAGATTTATTATTATTATTATGAAAATATAATACAAAATCAAATTTGAAAGCTCGATGTTAACAACGGTAAAACTTATTACAAATTTTAATTAATATTTTTAAGAATATTTTAAGTAAATCTCACCAAATACTCACTACTTTCAATTTGAAAGATACAATTTCCTTTAAAAGCTTTTTTCTATCTTTTAAAGAAAATAGAAAGTAAAATCCTATGGGATTGATTTTAACTTGGTACAAAACAAATAATAGTATAAATATACAACGAAGCTTTTATTTAACTTCTGATATTTTTTAAAACCTTATTGACAAATGTAAAACACATTATCGATTTGTCGTGCTATTAGAATGTATGTAAGTTTGACTTGCGGTACATACAATAAGTTATTTAAGACAAACTTGACTATTTTACATGTTGTGGTTCTTGCAACTTCCAACTTTCTTAAATATTAAAGTGCCAACTTCCACCAATTCAAATTATTTCAAACTTATCCCATTTTATAAATTTATATGCTCTTTAGGCAATATTATATTGATTATAATATTAGGTAGGTAGATATATTCTTGAAATAAAATAATTAATTATAAATTTTAAAAAATGTAACGATATTTTCTCGTGGTGAATCCTTAAAATGGTGCACTACAGAAACCAGTTGACTCTAAAAATTGTTTTATGTGACAAAAAAATATATAGGTATTCCTAAATAATATAATTATTGCATTTGTCTATTATTCCACTGATTTATAATATTTAATCAAGTTATAAAAAGAATTAAAGGAAATAACAAATTTAGATATTTATCTATTATTCCATTAATTTATATAATAAAGTTATAAAAAAAATTTTGACATTATTTATCGTGATAATGATTTCATAAGCATTCGGTTCACCCAACAGAAAATGCTTTTACGCAAAAGAAAAAAGTACAGCCATGTACTGTAGGTGTAATTAATTAAAAGCTAACGAATGAGAAATATTGAAATTACTTTTTAAATCATTTTCTCTATATTATGTTTTGTATAATTTAATTGAAACGCTCTTTTGATACTTGATTTTGTGGTGTTTACATTTTTTAAAAGCAATTTTAAATTCTAACATTTTTGTTTTTCAATTTGAAATTATGCTCGATTTACAAGTGAAGGTAAGAAGACATCATGTCAATTCAAACACGTCATCTTCTATTCCGGTTTCCGCAACTACCAAGAAACAGGATGTATTATTAAATATAAACGAAATGTTATGATGTAGGATCCTACCTCGGTCGCTTTCTGTTTTATGGTTTTTATAAAAACATCTATAAGGTTATAATAAAAAAATATATTTTTAAAGAACATGATGATATTGTTTTTGTAGCGGTCTTTCATAATACAGCATCTTAATTCGAAGTTTTTTCGGTGGTTATTTCAATATTTTTCAAGTGAACTTTATAACCATTTAATTTGGAAAGACAAATTGTCAAGTTAAGTTGATTTAAAATACAATACAAATAAAAAAGTCAATTTAAAATTAAAAGGTTATATAAAAGCGTATAACACATTTAATCGAGCTTTACAACTCGTGCTTTTAATTTGCAAACTTCACGAGCTTACTATGAAGGAAAATTGAGTTTCCTGGAAATTGTGGTTTTTATTTCTTTTGGAATCCAACTGTTTGGAAATTTTTACTTCATTTGTATTTTTTTTTTAATTTTCTAACTTCTCAAGTATGGAAATTTTTATAACATTTTATTTAAATTTAACTTATGTCGCTAAAAGTTATAGCTCTACATGACGATAAATAATATTAGAAATATTAATAAAATATTTTTATAGCTCAGCTTAAGTATCCATAAATAATAAACAACAGTTTGAGGAATTTCTGGAAGATATTCTGCTGATTGCAAAACTACAAATAGGTACAATATAGTGACATAGGTCAACCGAGGCAGAATGGTTGCTTTGGGAAATCTTATTTTTCACGTTATTTTTAGGTTTTTATTTAATTGTTTGATTAAAAGTTTTGATTAAGGTAAACTTTTCATTAAAATAATTATAATGTAAGCCAACATTCCTATCTACGATTAGTTAAATTTTTTCATCTCTATAAAGACGTAATCCACGCAGCACGTGTTATTTCCATACAATTTTATAAATTAATAAATGCCAAAATAAAACAAAATGAAAAAGAATATTCTAATTTTCTAATTATTAAATTTTCGCAAATTTCAAACAAAAAACACTTTTATTTTAAAATTTCAATATTTTTCAAACTTCTTTGCATAGGTACACCACACATATTTGATTTTCATCCTAAATGTAAAAATATAAATTCAATTAATTGGTTTGAAATTATTTTAAAAATGGTATTTAATAAATTTGGAAATTGTTTAATTATGCAAAAAAAATTACGTAATCTTGAATTTTTATAATTATTACAATGAAAAAGCGTCTTATGAATATGCATAGCCCATCTAATTATGTCAAAGCTTTTTAATAAATAAAACGGCTAAGTGCGTTAAAATTTATTCAAAAAATTTATAACTTTCTAATGAAACTACGAAATTCTTTATGGGTGTTTTTAAAATAATAATATTGATCTAATTTCATCTTCAACGGGTTTCTAAAGTTTGAAGATACAAATAATGTTACTAAGTAAACACAAATGTAAAGAAAACATACAGCTTTAAAGGAGTACCTACTTCCTCAAAGCTAAAATTGGCTCTTAACTGGAAGGGAATAAAATTATATAACTTCATCAAACGATATATGTATGTATAGCATGTTTGGACATAAACTAATTTAGAAAATTTACAAAATGATTTGGCATATAGTTAATGTGATACTGCGATGTATTTCAAATTTAGGAAAATTTAAACTTGATTATACTGGAGACCTAAAAGTTAACCTTTAACTAAATTAATTTTGCAAATAATCAATCACTAGGTATATCTACCAACATTATATTAAGTTCCACTACTTTTGTTTTAGAAGAAAAACAATATGAAAAAATGTAAAACTGAAATAACATGACAGTTATAACTAACTGTTTTTAGCATTTCGCTGTCGACATTTTCCATTAAGAATTTGTTGTTTTCAAAAGCTCTTGTTTATTTTTTAATAGAGTTTTAATTGTTTTTGTTTCTCTTATGCAATTTTTATTAAACTAACACCTGGAGAAGGCAACTCTGGAAGTCAACATTGATTTATAGCTTAACATTTTCAGCTTAAAATATAAAAGTAGACCGAAAGCTGTGAAGCATTTTGTTCTTCGGTTAATTATTATTTCATTATTACCATGTCCAGTTAAATAAAGTTTGCTTAAATTTAATAATACGCCGACTAGTCCTACTATTAAAATAATTAACTTTTTTACGATTTTTGTGTTAAATAAAAATCAAGAGGTACATTCCACATCTTTTACTATCCAATATTTTCTTTTTTTTTGTTAACAAGCACATATTCTATTTTTGGGAAACTTTATTCTCGCAAAATATAATGTAAATTTTTGAATCAAACTTTCAGTATTTTATCGTTAACGAATTAACCTTCGCTCTAAATTGGAACACTTGAATACTAACTGAACGTGCAAATTCACCTCATGTTTTCGAGTTCATTTGCAAGAAATTTTAATCGAAATATATCTGTATTCTGTATGAGTTTTTACTCGTTTTTCCTTTAACTAGAGACTTAAATACACTAGAGATAAAAGATTAAATAAAAATTTTCTATAAATTGTACCTCTTTCAATTCTTTGTAAAATATATATTTTCGGCGTGCAATTGCGACCAAGTTCCACCCAGTTCCGCTTCCGGAACAGCATGTAGAGATGAGAGCCTTGAGAATTAGTCGTGATAATGACGACGTGAACAATTTATGGATTGGTTCTGACCAACATCCTTCTTTTGCAGATATAAAAGAACTTATATTGATAAGCACTCGAATTATCGAAATGATGGAGACTCAGCTTTATGACCCTCGAACGCCAGAAATATTTATTTTATAAAATAAATCAAATTTTTTTTCTAGCTAAATTTATTTGGACGATACTAGAAAACAGGTAAATATTGTCGAACACTTATTTATTCCGTCCTTATTTCAGTATAGTAAAGCGCTATAACAAAAATATGGTATAATTTTGCAAATTAGATATTGGAATCGAGTATATAGGTACTTCCAGTTCTAAAAATATTTAAATTTTAAAAACATAGAAAAAACTCTCAAGTAAATATAATAATTAAGTTCAGATAGTATACAGTTATGATGTTTTTTGTTTTTATCTGTAATAATTTCTTGTGGTTATTTTAATGTTTTGCTGGTATTTAAATTAATTCATTGATTTTCATTTTCAAATTGCCTTTCCTCGTGTTTCGTTTGAGTACAGAAACATCGACAGTAGGTACTGATTTTGACAACTTGCAAATTTTGTCGTTTCATTTGTAAACACAGTATTAAGTAGGTTGAAAGTAAATTAAACGATAATTTAGCGTTTTCGGCTAAGAAAGAGGGAGTATTTTGTATTCGTGGAAAGAGGCTATCTTTCTTAATTTGCAGGTTTAATCGAATAAAGTTTGAAATTAATTAAAAAATTTTTAATTGTAAAATACGTTAGTAAATAATTCCCAATTAAATTAAATCAGCGTTCTCTATAACAACAAAAATGCATCAATTATTATCAGAGAAAATGAATTGACTTTAGTACTAAATTATCAAAATTTCAGTACTATCATCTTCTCGGCGCTCAAACAGAACACAGCAAGTATCTTAATTAATAAAAAATGAAATTTGTTTTAATTTAAGAAATTCTTGATCTCCTTAATCAAGAATGTCCTTATCATGTTAATCAATTGTAGTAAATTAATGAATATGGATTTCCTAATTCTGCTAGGATTGTTCATCCACTCTCTTGAGAAACAATTAAAATCAATAAAACTAGCCTGAAAATAAGAGAAAACAATAAAAACTTGTGATTGATTTAGAAAATTTTGAAAAAAAATGTTATTACATACAATATACTATTTAATTTCATACTAATTTTATGTAATTTAGTTAGCTAATGTTCCTTTCTGATGTACGTTTGGTTGCATATAGACTTCTCAAGCATTGAAATTATTTGTAATAGTTTACACATACAGACCAAAATAGTATATTAAGAAACTAATTTTATAAGCATCGTTTTTATCGTACGCAATCCCTTTAGAAAATGTGTCGTTATGGGGGTCGTTAGTGCGATACATCTTAAAAATTTTTTAAATGTGCGCTTTATTAAATAATAGTAAATTTGTAATTTTTTTGTATTTTTGTAAAAGTTTAAATAAACAAAATTATACCTGCACTTTACAATTTTCTTTATTATTATTATTAATTTTAGAAACAATTACCAATATTTTTCACCAATTTATAGGTTTACAATTTTATTTATACTGACATTAGTTTTAATTTTCACTGACGTTTAGTTACCAACCTCTTAAAACAAAAAATTGCGTTTCGAAATATTATCCATTTCGATACGCGATTGGGTTTCGAAATGATTTTGTTTTAGATGTTCTAGTTTGTCATTTAATTTTAGAATTTTCTAGAAAGCGCTGAAATGAAAACAATTAAATGATTATGTCGATAAAAGGTCTTAACCTATTATTTTCAATATGTGAAAGAAAAAATGGAACATTTTCAGTTTTCCACGTTCAAAATTGGTTGAATACCTTTTAGCATTTTTTAAATGCCGTTTTCTCGAAAACTAATGGATAATCCACATTGAATTTTTTTAAATGCTTAGAAAATCGTCCTTTTTCCAATAATCTATAGGAAAAAGTTCAATTCGTGGGATCAGTTTTCTGATAAGTAAACTTTTAGCACATCTAGTTCCTAAAACCTAGATGGGCATTTTGAAGAATAACCAGGCGAAAAAGCTAACGCATTACTTTGCCTATTAAGCTTTCTTTTTCTTTTTGGATAAAGTACCCAGGATAATAAGGTTAATTAATATGAACTTTATCGTCTTCTTTGCACTATCAGGATGAATTACTTCTTAGTTTCACCTTCAGCTTTTGTAATGTTTTCAGTTTAAACTTCCAGTTGCAGTTTTATATTGTTCATCATGAACAATGTTATAAATAAAATCAATGGTAAAAAAAATTAAATAGTAATAACAGTTAATTTCCTAGCAAAAACTTCCGAGGAAGTCAAATTACCAGGTATGAAAATATAGATTACGATCAATTTTGTACGGCCGTAAAAATCAAACATATTTATTATGTTGTCAACGACGAAACGAAAGATTAAGCCTATCTAATTTTTAATATTATAATGTACGCAAAATGGATTGATTTGGATCATGACACATTCTGACAACTACAACATATCTTTACTGTGTATATTATCAATTATAAAGAAAAAAAATTTTTATTTTCAAATAAAATAGAGCTTGAAGTTGTCGTTCAGATTTCTAAAACTTATAATTTATCTTGTAGAGTGTGATAGAGCAATTAAACAAGTTAAGCAAATAAGTTAATCAAAGTTTATATCTATCCAACAAAACCCGATAATTAAACATAATGCGTTTTGGCAAAAATCAAGAAAAGAAATAAAATACAATGACTCGATGGAAACAAATGCCTGAAAATTTTAATGGAGTTTTCCTAATAAAACTCAACAAACCAGAAATATTATATAACTGAAAACTTGCTGCTTTCTAACACGTAATTAAAATTGAAATTAATTCAACCTATTCGAGTGACAGCACACGACCACATGGAGGATGCCCTTCTTCACGCGGTCGTAAATTGAACGAACCTTGCCTTCAATTTACTAGATAATGTAAAAATAAAAGTTTTACTTTAAAGTTGAAACTGGTCAATTTAATATATTATAGTATTTGAATAATACTGAATGTTCACCTTCGTCTGTATCTATCTTTTACAAAATTCTAAGTAGTACATAATACTCTATTATCTGATATCGAAAAATAATAATGATTTTACTATTAGCATAATTGTGATTACTTGCATTCAATTCATAGGCCTTGTAAATTGCGGTGTAAACATACCATTACCATTAACAAAACATTACTACCATTATGACAAGGTGGTTGGATAACATCCAACAGGATCAAAACTAGCAACGCTGTATGCATTTATTGTTAAAATATTGATCTTGAATTAATTTCTTTTTAGATTTTACAGCTGTAAACTTGCTAAATTATATGACTATTGTAAAATGTTATAATTTATTTTTAGTTTTAAATTTATTCTATTACATAGCATTGAAAAGTTGAATTATTATCCACTTACTTACAAGTGAAACTGTTTATCCCGAACTTTCCGTACTTACGGAAATTGAAGACAAAGCTCCAAATTATTTCGTTTACATAATAAGTAACCCCTATAATAGTCCATCGAAAAATAACGTTAACATTGCAATATTATATCTAAGCAGTAGTATGCGTAAGTGTAACTTTAATGCGGGAAACTATTTTAATATTAAATAATTGGTTTCCAATTCTAATTTTAACCAATTAAATCTATAAGAAAAGTTCAAAAGCTTAGAAAAAATTTCCTGTGCACTTAAATCCATTGTTAGTATAGTACAATAGTACAGTAAATAGAGACACAAAAATGGCATTTACTAAAAAAAAATACTTAATTGCTGAAATTTTGAGGGGGTGTTCGGGGGCATGTCCTGAGTCTAAAACTGAGTTTTCGTATTCGAGGGGGTGGGGGAAGATACAACCCCCGGTCTATATGGGGGTGAGTTCGTTTTAATTCTATATCTCCGTTGCTGTTGCCCGTACAGTCAAGTCCAAGAGATCATATTTGTAGGAAATTGAATTATCTATCCAATGATAATAAAATCGAGGTCATAGGTCAATTAGGTCAATTACAATTGCTGGTCAAAGGTCAAAAGTGAAGGGAATTTTTTCATTTTTCGCGAATACTGTGAAACTGGTAAGTTTTTTGCATACTGCTTTAATACCATTTCGAAGTACTTGAAGTTACCTACAAAATGAGCTCTCGAACACCCTTCTACGATGAAGAGTTTTCCGTCACTCCAACGATCAAGTTGACCGCGCGCGCCAATGTTGACCGCGCGAGCCGCGCCGTTCGCGCGAGCCGCGTGTCGTACTCTCATTGCTCGTACATTGCACTCTCTACGTGCAGTTAATAATTATGGTTGAGTTTTTTCCTAATTAGAATGAATAATATGGGTGAAGGTGGACTTGTTTTTACGTGCGTTTTTTTAAAACTCGCCGTAGATTATTAAAATACTTCAGGGAAGTTTTGTAAATACTCCCTAAAATTTAGGAAATATATCAGTGAGCTACGTCACGGTGTTGACAGGTCATTAATATTCAAAAACCTGTGCTGCACGAAAGCCATTAGTCACGTGACGCATTTTCTGTGCGCAGTGACTCATCAAGTGACATTTTTGGGATCTATCCATTCGGAAAACATCTCCTTTTCCGAGTTTAGGTAGTAGTTTTCTGCACGACAAGTTTAGAATCAGTCACATTTTTTCTCGTTGAGTGAGTGGATGAGCGCGAAAAAATGGACACGTGTTTCGTATGTGAAAAACTTTTGAGTGGAGGCGATGTGTCGTCTGTTAAATCTAGAGGTGTACAGAAATTGATCAAGATCAGTGAACAAAAATGTGACAACAAAATCACTAATCTTCTGGAAAATGCGACGGAGATCCAACTTCATACATTCTGCTACAAACGCTATACCGACGAAAGGAGGAATTCGTCATCCAACCAACGTAATGTAAGTGCATCACCGTCCTCTTCTCCCACAACATCTTTGAGTTTTGATTTCGAATCTTCGTGTTTTATATGTTCAAAAAAACTTGGAAAAAAAAAAGAAAATCTCACGTGTCAGGTCATAACGGAAGAAAAAATTAAATCGATTGTGCGCGAGTTGAAAACCCGTCATGACGACGTTGCTAAAAAAATCGTCGAGCGCATAGAAAAAGTGTAAACAGTACACGGCAATACACACACATACATGACAGAGCACTGAACATTCAAAAGTTGGGGTTTTATAGGGTTTTAGTGAGTAGGAGTCTCACACTATTCGGCAAGGGCAGACCTTGTCGTTTGTCCATGATGGATTTCCCGTTTTCCCTTGAATAAAAAAAACAAAAAAAAAAAAAAACAAGTCCACCTTCAACCATATTATTAATTATAATTAGGAAAAAATTCAACGATAGTTATTAACTGCACGTAGAGAGTGCAATGTACGAGCAATGAGAGTACGACACGCGGCTCGCGCGGTCAACATTGGCGCGCGCGGTCAACTTGATCGTTGGAGTGACGGAAAACTTTTCATCGTAGAAGGGTGTTCGAGAGCTCATTTTGTAGGTAACTTCAAGTACTTCGAAATGGTATTGAAGCAGTATGCAAAAAAACTTACCAGTTTCACGGTATTCGCGAAAAATGAAAAAATTCCCTTCACTTTTGACCTTTGACCGGCAATTGTAATTGACCTAATTGACCTATGACCTCGATTTTATTATCATTGGATAGATAATTCAATTTCCTACAAATATGATCTCTTGGCCTTGACTGTACGGGCAACAGCAACGGAGATATAGAATTAAAACGAACTCACCCCCATATAGACCAGGGGTTGTATCTTCCCCCACCCCCTCGAATACGAAAACTCAGTTTTAGACTCAGGACATGCCCCCGAACACCCCCTTAAAATTTCAGCCATTAAGTATTTTTTTTTAGTAAAATATACCTTTTTACTGTACTACAATAAAACTGAGAACAATAGAAATAGTATGCCTGTGCACTCTTACAAAACTCCCAAATGAAAAACGCCATAACTTAATTAAATTGTTTTTCTCAAAATGAAAATGATAAAAATTTATATGAAGTATAAAACAATGTTATAAATAAAAAAAACATTAATTAAAACCTTTACTACATTAGCATTAATTTTATAACAAAAATGTTGTAGGTGTTTGACAACTTGATAAAAGTAACAAATAAGAATGCAAACTAACTAAGAGTTATAATTTTGTTCCAAAACAAATTGCGTTATCAACTTTTTAATTTTTTTCTTTCGTATTAAAAAAACTGTAGCTTTTTGATCCATATTTATCAAGTTTTTAATAGAAAATTTTACACTCATAAAAATTTTTAATATCTCTTCATTAAGGAATAAATACCTACTCCATCTGAAATTTTTTTTATATTGGATCTGCACAAAAATTTCAATCAAAATAATATTTCTGAAGAATTTCAGATATAAAAAGTAAAATAAATGTATGTGTGTAAAATTAAATACATACATACCTATCTAAACATTTATTATGGTGTATTTTTTAGAAAAAACATTTAATAAAAGGCAGTTCGAGAAGCATTGTGTTTAAAGTCTTTAAAATAAAGCTGTTGTATAATAAAACTTGAAAGTTCAACTTTGCATAAATCAATAACTTCTTCTCTCAGGTGATGCTTTCATCGAGAAGGTTACAATTACTATTAATTATTGTAATTGATATTGATCTGCGATTATGTATAAAAAGAAGTGCGTTTACTACCATCAGGGCAACGACTGATGATTTAAACCAGTCAGACTACCTTGAGACCGTAACATTCCATCTAAAGGCCGCTTACACCCTACGTACAAGAAACTACTGGTTTTTGCAAAAAAAAAAAAAAAAGAATTTATTATAATTTCGTGTTTTAAGAAGGAATGGTGTGTTGAAAATAGTTCGTCTAATAGATTAATATTTAATCACAATAATATACAAAATAGCTTTAGTAGCTTAGTACATCGTAGTATCAATATTACACAATTTATATGCAGCATTCTTTCATAAACTGGTTAATAAGTGCTATTGGCGCCACAAGATCAATGAAATAAAAATAGTAATTAATATATTATTGCATTATATGGCGGATATCGCGTTACATTAAAAATTACGTAATTAATAATAAAGGAATTTTTACAATCTCTTAAGAAAAGCGATCGAATTATCAATTGTTATTTTCCAGCGATATTTTCCGAATTATTAAGAAAAATAGGGGTTTTGGACGATATATATGATACTGCTAATAACTTCACACTGTATGAAAAGATTTTGTTTGAAGTAATTTTTCATATGGAATCAAGACAATTAGGATAGTCCTAAGAATAAAAGAAGTTATATTACATGAAACTCATTGTATATCTTCCTGCGAGAATCTTATACCTATACTGACTAGGTAAGCTATCTATCAACTTTATATTATACCTACATTTTATATTATTTTCCTATCAGGTCAAATTTATCATGGTTTAACTTAATTTGATTTATCTCCAACGAAAAGACTTGGATGCATAATGTGTGTTACCTCATTGCCAGATAAAAATAATTGTTTACAAAAATTGTATTCATGGATGTAAATCTTTAGTTAGGGATGATTGAAGATTGAAAAACTGACGTCATTCGAACGTTTTCTTACTGATTTTGTTGCACTCAAATAAAAAATGACATTATACTACATTTTCAACCTCGGATGTTTGTTTAGGAATTGTGTAATACATTTAATTAATTATTCAAATCTTTTATCTTTATAGGTATCCCAAAAGCAAACCAGAATATTGTCCACACATACCTGAACTAGTAAATAATAAATTATTGAAATAGTAAAGGTACCTACTACATTTTGACGGTTTTCCCATGGGAAATCCTTTATCTTGTTTAATCGTAGACATTAAATCATTAAAATACTGTTAAATATTTTCTGAAACCAATGAAAACTAGCTTAGTAAATGATTACGGAAAAACAAGAACAATATAATTCTGCACGATAATTCTTAGAGCTTGACTGAATTTTAGATATTACTAAAAATTTAATAAAATAGGTATTATACGTTTTCGTTAAATGACAAAAATAGTATACTTTATAAAAATTAACATTCAGTATTAATAGTAAATGACGTTATAAACTGCTTTCTGCTTAATCGCGAATGAATATCAAATATTTAAATATTTATAAAGCTCATCCATAAAAATTTGATTTTGACGAAATTAGTTCTTTTAATAAGAATTTGTATGCAATTTATCAAAATTAACTGATTTTTGAATTGCAAATTTAATCAAAATTCACTACCATACCTACAACAATCTTGAAATGTATAGTACGAACAAGCACAACTCAAATTCGCAAGGTATTTCGGTATATCAGAAGCTACAACTCAAAGACTCAAAGCTATACATCAGAACTTCCGCTTCCTTTCGTTCCGATTAAGTTCGTAAAGGTTTTCAAACATATTTTGTTTCTTTGAAATTTTAAATTAACCAAAATTGCAACAATAATAAATGTTTATAAGTAGAAAAAATAGTGAGTATTTATGTTTTATGCTAAAACACCCAGCTTAGATAAAATTTTATTTATATAAAGTATTATATTTACTCGAGTCAATAATACCAATATAATCGAAAAAGTTCCAACTAAACTATACGTTACTTGTGAAAAATTTTAAATTTTCCGCTTGTATACTATATTATATATGTATCTAAAGAAAAGCGATCACTATAAAAATATTATAAATTTAACAAGCCATGTAAACAAGAAATTTTAATCTCATTTTTCTTTCACAAACTCGTAATTTCTAATTTAAAAAAATATGAGATTATGCCTACTACGTATTTACCGCATTTTTTAATTTCTCATCAAATATTGGTTAACTATAAATTCAGTTAATTAATCATAATTATGTAATTATCAATAAAAACGTACTCAATATTTTTATCTAATTTTTAAATTCGTGTTAAACAATAGTAGGACGAGTATTTGCTATTAAATTTAAAACTCAAAATTCCTGAATTTTATTTTATTTTAAAAGTTAAAGATTACTTACGTTTCTCCACAATACGACCAAATTTTCTTTATGTAAGATGCATCAATTTTTCTTGTAGCTAATCTGTAAATACAAAAAAAATATTTTTTAATTATTTGCAAAAATAATTGCTTAGTAAAAATTCTAAAATTTATTAACTAACAATACTAATTACAATGTAAAATATAATTAAGCCTCCGTCGGACGGTTGAGGCCTGTCGCTGCATGAAATACACAAATATCGGTATAACGTTGAAAGAAAATTTTTTAATAAATTGAATAAAAAATGTAAAAATACATATTATAATGACATTTTGTAAAATATATAAAGCATTATTTCTTCGCAAAAAAATTAAATGTCCTGTTGGCTTCACTCGTCCGCTTCACTAACTTACTTTTGAAACCTGAAAATTGAAAGTTTGGCTTATAAATGATATCTTTAATATTTTTAAAATGTATTTTTTTGTAACACTGGCTACGTTTTTGACATAATTTTAATTTTTTTTTTTTAATTTTATTTTTAATCTTAAATGTAAAAATCTGGAGATTGGTAACCCTCAAAAAATAATAAAATTTGCCCTCCACGAGAAAAGTAGGACATTGTAAATGTAAAAAAATAAAATGTTTTTAAACTTGTGTCAAATTTTTTTCATTATAACTTTTCTAATCTCATTATTTTATAAGTTCACTTTATTATATTTAGCATATTATTTTCAAATAAAATTTTAAAAATTTGTAAAAACAAAAAAGCTGCAAAAACAATTTCCTAAGCAAACATTTTTTAACTGTGGGATCAGAACAAATATAAACTGAAGATTTTAGAGTTTTTAGAGTTCGAGTTTCATGGCGTTAAGGTATGGAGAATTGCCTAGCCAAAGAAGAATATCAATATTGGATGTCAATATTATAACGGATTTATAATAATAATTTCCGATATTAAATACAATATTTTGTAGAACATTATATTAGCATGCTGACCTGAATAAATCGGCTTTAATTTAAAGCTTCTACTTTTTGTTGAAATATTTTAATAATAATTTTTGTGCCTTTTTGTGTTACATTGGTTTGTTTACTATTTACAGGAAATACGAAAAATTTGATTCTACCTATGTTTTACTGCATATCTGAATTGAGTTTTTAAACAACAATGTAAAAAACAGAGTGTTTGCTTATTGATAAAAAACCAAGTAAAAAAATTTTTTTTCTAGAAATATATTTATTTCATTTATTCCAGAAAAAGGAATCAGAGTTTTTATTCATTAAATTTTTTATTTTAATATAAAGAGAACAATTTCTAAACGTGTTTTAACTATGGTTCTAATACATGTAAGGTATATATCTGTTACGGTCAATGATGACAACTCGGCCATTGACGTCAATGGCCGGACAATGACGTCAATGCCCTGCAATTGACGTCAAAGCCCGGCCAATAACGTCACTGACCGTGCATTTTGGGCGATGTTGACATTTAAAAATTTATATTTTATATTTATAATTTCTATTTATATTTAAAAAATTTAATTTAATTATTTTTTAATTTATAATTATTTTTTAAATTTTTGTTAATTTTTATTATTTATTTTAATAAATGATTATAATACATTTTAATATTAGCAAAGTGTCACTTGCCAGTTGACTGTCTTGCTGTTCCTTATAGTATTTATTCTATATATCATCATTGTCCAATCCTTTTTGCTCAATAACGTCATTGACCGGCCAAAGACGTAAATATTACAATCAGATGAAAATATTTACATCATTGTCCACCTCTAACGGGCGTTGACGTCAATGGCCGGACAATGACGTTAATGGCCAACATAAATGGGCATTGACGTCATTGTCCGACCATTGACGTCAACGCCCGATTTACATCATTGACCGTAACATATCCATAATAATATCCGCTCGTGTAAAGTTTTGGTCACCCGTCCACCTGTTAATTAAACTAAATTTTGATTTTTAGAATACAATTTAACTCGACATCAGCTATATCTTTACACTTGAAAAATTTCAAATCAATATAATGTCTTCGACATCGACTCGTGATCTCTAGGGTATTATGATGTCGATAAGCGTTAGAGAGAAGACACATCCTGTAGTGTAAAATAACTTTTATTTTTAATATTAAGTTTGCATTATTATAAACACCTTCTACGATTTACTTTTTTATATGCAAATTTTTTTCATACATACAAAAATAAAGCTTTACATTTTACCTATAGAAAATTTATCAGAAAATCGTCAGTGTAGTCTATTGAATTTGCGTTAACAAGATAAACAGTTTACGTTAAATTTGATAACGTATAATAGATTCGACGCCGTAATATAGCATACTTGATTAACAAATGGAGCATTATTCTTTAAAAAAATTGGATTTCAAAGTCTGTTTTCAAACATGAAGCATAGATTACATAGAATATTACTTCCAATTTTAAAAATGTCTGCAATAAATTATAGCAAAGCCGAATACAAAACTAAACTATTTATCATTATAGGTCCTTAATGTTAATGTTATTTATTTACGAATTTATATAACTATACCGGATGACCTATTTTACACCTGCTCATAGGGAAATAACAAGAGAAATTAATATTTTTTAAATCCCTTGCTTCCAAATATACGTGATAAGAATGAAATATGGGTATCAATTTAAAGAGATTTTTTCCGCGTTTAAAGGTTTACATGATATTTTGTTCTTAAAACTCAATAAAACATTGAAAAATAGCGCTTTTAAAATAAGTGCTATTTACATTAACCGGTTATTATATTATATTAGTGAATTAGTTGTTAATTTATAATTGAATTTTTAACAATATTTAAGAACACAATATCAAGTGTTGGCTATCTTTAGATGCGGAAAAGAATCTTTTTAATCTAAACTTTTTTTATTCTCATCCGTTATAATGAAAAGCAAGAATTTAAAAAAATGAATTTCCCATGTAATTTTCCTATGATCGGGTGTAAGTTCGGTAACTGTATATTACGTAAACTTGAAATACTTTCAAACTATAAAATAATAAAAATGAATAATAAAACTTGCAGGTTCATTTAATAATTGAAAATCATAAATAGTATATATTATGTAATATATGAAGCACCTCAGGGAACATCACAAGGTATTTCATATAAAATTACAGTTACTTTATGTAGAAATATCCAGTTTTCAGGAATCGTCGAAAAACAATATATTATTCTCTAATGCGTTTCATACATGGCATCAAAATTTAAAATGATTCCGTCAGGCAGTTTTCAAGATAAGTATTTTCTAGAGAAATACTGCAGTAACCCAACCTCATAAACACACTACAATTTTATTAAAGAATAAACAAGAACTATAACAATAATAACTTAATGGAATTTTTAAGTTATCATTCACAGCAAAATATAATAAAAAGCGGTTTACACAAAAATAGGATAATAATTACCATGTACCTGTAGGTACTTTTAAACTACTAAATAGGAGTATAATTTTAGGTGTTTTTACTCAATTAATCGATTACTTTTCTTTTCACACAATTACTAGGTAGGTACTGATTGCTTTATTATTAAATTCAAACACGCAGTTATTAATAAATTATGGAAAGTGAATCGAATGTTGAAATTATGTACACAAATTCTTGACATAATAATTAATTCAAGAATATTGCTATACCTGTCAAATTATTATTAAAGTTTTTCTAATATCTAAACCAAAAACGAGAAAAAAAACAATTAATAAAATTTAAACCTATTAACTTTTTATTGGGGGCAGTTGATAAATTTTTTAAGAAGTAGTTATTTAAGCTACTAGGGATGTAAAGAAGCCATTAATATTCAAGCAAGGTTAGACTTTAGACAAGATGAACTTTTATAAGATGAAATTATATTACCTTCCGAGTGTGTTAATGACACATCATGTTACTTATTACATTATTCCGATCAGCTTAATATAATAATAATTCATAAAAATTATTGAACAATTAAACAATCTAACTTTTTTTTAATTTTAATTAATATACATTTCTTTAAACTTTCATAAAAAATATTCATTCATTCTTCTTGTTTTTCAAATATTACTTTGTAATATTTAGTAAGTACTTTTAATGCTACAAATAGAGGTTTACACGAGTCACGACTACCGGCGCCTACAAAACACTTAACAATTTGTTTCTTTGCAATGAACACATCTTTAGCTTATCGTTAAAGAACCCTAAAATCAGATACCGAAATAGTCAGCTCAATTTATCATCAACATTTAGTTCCTACAATGTAACATTGGATCTTCTCTCAACTTCTCCAGAATTCTATCTCGAAGACCAAGGTCAAGGTAATCATGATCATGAGGATTATGAAAAATGACGTCTTGAACGGTCAACTTGAGCTTGAGTATCACTCGAAAATTTTTGTCATGGAAACGATATTGTTACTTAATAAGAATAATTTCCAACATATAATAATAGAGTCTTTCCAGTTATTTGATGTAAACTTGTTGGAAATGTATGATATTATTAAAATTATTATTATTCAAGTGAAACCCATTATAGCGAAATCACAAACTCAGCTGAGCCAGATGTTGGTTTAAACGTTACAACACTATATGGAAGTGCATAGAAGCGCATACAACATCAAAGTGAAAAAATCAATAAAAGTCAAAATATTGTTAACGAAAGTAAGAAAGAGGACCGGGCCCAAGACGAAACCCTGTGATACTCCCATAATCACGTGAAAAAATGATAATAACATCCGAGCCAGTGTACGTAACACTAACAAACTGTGGCCTATCAGATAAATACGAGTGGAACCACGCACTCCGTATTTCTCCAGCTTACGCATCGAGATTTCCATTCGCATCCAAGCGAGATTTCCATTCCCTCGGTTCGTTTCACTCAAGATAAGTAAATATTTCTATCCCACTAAAACGATGTTAAATACACTACATAGTATAAATAATACGAGTACTACATACTATAAAACAGCTGGTTTTATAGCCAATTAGTAACTATTTGTGATGAAAAGCGTTACTAACCCTACGTTAAAGATACAGAAACATTATGGAAAATTTTAAATAGTTATATATCATTATAATTACGTGTTTGTACACAGATCATGTTGTCTTAAATACTTAGATAAATAAAAAAAAGTTAGATAAGCAGGAATGATAAGTGGAGAACGATAGAAACTAGTTTTCTATTAGTTATTGTTCTTTATTATCTATTAATATTTATTGTAATTGTTGTAATGTTGTTTTAATTTGTATTACTTAAAAGACTACAAAGTACTTGGCGCAACAACTCTTATTAACTTGTCAGTTCCCTCGTGGCAATTCATGAAACATTTTCATAGAATAGCTGATTTTTATACAACTACATTTGGAAAAATTAAAATATAAATTATACAGAGAATATTAAAAACTAAAAAACTGATTTTGGTACTCAACTCATAGTTGACCATTTTCATTATAAGTAATGTGTACTACCTGATATAAAATATTGTACTAGATATTATTAATATAAGCAAATTAATTACACGTAAATTTAAAATTTATACACGATTCACCATTGACAATAATAATTCATTAACTAAGATTAGTATGCACGACTGACTTGATTAAGCATTGATATGTGATGGAATGTGTCTGCTGGACCACCTAAATGAAAATGAATAATATAGGGATATTAAAAACTATCATACGATAATTCTTCAATTACAATAGAGCATTAATTGCATAGTGAAACGATAATGGTATATTTATTTGAAGAGACGACTAATAAAGATGTTAAAAACGTTTTTAAGGATGTTATTTTGTTTTAAACATGGAAATTTTAATTTTCATTAACCAATGCAATTAAGCGTACTGTACATTATGTTATTAAGCTTGCAATATCAAATTCACCAATGCATAATAACATAATAGGTACATCATTTACTAATAATAATAATTAATAACAATGAAATGTTTTAAAATTACATAAATTCAACAACATAGTAATTTCGATTGTATTAGATCGATCTCATAGATTTTTCACCGACATACAGAGTTTTCCAATTAAAAATACAAAGTTTTTACAAAATCGACAGTTTTCCATATATAAATTAAATGTATGAACTTCAACATATTGGATTTCAAAATATCGTAATCCTATTTCTTTCAAGTGTAAATAACATTTACATAAATAAAAAATAAAAAAAAAACGAAAATCTTCTCTTACGGGATGTGCAACGAGAATGTGGTTACAGAATTATAAATAAATCAGATTGGAAATTTGTACTTTTTCCAATACCTTTATTTATATTGACATATTATCATCACGTTAACTACCCGATGTTCGTAATTTTATAAATGAGAATAATTTATTGATTAAAAACGTAATACAAATAAAGCTTTGTTGCATTGCCAAAAGTTTATGTGTCTTATATATAATATGCTTTCAAAATTGAAGATTAACCCATCGAGTCGATTTCAAGATGAGTAAAAGTCTAGCCTTAATAAAAAATATTAATTATTTTGTTACAATAAGTATTCCAAAATCTAAATATCCATATTAATAAAAATATTTATTGATAAACAAGGAGATATATTTACATAATTCATAGTTGCAAACTCTTGATATATAAGCCAACAAGTATTTCATATCAACCCCTAAGCAAACGTCCCTAACTGCAAGAAAACATTTACGAAGGTGATCAAAAGGGATGAGACTCAGACCGATCGATCGTTTAAGATAGCAATGCGTTTAATAAACGTTATGTTTTATTTTCTACCCATGATGTAAATAATATGATTAAGAAATGATAATTATTATAGAATTCGTACCTGAGTGACAATTTCATAAAATTTAATAACTATTTAGTGTACTACAGAACCATCAATATAAGTAATACTTATTTATTCAATTATAACAGACAAATATTTTCCTTATAGTTTAATAACTTTATAATTTAAATTTTAATTGCTCCCAGCTTAATCAAAATAATTTTAAAGCTATTTACTAAAATTATATTGTAACTTGATTAAATTCTCCCTGTTTTTATTTAATGAAGATGTAAATAGAGTGTAATTGTATTAAAGCATGAATATTTTAACTAAGTACACTAATTTTTGAAAACTACACCGTCTCATATACAGTGCCTCAGAAAAATTGTAATATTTTTGGTGTTTTTGGAAATTTTTAAAATTCTTTTAAAAGTCAAGTACGATGTTTCATGTAAGTTAATCTAAAAACTCCAAGACTACCAAATTGACAGAGATCGTTCTTGTATAATTCGTATTATACCAAATTTTTGAGAATAACATTATTTATTTCGAAATCTTAAATAAAAATATAGTCGACGAATTAATACAGTAAAAATACAGGAATCTCAAATAAATATTTAAAATGCAGGATCTAACGATTCGACGATGATTCTAAATAAGATCACTAAAGATGTTTTTAAAAATATTATACAAGAATTAATTAACAAGAATTAAATTAATTAAAGAATTAATTAGAATTGTTTATCTGTGGTATTTTACTTATAATTAACAAGCTGAACTGGAAACTCGGAGATTTTTCAATGAATGAGTCAGGATTTTGAATTTTATATATTGAGATAAAAGATCTAAATTTAATTTAATATAAAAAGCTTTTCTTTCTGACTGATATATATTTTAAAGAAGATATTACCTATACAACAATTCAGAAATTGTACCTATATATTTCGGCAAAACAGTTATAAGTTGAGAGACTCCTACTGCAAGCATGATATTGTAGTTGGAACTAGTGGACAATAAAATCTTATTTATTGTAAGAAAATAGTAAATTTAATTTACATGAAACAGTTAACAAATTTTTTTTGCTTTTACATAAATTTATATTAGAGAGATATATCATGAAAGACTAAAATTCAAATTCAAAACTCTGCATTGAGTAAATATATAAGTAAGTATTTAAGAAACTCCATTGTTGAAAATTCTACAAGGCTTCCACAATATTGGATATAATTTTATTCTATTTTGTGAAAAAGTTTATAAGTTGTACAACACAATATTATAAAAGTTTTTTTGCCGATTTCCTTACATTTTCCTTTTCGGATCACATATTTTACACCTATCATTAAAAATTGTAACAGCAGTAATCACACATTATGCAAATCTATAAATTAATTAATTTTAATACATACATATATTAAAATAATCATCAATGTGGTAGATTATGTGATCGCCAATCATAATCATCTACTATATTATAAACGCTTTTGCTTTATAGTAGTATAATATTACATACAAACTAAAGGTTAAAGTGTTACAGTACGATATAGGTGGAATATGATGTAGAGTGTAAGGTATTAATCAATATTTTGATATCCTATATTTTTTATGTAATATATTTTTCAATTTTCTGAGAACTAAATAAGAAAGATAAAATATACTATGTTATAAACTTATAAACTTATAACATACAACAAGCGGAAATAGTAAGACTGATCATAGGTATATTTATTTCGCACTGTTCGCACTTTCTGGTTAAAAGCTGGAAGTATATTTTAATGTATCCCTTAATCCTTCAAAACCAGAAGGTTTGCCATTTATCGTCAAAAACTCATCCTTAGAATTTACTCTAGAAAGTAAATTGTAAAATGTACAATTTGGCTTTATTTAAATTTTTAAATGAATAAAATGAAAGGAATATTTTGACGTTTTAGAATATATGTAGAAAAATAAGCCTAAGGGCCGCATTACATTGCATAATTTTGTGAACAATTTCCTATACAATTTTGAGCAAAACGCAAAAAAAACAAAATTCTGTAATGTAATACAGCCCTAAAGAGCTAAAGATCAATTTTGAAACTGCGCGATAAGTATGCAAAACGTATATTATTAATTCTGTCATTAAGCCATTGCGGAAAATTCCCATTAATGTGAAAGAGCAGAGTGTCGACGACCTAATTTTTTTTAAATAAAAAATAAATTGTTGCAATTCAACCAAAAATCATTTCTAGACGATTTTGAAGACTCGATGAACTCGACTACAATAAAAGAGTGCATTAATGGCTTTGGCAAAACCTAGACGATAGACCTGGTTCCTCATATTATATATATTAATTAGTATTGCGTAATGAGATGTTAAAAGTAATTAATATTTGTACCTATAATAATTATAGTATTATTGTTATAAATTGATAATTCGCAATATATCAATATAAACTAATACACAAAATTGGTGATATTTGTTTTTGCTTTAATTAATATACTAGGTGCTTGTAATAATTATTAGCCATAAATGGAACAAGTCATTTAGTTGTATGCAAAACACATCTCAAATAAAATTCAAATAATGTGGGTAATCAATCAATGGTGCAATGACTTGTGACAATAGCTTTTACACCGTCACCATAACGTAATAAAAAAAAATTCGTTCAAAATTTGAATATCAATTTACTTTTTTATTGTATGTCACATTATTTTTACCTTAAAATAAAACTTGGATACAATCAAACTTCCACAAACCTCTGTATTTACATATATACCTAATGTATGCAGTTTTCCATTAGTCTTTCACATAAGAAACTCTCAAGGGCGCATAAGTAATTTTCTTTATTCTATTACTAGTAATTTTTTTAAATAATTCTTATCAGGTTTGTATACAATCGTAAATTATATAAAAAAAATACTTGATAGTTTTATGCAAGTTATACGTAGTACATATTACTACATAATAAAAGTAAACTTATAATCCCATTTCGTAATTGCTAAAATATCAACAAACGATTTATTAATAATAGAAATACTAGCTTGAAGTAGGTAGTAAAACTTTTCTTATATACAATGCCCAATTTCAAACTTTATTTTTCTTCAAAACTTTGAAACTTTATATTGTGGCAGGAGGTACTAAAATATACTCCAATAAAATATAACAGATCCGCATATCATGCACAAAAACACAATGCAAAATTTATAGAATATAGCATATCGAAAGTCTTCTGTTATTAAATTTGTGCAGAATAGCACACCTACATATACGTATATCGTCGTGATATTTTTTATATGAGAGGGGGTGTCCATAAAATTAAGAAATATTTGTTTTTAAGGAATATTATGTTACTTTTAATAATTATTATTATAGTAAATAATTTTGAAAAATTAATCACGGACGTTGACAGCAAATTTTTGTCTGATAATATACTTCCTACACTTTTTTGAAGTTTGTTTAGTCGTAATACTGTCAAAATCTAGGGATTATTAATCATTTTTTGATTCTAGAACGTTATTATTGTTTTTTTTTGGTGCTTTACTAAAATTTTATTTAGGTTTAATTCTTAGTTTTGTGGTATTAATAGTTTCTAGAATGTCTCTTTTATATTAAATCGATAATTAATTTTTTAATAATTAATTTAGTAAACATTGAAACGCGCATGCGCTAAAAATGTCAAAGTTAGAAAAACTGAAGTCTGACAATGTACTCTTTTATTCCTATGCTCGATCTTACATTTACATTTTCTATTTAAATTTTTACATACACTTTTATTTATATATTAGAATAGCCGTAATTAAAATTGCAAATATAAATTTTTAATTATAATCAATGATTAAATATCTGTGAATTGGCATATTATTCATAAACTTCACATATTATACATCAATATTTTTAATAATTTTTAAAAGTTATCCCTACTGTCATATTAGAACGTATTGCATCACATTGATAGCTCGATAGTTAACCGATTCGTCTTCACAACCTCTTTATTTTAAATACTAATTCATTTTCGTGGATTTAATATCACCCAACTTGGTTATCCCGATATTTATATACTATATCTAAGTATAAACGAAAATAAAATTTTATGTCTAAATGTAATTTTTAAATGTTTTTCAACATTTCCTCGGCTAAAGCCTTGATAAAAAATTTCTCGCCTAGTACGGAAAATGGAACTTTTCATTACTTGTTACATAAATGGTTATTTAAGGTTTTTTTACTAGTCCGTTGTAATCGGGCATTTTAATGCTTAGTTTATAAACTTTTGTTAGATGCAAACAAAAATTTATAAAAAAAATAATTTTTGTATTTTTATTTGTTTTAAAAAATGCATTTATACGTTGAGATTGTGGTTTTACAATATGCTGAACTGAAATATTTATTCATTTTAAATACGACTTGTGGGATTAATCTAAAATTTTGAGAGCATAATATGTACATATGTATGTACATCATAACATTTTTATATAATAGGAAGTACATTAGTAAAAACATTAAGTTATTTATATTTTAATATTTTAAATAAAGGCTCTAGCACGTTAAGATAGGTGAATCGGCCCTTGGCGATTTTTTTCAATTTTTCATGAGTCTTTGTTAGATACTCATAAAAGAAAATTTTTGAGCCCATGTTGACATTCCCACCCCTCTCCAGGGAGGCGTGACCTTGAAATATGTGATTTTAACGTTTTTAGCGATATTTTAGGCATTTTTCAATCAAATAAAGCAAAAATTGGTTTATATGGAGTGGTTTTAGGTACAAATACCCTCAATTTTTTTCATATTTTTTTCATCACTTTTACGCTACTAAAACAAGTTTTGAAAATTTCAAAATGGCGTCCTGAACGCCATTTTTGAGGTGGAGATCCAAAAAAATTCATGAATATTTTTCAAGGTATTCTTCAACTATATACCCATTTTCAGCGATTTTGAAGTCTGGGAACATACCTAAACAACGAAAAAACCATATTTTTGATCAATTATCGCTTACTTTTGATCATTATTACGTTCACTTAGCATCGATATGGGTAACTTTTTTTCATTTTTTTATTTTTCAGGTAGTTAATTATGGTATAACTTCTTCTATACGCCTTAAAGTTGGTATTACTTATTACGGATATTTTTGCCTTTTATTTCTGCTAGCTATTTGCGAGCAATTTTTAGGAGCTACTTGCTAGCAATTTTTAGGAGCTACTTCCTAGCAATTAGGAAGCAATTTAACCGCGCTGTAGCAATATTGAAAATAGCCATGAAATTGCTAGCTGTCAGCAAGCAAGTTGCAGCAACTTTTAAAAAGTGCTACTTGGGTTGTAACTTAATTAAGTACTAATTCGAAAATCTTCAATACCAACTAAAAATATTATATTATATAAGTATTTTATTTTTACTTAAATAAACAATTTGAAACCATAAAATAAAACGATAAATTGAAATACTTGCCAAGCTTTATAAGCCAAATTGAAAAATACAAAATGAATGAACCGCTCTTCCTAAAATTCGAAAAATATTTGACGCTAAGTGCCCGCGGTGTTCAAAACGAATTAGAGATTTCCCGAAACCTCTTCAAAGAACCCTTAACACCGATGAAGCTACATATATATCCACTGCACTGCTCGAAGGATACTGCTGCGATTGCGCCAACGGATTAAGGACGATCGGCTGCTGCTCGCATGTAGCAGCAGCCATCTACTATTTGGCGCATGTCAGATATTTAGAAAAAATAATTAAACCAGCCGAAATGCTAACAAAAATTTTTGAAACCGAAGATACTGAAACAACTATAAACGAAGACAGCGATGATGATTAATCTATTTGTTGTATTTTTTTTAATTACTTTTATTTTTCATTAAGAAGATACCTAAGATAAGATATTAAGATATTCGTAACATTTTTTTTGTGTATTATGTATACCTATTATGTTTGTATTTTACAAATAAATTGTTAATACCTATAGCTAGAACTCGGATTTTTATAATTTGTCATGTTTTCCTACGTTGGAGAAGATCGCGCATATCATGTAGATCTTTGCGCGAATCATAACATTCTGAGCAAAATGAGTCCAATTTCATAGTGCATATTTTGGGTATAAATGCATGTTTTCCCATTTTAGACGTTTTAAGCGCGTATTCGTCATATTTTGGCCTTTTTTTCTCATTTTTTTTTCACTAAAACCGTCAAACCTGAGAAAACCAAGAAATCCTGAAAAAAAATTTATTGGCTGTTATAATACCTAATTAATACATTTGAAATAATCTCGAAACCTTAAAACCTATTTCTTTTTATTTGTTTAATTTTCTGCACACTTCGGTTTTTAAAAAACGACCTTCAAATAGTTCAAATTAAAAAATCCTTTCAAAAGATACCCATATCGATGCTAAGTGAACGTAATAATGATCAAAAGTAAGCGATAATTGATCAAAAAAATGGTTTTTTCGTTGTTTAGGTATGTTCCCAGACTTCAAAATTGCTGAAAATGGGTATATAGTTGAAGAATACCTTGAAAAATATTCATGAATTTTTTTGGATCTCCACCTCAAAAATGGCGTTCAGGACGCCATTTTGAAATTTTCAAAACCGGTTTTAGTAGCGTAAAAGTGATGAAAAAAATATGAAAAAAATTGAGGGTATTTGTACCTAAAACCACTCCATATAAACCAATTTTCGCTTTAATTGATTGAAAAATGCCTAAAATATCGCTAAAAACGTTAAAATCACATATTTCAACGTCACGCCTCACTGGAGGGGGGTGGGAATGTCAACATGGGTTCAAAAATTTTCTTTTATGAGTATCTAACAAAGACTCATGAAAAATTGAAATAAATCGCCAAGGGCCGATTCACCTATCTTAACGTGCTAGAGCCTTTACATTTTATATCGGAATCTTCTGGAAATTTCGAGCAGATATTTCAAACACTGCAAACCTTAACCTTAAATAAAATGAATATCGTTAATATTTACTACTACATAATATAAGAAACTGTCGACATAACATAACATAGTTCTTATATGATTTCGATTTCGACAGCAGATAACGAGTGCGACATGTCCCAGACCGTATGTGTTACCAATCAAGCAAGTTTTTAAATCCAATTAGCATCAAATATATTAATTACAATCGTAATTTTAATCGAATTGAAGTCTATTTTCGGTCTAGGTCATTTCACCGTCGACCATTTCGCCGCCGGGAATTTAGTGCCTATTTAATCTTTTAATATCAATATGATTTAAACAATAATTTAAAATTACTAATATTTGATTTTTTCATGATTTGAAAATACACTGCTGTGATCTAAAGCCCAAAATAGATTTTTGGGCTACGCGGAAGGCAATAGAAAACCACCCCATTAATTAAGTTCCTTAATAATCGTCTACGCATTGCATAGTGTATGGAAGAAGAAGTAGAATATTTGATTGCAAAAATCGAATGTAAACAATAAAAAAATATTCATTTTATTATTAAATTTTATTGAATTATTCAATATTTATAAAAATAATATAAAGAACACTTAGAAGTTCTCTAAAATAAAAAGAACCCAAAGAAAACCTAATAATGAGAACCTTAATGACCACGGAAATCTGGAATCCACACCTTTGTTTGAACTTTTTGTTCAATAACACTTTTATGCTGTTTGACATAATCACTATGTCAAATACAATAACCGTAATATTTAAAAAAATTCTAAAACTTTTAAACTGTAATATCCAGTTTTATAATATTATTATTGAACAAAAATAATATTTCAATCTTATAGGGTGAGCTTATGAAGACGACTGTCAAACTAGTTCACATTAAATATATTAATTTTCAATAGTAATATAACAAGACCTCATTTTTAGATCGATAAATTGTATTGTAAATACGATGGCATCGTTGCATAGCAATGCACGAAAACCTTGCTTTGAGTGCAATTGCTTAATGCAACGATGCCTGAGTAAAATTTACAAGCAACTTATCGATCTAAAAATAATGAGGTCGAGTTATATTTATTGAGATAATTACGCGAACATTTATTTGAAATTGACAAACGTCAAAATTATGTAAACAAAGAAGCGTGGCAACGAACCGCATGAGGCACTCTTTCCGCAGGAAGAGACACAATTGCCAGTGTAAGTGTTTGTTTACCTTTCGTAAGTGTAATTATCGAAGAAAGTGTTCGTTATTTTATAATTATTCAAAAAATATTGGTTCTGGTTCAAAGGTAATTACATCATAAAACAATAATAAAGTAGATAAAAATAAGTTTTAAAAGCGGCAATATGTTTTAAAAGCGAACAAAATTCTGAGTAATAATAAAAGTAATTCAAATTTAATTGTTTAATTAATATTTATTTTTAAATTTTAATGGATTATATTATACCGTATATTAAATAAATATTGAATTTGCTTTTTATCCCTTGAAAAACTCCGGCAGATGCTGATGTTGACATTAGGAAAGTAAATTTTAAATTTCAATGGCTAAACGACGACGGCGATATGACGATGGCGAAATTGCAACGACAAAACGCTCCATTTTGAGAACACAAGCTTCATCATATTATATTCGGAAGTACAATTATTATTGATCAATGAAATACCTAAACTGATCTCATTTGAAGTTTCTGGAGATAATGAGATTTATAGCACTCTTTAATCTCTTACGGTGCGTCATTTTTAAGTAGCTTACTTACTCATTTTTAAAGCATCATCATCATCAGCAAGGGTTAAGCGATGGGTGGCTTGTTCCGACTTCATACTATTCATTGTTTGATCTCTCCATCTCGTTGAGTTATTACTATTTTACTCTATAGCCTTCAACTATAGTGTAATAATTTACTTGTGCTGTTGTTTTATTTTATTTTAAGATAACTGTTAACAAAAGCAATTGCTTTACTTTAGTGCCTAAGTGTTAAATTAAAAGTATTGTCAATACTTTAATTAAATTGAAAACGATTTTCTACCACACCTAAAATATGTAAATATAATTATAAAAAGGTTAAGAATAAATTGCACACAAAATATTTAAAGTAATTGCTAATGTTAGATCTAAAATTTCCCTCTTGCAAAGTTCTATTTCTAAAACGACAGATAAATATATGCCGTAGAAATCCTTCAATTTGTTTATAAACTAATTTTCACTAATCTCGATTGCGTTAAGATCTATGTACTCAACTATTAATAAACTGGTTAAAATGTTTACTTTTATCATCATATGGATCATAATTAGAGACCGGATTCATAATACATAATCGCGGTAAACACTCAAATTATAATGTGCAAGAAAGACAAAGATTATAAAATTTTATAGCATAGATAATGATGAATACTGAGTACAATTAATAATGTTATCGTATTGGCAATAAAATACACTGGGACAATCGTTGAAATATTACCACTTTATACACTTCAAGAGACGGTCATATATACCATATACCCGGTTCGATTCCGAACGAAGTAAAAACTTTTTTTCTGACCATCTCCATTCTAAAATTGATATCACTTTCGTGGTTCGGAGCCCACGTTAATCAGTAGATCTCTTAATATATTATTATACGTGATATAACTTTACACGCACACCATGTATTTGGGAGAGAAGGATTTCGACGTCCCAATAAAGGTGGGAACCACCAGAAGAAGATTAGAGTTAACAATATACGAAATTATCGAAAAATTCTATGTTATGCTTGTCCTATATCGTTTCGTCAATATGTTATAATTTAACAAATAGTGTTATCAGTGTAGATATTTAATTTCACGGTTATTTTAAGATTCTCTTATTCTATAAGCAATATTTTTACAAATAATAAGATAATAAGATAATAAGATCTTTTTAAAATACTTGAACCACTCGTAGATATAACTTTTAAAATATTAAATTTTCACAACAGTGATTTTCATGTTTTCCGGTTTTCATTATTTCAAAGAAGTCTTGTAACAATGTGGTAATAAAGTTAAAAATATGTAATAAATGTCTTTACCATTTATAACATAATTTTCTGGGTTTTTAATTTACATGCCGTTTTCATTTTCACCTTAATTGGCTTTGTTGTCGTAAGTTATGAGTTAAAATATGCGACGAAATAATTAGATTTATTTGAAATTTTGTATAATGATTAATTATTACCCCCAACTTATTTGTAATCATTAATGACGCACCATGCTTAATAGTTTTGGTAATAGGTTAGTTAATTATAATATTAATAGCTAACTAATAGTTAATGATAACAATATTGTGTTCGAAAATTATTGATTAAAGGTATTTTAAATTTTAACATTTAAATTGAAATGACAGCGTTATTATAATGTGACATTTGTTTTATTGCTAAACATAAAATACAATAATTTAGAGCTCTAAATTATTGTAAATTATCTAAAGCAGGACACTTAAAAAAAGCACTCGAGAAATAAACCGATATTTACAATAAATTTTTGATGGAAGATTTATAACTAAACTATTTATAATAATAAAACAATTTATAAAAAAAATTTGATTTAATAATAATCTTGTTTTAGTAACACTTCAGCAAGTTTAAATTAAATTTTATAATATGGTATATCATTGACACTAATTAACACCAAAACTTGTAAATTGTTTTTGTCTATTTTTGCTTTACTGATGTACTTTTGCAAGTAAAAATACTCTACTCGTATTATGTATTATATTTATGTACATACGAATAAACCCTACATATTAAAACTATAAAGTTAATTTGTTGCAACCAAAGTATTGATGACAAAAACTCTGTATTGAATAAAAGGGGGGAGCATTAACAGATGTAAACCATCGGGGCCCCCTTTACCAAAGACCACCGTTTACTTATATTGTATGTTAGTATTTTATAGACAAAAATCTCTTAATTTTTTGAAAAATAAAACAAATATTATAAACTATTAAAATAAAAACGAGGCCCAGACTATTATATTTTAAAAACTTCTGTTTTCACTTAATGTTAAATAACTCTTAAACTACTTGTCGGAAATTATTCAAATTTGACTTTTTTTGTTTATCATTTTATTCTCTAAAATTTTGATCTCTTTGCTTTTATCGTAGAGTAAAAAGTTTTGCCGTAAAAATTACAAAGCACTGACCGTATCCTGTCGCCAGTAAAACTATGCTCTAAATATTTCGTTTTGCAAATTACCTCTGGAAAACATCGGAAAACTACAAATATTCATGCAAACATCTTACATGTACCAAAAAATTAATACATACATTTTATTGTTAAAAACGGATTTTAAAACTCTTTAACTTACTTTTAGATGGTAGCTTTTTCATTTACTTAATATTTTGGAAAACCTCGAAGGGATTCTAATCTATACCTATACCATAAATATTTCATTTAAATAATTTTCATTTGAAAAGCAATTAAAATTGGGATAAAACTAAAACATTGGTGAGCTCTACTATCTAAAATTTAACTATTTTTAAACAATAGTTGGCATAATAAAATAAATATACTATTTTATCTCGACTATTATACATTAAATCACGTTTGAATAAGTAATTCTGAACCAAAGATAACCTTTCCTTCAGAAAACCAATAAATTTCCATTCCCAGAAGTTAGTAAATAAATATTGCGATGAAATCTCAACCGAAAATTTTAAATTGCCTGATGCCTATTAGTAGTGCTAAATAATTAAAAGAATTTCCACGGCGAAAATAAATTATCGCGTAAAGTTTTCAAATTAAATAATTGAATAGGGTCGAAACATAAAATCTGATCTGTTTTAGAATAAAATTACAGGTAGATAGTATTATGTAAATTGAAATTTTGCTTATTTGCATAATGAAAACACGTTTCATTATTATATAAGTGCGAAACACAAATTTAAATTTCCTAAAATAATTTTATTTAAGCTTAAATTTAAGCTGACGTAGCTATGGTCTCTAGACATTCGTTACAATCAACATCGAATAAAAAATACCTAATTATGTTGTTTAACTACTTGTTTCCATAAAAATGTATTGGCTCAATTATGTTTGCTCTAACATTTTTGCAGATAATCTGGTTTTCGTCGTATCCTTTCCTTTAATTTCTTCGTATTTTATTTAATTTGTGCTAAATCCATAAGAATTTAATTCAATAAACTATTTTTCTATTACCGTATACAAATTACCTTCTATTCAAATAATCAGATAATTAAAATTTGCTTATCAGTCAAAATAAACATTTGGCTGAACACTCAAATATGATTTGAAACAATAGATTGTGCAAATTTAGCACAGAAGCTTTCAAAGCATGCAGTTCCATAATATTAACATTGCAAATACCTACTGACAAAAAATAATTTCATAGTATTATACCATCGTCGTCTAAAAATTATTCTAAATTTTAATTAGCAAATAAAAATTTCAGAAGTTACCAATCAACTTATTTGAATAATTACAAATAATTTTATACTCTATTGTTGTTTGTAAAAGATTAAATAACATAATATACTGGCTATGTGAAATATATTACTAGCTTGAGGAATAAATAAACATATGAAAAGTAAACAAACTAAAACATGCTGAAAAATTATCGTTTTTAACAAAAATAAATTGTTTTTAAATTTGAAAAGTTTTAATTTAAACTTCATGTTGATCGCTGTTTGCTGTTACATGAATCTACGTACATACTGTTATCAACAGCAGCAACCTTTTAAAATTAATTTTCAAAGTGAAATGAATATAATCCTTGTATACTGCCCTAATTTTTACTCAGATTATAAGATGATTTAGAGCCGATTTCATAAAGAAATTTAAGGTAGCATTAAAATGTAGTAGGAAAAAGACCTTATTGAACAATGGCAAATTTTAAAACTACCTTAAATTTTTTTATAAAATCGTCCCCTATACTTTTAGTTATTAGTAGATAATTGTAGACTTCTCTGACTTCTGGCGATTTGTTGGAAATATATATTACTGATAAAAAAATATTATCTGTTTTATTTATTTTCTACATGAAATAAAACATCGAGTAAATTTATTTTAATTAATTTCTGGCACACCTTCGTGATTTTGGGGATAATTAAGGTAGTAATTTATCAAATTATAAATTATTATTTTAGCAAAGAATATAGACGAGGAAGTACTAAAAGAATTTGAAAAAGAAACAAAAGAATTTATATATTAAACTATTACATAATTAATATTATTAGCTTCTAAAATATAGTTTGATAAATATTATAATTAAGCTAAGTAAACGATAATCAAATACAAAATTATTTCGAGCTTTCGAGAGAGAACTCGTGAAAGTATTATCGTTTACTTAACTTAATTATAATATTTATCAAATTAAACTATTGCATAATATTGATTTGCAAATTACTTTTTGTTTCTGCCGTTTGCGATTGATTGCGCATGTGTGTAGAAAAGTAAATCGCACTAGTGCGGAAAATACTTATTTTACATAACTCAAGCGAGTATCGAAAAGTTGAACTTTTTCGTATAATAGTAGAAAAAAAATTTTCAAGTAAATAATTCATCAAAATTCAATTTGATATTATATATTATATGTATATTATATGTAGTTATTATCGCACATTACATTACTATCATGCTTATAAAAAATGTTAGGTATAAACAACGAAAAAATAAAATAACTAAATTTTCACAATATGAATGCATTTTCCGAAAGTTCACATATTAATATTGTTTGTGAAGTTTATTTTAATACAAATTAATGCAAATGTTTTATGTTTAACAAAAAATACTCAAAAGTATAGTAGATGTAATAAACAATACAATAAAATTTAAAAAATGTAAAAAGAGCTGGTGAGTGCCCCCATGAGTCTGCTACAGCACTCCACTTCATTGCATTAGGAATATATAATTCCTGCTTTATTGTTTTTGCCTCTAGTGACTAGGTATAATTATGTATATTATGTTGTTAATCGCAAATAAAAATTAAAATTTATTACAATTATTAATACTTTGTAAAATTCAAAGTAATAAACTTGATTAATTTAAACATAAATAATTTTATTAGAGCGCTTTTGAGTAAAACTTCAAATTTAAAAGTTGCAACATTATTGATAAAATTTTTATTTCTATCAAATTACTTTAATTTCTATTAGATTAATTTGATTAGATACTAATAATAATAATAGAATATTTAAATTTGTATAATATATATTTGCATACAAATTTTAATTTATTATAATATGTAATTAATGATATTTATTATAATATGATAATCAGTAATCACATTTCATTTATGGTAATTAGTAATTACATTTTGCGTACGTGTCGAGTCTTACAGCCCCATGATAGTTGGAGCTACAACCCTAAGGCATCCTAAGGATCATACTGGGGGAGTCCTAAAATTACTCAAATGTACCCTTTATAGATCTAGAGCTAAGGAAATAATTTTGTTTAGATTTTCGCATAAACCTTTAATGCAGTTGTTTGTATTTCTTTAAAATAAAATTTTAAGATATTGATCTTAAGGAATAAAATTCAAATTTGAGTTAGTCTGGGCAGAACTCCAAAGGGTTCACTTTTAAATTTTAGGTAAGTTCATCTGGTGATTTTCTGAGGAATCAATAAACTTGACAAAAAAAAGTTTTTTCCATACTGCAAACATACGATCTTTTTGATAAATAATAGTACTACGTGTTTACAAAAATAGAAAATGATACATTTGGATTATTTACCAGCAAGTGGTCCAATTTGGTAGTTTGAGCATCTAAAAATTTAAATTTTTTATATGTAGCTAGTCCAACATGTTGGTGGTACAAATAAAGTATTAATAAAATTTTACTATTATTTGTTTACGTTTCGCAGATATATCTTCTTCAGATGCTGTAGATTTACAATAATTTAATGAAAAGTGTGTGAAAACTAAAATATCTTATCTCCTATTTATCCTACGACAAAATTCCTCCCTACACTCTTGTATCTTAAAAACAATGTGTTTCGGGTAGGAAAGAGATAATTTTTTAGAAAGAGGCACATACATAGGTGTATAATACACCAAATATCAATCCTGACGTTTTACCCATTTTTTCAAGTTCTCAAAATTTAAAATTCTAACAAAACTATCATTTTCAACGTAAATACTATGTGTGGCTGTAAGAAATCAGGTTTACATTGCACACAAGTACATAATGTACTTTCTGTAAAGGTCAGGGTGATTAAATATGAATGTTGTCAAAAAATTACTAACCCATAAGTACTAAACATGAAATAAATAATTATATTAAAAATTAATATGAAAAAGCAACAAATATTTTACAACATAATATAGCGTCTTTATAATCTACTTCTACTCTAATCTAAAATACTTCTTGTTTGTTGTAAAATATTTAATAACTTTACACAGATTAATTTTTGGCGCTTGAATTGATTAGCTCAAGTTATTTAATTTTATTAGATTTTCAAATTTTGAGAACATAAAAAAGGATGTATAAATTTCAAAATTTCGATTTCAATAACGATTTTTATATAGCATATAGACCAGAGGTGGCTAACTAGTCGATCTCAAAACCACTTTTGGTCGATGTCCAACCCATTCTGCTTGTGCCAGAAAGCACTTCTTTAGTTGGCCACCCCTGATGTCTGTAGACCAAGATGGATAAATCTACAAACCACACGTTAAATAATATCTTATTACTATATGCTTTGTCAACTTTGGACATATTTTCCTTTTTGCAAAACGATCCCATGAAGATGCAACTCTTTCAACAAGAAACATGTAAAAGCTTAGGGAGGAAATTCACCCTTTGGCATTATGTTTCGGGGAAAATGTCTGTAGAGCAGTCTGGTAACCTAATTCATTTTAAAAAAATGCTTTTATTTCCAACCTGTTATTGGAACTAAAACAAGCAAGTTAGCTTGAGCAAACAGTTAACCGTCAGATTTAAGAATAAAACTTACATACAAAAAATATTGAACTTAATTGGATAGTAAAAATTAAACAATTTTCTATAAAATCTTAATACCCGCCAATTGAATGGTAATGAACATAGCAATGTACAGTAACCATCACGGAAATTGCATCGCTGAATATTTTGGAATTAAAATAACAATTCGCAATGAAATTTTAATAACCGGAAATCTAAGTTCTAAAAATCTATGATTTCTGATTTGAAATTCAATAACACATTTTTTTTAATACAATCAGTAATGTGATGGGAGGGGGGGGGGTATGGCCCCCCAGACCTCCGGTTTGAAAAACGTGGCTTTGTGATTGTGTTCAAAAATGAAAATGTATTTTTGAGCTTATGAGTTTCAAACCAAAAATTTAACTTTTTATTTATTTCTATTCTATTTTCTATTCTTTATTATTAAGAATATAGGTAATAGCATTGTTTATATATAAACAATAGTAATAGATATACTTAGAAATCTATTGCTTTAATTCGGGAATAATTCCCAATGCAATTTCCATGACCGCTACTGTATGTATTACAGTGTCGTTTCCCTAAATTGGGGTTCGTTATCTTATTTTATAAATTTTTATTAAACTCTAAAAACTCTTATTCTAAATTTATGTTACATTAAATTACACTGTATGGTCGTGCATGTTTAGTAAAATATGCAACGTTAAAAAAATAGATTTTGACCGGTTTAAATAACATTTGAATTCAAGCATTTCCGGAACGCTTATAAGAAGATCCAATAGTGCCAAAGAGAAAGAATTAAATTAATTTGCAAAAACCTTGCTTATTTTGACATGTTATAAATTAATATCAAAAAAATAATTAAAAATAATAGATAATTTCTTTTATTGATAAACTAAAAAAAAATTAAATTGTTATTTCTTTACACGGTTAAATTAATTCATTTTTTTAAAACTTTGTTTATTCCCATTAAAATAGATATTTTAAAAAAATTTTGAAATGGATATATTCCATTAATTTGAAAATTAAATTCGCAGCACAAATCGGAGGATTTGGATGGCTAAAATACCGAGACGCTTTAGCAAACAAATTACATGTTAAACTTGTGTAAATGTAAGACAATTTATTACTTACAGTTAATTTCTATATGATATAATGTCAAAAGGTTTATGCGTAAACAAATAAATAAAAAATATGATATCTTCTTAATACATAATTATTATCTATTAATTGAAACAATTATCGAAGATCAAATCACAGACGTTTAGTACTTAGGGATACTCCTAGATAACACAAATATTGAAAATATTTTTATCCCTCAATTTAACAAACACATTTTCTTTTCAACATAGTAAATTAATTTCTTTATTTACTTTGAGCAATTGCGTTGAATTTTGATGATAAGTTCCCCTCATTCAACTTGATGTCTTTGAAGAGTCTGACTAAATTATAAGGTTCTGTCTGATTAGAGGATAAATTTGCTTTAAGAAATACGAAATAAAATAAATTATGTTTTGTTGCAGTAGGTTTATTAACAATTCAAAAACTTCATAATATAATTTTTAATTGCAAAAAACTGCATTGTGTATCAAGTAGGTTTACGTACTACGTATACCTACTCATATATTGATTAAATTTACTTAGGATAACTAATCAGAATAGTTGAATGTAAAATTTCTGCTTTTCAAGTAGTAAAGTATATTTAATACTATTGCGTGTAAATTATCAATTAATAACTAGCTTAAAACTACGATTAATTCGAACGCCACTACTTACACTGATAATTTCATGATTCATATTAATTTATGAGTATAATAGGTTACCATAAAATTTACGTTCGTAATAACTTAGTCTAGTCTTTAAGACTAAATGTTTTATTAAGTTATATGATTATTATATTGCGTTTAAATTTTTTAACTTTAATGCAATCAAAATTATGCACGAAATTAGCACAAAAATGAATGAAATGTAACTCATGACATGTTTTGCTTTTATTGACGCTCATCGAATGGGTGTAGTATTAATTTAATGTAATTTCCTATTTAACTTGCATAATTTTGATAACTTTTAAAGTTAAAGGTTATTATTATCAACATTAGAGAGCGTTAACTTATTCTTAAAACTGATCGTTCTTAATGAACAAGTGTATCCTTCACAAGGATATAATTACAATACAAATACTGTTAATCAGCGTTTGTATACGTTTAGAGGTTTCTCTGAATATACAATATAACATTTATGTTGGTATTGTGAGTAGTACTGCACGCAAAACACGGAAGGAAGAAAATTAAACTACATATATCTTAAGTACCAGAAACCCTAAATGTAATGATCCACTAAAACCATCTCAAAGAGAATATAAAGCAAATAAATAGGCATATAAAACGAAACTACATTTAATAAGCTTTGATAATATTAATATTCCCGTTAAGCTGTACCTGTACAATAATTATAAATAAACTAAGCCAACTTATTTACATTGTTTTTGCGTTAAAATTACTTTGTAGACAAATAATAAATTAAGCCCACACCTTTCGGATTGCAATAGCAATACTATTAGCAGTCACAAATCTATCTGTTATTAGCGATAATAAGAAGTAAATGTCATAATCAAGTACTTAATTTACCTAAAACCATACAATCTGATATTAAAATTCATAATTACATGTAGCATCTTTTTGGTAACTTTTAATCATCAAATTATGCCTAAAATGGCTTTCTGCGTTACCAAATATAAATAAGTCTTTTAAATATATTTTTTCGGTCGGTTAGCCTAAATTCAAAAAATTTTTAGTAGAACCTAGTTTGACTGTTTAGTATATCCGATAGTAAAACCTAAGTAATACATTCAAAAATGTAAACTGGAAGGTATTCCACATTAATGTAATCAGTATAAATTTAAACAAACTTTTATTTATGTTGAAATTTGAATATTATTCGTAATTTTGCTTGAAATTATCTTGCATTAATTAAAAATTATTAAACGTTCTTTCAAGTCCATTAAGAAGTTTAAATTTCTCTCGCAAACAATCAATGACAAAAACGAACATCCTTATTCTCTGGATCACAAATTTTCATTGTAGCGTAAGGAAAAACGAAAAAACGCAGTTTGAATTTTTTTAATCACAAATCATGTTGAAGGTAATAAACAAAAAATATAGCTACTATGTAGGAGATCACATTACGAAACTACGCAAAAAAAGCTTTTCCTTGAAGATGTTATATGAAAATTAATGTCTTAATAAATGTGTAAAATATTAGAGAAAAATTACTCAAATGGTGAATCAGTGCAATGTTAAACAAATTACAAGCTATTCCATCTCGCTATTCTCTTGTTGTAGCATTAGGAGGTAAGTAAATATAGTATTGTGCAATTTGGACTATTATACATAATTGTAATAGTTTGCCATACAATACTATAGATTTCATCACGAGAACATCGTTTCGATATGATTTTGGCATCAATATTCAAGTTCTTGCTGAAACATTCCGCACTTTTTAAATTTCTTATTTCAATATCCAAAGTATAAATAATATAGATTTATATAAACGTCTAATTTTTAAGTAATCTTATAAAAACGAAGAAATCCGAATTCTGTGCGGATTTCGCGAGAACAGCGATATTTTCCTTTTGGATTTTTTTATATCTTTTTAAAGATACTTCTATTATTGATTTTTAGACACACGAAAAGTTGTTTCAAAGATTCATAAAAATTGCTCCTCCTAGTTCTGCGATTTGCACTACAAAATATAAATATGTATGTTTTGTTTTTAAAAGACTTTCTAAAAATAGCTCATCTCATTTAAATGCAAAAAAATTAGTGCTTCAAGGCACTTAGATCTATACTATTAAAATTTTTATTTCATTCTTCGTGAATTGTTTGAAACCAAACTGAGCGAGAATTAGAATTAGACACCAAATAAGGTCCATCCTAATTTGCATAACTATTGAACCCAGTTTAAAATAAAAAAATTACTAGCCTTCCATTAATTTTTAAAGCGACTATTAGGTACATTTTAATATGTACGTACATAATAACTACACATATTTCATATTATTAAAAATCTGCATTGTAGATATAAATTTAGGTTTCTACTACATACATAGACATTATAAAATTATTATTAAAAGATTATAATATAAGCTGTAATTACATTCACTCATATTTCAACGCATTTGTAATATTTTAAATTTATTTCTGTATTTTCGATTTTGATATAATAATTATTATAATATTCTCTCGTCTATCAACTATCATTGATCTGTGTTTAAATAGTAGATACATATACCTACTACATGTTTATTTAACATAATAATATGCACATAACTTTATGTATGTGTATTTATTTTAACTTACATATTATATTTTATAAAGGAATCGAAATTGTAAGAATAAAATAACAGTAGCAAAAAACAAAATAATTTTGTTATTTGAGGTAGAAATTCATATCATTTATTTATCAAAATCTTGACTTTCCTGTAATAAATTCCTTTTTCGGATTAAAATTTGCTAACTTTCTGAATATCTCAGACATAGATATTAAATTTAAACAACATAATCTAAAACTTAGTGTTACTAAATTTTGCAGTTACTTTGACTTCTTCCATTTAAATTTAATTATAAAATAAAATTCAATAAATTAGATTATAATTTGTTTTAAATTGAAAAAGAAAATGATACTCAACTAAATCTTAATTACAAATTACAGGAAATACTGATAAGATTTTAAAAATTATGTATAAATCTTTATAGTTGTTTTTTTGTCTTTAATAATAAACTAAATGCGGAAAACACACAAGTACAAAAATTGTTGAAATATACATGTGTACGTACTCACATAATGTGTAAAAAAGCAATTTAAAATGATTGTAAATTTGTTAATAAAAAATCAAGATTAAAAGCAAAATAATAGTATTATAATGATATTATCGTATATAGTATTATAGTTACAATATAATATACAATGCAATTTATCAATTTTCCATGTATGCAACAATAAAATTTATTTGTACTGACAATAATACATTTTTTTGCTTTAAAACTAAAAATTAAAATATATAAGTTATTATACCGTGAAGTAATATTAATGACAAGAATTTTAAAATATGCAGGTAAAATAAACAATGAAAAGAGTTTTTTATAACATTGCTATCTTCAGATGTTTATTAATTACTTTTATTAATTTATTCGTTTTATAATTAATAAAAAATTCGTTATATTATTCATTTAACCTGCATATTTCTAAAAACTAAATGACTAATAAATTGTTTCTTCGAAAGGTAATTATTGTCATTTGATATCATTTTATATCAATAAAAACATTAACAATAAATTGTAATGCTATTTTTTAAGATCTTATTATTATTTTACTAAATAATATTCTTATAATTTTAAAAAGATAAATATTTTTTATATTGGAGTTATTAGAAATGTTCGATTGAATTTAATTGGTCATTTACAAAATAGAATTCAACTTTAAACAAACGTAACTTTTAAAATTGACTTTCATTTTTATAGTGATTTAAATAGTCACAAACCGTCAAATTAAAAATATTGTCTTGGTTTTTTCCCGGAACAAATACTGCTTTACCACAAGTTAAAATCAACAGCAGATAATATTTTCATATTAAACCCCCTGGATTCGACTTAATTACTGGGAAAATACTGCAAGAGTCGTCCTATAAGTGCATTAACGCCATAGCGCAGATATTCAATACCATCTTAAGAATTAATGAATTCCCAGAACAGTGGAAGGTGGTCCAGATAGTAATGATTCTTAAACCAGGCAAAAAAACTTGAAGATGTAAAATCGTATAGGCCAATTAGCTTGCTCCCTCTACTATCCAAAGTTTTCGAAAAAGCACTACTGAAACGCCTAGAACCTATAATCAGGCCCGTAGCCAGAGGGGGACACCTGGGGGCACGTACCCCCCTCCTCCGGAAATGTTAAAAAAACAACAATTGTTTGTAATAATAAAAATTCACGGAAGAGGATCCGCCGAAAATGTTACTTTTTACGAAAGGTTTTTATTGGTGCCCCCCCCCCCGAAATGAAATCTTGGCTACGGACCTGCCTATAATAGATAATAAAAATCTACTACCAGGTCACCAATTTGGATTTAGAAACCAAAATGGAACAATCGAGCAAGTGCACAGAGTAGTTAAACAAGTAAATCGAAACCTAGAAGGTAAATGCTATTGTTCAGCAGCTTTCCTCGACATTAGCCAAGCGTTTTCATCAAGCCAAGATAGATTGCTTATATAAAAGGGGTTAATTAAAAAAATATATATTATTTCGACCCTCGGTAGTGAAGCAAGTCATGCGTATGACGCTTCGAATTAGACCCTAGCAATCGCGAGTTCGATCCTCCTAGCGGGCGGACTTGTTGTAATCACATTTATAATATAATAATATGTCCCACAAATAATTTAACAGATGACGCCACATCTTCTGTATACACAACAGATGGCGCTAGTTGTTTAAAAAATATTTCAGGTTTGAAACATATAAATGTTGAAAGTATATTTTTCGGATAGGTAGTACAGAAAAAGTATTATGATTTATTAAACTACTAATACTACATTATAAACAAAATAGCAAATATAATTTATAAACTAATAAATTTATTTAAATTTAAATAAAGTAATAAATTTATAAACTAATAAATTATATACCTACTAAAAATCAATAAATTCTTGTACTTATGAAATAAAATACGTATCTAACTTTTCAACATTTTCAAGAAGTATTAGGTATATAAATTTTATTGGTAAAATTCTAAATTTTATTTCATTTTGACTTTCAAAAAAGATTCAAAAGGGATCTATAATACTGAAGTTAACAAAGTTTTTCAAGTTTTATAATGATGTATTGTCAAGTGATGCTCGAGAGAGATACATTATGAATTTATGAAAACTTGCGAACAACAATGAGATACTATTTACAATGCATCCATAAATAATTGTTTAGGTTTAAACAAATTTTCTTGAAATTAGTATTTTATAAATAGCAAAAATTTTATAATACTAGTTTTAAAACTACTCGAGTTGTTTGTCCAACACATTTCTTTTATAATAAACGTTTCTATGCACAACTTGCAGGCCTTTTCTTCCCCATCGTGCATTTTAGTGAATTAATATTTAGAACACAGCTTTAAAACTAGGGGCATTTTATTATATTAAGTTTCTTAATTGCAGAAAACAACAAAAACTGCGACAATGTTCACGAGTTCGTTAGTAAACTTGACTGCAAGTACAATATTTGCATATTGTGTAAATAAATTTTAAATTTTAAGTGATTTAAAATGATTAAGTGAAAATTAGGTGATTATATGCTCGATTGCAAATGAAAACTTTTAGACAAAAAAAGAAATAAATTTGAAATCGTCAAAAATTAATAATATTCGTTAATACTAATTGATATTACATATTGTCAATATTTTGACATTACAGAATTAAATTTAACTACATTAGTTTTAATTATAATTTTATTTATTGTCGCTGTTCAGTTGCCCATTAATAAAATTACTAATACATTTCTCGACAATTATGACCCAACAATTATTTATTTATTAAAATATATATAATATAATTCGACTTTGCGTTTACATTCGGCCCGAAAGCATCATTTGCGATAGCTTACCAAGCAAACTGTCTTCAAAGGATAACGATTGTATTATCCTAAATATACAAATTAACTAACATTATAGTACCTAGTAAAAAAAATTTTTATTTACAAACCAACTTTTGTTGTTCTTATTAATTTTGTCTATAAAAATACAAGTTTAAAAAAGTATAAATTGAGAAGTTAATTGTGTGCGTACTAATCAGATTCTTGTAAAATTTGTATATACATGTAAGTTTGAACAAAATTAAAATTCAGAACAATTTATTAAAATGTAATTCTATTTCCGTTAATTCTTCAACAAATACTCATCTCGGAAGAGAAGATTATACGAACTGCCGAATTGAATAATTCAATTTAATTTGCGGATATGCCATTTTACAATCGAGATAAATTCACAAAATCAAATTACGTACAAGTTATTAGTTATTACTAACTAAATGTAAACAAGACCTTACAGTTTAATGAAGAATCCAAACACAAATAATTTGGTAGCAACTGAGATTTCACCTATGACCAGAGGATCTAAACTCTAAAGCCTATAACTCTCAATACAATGCGATTACGCAAAATGAGTTCTTAAAAAATCGAAATAGGTCTTTACCTACTTTTTTTAACAATATATATATATATATAACTATATAAACAATATAGAAATAGTATATTGTTTAGTAAGGGGATAAAATATCTCATTTTCTCTCAAAATTCAAACTTAAAATATTATGAAGTGCAAATTTTACCTAACACTCAATGTGATGTCAAATAGGGGTCTGCAGGAGCACTTCGTAACAAGTCAACGTCGAATTTTAAGTTTACAAATTAATTTGAATTTGATTATAATGCCTACATTGTATTTTACTAATATGGTAGTAAAATATAGTAACTCTCTCAATCTAAAAATGCTTCTATATCAAAATGATCTCTTCTTCTTCTTCTTCTTAATTTAAGACATATTACTTTCATATTTCACTTTTATAATTCATCATAATATGAACATTGGAACTATGTATAAACTAGCCTACACTTTCATATTATGGATTAGTATGTGCAGTAGCGTAATCAAACTTCTTTTGAGAGGGGGCGGATCGATATTGTTTTTACTTTTACTTTCATACTTCAGAGATCGCCGCCCAATGTAAAATTCTATCTTTCTGTTTAACAATTTCTTTCTCTACCGCTTTTCGATGAGATTTTTTTTAACCCTGTAAACTCGTTCAACCATACTATTGTCACATATACGTATATTACTGTTTAATTTTCTTCTTTTATTTCTTTTCCTTAATTTACCAACTATTAATCATTTTCTTTATATTTTTCCTCTACACCTATAAGCTAAAAAGCGGCAACTGATTTAGTTATAATTATGGTATTTATAGAGTAGAATACGTCTTCAACTTTTTTAATCAATAATTTGTGAAACTTTTACAACAATTAATAACTTCAACGCAGTTTCTTTGACTGCTTTTAAAACAGAGTGGTGTGGTATTATCTTTTGAATTAGTAGGTACTTATTTCACCCATTTTCATGTTTTAAGTAATATTTAATTTGATTACCATTCACAAAGCAATACTTTTATAATATATCTATACTAGTTTACATAAAAGGCTATATTTGGTAATAATTATTATCACCATAATTGTACAGAGAAGCGTGAAAGTAAGTTAATGCATACTAACTACACTTTCTTCAGCTAAGAAAATCCTGAAAGTTTCAGGCGTCTTCTGTAACAAGTAACAAATTTTTGTATGCAACTCAGTTGTCAAGTTTGTTTTTAGCCCTTGTCGTGATTATATCCATCTACCACTTTATAGTCAAAATCATCACCTTACGCCTCTTGTACACAAATAACTATTTTACTCGCATATACCATTTAACTTTTTATTCGTACATTCTAAAGAAGCATTAAGTAGCAAGTTTTTTATTTTGCTTTTAGTAAAATGCAAAATTAAAAAACCACCCTACACTAGAATCCATATTTATACCATGACAAGTCATTAGTCAAGTAATTTTTCTGAAAATTACATTTTATGAACGAAAAGAAAAACAAGTTAGAGCAATTTTAATTTTGAAATTGCAAGTATCTGAAATGACGTTAGGTACTTACATATTTTCGTGAGGCTTTCATCGAGTAACTTTTAAGCGAAAAGTGTAATCACATTATTTCTGTTTTCTACTATGTCGAAAAAATATTCGAAACGACAAATATAATAGCGAAAGTGAGACAGAAGTAATCATTTTAATTATAACAAAATAAAGGTAATTGCGTTTGGTAATGTGTTTGTTCGTCTATAAAAGACAAAGCAAGTCAAAAATGTGTCTGAAACTTTTCCATTTAATGAGAAATTATTTAAACTTTCCTTGCACTATTACAGTCCAAGTTCAAATACCTAATAAAATTATCTACAGTTAATGTTGACATTTAATCTTTTCATACACTTATCATCGTTACTTATAAATATAGTTTTACATTAAACACAACATTTATTGATTAGTTAAATAAAATTTGCTTTTACTTTAATGACACAAAAAGTAAACACGAAACAGCTCTCGAAAACAGTTTTATTTTAACGCGTTTTAAAAAAAATAAACAAAAATTTTTAATATCAATTTATTAAATGTTTATTTAAAACTAAAGTGTTAATTATTTTGAAAAAAAATAGTCACGGATCATTAATATTTATTAAGTAATTGTCAAATAAAAATAAAATTTTAATTTACCTAACGACTGCGTTCAAGGTAAAACAAGTGATAAGAAATCTTATCAAAAATGGCATCAAGAAATTTTTGTGTTAGAAGTTAGATATGTACATTGAGTGTATGACTAGGGGTCAAAACACCGGAAATTTTTAATTATTAAACAAACTAAAGGAACAATACACTAAATGTTCTTGAGGTCAAGTTAAAGCAACGTAATAATTCCCCTATCTGTAGCAATGACTCGGTTATGTTTATCACTTTACCATGCTAAACTAGAACATCGCACACTCACCAAAAAGAAAACTGCTACAATTTCTCCTCGGGATGAAGACGACTTAACTTATCATTTTTCTTTCACAAAATGTACTCGATAAACTCAAACAACCCTTAAGTCTTTAATTTTTTATTAATAAAACTGAAAGTGGGATTAATTTGTATTCGAGTAATTTCTCAGTCGCGACTTGGCTAAATGAAAACCTCAATAAAGAAAGAGACTTCAACTACAATCAATTGATAGCACGTACATAGGACGTAAACAAATTTAAACTCATAAGAGAAACAAGCAATCGTTCGTCCGACTATCAAAATCGCAACATCAAAACTGGAAGATTGGCGCCGACGTCGAGGCGACGCCATTCGGCATCTCTCGCTCCAACTCGTTTAGCAGCTTATTGGACGTCAAACTCCATTTATCATCATATCAAATAGGATTAAAATGTTTAAAACTGTAATTATTTTGTAAAATCTTGACGTTTAACGTAATTTATTCACTTTACATAATTATATCGATTTATCAGAACTTTATGTAATCGTTCTTCGGGATTATAAAAATTTAAAATAAATTACGGTTTTCAACATAATTTATACAATAGGTGTATACTTTTCAATTAGCCATCACTAATTATTCATTCTAAGTGAGTACACAAAATATAATATAAGAACCAATCCATTCATATGCATAAACATATTAACATAATCAAGTTACAATAAGCGTATATTTAGATATTACAATATGTAGGTGATGATGGTACCAGTACATTACGCATTTTACGTTCTCTAAAAATATGATATATTCAAACAATTTTTTATGTATTTGCACAGCAATAAAATGGCCGAGTGAGAAAGGTGTGCATTTAGTCAAATAGCAAACTTTACGCACACGATAATGCATAGACCTAATTGATTCTCAATTTTTTCGTTGTTTCTAAGCTACTTGTTCCAATATACTAGTAGCTTTCGTTTTGAAAACAAAATTCACTTGAAACAAGTTCAAGTTCAAGTTTAACTTGAACGAAAACTTTGTTAAGGTAAAGGTCGGTGAAACAATTACAAACAATGTCCTATATTTCGTGTCGTTTATTTGCATTGAAATTGTAAAACGAAATTAATTTGTATATGAGTCATTCCACGTCAGATCGGACAGTTTGTGACACTAGGGTCTCTGATTTTGAAATAATTTTTTTACAGGTTCTTTACAACAAATGAATACAGCAAACAATTTTTATTTTACTTTTATCGCCCCTAGTTTAGAAGTTACAAGAGGTTGAAAATCATAAAAAACTGCCAGAAGTCGAAAACTGCTCTCCTTCAACTACCCATATCTCCTTTTCTATCATCTATCCTACAGATGACAGATTATCACTTATGATAATCTATCATAAAAATGCCGTCTAATTACAAGACGGCATTTTTTAGCTCTTGAATGGCACTTTCTGGACATATTTATTGTATTTCAGGGCCATCAACAATTCCATTTGTTATAAACAATTACATTATTCAAACGTAATTTTCGAGGCTTTCGCCGCTCTGAAAATTTTGAAAAAAAAACCAGCGTATTCCTTGATCAATTTAACAAATAAAATAATAATAATTCAATTAACTAACTTTTCATATTCTAAACCTTAATTCCGTTTGCTACTAATGAAGTTTGCTACTTCAAGGCGATACTCATGTATGTATTTATATAAATCAGTTCAGTTGACCGTGATGTCGTAAAAAAAATTATAATATACAGTTCGACCACACTAAGAAAGGCTCTGAAGGGGCGTGGCTGGCGCTAGTGTATTTAAATTTGTACACTTAAAAGAAAATTAAAGTGCATTCTAACCTAAAAAAGTACTTACCAAATAGTGTTTAATTAAATTCATTTATTAAATATAGCTATGAAAATTTGTTCTAAAAAAAACACTTTTCTGTAGACAATAAAGCTCTTCTTCTTCTTCTTCTTTGACTTTCTGGAGATCAATGATCTGTTTAATTTTTCCGAAGCTCATCCGTTTTCTTGAGAGATAGATTGCCAGCTATCTCTCCATCTTTTTGGTGGCCTTCCCGGTGGACGACGTCCTCTTGGTTTTCCTTCGAGAGCGATGCGTGGTAGTCTGTTGTTGTCCATTCGTTTAACATGATCGTGCCAGCAGTATCGTCTACGCTGTCTTCCCCATCTGGCGACATCTTCCACTCCACACATCTCTCTTATGTCAGTATTTCGCACTCTGTCCCTACGAGACTTGCCCACCATTGATCTCAACGTTTTCATCTCGGTGGTTCGTAACATACTCTTTGTCTTAGTTGTGTCCGCTCTAGACTCTATTCCATACGTCATTATGGATTGCACGCATGTCTTGTATATTTTAGTTTTACTTTCCATCGCCATATATTTGTTGTTCCATACCACGTCTCTTAAACAACCAGATATCACTGCAGCTTTATTCACCTGACTTGTTAGGTCTGTTATCGGATCGTGACTGCTAGAGATGCCCACACCAAGATATTTGAAATACATAACCTGTTCAATAGGTTTATTTTCTATTACCAGTTTACATCTCACAGGATCTCTCGAAAATGTAAGGCTTTTGGTTTTCTTGATGGAAATAACCATATTGTATCGTTGGGCAGCTTGGTAAAATTTATATAGTAGTCTCTGCAAGTCATCCTCCGTCTCTGCCATGAGTGTAGCGTCATCTGCATAGCATATTATCCCTATGATATTGTTTCCTAATTTATAACCCAGGTTTAGGGAGGCGACCTCTTCTATGATTTCGTTCATAATGAGATTAAATAGAAAAGGGCTAAGACTGTCGCCCTGCCTGATTCCGCTTGGTGTAGGTATATCGTTGGTTGATTGATAACTCGTACTTTGGTAGGGTTGCCGTTTTATATTATGTTGATTTTTGTCTTGACGATTACGTTACATTACAATTTTTTATTACATTACAATAAAGCTTAAATATGAATAACACGAAAACGAACAAGACAAAAAATCAGCACAATGGCAATTGACACACAATGATTTGTAACTTTTACAACAGAATGTACTTGAGAAATAACTCGATGTTCATTGGTTCATTCAAATTTTTATCAAATTAGTTGACATATTTTCCGGGGTTTTTCTTAGCATGGTGGCACTGTACTTGAATTAATTTTTGTACTGACAGATGCCTTCATAAGCCGAAACATGTCTACCATTTTATCTTAAATTTTACATTTTCACTTCAATAAAAAGAAGACAATTACTTGTTGTTTTTTATTGTCATCATATTTATATGCATCTCCCCGACTAGTATTTATACAAAGTGAAAACGGAATTAAAGTTTAGAATATGAAAAACTGATTTGCTTGCTTTATTTTTCCAGAGTTTCTTTTATTGTTGTTTACTTTTCACATTGTGCGTTTTTTTATTCGAGTTTTTTATAAATTTATAATTTTATTTTATTAATTTTTAAATATTTTAAATTATTATCAATCAGAGTCTTTCTGTTTGTAAAAATTTCATAGTATTAATAAAAGAATTCATTGTATTTACAAATGTTTCGTAAATAAGTTCATTGTTTGAGAAATTTTTTTGTATGCATACCCTCCGAAGCACGGAGATGGTTTAAACTTTCCCTGGATTCGAACGGGGTACCTTAACGTCATGTTGTTCGGTTAACTTAGCAATCTAATAATCGACTCAAAGCTGAAATAAAATTTCAAATATTATTTGACCGCACAAGTTGAACACAATATTTTTTTTTACGTTTTTGAATTATATCATTTCCTTAATTATTAATTTCCCCTACCCCACAGTGGATCTGATTAAGAAATTTCTGTCCGAAAAGTGAAATAACTTAATTTTTACAACTTAGAGAAAACATTCAATTTAAATTTAATTTATTTTAAATTTTCATTATATATTTATGTTTAAATAAACTTCATTATCTTATGACAAAAATTTAATATTTGGATAAGTGATCAAAGCTAACGCTAAGAATAACGGTCATTTATAATTAATTTTAAATAATTTTATTAATTTAAGAGAAATATAATTATTACATATTATAAACATAATTTCTTTGTTTATTCATTATTTTGAAGAAAAATTATATTAAAAACCGTTTAAAAATTTTTAATTTTTATATTATGTATAGATATTTAAAATTAAAAATAATCTAATAAATAGTAAATCAATGACAACAAAAAATAAAAATGATAAAAATGTAAATGTTTCATATGTAGTAGATACACATCATATGTTTTATTTTAGTAATTTATATATTATTATTATTATTAGGTTTATTCATAATATGTCTATTTAGTTCTGAAGAATCCCAAACTCCAATTAAAAAAATTTTTTTTTGCTTTAAAATGATTTTAGATTATAATTACCTACAATTCCATGGAATTCTAAACACCAAATAAGCTTTATTTTTCAATTCTAATTTAAATCGTTTAAATAAATTCTTGTCTAAATTAATGCATTCACCATATCAAAAAATCGCTCAATTACATATTTTTATGATTGGCTTTCAGGATTCTTTAAAATCCTTAAAATAAAAATATATAGATGATATACATTGTAAAAAAATAGTTCATCATATTGATGAAAAATTTATCAGTTTTGCGCCAACGAACAAAATGTATCATATTGATAAACAAAATTCATCAATGCAATGAATTTTTTCATCAATATGCTTGAACTTATGAACTTTTCATCATTTCGATGAATTTTTTATGTACCTTTTTTTCACTTTATAAAAGCCCAGGAAACGGCTGCTGTTACAACGTGTCATTTGTTCAACTGAAAGAAAGCACTCTGATTAGTTGACTTTTTTACCAACCAAAAATTATCAAATTTTTCTTCTTGTTATTTTATGGTTAGTAATTATTACCGTTATAATTTCTTGTGATCTGGAATTAATTACTTGGCACCCACTCACCATCTAGGTTAACACAAGAGCATCATCTTTGAGGTAGCACTGGGAAACTATCTTTTGCGCACCCGATTTATTTGCAAAATCCCACGGGCGCTGAGGTTTTCAAAATTTATTTAAAATATTTTATTTTTAGGAAGGGTACAAAATGTCAAAAAATTACTGCAAAATCTTCCACCAAGTGGCTACGATCGGCGAGCAAAGATCTATCGCCCTTATTGAAAAACACATAATTATGTAGTAAAATATCGTTTTGTTTTTGCTGGGCATGTATTATGAAAACCACGAAAGAAGACCCTGCGTCATTAATAATGAGAGTATAAAAGTAATACGAGATACAGGAACGTGCCCAGCCAACTTTTTTGAGGGGGGAGCAATCTTCAATTTGCCAACTGAATAAATAAAAATTGCCAACTTTTTCAAGGTTTTTTTCTTTTTTTTATTTTGTCAAAAAGACTAGCAAATATCCTGCAATTATTCAAGAAATATTGAATTCAATAACAAATTTTATTTTCAAAAACGTGGTTTACCGTTGCCCAGGGCCTTATCTCGGACTTCAATTCAGGAGGGGGTTGAATGATAAATAAAAGCGCGTTGCATCAGCCCGAATACTGGGGGGGTATGGAATACCCTCCAGGAAATTGCGCCGCAGGCAAAAATTTTTGAAGTTTTCAAGGACAATCTCTCTACTGTAAAGTTAGAAATACCAATTTTCAGGTTTTGATGGATTCTTATGTATTTTTTAACGCTCTTTTTAGTGGAACAATGTCATAACTTCCACCGCTTATCATTTAAACACTATTTAGCCAACAACAGTTCTACATTTTATAAGAATGCACAGCTTTGCAAATTTTAAAATGCAATTTTCTCAAAACATGCTTTTGAAAGTTACGACAGTTGTGGTCTCAGGGTGCGATATTCTAGGATTTTAACTTTATTTCGGGGGGGGGGAGGTTGAACCCCCAAAACCCCTCCTCAGATACGGGCCAGCCGTTGCCGTTGGGGAAAACCTTATCTTGCCTACTAGCAGATATTCTTATGGATTATTTTTGAATTTTTTTTCCTTATATTAACCCATTAAGTACCAGCGTCCTCATTTGATGACAGTAACTTATTTATTTTCTTTAAGGCCCAAAAAATGATTTATTCTTATAACAAAATTTTTGTCCACATTGGTAAACATCACTAATCGTATTTATATTTTTATTTTCAAAAAATATCAAATTTCAAGTACCTTAATAAATAATTTTATGAGAGCGTACCTTACAAGTAAAGGATTCCGGTTTCCCTCACCGCACCGATTTGAATAATTTTTGAATATGTGGTAGCGCATTAAAAAATAAGAAAATCCTAAATTTTTTTTATCTGCTATTCTGCTAACAGGCGGGTTTAACATCAATCGATTTTTACGTTTTTTTATTTTTTAAAAATTTTAATAGCCAAGAAAACGTACTCATATTATCCCAAGGTCGTCATTTAAAACGGCATTTATCTCGGAGATAAAGTCCTAAAATCAAAAAATGATTAGGAACATTTTTGAATAACTATTTTTTGCAAGCAATTTCAAATAAAAAAACCACTGAAATCTAAAAAAATATGCCTGGTACTTAATGGGTTAAAAGTGCCGTCATTAAAAAATTTTTTATTACTTTAATTGATTTGGGTTGATAAAATGTATTCAAACCTATTTTGGTTTGGCAGCTTTTGCCAACTTGGCCAACTCTTAATTGATTTTGCCAACTCCCTAAAATATTGAGGGGGGAGGCTCCCCCCCCATCCCCCCCCCCCTTGTGCACGTCCCTGTACGAGAATACCTAATCAAATCAATGTATTTTTCATATATTTTAACCCCACCACATAATTTTAATAATAATGTATATTATGTAAGAATTACTACATTAGTCAAATTCATAGATTTTGTTTGTAAGACAACTCATTATTTGCATCTTTGTCTCTCTTGCATTAAACGACATAACAAAATTATGTATCATGTTATTTCTAATTCATAAAATAATGACGCAGGGATTTTCTTTCGTAGTTTTCATAATATTTCCTTTTCAATAGAGGGTAAAAGATAGTAAACTTATACTATCCAGGGTTACTCCTAGATATTTAACTGTTGATTTTTATAGCAAAAACAATAGTGTCTGTTTTACTCGAGTTGAGTTTGATTACATGCTGTTAATACTATTATGTGATGTACCAAATTTACACTTGGCATTTATGGTTCTATGAGCACTTCTAAATATTCTAGTAGGATGCTAACCTTGCTAGATGCATAGCCCATAGATGGAACGTAAGCTGTAGATTACAACAGTGCATTAAATAAATTAGCGTATATGTCCATATTATTTGCATACAAGGCCAGTTGTATTTTGCAAGATGTTTTAGAAAAAATTAAATAGATTAAATATTTTATGCGCTAGTATCAAATCTTTTTTTTTTTTAACTTAAATTAGTTTGGTGGTCTTGAATTTTCAGAAGGTGGGCTTGTAAATATCTGGTAGTTAGAACTTGATCGTGATATGAAGCTATAATTGCCGTATCATCTATATATGTTGCAATTATTGTCTACCGTAAGTACGGTAGTGAGTAAATCTAATTTAACAAAAGGTACAAAATTGATCCTAACACACTACCCTAAGAAACACCCGATTGGATTGAATAGAATTCAGAAGGTGCCTCCTGAAACGAGAGGTACGATTTTAGTGTTGAATATCAAAAACCTATTTTGGCTGAATTTGATTGGCGAATTAATATGTATAATTAACTGCTAATGAAATAATTAATAACAAATAGTGAAACATATCTACTGTAAAAATTGTAAAAAAATGTAAAATTGTAAAAAAATAAAACAAAATTTAGTAACAAATATATATTTTAAATAATAAAATATAAAATTTAATCAGCCTTGCACTTAATTTCGAATTTATATTTATTACATTGCTAAAACAGTCAATTACAAAGTTAATTCAAACTTCCTAGACTATTGAAACTAACTTTGTATGTACATATTTTGATACATTATTCTCTTTTACAAAATCTTAGAATTAGTTGAACGAAAGAAATTACTACAAAACGCTATTTAATTTGACGTAATTACACCAAATTTCTAGATTGCTGACCAAACAATTTGCTACTAGAATATATTTGGTTAAATACGGTTTTGGAAACATTTTGCTATTACGTGTTACGTGATTTCACTAACACTCTGGTATGTGACTATCTTTACATTAGCAACTTGCACTCCCAGAGACATACTCGTACTATGTACATAATATGTGCAAAATACAAATTTAATTTTAGTATGCTATGCACCCAAATTAAAATCTCCAGCAAATCATATCAAGAACGGCTGGCTTTTGTCATATCGGGAAACTGGCAAGGACATTTAAAGTTTTTTACTACGTAGCAAGCGTATCCAGTTGCATAACAAATGATCAGAGTTAACCCAGGATTAACTTTGATGTGGAGCACTCTGATTTGATTTGCAGTAAGTTGATCCTGAGCTTTATACAAGTATTTCGCAAGCGCCTTGCTCACAATACTCAACTTGGTCAGGTGTCTTTGAAGCGTTGGATATCCTTGAAAAGTTGGCTATAAATATCAAATCGAGTGGTAACTTGGACCGTGTAAAGACTTTCTTGTTGGATGATATTTCCGTAGCTTGTCTTTCTTTAAACAGAGAGTGCAAAAAGCTAGAACTATTTTATTCATAAAATTACTTGAATTAAGTTAATTTATTCATTGTTACTTTTGCAGACGACTCTTAAATAATTTCGAAAGTCGTCACTATACAATTCTTTCATTAACAATATATACCTGTATCCTGTATGTACAACTATATTTTTTTATGCTCTCTTAACCACTTCTTTGGCCTCCGACACTCCATTTTTTATTTTATTTAAATTAATTATTGATAACGATGCTGCAAGCGCGATCCCAATTTTTTGAGACTTTGAGCAAACAGAAAACATGTACAATTGAAAATTTTAAACTAAATGATGCTTAAAACAATACAAAATGCTAATAAAAGAGAAATAATCTCGTTTAATGAGATAATTAATTAATAAGGATTATCGGGATTATAGAACGCCAATAAAACAATTAAACTGTTGGTCGACGTTTTGGCTCATATTTTAAGCCATCCTCCTATATTAAGACTCAAAATACAAGGGGAGATATGAATCTCCAACACTTACCTCATAGTTAAAAATGGGAAGTGTTTTAATAAAAATGGGAAGTGTTTTAAGCGTTAAAAATTCAATCAGTGAGAAGACCAAATGTCTGTCAGGTGGCACATTAACCAAGTCAGCAATAGTTATAATAATAAAACGATTGTCAAAAATGTGACGAACAACATTATATTTATATTTTTTTGTTATTCTGTTATTACAACATATGATTTGATGATTAAGTAAGCACATTACGTTTCTTTTAACTTTAGTAGCTTGGCTTGAATTTAATTGCCAAACAATGGCAAAGAATATTAATTAAATTCAAGTTAGGATACTAAATTTTTTTTAAAAGCGCGATCTTTTCATTTTATTATTGAGTTTTGAACAATAATTTAAGCACAACAATTTCAAGTGTTGGGTATTTTTCTATGATCGGATGCACGATCGGTCACCCGGTATATTACCACTGAATCATTTACGTGCTCAATACGCACAGATATGATGGATTTTAAAAAACAAATTTAAAATTCAAGCTACAATTAAAATAATTATAACATTAATTATTACAACAATTAAAATGCATTGTTGTTATTCAGTAAAATCTCTATGAGCAACCTCTTTGAGAAAATTTAGCGTTTAAAAGTTGTTAATTGCAATACTTCAGCTAATTTATGCAACAATAATCCAAAGGTTTTTTATCTGATGAGATGGTAACGCGTCTGTAGGTGAATTGAAAAAAGTCCCAGGTTCGTTTCCACGCAGAAAACATTTTTTTATATTTTTATATCTCCCCGAATACGATGCAGAACATACTATATTTTGTTACCCTTATTATTGCGGAGAGAACATCTGAACATTCCAATCCACTTGAAAATGCGTTACCATCTTAGCTAAAAGACCTGTGAATTTTTATTACATAAATGCTATTTTCTTAGAAACGGTTACTCGTACTCAACACTTAAGAAAAACAGGTGTTCGCTTAATTTTAGTGCTCTTTTAACCTACCAAAGCTGGTACCGCTCTTAGGGTTGTATTTGAGAGGTTTGTATTTTTTTTTATTGTAGTAAAGTCTCCGGAGAATCCGAGAGAGTTATTATCTGAATTAGAGAATTATTATCTGATAATCGTACATATTTTTGTATTGGTTATCTTATAAGTTTATATTAATTAATTGTTTTATTTATCTGCTCCAATCTCCATTCTCCAATTATTTAACCACTAAAGTGAATTATTAACGATTTTAGAAAGTTTTGATTATGTTTAATAATTCTGACTTTTGATAATCTGCATAGGCTCTGGTCGCAATTTATCCGGATTATCGAGGTTGTACTTTTGATTTTATTCATAAATAAAGTTTTGTTGTTGATTATTTTGTTAATAATTAATATAATAATATAATAAGCCATATCTTCCACTGAAGTAGAGCATAAATTCAATATTCCATGGGATATATGGCCAAAAACATTGTTTGATTTATTTCAATATTTCGGTTTATTTTCTTGTAATCTAAGTAAAAGTTAACCAGCAGTGTGGAGTAAAGCCTACACCGGCCGCGGCCGACTGGGAAGCGGGTGGCCGCGGTTCAAATCCTGGTCGAGTCGAATACGCTGCTGTGATCTAAAGCCCAAGATAGATCTGTGGGCTGTGGGGAAGGCAACGGGAAACCACCCCATTAATTAAATTCCCTGGTACGTCATCTTGGTTCAGCCAAGTTGATCGCCAACGCCCATTGAGGGTATAGCACATTAAGAAGAAGAAGAAGTGAAAGTTGGTGAAAGTAACTTAAATAAAATATAGATATAATTTTTAAAATATAAGCACTCTATATAATATAACGTAATATATTGTCTTGTTCAAAATTAGTTAAATGGGTTGATAATAATAATTGTTTAATTTTTGTAAATAATTTTAATCGTCCTGTATATTTTGTATCGTTAAAAAATGTTATGTTGGTATTATTTTGTTAAGTTTGTAAATTGAAAAATGTGCATGTATGCTTTTTGAAAGAAGAAATCTTCTTTCTGGTATAAGAAATCTTACGGACCCTTATGTGGGGGAGGGAGGGGGTCCAACGTAGTCCTTACGTAAGGTTTTTAAACCATTTTCTTAAATTAAATTTAAAATTTAAAAATATTCAAAATTTAAAAATACCCAAAACTCAAAAAACAGGTTTTTAAATTATAGATGTACATACCAATAACAAAAAATGATTAATAATTTTTAATAAAAAAAATTGACCCCCCGTAATCCTAATAAAAAGGGGTAGGGGGTCAATTAATTTTTTTTTTATAATCCTTACGTAAGATGTGGGGGGGAGGTTGCCACAATCTTACGTGCCCTTACAAAGGGGGGAGGGGGTCAAAAATTACAAAAATCGTCCTTACGTAATTAATGGACGGCCCCTAAGAAATGTGAAACAATTTTGACAACTTATAGTTTTGAAAGAAAATGCAAAACTAGAATAATTCTTTAATTGATGATTATTGACGTTCCTATTTGGCATGAACTATAATAGTAGGCATTAATTAAAAATGTTGAATGAAAAATGTAATTTACAAAATTATTTAATAAATACAAAAAAAATTGAGGCAATAGGCAACAAAGTTAACAATACTTTAAGTGAACATTGGGAGACAGTCATTGGCCTAGTAGTTAGCGCGTTGAACTACTAAAGTTAAGATACCCAGTTCAGTGTAATTGGCTGCTAGCTTTTGGTAGCCAATCACAAGATAAAGCTGTCTGCATTCGCTTCGTGTGAAAGAGCCAGTGCCGGATTAACCCATAAGCAAATTAAGCAATTGTTTAGGGCACCACGTCTTGGGGGCACCACGCACCAGAAACAGCACAAAAAAATATTTGCTAGCACATGAAAGGTAAGGCTGTTTGAAAATTCCCGCATTTGAAATTGACTAGAGCGTTGACTTTGGAGTCATAAGTCATAACTCCGCTCGCGCTTTTGCTCGCTCGCTCGTGCATCATTCTGAAATTCTAATGCTCCCGATTGCTTTTTTTTTTTTTTAAGACCGATATTAGTTTACTTATGGATAGGGGGGCGCACAGGCGTGGATTGCTTAGGGCATCAAGTAGTCTTAATCCGGCCCTGGAAAGAGCCCTTACATAGTTGTTACAATTTTAGCTTTTATTTACAACAATATTTTTAAACTTGAAAAAGTTATCAAAGCAAATTTTAAAATTTACCCCGCATCAGAATAATGAATTACATAAAAAAACAATATGTACAAAGTTTGCAAAGCAGAAAAAGACACATAGCTATTAGTATCATTTTAAAGCCATTTTAAGAGTACGACTGTGCATAATAAGGTTGTTAATCCCTGAATTTTTATCTAAAATTTACTTATTACTTACTAAAAGCTTGTGATGGTAATACTACTTCAAACTACAAATAACTTAGGGTACCTACCTATTATAAATGTGTCTAAATCTTATAACGTATGAGTTTGCCATTGACTTATCAAATAATAATGTGCTCTAACTTTGGCCCAAATCTCACAAATGATTACCAAACATTTCACATTATGTACTTAAAATATCAAAATTGTCTGATAAATTATTGCTTTCACAAGGGAAACACACGAACTTCTAGTACTAATGTAATATTCAAGTTTTAATAGCGATAGTTACAATTAACAGTTTTTTGTTAATTGTACTCGACAATGATTTAATAAACGAAACTAGTTTTAGTACACGTGATTAATTTTAAGTTAGATTCTTTAATTTTTATTGTAGATAATAAAAAAGAAAGCATAGGTAGCTACTTCATCAATATTAAATGTTAAAGTGAATATTAAACAAATCAAGTAAGCAAACAAACATGAAAGCCACGGCTATTTTAAAAGATATAAATTATAAAATAACAGCAGTGTTATTGTAAAAACATATAGTATGTACGCTAGAAATGTATTGCTGTGATATTTAAACTAAATCCCAGAGTGCATCTAAAAATTCTTCCAAACTGTTACAATATTTTTGAATTTAATTTTCCAACAAAATTCAATAATATAATATTATGTCTGTCCATACCCGCATATCACTCCGTCCTTAGCTTCCAACAATTTCGATTTGACAAATATTAAATTTTTAATCCAAATTCTGTTCCAAAATACTAAATTTTTGTTATTGTTTCAATTATTTCTTCTTTGTCTGTCTGTTTTGTGTTTTGGAGCAAATATAACTTCACCTTCTGATAATATTTTGAAATCTCTTTTTGTTAAAAGTTAATTTTTAGATTGCTACATTTAAATTTCCTTTGCTTTTTATCGTTTCTCTTTATGCAAGTCAAACTTTTGAATGTTTTACACTTCCTTTAATACTGCCCCACGTTGGGTGCCATGAAAGATGCTGTGATTATTAATATAAATTCCAGAGTACATACCTACATCTATAAATTTTTCTACAATCTGATTAAAAATTATTGACAAAACCACTGTTGCTTTTGATATATTAAAATTTGAAATTTCAAACTTAATATTATATTAATAAAATAGATATTTTCGATACAAGTTAGGAAAACTAACATATTTCCATTCAAGGCGAAGTTTTACGATCGAGGCCGAAGGCCGAGATCGTAAACCGAAGCCGAGAATGGAAATAGATAGTTTTTCACGCGTATCGAACAATATTTTTTCTAATTATGTTTCAAAAAGAACCGATAACATACTTTTTATACCTAAATTAAAATGAATTTACTAAAAAATACTTTATGAAAATAGAAACATACTTAAAATTTAAATTTTTTTGGTACCAACCGTGGGTGCGGTTGGTACCCACGCTGTGGTTAGTTAGTTAGTTAGTAATGTCAGGTTTAAGGTGGCAGTTACAAATTGAATAGGTTAGTGAACACACGTTTTTTTAAAAATTATTTCAAGTGCCAGTTACAAAGGGAAGAGGTTAGTGAACACACGTTTTTTTTAATTTATAGTTTTACAATTTGTGTTTTTAGAAAAAATGTCGTCTGATATGTCGGAATGTTCGGATGTTGAGGAATCTGCGGCATTGGCGATTCAAGCTCTAATCCCACAGAAATCAAGAAGCAAGTATGAAAAAGCATATTTGCAATTCGACACGTGGTGCAAAGAAAAGCGAGTGAAAAGCATCACGGAAGATGTTTTACTTGCTTACTTTGAGCAACGAGAAGATTGATCCGGGTGCTGTGAACACATTTAATAATTGTTCAAATGTAACGGTTAATGTTTATTATAAATAAAGCAGATTTGTGTTTCTGACTATTTCTTTCTTTCCCGCATACTTTTGGAAGTGTGCGGAAAAAAACTACTTTTCCGCACACTGTGCGGAAAAGTAGTACTTTTCCACACACTTTTGAATATCACAAAGTAAGACTTTTTGAAACATAATTAGAAAAAAATAATTAAGTTACAGGTCTTCTTAAAGTTACATCTATAAATTTTTCTAAAATCTGATTAAAAATTATTGACAAAACCACTGTTGCTTTTGATATATTAAAATTTGAATTTTCAAACTTAATATTATATTTAATAAAAAAATAATTAAGTTACAGGTCTTTTTTAAACACTTTAAGTTGTCCAGCGTTTTGGACCATTTTAATAATTACAATAATACTTAATTCCTAAAGAAAAATTATGATGTGTAATACTTTATAATTATATTTTTATTTGGCTGATTTTTTTACGTTAAGTATTTTTCAGAAGAAGCTGAATTACATTTTTCATCCATTCATGAATTAACCCTGCATGTAATAATTAATTTCTTTATAAAAATTCTATAAAAAATATTCCCTGGTAATTCTCAGACAAATCTATAGTAATAAATTGTAAAGAGTCAGTAGTTATATCACAGGAGCTTCGAAAATATTCGAAAAAACCTTTACTGACTGGCGAGACTATAATAGAGGTCCAAGTATTTGAATATTAAGTTTTACACTTCTGATTGAATACTTACTTTCATTTTTGTTTAAAATTTTTATTGTTATTATTTTAATTTTATTTATTTGCTAAAAATTTAATTATTATATTTAATTTTTCGTTGTTCTAAATTTGTAGTAGTATTAGATTTTGTTATAAAATGAGATGAAACTGAAATAATGAACTATACGAGTACATATTATATATCACAGAAAAAAGGATAAAAAACGATATTTAAAAATATTCTATTTCTAACATAGATATTCTAAATCTCTGACCCATTTTATTTCCCTTAAAAAACTTTAAAAAACAGAATAATATAAGAAATCGATTAAAATCATTTTCAGCCACTAGAACGTTACTTGGTCGGTTAATGTAGTTTCTAAACGTATTTGAGAGCATAAACCGCTCGCATATTGAGCTTTCAGCTTTTATAACCTTTGCTAATTTTTACTTTCCCCAATACGTATTAACGTATGTTAAGGGAAAGTATTGTAATCCACCCAAAAATCAAAAATCGAAATTTTGGTATTAAAATGTTCCTTATTATGCTCTTAATTTGCTCTGATAAGATTGTGATAAATTTTAATTGGATGTTCGTCTGTATGTATGTTAGTATGTCAGTCTGTATGTCAGTATGTGGTTGATAAATAGATAAAATGATACTATAATTTTGAAATTTGCGAAAATTGTACTATAAATAATTCATAATTCATAATTTTTAGCACGTTTTAGGAAAAATCATAGGGCGGAGAGCGAAAAAAAAAAAGGTCACTGCATTTTTAAATATGCTTAAACTGATGCATACTATAATTTTTTTCAAAATACTATACTTTTAGCAACTAGATACTATAATGCCGACTAAAAAAGTTGGCAACACTGATGCCAGCTAAAAATGGTGTAGATCGGTTGAAAATTACGAAAATGATAAACAAAATAAAATAAATTTAAGTGTTTTTTTACATATAAAATAGTATCAATCGCACAGGTTGAACCGCGCAATCAAATGTCATAAAATTTGGTATAAACGTGCATCATAACTAAACTTAGAGGCCAGCTAAAAATGGTGAAAATTGGTGGAAAATTATGGAAATGATAAAGAAAATGAAAAAAGTATAAGTGTCAACTTAAAGACCCAAATTACTTTTGGGCCACCCTATTTTTACTGTTTTATTCAATTTGTTTGACATAAATGAAATGTTCAAACCATAGATGTTTATATAGAAGAACCTTCTATATAAACATCTATGGTTCAAACAAACGACATAACCTCATTTTTTTGCATTTTGACGAATTATTTTTTTTTAGTTTAATTAGCTTATTGTATTGAAGTTATAATAATATTAATTTTCACATGTTAAAAATATTTTTAATTAGATTGTGTTTACAGTTGAAGTTTTGAATTAAAAAAATTTTGCTATAGAGAAAAACTTGATGAATATTCAATTCTATAGTAGTCGTCACGGAACTTCAAGTCTCATCATAATTCAAAACAATGGTTTTCAATTATGACGAGACTTGAAGTATATAATAGTATTCAAAAATTGTTATTCAAACAATTGTTATTCAAAAACTCAATAGTTTTTATATCAAAGAGTAACCAATCGGCGAAGAGTTTAAAGGCTAATGAAGGTATTACATCAACTCAACGGTGAATAGAAAATTATAATGTAGAATTTTCCCCATCCCATTATAGGATCAGAGAAAATATGAGAAAAACCTCAAGTTTGAAATTGGAAGCACTGTTTTACGAAAAAAGATTTTCAATCATTACATTTTTTACAGTCTTTGAAACTAAACGTCTACATTGCGTTTGATGCTTAAAAAGATAATTAAACTCAACTAATAATATTTTGTAGTATATTATTTCTACATATACATAAGTGAAAATTGTTTTAATAATAAAACCAATACCAATTTCATAGGTACATCAATTTATGATTTTATCCAAATCAGTAAATAAAAATATTTTAATATTGTATGCTACGTTTCGTTTGTATATCGTCTAACACGGTCTGAAGATCTTCATCTTCAAATCGTCCTTCTAGAGATGGAATCAAAGCTTTAGCTTCTTCTGTTGTTTCGGGACACAGATTTGCAAGAGCAGCCAATTCAAATTTATGCAACTTCTTTTGCATTAGTAAACTGTAAGTAACATTTTTGAAAAAATAATATGAAAATTAAATAACTACTTACTTTCGTACAGCACAAATAGTTTCTTTGTTTTTGAATTTCCTAAATCGATCTGTGTAAGTTAATGTTTTCATAAAAACATCTGAGAATTCTTGTTCATCCTCGGCAGATTCATTTTGAGCTTTCCGATGTTCTAGCAACATATGTACTTCGGAAATTAACAAAGTTTCCGCATTTTCAAATTCTAAAAATAGGTTATTCGTTTATTTATTTTATTTATTTCAAAAATCTTGAATTTCAAAGAAAAACTGATTAATAAAAAGTTTATTATAGAATATTACATATTACTGATTTTACACAATATATTCGTATACATCAATCACCAGTTAATCGACAGAATACTAAAATTGTCATAAACTAAATTCTCATAATATTATCTTTATAAAAACTACTATCGTGATGGTACCATAGCATTTTTTTTTTATCACCAACTTGGAATACATTAAAATAAATAATCTTCTATAGGAACAATTAGTTTGTTTTGAAAAATTAATGTTATTATGGCTACTGTTTATTTATAAAGCCTTCTTGCACAAGAAAATCATAAAGTCTTCGCGTCTTGTTCACGTCTATTTTCAGTAAACGTCTTGCAATTTGTAATTTCACGTGTCCACTTTTTCTGTTTTCATTTATCAAAATATCACGAAATTCGAAATATGATAAAGGAACCAGTCTCACTTTACTACATAAATCTTGCTCTTTACTAGAAAGCTTTTCAAAGCCAGGTAAACCAACGACATCAATTGGACTGAAAACCCCTCTTCTTTTAAGATTTGTGGGTATTAAGGACGAAGTCAAATTATTTTTAATTTTCCAATTGAATTGAGTGCTATTTTGAAATATTTTCAAACTACTTCTAGCATCTTCGCGTGCCATTTTTAATTTTAAATACAGTTTAGCTCCATCAATGGAAACAATTCCTTGACGATGAAATTCGCACAATCTACAAAGACGAAGTTATTTGTACAATTGTAACTTAAAAATAATTTTAAACGGTCAGTCATATTCGAGTTCAAGTCTTCCAATTACTAGTCTCTCCACATTGCAAACACCAGGAATAGATTTAGTTGTCCAAGTTAAATGACATTCATTAATTTTTGCTGGTTTTTTTTTTTGGTGAAGATTTTTTTATGCAGCTCTGCATGTGAGGCATCTCTCTGAAATATGTGTGTAGAAACGTATCTATTGATTTATAGATTAACCTAATTTATTTGGTTTAATGTTGCTAAGCAAGATGAATCCCACTTGTAGCACTTCAAACCAAAGCAATTCAAAGCGTTTGCAATGTAGGTAGATTAATGGAAGGACTAACCCTCTAAGGTGAAATCGTATAAAGCACAGCTCAAAGTTTACTCAGGATTAACTCACTGTTCTTTTAATTAAGCCCAGTTTTTCAACCAGGAGTTAAATCACGTTTAAAAGTTATTCTAAGTTTATTACCATTCTGATTAGTCAAGAGTCTAAATTAACCATTGAATTTGGTTTAACTTGCGATTGAAAAACTGAGCCTTAGAGCAGCTGAAGGCCGAGTTAACCCTGAACCTTAACCCATGCTTTAAACAAATTTACCTAATTTAATTTGGCTGGCCTATTATAAATAAAAATTAACTTGCAGGCTATTAGAAATATCTCACCTAGCAATTTCCAATTTTAACTCTCCTGCACGATGTAGGCCTTCCATGATGAACTCAAACTGAGAACCAGTGTAAAACTGAATAAATCGACACATTTTTTCATAAACTTTTTTAGTTACGGTCAAATCGTATCTGTGCAACCACCCTATCATTTTTCTTACTAATATAAGTCCATGATTTCTAATTATCAATTTACGACGTTTACGTTCCTGCAACCTTCGGTTATAACTACGAACTATAGCACATTGCAGATCGGTCATTATATTATAATGAGGATCATCAGAATTCATCGTTTCAATATTTAAATTAGCAATTAAATCTTCTGCATTAGAATCGTATTCTAACTCAAAATCAAAACGAGCAGCATTATAGCCTGCCATAGATTGAAAACCAACTGAATTGCATGTATATCGAGGAGGATTGTCAATATCGTTTAAGCAAAACCGATAAGGAATAACTGGTTTTTTAATAGCTGGAGCGTTATTTGCACTGAACGATGGAAGTAAATCAGAACCATGTCTATTTAAATAGAACTGATCGTAATGTTCTTGAATTTCTTTCAAGGTACGATTTGGTAAATACTGAGGAACTAAATTAAAATTTCCATAATCGATTAAAGTATTTAAAAGTATAAGTTCCTCTTGGGCTGTCCAATTTGAATTTTCAAATAAGTTTACACTATTATCAAATATGGAGTAATCGTGATCACTTTTGTGATTTAAAAACTCAATACCGTTAGAAAAACATGTGCAACATATGTTTGCATTGCACACTACACAAAATATGTAAGGTACACTTAATTCACAATAGCAGTTTAAACACTCAAAATCTTTTGAATTTAGTTGAATCATATTTTCGTTGTATAAATTTGCTGTTACTGTAAGAACAACAATATACTAACACTTCAAGGAATCCTTGCAACTACGTACCTTTAGGGAATTGTAAATCTGCAGCATCTTCGTCTGTTAAATCCGTTGTAGTATTCATAGACATGTTTCGGCCCTAGTTTAAAACTTATCAAATTATTACAATAAAGGATAAATATACTATTTTGACGATCAACTTCGTAAACAACACAGCGTCAATGAAATAGAGGTTATGATTTGAATTGATTGAATAAAATTGTTATAGCCAACCTATATAAAAAGGAAAGAAAAATCACTAAATTTAAATTAAGTTTTAAAAACTTGAAAATATTTTGTTTTTCTCGAGGTGTTAAAGTGCAGTTTGTTTTACTAAAAACAGTATAACAAGTGAAATTTTAAAGTTCAATTTATGGCAAACAAACATGAACGAAGTCTATATAATTTTGTGTTCTTTGCCGTTCTCTCAATAAATAAATAAATTTTTAGGCCGTCTAGAGGCATTTAAGCGCTCCGAGATAACATCAGGTGCTCGCCACCCCTAAAGTATACAAAAAGTAAGTTCTATTTGTAAAATAAGTTGTAAAATGAACAACAAACTTTTATATGTTTATGTTATTACTTTATTCCTCTGTTATCGTGGCAGAATTAAACTAAAATACTAATAATAATTAAATAAAACGTAACATATTAGTTGTGTTGGATAAGATATTTATTATCAAAATGATTAACATTAACACAACATCATTTGTAAATATGTTTTTTAATAATAAACAAAATACTTTTTCTCTATTTAGTTCGCAACATGCAGTAGAAATCCAAATTTGGAATAATTACTTCACATTAATTACAGTTTCATTAATAGCTTTTGCAACATACTCCACATTTGCTGGTGTTACGCCACACATACTAATGCGTCCCGAACGAAGCATGTAAACATGATGCTTTTTAATCATGTGTTCAGACTGAGTAGCTAAAATTTTAAAATATAATTTTTAATTCAAAGTTTCATTTTATTTTTTAATTACCATTCAATCCAGTATAAGAAAACATTCCAATTTGGGAAGTTATATGACTCCAGTCACCGGGTGTACCAAGTCGTTCCAAAGCAGTTCGTAAAGCTTCTCTCATTTCGATAATTCGAGTCGACATTACTTTTATATGACCTTGCCTAAATTAAACCAAATTTAATAAAGTGAAAAACAAAATTAACCCCTTACCATTCTTCAAATAATTGTGGATTGTTAAGAACATACGAAACAATTCTGGCACCATGACTTGGTGGATTCGAATACATTCCTCTTATAATAAGCGTCACTTGGGATTTCACTTGAGGAACGTGCTCAAAACTGTTCAAAACAAATGTTAAATTGCCAATTCTTTCATCTAAAATTTAGAAAAAAATTTTAATTTTGAGAACATTTACCTATTGACCACTTACTATACAATCCAAAATTTTTTGCAAAAGATTGTGCACACAAAAGTTCAAATCCTCTAGAAACAAAATACCGTACGGCCCATGAATCTTTCACCAAATCCCCAGATGCAAAGCCCTGATAAGCAGAATCAAAGAAAGGAAACAACTTCTTTTCCTCAATTACATCAGCAATATCTTTCCACTGTTCTTGGGTAGGATCACAACCTGTTGGATTATGAGCACATGAGTGCAAAATAATAACTGAATTTTCAGGAGCATTTCTGAGATCCTCAAGAAGACCGTCTATGTCTAATGCATGTGCAGACTCGGACCAATAACGATAGGTACGTCCTTCTTCAAAACCAGCCTTCTTAAACACCAAATTATGGTTTTCTATAAAAAATTTAAAGCTGCATTGCAGTAAAAAAGTTATAAAAATGATTTACCCCAAGTTGGTTGAGAATAATAAAATATTTTATAACCCAGAACGCGAGTTAAAAATTCTGCACCGACACGTAATGAGCCTGTGCCCGAAAGACATTGCACACCAAAAGCCTAAAGAAACAATAAATTTAAACCTATTTATTATTTGTGCTAAGACAAATTTACCCTATTTTCAGTGAAAACTGGACTATCCTCCCCGAGAAGCATGGTGGTAGCAGCATTAGAAAAAGAGTCTAACCCTAAAATTGGTAAATACTCTTTATTGAGGGTTTCATCCGCAGCTAAAATTTTTTGCACTTTTTGCACCACTGGTAAAACCCATGGTTGACCCTTATCAGTACGATAAGCTGTAAGCAATGCAATTAATAAAAGCTTCTCTTAAGATTTAGTCAAACTTACCGCCTACCCCCAAACTTACTTTATTTTCAAAAGTATCATCGGCGTAAGCTTTATTCAAAGCAAATACCTCTATTGGGGGCCCCAATTCAACTTCGGCAAATACACTAGCCATCTTCTAGAGTAATTAATACCTTGAACACAGAACAATACAATTAAATATAAGCAGGTGTAAAGTACCCACTTAGCGGTATTAAAGTGTGAGTATTGAGAGAAAAAACTAAAAAGCGCTCTAATTATCAGCTGACGTTTATGACCTTTGTGATACCAAGGTCATCTTAATTTTGCTATTTTTAAATAAATTAAGTTTCAATTTTTAGAAATAAATATTTATATAATAATAGCAACAGTTCGAAAATGTATTAATAAATGCAATAAATTTTTATTATGACATTTAATATTTGCACTCTAACCTAAAATTTAATTATTGGCCGGTAGTAATTTACAATTTATATTACTTATTATTAAAAAATCATATTCCTTATCTCAAGTTATTATGAATAGGTTATTGTCAATTGCCAAATGCAATCATGTTTGTATAACATACTTCAGATATCTAAATTCATCGATAAAAATAAATTTTCTATTATAATCTTATTTTGAAAATAATATATTTTTTGTTCAAAAATGGAATCAAATTTAAAATTTAAAAAGATGATTTTAATTGTATCGAATGTGCGCCGGGGGGGTAAGGGGTAACACCCCCTTCCTCTTAGATTTTAATAATTAGGTTTGTTATATTGGATATTTATTTCAAAAATAAATTTTTTTGCATCAAATAGAGAGGGAAACCGCTGATAAAATTTGATGTATAAGTGAAGGGAAATTTGAGGAAATTTTGGGATATTGTAAGAATACTATATAAACATGCAACCTTTTTCTTTTTACTGTTTCAACTTTTTTGAAAGGAAATCTTGAGGAAATTCGGGAAAATGCTTCAAAAATCTTGAAAAAGGAAATCTGGTGTACAAAAATTTGTCTTATTGTGACTTCCCCCTCGCACCAAATATTTTATGATATACTGTCCTGGTGGAAATATTTCTCTGAAAAAGTAATACAAAGTCTGCAGAAGTCTTACAAACTTTGAGAGAAACTCTGCAAAAGTCTAATTCAGAGTTTTCAGAGAAATATTTCCACCAGGGTGGTTACGCAGCTACGTTACACCCCCCCTGGAATTCCACCTACGGTATTACGGGGGTGCCCATATTGTAACGGCTGGAAGGGTGTTATTTTGTCAAAAATATTGAAACAAAAAATTTCATTTTAGGTAGCTAGGTAATAAAAACAAAATTGTTTTCTAAAATTTTATTTATTAATATCTATAGTTGTTACAACGAAAGATGAAGCTGACGTCAGAACTATCTGAATGAAATATTGGATGAATGGTTGAGTTAGAGGTCTTAAATAAAAACAAATAAAATTGTCCGACGGTCCGGTTTCTTTAATAGTCCATTTTATTTGTTTTATTATTTTATTAAAGCGCTCACTCATCCAATAATATTTCATTCAGGTAGTTCTGACGTCAGCTTCATCTTTTGTGGGAACAACTATAATTTCTGTACTTCTAGATAAAGTTCCAGATAACATCTTTGTTTTTAATTTTTAAAAAAAGTTTACAACAACAATTTTTAAGTGATTTGGTGATGATTTAAATTTAAAAAATAAAACTCTCGACCGCTTTTCTGTCAATCCCACAACCCCGTCACAAAATTCCAATGAAAATATATATCGAAAAATATCAAAAAAAGATAAGAAAGGAGAGACTACAGATGTCAAAAAAATTATAACATTGGGGTGGGTACTACCGCGAATGAAATGAAATCCTAAATATTTTGAATCACTATGTATATTATAGAAGTGGTTGAAATCAGCTGACTTGATGACAGTTCTTGAAAATTGGGCAAAACCAAAATAAAAATACTGAAATTTTGCAATACCGGAATAGTTAATCTTTGCGGAGTATGTATTTTATAACAAATTAAAAAGCATTTATGCATTATTAACTTTCATTTATTTTGAAGTTTGTAATAATTACATGTTACATTATGAAAATACACGTCATAATATGCTTGCATATTGATAAGTTTTTAAATAATTAATTTATTTTTTCTTTTAGTACTTATATTAAAAATCTGTAGATATGTCATCTACAGTTCCTCTTATATTAGAGGAAGATTGTGAGCGGGGTGGTAAAAATTACGACTACGAAGGAGGAATCGAAGATGATTTTGCTTACCGCAACAATGTTTTACAAGCAACTAAAGGAGTTCGTATGGCATTCATCCGCAAAGTTTATGGACTTCTCAGCCTTCAATTACTATTAACGATCATTATTGCAAGTGCTTGCATGTTTACACCACAAATTAAAGAGTTTATTCACACCAAGTAAGTTCCTGTTTAAAAACTTAGCGAATGCCCTAATTTGGTATATTTTTTTCAGCGATTGGATGATGTTTGTTGCCATGTTTGGAAGTATCGGTCTTATAATTGCGTTACATATTAAACGTAAAGAGACTCCAATAAATTTTATACTTTTGGCTGCATTTGTAAGATATTTTTCTGATGAGAAAGTTTTAAACTTACTGTTATTTTGTAGACTGTGGTTGAAGCCTACACCGTAGGAGTTATTGTGACTTACTACTCAAAAGCTATCGTTTTGCAGGCTTTACTATTGACCTTATTTGTTTTGGGAGGTCTTACTGCATACACATTTCAAACGAAACGAGATTATTCTGCTATGCATTCCAGGTAGGTCACAAATAAAATTTTTTTTAACTTTTACAATTTTCTTCTTTAGTTTATTTGCAGGGCTCTGTATTTTATTACTCGGTGGGTTACTACAACTAGTTTTTCAGTCGCCAATATTTGAATTTGCTATATCTTTGGGCGGTGCATTACTTTTTTGCCTATTTATAGTGTACGATACACAAATGTTAATGCAAACCTTATCTCCTGAAGAATATATTTTGGCTACCATCAGCTTATATTTGGACATCATAAATTTGTTTATATATATCCTTCGCATATTACAAGAACTTAATCGACAATAACTTGCACTTTCGTGACTGAGCTTCAGTATTTTTAAATAAATTTAATATTAATATAGCTCAACACTTATACTTTCTTGTGCATTTATATAAATAGGGTTTCTGTTAAACTGATTTGGGTTACTCTGCCAGTGTATTGGAATGGTGAACTAAATAGGATCGTATTTCATATAATGAACGATAAGAGTAATATTAGTCAGTGGTGCTTTATCTTAAGGCAATATGCATTTTATTAAGTTGAAAGATACAAGAAAAAATTATTGATAATACTTTCACCAGTGATTCGATAGTATAAAATGTAGTTCTTTTTATCAATTTTTTAACCTGAAATGAAATATGCTCGAGTTAACAAATCGGCACTAGAACTCAAACTTCTACGGTTTGTTGATAAATTTCAAAATTCAAGCATATTTTAATGCATACTTTTAAATTTTAATAGAAAACTTTTTAACGGAAATAACGAATTATTTACAACCATAATAAATTGTATTGCAAAAATACACCTCGTTTTATATAATAATACTTTAGTTATAGATGTAAAAACCACTTAGTGTGATGATTTAAAATTATATTTATCTATGTACATTAAAAACTACACAAGCTAGTAGAACTTTTTGTTGAATTTTTTTGTTAACGTTATTTTATAAAAAAATGTTGCTATAACTTATCCAAATAATGGAGAATAAATTATTATATCATTAGTCCAGAATTCTTTAAAATTATTATTACAACAAATAAATAAGAGAAAAAAAAGGGTAGTTGACAAATTGCATGTTGATAATCTTTTTTACTTCGAGTTCATTTTCCCAATGGTCGAAGAATGATCTGAGAAAGCATCTTTACCTTGTTCCCCCATAAAAAAAATTACCATTTTTGCTCTACCTAGATATGCAAAATATATAATTTATTTTTATTTAAAATAAAATAATTTTGTAAGCGATACCATAATGTAGTACTATTCTTTTAAACGAAATAATTGGCCTATGTATGGAATATATTAATTTGAAAGTAATTTACAATTTTATGAAAAATTTTATTTGAAACCAATTTAAATTTCACCAAATTCGTATACAAAACAAAACTAAAACTAATTAAAAATAACAAAATTGATTAGGTAACAGGGAAAAAAAACCTCCAAGTTGCATTACATTAGACAGGAGTTCCAGGTTATTTTATTACCCAATCTATTTTTTATTTTACCTTTAATTTATTTCGTATCTCATAAATAATTAATATGAAAATTATAACGTTTTAGTTTGTACTTTTTATTTTATTTTATTGGTGAATAGTTTCGCCTTCTTTTGGCCAACCTGTAAGTTGTAATTACATATTATTATCTAATGCTTGTATGACACTGTACATTTTTCTGTGTAAAAAGTTACATAGCAAGCATGTATTAATAAATGTAACATTTTTTATCAATATTAAGTACAAAAGTGCTGTGAGCACGTTACTTAATTATTACAATTATTGGGAAATTTCTAATAATAATTATGCTAATGGCTATTTAATTATTTATTCTTATTAAATTTTGCTGGTAATTGGGGTCATAATTTGAATAATAAATTAAAAATATTCTGAAATTTTTTTTTTAAATAAATTCAAGCAAATCACATTTTTTATTAATTACGTTGTGCGATGATACTTAAATAGTTAAATGCCTTACATAATAATATACACATTAAATAATTATTCTAGATTTTAGAGAAGTTGAGCGAGTTGCAGGGGAAAAGTTTCAAAAACCTGCTTGACATTTTAAAACTTTTTCGTTATTGTAAAACCAATTGTGATTTACACATAAAAATATTTCAATGTCAATTAATATTGATGATTTGGGTATTATTAGTAAATTAGAATTAAATATATTTGCATTCGGATTAACAAAACATTTAAAGATTAATATAAAAAAATAAAATTTTAAAATCAATAATCTCGGAAAAACAAATTAAAATGTAATACATAACAAATTGATTATAACTGTACACTTAAATGTTATAAGCCTCCAGCGCTGTGCACCTCTCGATTCATCTCTTTGAAATATGATATCCCAATATTACGTACATATTTTTATACAGTGTATAATTATTAACATGTGAAATTATAGTCAAAATAAAATATCATAAACATGTTATAAGTTAAAAAATTATTTGAAAATCTTACTGTTAAAAAAGCAACTAAATTGATACGACTGCTACATGTGAATTCATATGTTCCGATATGAACATTATATTTCGAAATGTAGCAGTCTATCAACTTAGTTGCTTTTTCAACAGTAAGATTTTCAAATAATTTTTTAACTTATAACATGTTTATGATATTTTATTTTGAGTACATATTTTTATCTATTATAGATGCTTGTTAAATACAATAGTGAAAAATTTGTAGAGGTGATAACTTCCCAAAAAGAAAATTTAATAGCAATAGTATACTAATTAAGTCAATTATCTTCAATAAACATAAAAAAATTGTCAAAAGTACATTTTTTTGAATATACATACTTATACCTATACGTTAAGCTCACATTTTTGGTGAAAAAGTATTTAGTATAAAAGATCTATCTTCACTTAAGCCCGCCTCAGACGATGCTTGTTTTACTGATGGATTGCTTGCTGGTTTCTCTGCTGGTTTTATACCTGCTCGGTTAGGTGATGGTTTCTGTGCTTGGTTGGCTTCACATGCGTTTAACTATCTCTTTTTACTTTTGTGGTTTCAATAGGCACGCAGGTAGCAACAGCTACCTAAATCGACATTTTTCGGTAACACTCGTGTATATGAACACAACGGGACTTTATCATTGGTTAGCGCTGAAACCCATCACGTAAACCAGCAGCAAAAATAGCACCGGTTCTATCACGAAAATCCAGCACGGGAACCAGCAAGCAAGCCAGCAGTGACCATGGTACTATGCCATGGCAGTGACGTCATTTTCTATTATGCGCAGCCAGCACGCGCCAGCCAGCAAGGCTCCCATCAGGCAATCCAGCAGCAAAACAAGCATCGTCTGAGGCGGGCTTTACATAATAAACAAATACTGGCAGTCAGATCAACTCTTATTGCATATTAGGTAAAAAAAAATTGTTTAAACCGTTATTAAAAATTAGATGGCTATTTTTTATAAAAATGTTTCTTTAAAACATGGTATTATTTATAACATTCCAACAATAAATAACCAGATAACTTTAGAAACTTATCGGGTACATAAAAAAATTTAACAAAAACTTAACAATCCATATAATAAGTTTGTATAAAAACATAAAGCAATCCTATTATAAAATGCGAATTCAACAAGTTTAAAATTAAACAGGTGTAGGATTAACAATTTGATCCTCTATTATTTTTCGAAGATCATTTGGATAAGCATTATGTGCCATGAGATCAAAATCGCTCCCCGAAAGCGATTTATCTATAATTTGGTCCCAGTCAGATTCACTAGTAGGACAAGCTCCCAAACCTAAAGTAAATTTACGAGCAATTGGAGGTGAAACATCTAAAACAATGAGGAAACACTTTTGTAAGATAATATCTTAAAAAATCTGTGTCAACTAACCATCATCTGTTCTTGAATTGCAAGACTCTTTCGCTCTGAGCGTTTCTTGTTTAAGGATTATTTCGTTGGTAATGAAATTTTCACGTCTTATTTGTTGCAGTAAATTTCCTGGAACGTCAGGAATAAGCCACTTGACCAAAATTATAATAGTAGCTACAACGTTCTAAAAAATTTTGAAATAACAAATAAAGTTAAAATGAAATACAATATTGATAAGTCACCTCAAATATAACGACAAATGCTAACCTGGCAGCTAAAACGTGCCAGAACATTAAATTAACTTGGTATTCGTCAGGTGCTCCTGGTGGTTCACGAAAATCGGCATACCTATTAATGATGGTTTAAACTTTATTACGTAATAAATAGGTAGGTAGCAAAGAAGTACCTGCAGATTGGAACTTGACTATAATTTCTTTTAATAGTAAAGGTTACATTCTCAAAATCTTTTGTGTTAAAAACTGCTAGCGTATAATTTACGTATCCTTTTAAAGAATAATCATCGCTAACGTACATTCTGTAAACTAGATGAGGAATAAAATTGGACGTAAAAGCAATAATCAATCCCTTAAAACAGACAAGAAGTTAAATAAAATCTTTAAATTTATATACTATTACTCCTACATTTGTTATAACAGCAAGTTTTCCAATAGAATCTAAAATTCTATACCACACACCGATATCTTTAACTCTTTGCGTAACTGGTCTCCTGTAATACACAAGCAATTTTCGTGCGTCTAAACGCATTTCAAGTATGTTATTTAGGAGGGCAAACATGGGAGCAAGAGGAAATGCGGCCACAAAAATTGTAACGAAACCATATTGTAAGACTAAGACAAACACAATTACTAATTAGTAGGGATAGTTTACAAAACTTACCCATTTCGAGATATTCTGGAAAAAGACTTCTAGGTCCCCACTCCAGAAGTTTAAAATCTTTAACCCACTGTGGTTTACTTTTAGATGATTCTGTTTTTACTAATCTCATTTTAATTTTTAACGTGTTTACCCATTTGTAAAATATTGGAAAACCCATTTCGAGCACAGAATTTAAAGCTTGCTTTCCTACCATTATAATGGCTAACTGAATACATAGCTCCATAAGGCAACCGCCAAGAGGACACTACGAAATACGAAACAAATATTAAAAACGTATATTTTAAAAAGTGAAGATTATTACTTCTTCCTGTCTGTATTCAAAAAACCTATTGTACTCCTTTGGGTAACCAATAAACTTTCCCTTAAAAAATGCAATGTAAAAAATGGAAGCGTAATAGTTAACAAATTGAAGAAGATATATTTTTAACGTTAAAGAATCATCAAATTGAGTTTGAGTACGAAGGAATTCGAGTTCTGTTAGGTACTGTGCTAAACGACCATATAACTAAAAAAACATAAAATCTGTTTACAAGTTTAGCTGCAATCTTTAACAATAAAATTTACCCAATTGAAAATACAAATACACACTAAATTAATAGTTGCAGCAGTGATTGTTGTAAAAAGCGTTAGATGACTCGAGTCATACTTTTGTTCACCATAAACATGAAGTGCTGTTAGAACAGATATTCGATATAAAATTACCGCTGCAACAGTAGCAAAGGCTAATGCAACCTAAAAATTACTTGAATTACAACTAGAAATTCATATTTTACTAATAAAAAATTACCAGCAACATAACAATAGAGAAGCTAAAAATAGTGGCAGGCACTCGCATTTTCCAAAACGGCACGTGAGGTTCCATTGTGTTAGTAACGATATTAATCTGTTTTTGTTTAACATGGGACAACCTTGCCAAATATTGTGGTCGCGGATGTTCCTCTTGGACATCGAAGCCAGTTAAATCCCATCTGTGTGTTATCTCTGACGAATATCGTTTCCAAAATTCCAAAAATATAGCAGCTGTAAATTAGAATACTAAAACATTCCTTCGTTTTATTAATAAACCAAGTTACCCCAAATAGACATAAAAATCGCAAAAAATACAGTGGTAGAATTATCGAAAATATATGTTATGCGTGATTGTAAGCACGCCGTAGAAATATTCCAGTAATCGCAAAAACGATCGCACTGAGGGCACATAGTTAAATTTAGTTTGTTGCATATGTCTTGGCTAAATAAAAATATTGTGATTTATTAAAATAATTTCGAGTTGGCTGTCTACCTTGGTACGTGACTATGAAGAGTGATGCAGGAATACAAAAAACATATGAAACCCACAACAGCAGCAGGCAATAACATGTGTGTGTAAAATCCCAACCAAGCAAAGTATAATGCAATTTTGACACCAAAATATTCCTTAACGTAGTCTAAGGGTTGGTAACGGAAAAATTTACATACGCTGCCCCACTCGTTATACAGTAAGTTGCGCATACAACCTGGATTATAAACATTACCCTAAAAAAATCAAAGTTCTTATTTGTTCTATAAAACGATCACGTTATACTAACGTCGTGTAGTGGATAAGCTGCGGTATAAACATTTTCATTTAATAACCGTTCAATTCCAAATGCAAAATCATCTTCAGCATTATCACTAAATCGTTTCCTATCTAAAATGAATTGAACTATACGCGAGTGAATTGCAGGTGTGAAAAAACAAGGAGCATCTACATCAAACCTATTTAAGAAGAAAAAAATGCCAACGATGTAATTCTGACGAATATTTATAACGTTTACTTACAGATATTCTTTATCTCGACTATATATCGCAGTAAAGCGATGTTTCTTTTCTGGAAATTTTCTAATATCGATTACAATTAAATCCAATACCTTTTTCCAATGCACATTAAATGTTTCTAGGAAAGAATTTCCGGATGAACGACTACGATTTTGTTTCCCAAGTATCTATAATTACTATGCACATTTAAAGTTATTAGTACAAAAATTGTGAGAACAACTCAAATGTTTTCAAGTTTGTTTTATTCTCACGTATCGCAAAAACAGTTAAAACACTCCTTTTAATTTAGCTAATTAATATTATTGTACCAGGGTTAGATGAAAAATTCATATCAAAACGTTAATGGGCAAATTTTTGCTGCAAAATATTACTACCTTCCGTGCCATAATTGCATAGAATCTACTTTTACGAGTTCCCTCAGGAGATTTACATAGCTCCTAATTTGTAGATAAAAATATTTCGTCAGTATTTATACCATAAATAATTTACTATATAATATGCAGGTATAATTTTATAGCATTTATATTTTAAATCCTCACCTCTTTCATCGGTAATCGTAATTTTAAAATGTCGCTGTAAAATCTAAGAACTTCATTTGGTGCGTGAATCTGAAATTAATAACGTGAATTGAATTATTGAAAAATTGTGCTAGAAATAAAATTATTTATTTCTTTAAAGATATAAAAGTACACTTGTACCAATATTTTCATAAGAAAACCATTCAAGAATTTAAGAGCAATCTCTGTAAAAGTAGCTACCAATTTTACCTATTTTTAAGCACCAATTAGTGTTGTTTAATCTCATTTATTTCCAGAATGTTTAAAAAATGATTTTTTACTTGGTTTCCTACAATTTTAAAACTTATTTATTTAGAAATCGAAAAAGAAATGTACTAATTTGAAAATGACAATAAATTTAAAATATGGCAAATATACAAAAATTTTATGAAATGGTTTATTAAATTTTGTGGCTATTGTAGATAAAGATACTAAAAAGTTTTAATAAGATCAAAACAATAAATATTATAGTAAAGCTATTTTTTTTCAAAATACTTTCTTCTGCGGTATTTCTTTCGAGCAAGTTAATTTTATAAACCTAGTATAAATGAAATTTACTTATATCCACATAGAATGTGATATGCTATTCATAAGAATTACGCGCATTTTTATAAAATTTTGTTAAATAATAATTCATTTATTTATTTATAAAATATAAACAACATTCTGTATGTATTTATAATCATCAGTAGAATAAAAACATGCGAGATAGAAATAAGTCAAATACTTATCATTTTACATACCTTGACAAAATGTAAGCCATTATTTTCCACTGGTTCATATTCTAATTCCAATCCTTCCTTAAGTAAATTGGATTCGAAAAGTGCTCGTCTACTTTGTGCCTCATCGGTTATCGATTCTACTTCTAATGAATCCCAAACTAAAACAAAGTCTACCGATCTTTTCCCATCCTTAAAATATATGGTTGGTTTGGAACATTCAAAAAGTGAATAGATTTCTAAATTAGTTTTATCAATTTCTTGGTTACTTGTGCTACAAATACATGATTCATCTACTTGAACATTTTTTTTGGAATCTTCTTCACCATTCACTTCAATTTCAATTGTTGATTGTGATGAAGGCACACCGGACTCGCCTCTAGAAATAAGGTTATAAAGAACCGGATCACAACAAACAAGGTTTTATTTACCTGGTAGTGTCCATCTCTTTATCAATATCGTCCGAATTCATCAAACTCAATACTGACATAGCAGCCAAATCTTGTTGTGTCATACTTTTGCACATTTTAATATTTTCATTATAATTAAATGGATTCTCAAGGGAAGTTTCCCTACCCCTTGAACTATTAAGGGGCGGGGAATTACTACCTCTATCTCCATTTGAAGTCTCATTCTAGACATAATCAATAAATTGTACATTTTTAAAAGAAAATAATTTTCACTCACGTTTTCCACCAACTTTTCTCTGTCATTTTTATGCAAAAACGGGGTTAATAATATATCAAACTTGGGTAAATAACTTAGACTTTCTTTTGACATTCTTTAGTCTAAAATTAAAAATTTTGAATTTGGTGTAAAAATAGTAGATCAAAAAATATAACTTACCTATTAATTTTAACCTCGTGCACCTGTTATGTTGCATAAAATATTGTTTAATTAAATCAATTAAAAATATCACAGAAATAAACAAAACATCCTAAATTATTGATAAGTAATATAGGGGGTTAAGATAAGCAGCTTCCTTTTACAACTTTTGTGGTTAATTACTGTTCAAATAAGTGTTGAGCTGTAAACTATTTATAACTAGTCTTCGACCCCAAACCCACTTTGAGTGGATTATAAAAGACGCCAATAATGTTGTTAGGAAAACTATTTTAAATTTGTAGATCATTATCGTTTCAAAAACATTATAAATAATGCTTGGATTATATAGGATTTATATTAATTTTATAAAAGGCAAGATTTACGAGAAGGTAGATATAAATAAATAACTGTCGATTGGTAGTTATACAAATAAAATTGTATATTTAATTAAAATGTACATTGCATTCAATAATTTGTATTGAATAGAATCAGTTTCAAAAATTATACTCGTACAATTTCAATGTAACAAAATTATTATATTAGTAATAACTAACATTGGCAAGTAACATGAAAATGTTAACATAAAGAAAATTTAAAAACTTAATTTTGATATCAATGGATAATATTAAATAATTATTTATAACAACTTTGTGTTCATCTTCCTCATACTTATCACAAATTATGTAAACATTACATACCATACTCATTCTGCAATGAGGTAAGTTTTTAAAAAAATTATTTATACTCAAAATATGTCATAGATAACGCAAAACAAACATTTTCAAATATTCAGTCTTTATGGCCAATCAGAAGTTTTGCACAACTTTGTTACAAAATTTACACAGAACATTTAAATTATCGTCTTCTCCTTTTCTGCTTTTTTGATTTATTATTTTGATTACCACTTGGACCAGTACTTGTCGTCGATTGTTGTGGAACCTCTTGAGCTGCGACGAAGCCTAATAAACTAGTACCAACCATCGAAGCACTTGAATTATTTAATACAGTTTTTTTAATTGCCCCATTACTATTATTTGTAGTTGAATTTTTTACAACTTTAGCTGTTTTCTGCTTCAATTGTTGTTCGATCAGTGACGCTCGAAGTGCTGCCATTATGTTAAGAGTAAATGCATCTACATGAGTTAAAGTAATTCGATCTCTTAATTCGCTGTATAACTTGATAGTTAATGTACACTTAATTTTTCCAGACGAGCAGACCCTTTTACACGAAGTTTTATCGAGCGCAAAAACAAATTTCTTTTGGAACATGCCAAGTACACTTTCCCTTACAGATATTAATTTTTGTTTGTAATTGAAAGACACATTATTTAAGGGGTTCTTTAATTCTAAACAGGCAATAAACTTGATCGCTTGTGTCCATGGTGTACCCATTCGTAAATAAACCAGTAGTTCTCCAGATTGCAAAACTTCTATGTTTACAAAAACTAAACCAATTCCTCTAATTGAAAAGATATAAACAGTGTGTTTAATAAATTCTTTAACGGGATAAGCTATTTCAAACTCCTGAGAAAATACTCCATTATCGCCAATTATACCCTGAAATAAAAAAAACAAAAAATCAGCATTCCGTCAAGAAACACAATATAATATTTGCCATTAATCATGACATCATACTACAGCCAAACAAATCACAATTAAGTGTCTTTGGTATGCTGCATTAGTTTATACTCGCTTACCGAAATTTTGTAAATTTGCTTTCTTTCGCTAACAAAATTATCCCACAAATATGATTTAAAAGCTTTATATCAAAATTTGATTAGCAAATCAAAGCAATTTTGCAAAAAACCATGAACCTTAAGTACACTTAAGCATATGTATTATATCCCCTCACTATATAAGGTGTGGTATACACTCCTAAGCTCCTATAGACAGGGAGAGCAAATGATGGTTTGACCTTAAACATTTTTATCATGATACTTCGTGAGGTAAATTAAGGTGTTACCTAACTAGGGAATTGAAGTTGGCAGAAAGATATTAAAGTAGGCACCCTGCCGATTAAACTAATTTTATTACATAAAGTTTACAAATAGTATAAAAAAATTTGATCACTAATGTAGTGAAAGTAATTATTGAAAATTGCGAGAATTTCTGTTAATTTTCGTAGTGCCTTGCTGGGAGTGCAAGGCAGTGTTAGAAATGTAGACAGTAGGGAAAAAGCTGAGAAGAATATTATTTTAGAACAAGGAGGAGGCCTGCGATAGCATAGATAACTTTTTTTTTAAACAGATAAAAATTTCAATAGTACAAATTTTCAAAATTATAAGTTGGACTTCATATTCAATCAAGTTTATATAAACTTGATCGTTGATGCAATTTAAGTGGATTTGAGTTATATCTGGTGGAACAAAAGAACTTTTTGTGAAAGTGTAACCTATATTATAAATACATAATAAAATTTTGATGAAAATACTATTCAAATTTTCAAACATAGCAGTAGTTCCCAAACCCTCAAAGTAATTCTTTACAAGGTCAATTTAATGTTTGGAAAGGTATTTGTTTTGTAATTAAAGACTGTCCCAGAAAAAAACGGGCCACTTTATACTTCAAATTTAATGAAAACTAATTAATATTTTTTCGAAACAATATTTTTATATACATTTCATAATATACTATAAGTAAAAAATTTAAAAATAAATATTTTTATGAAGGGCCATAAAATTTTTGAACCTTCCGTTTAAACGAGTAGGATTTGCATGTTTCGGTATAATATGGATAGAATTTTGATTATAAAATTCTATAGTTTTTTCACTGTAATGACAGGTAGCCAAATCAGGCCATAACAATGATGGGGTGTAGTGTGATGCCAGAAAAGATAGTAATCGCTTTTTAATACATTCATTTAAATAAATTTCTGTATTTATAGAACCTCTTGTTACAAATTCTGCTGATTTTAAACCACAGGTACAAATTTCTTGTGAGATTAGGTTTTTTTTGGAAAATTTGAAATTTATTTTATTTTGTACCATTCATCTACCTGTCCTTTACCTTCTGCAACATAAAATTCTTATCCAGGCAATTGTTGAGAATCGGCTTTACAATAAGTTTCATCTTCCATTACAAGGCACAAATATTTTGCGATAAACTCTTCGTATAATTTTCGCAGGTTTTTGTTGCTCAACCGAGCGATTTGCAACTTTCTGTACCTTAAAGGTTTTCTATCATGCACGATTTCTTCCGTTGCACCATAGATTTAGAAGTTGCCAATTTATCAGTAATATCCCTTACAGAATTGTTCGGTTTACTGTTGAATGTCCTGATCACTTCTTTTTCCAATTTTTTTTCGACCCAAACCACATTTTCTAGAAACACTAGCATCTTTTTTAAATCGAACAAGTACATATTGCACAGTTGATTTTGGTAATTTTAAAAGTTTTGCGAATTGTCTTTGCGACAATTCACGATTTTTAACATGTTCGAAAATAATTTGTTTACACTTGGTTTTATGTTGCCACTTCATAACTAACACCGATGCACACTCAAAAACAAATAAAATTGTGTACTTTTGAAAACCCACGTTGAACCCAAAAGTAATTAAATTTCAAAGAATTTCATGAAATTTTACCTAAAGTCATATACCTGAAAGTGGGCCATTTTTTTCTAGAACAGTTTTTATTTAAAGAGAAAAATTGAAAAAGATAAGAATCAATTTCGTCATGTAAACAAATTACTTCCAAGAAATTGTGGAACACCTTTAGAACCACTAATTTATAAATTATACTAGTGAGAAAAAAACGATTTAACGTGAAATGTCTCTTAAGCTACATCCCGAATAAAAAGGCGCAGCAAGCAACACTGTGATCTTGCAACAAAGATTAAGGATACACAACAAATATCAATAGAACCACTTGCCGTGCCATTTTAATATGAATGCAATTTTACAGTGTCCCAATGAGCAATAAATGCTAGAGAACGTTATGGACTATTAACCGATTATAAACATTCTTATTAAAAAAGAAGCTAAACAAACTCATTAATCGCGAGTGTAGATAATATGCCACAAGACACCTTAGTCGAGTGGCAAAATCACAAACTTGTCATAAGATAGCATTCTAAGCACTCTGACATTTGGCCTGAAAATTCGAAGTCGTTTTTGCATTAATTTAACAAAAAATAACTGTTTTTTATCAGTTACGAGGTGGTTCCTCCCGTAAGTCTTTTCAAGGAACCAAATTAGAATTAAACAGAGAAGTTGTATCAATAAAATGTTTGCTTGCAATTATTAACCTTTGGAAGTATTCCATAATTAGTTAGTCCATCTGCTTCTCTTGAAAAATAAAATAGCAGTGAAACATGTGAGACAAAATAAAATCAAAAGATTAATACCAAATAAAAAGAGTTACCATTATCACTCTCGAAAGCTCGAAAATATTAGTTTATTGATTTATAGTTTATTTTAGCTCATTACTGATATTATATTTATATAAATTTTCAAGAGCTAATAATTCTAATTATTTAAAATCTTAAAAGTAAATCAAAATTTTCATTAATCATACAAGTGAATGATAGCTTTATCCAATGTTGTACGAAGAATCAATGTAAAATATTTAGAAAACATACAAACCTGTGAAAGCACTTCAGGATGAGCACTGCGTACATGGTTAACTAATCTACAAGATGGTAGCATTCTATCACAACCATCGGCACGACATGGAAAGGTCCCTCGAGAAATTTTTGGTGTGTCTAATTTACGCTTTACTACCACTTTTGGTAGTAAAATTGGATTTGGTTTTTTCTTAGATTTAGGCGTCTTTTGTTTTACTGGATCTTCTAAAGCAGTTAACAGCAAGAGATTCTAAAAATTTAGAGTTTTAAAATTGCCTAAAAGCAAAATTTGAAAATAATGTCACCTTTAGTATTTCATAATGATTAACAAGTTCTTCTACAACAAAGTTTCTTGTACCATAAAAGCTACACTTGCAAATAGGACATTCGTTGACTTGAGGTTTGCAGGTGGCGCAAATATGATGACCATTACGGCACTGTTCTACCATAGAATTTGCATTGGGTACATCTAAACATACTGGGCATTGAAGTAGTTCTTCTACATCGTTCCAACCCCACTAAAACGTAATTGTTAATCTTAATTTTTGTGATTAATGCAATGCAACAGGCTTTCATCACATTGTCATATGGAAGGCTTAATAATAGCACATTGGAAATACTTATAGTTTTATAATAATAATAAAATGACATTTACCTGATCTCCATTTCTGCGAGACATTGTTTAGTTTTCTGATAGTGATATGTAAAAACCGTCGTTTATCAAAAAAATGGACGTTAATTATAATAAAAAATAATACTGAGTTAATATTATTAAATTGTAGATTATAACAGTCAGTTAGGCACTAATTTAGTTGTACAAATAATAAAACCAAACCATAAAACAATTTAACACATTTGTACAAGTTACACAAAAACACATTCAACTATTCAACTTCAATTTTTTAATTTTTAACTTTTCCTGTTAAGAAAACTTTCGCGCTGTTATGTTGGTAGTATTTTTAAATGTTACCGGAAATTTGCGAGCTAAGGCCGCGTTTACAGTGCACCTTTCAAATGATAAACCGCAGTCACTAAATTAATATTCAAGTTTATTGAAATATAAAAAAATAGGTAGATATAATCTAAAATATAAAGATAAGATAAAATAAAATAAAAATATCTCTATACAAGGTGTACACTCGAAAACGATTGTAACACCCAAGGCAGGGCCGTCCTAAGATATTTGGCGCCCGTGCGTTACGAACAATAATGCGCACTTCTTCATAAGAAAATACACGAGAGTACAAAAAAATACAAATAGACTGATTTGAATGCAAGCAAAACTGCCGTTCCAAAAAACTGGCGTCCCGGAGCTGGTAGTCTATTTAGCCCGTGGTTAGGGTGACCGCGAGGGGTAAATCACCGGGAAGATTTGGTGTACATGGGGTAGGAAATGTGAGGGAAATGTGGGGAGATGTGGAGGAGATGCGGGGAGATGTGAGGGAGGTGTAGGGGAGATGTAGGAGAAAAAATGTCGAGAAATGTGAGGGAATATTTGGGAGATGTGAGGGAGATGTAAGGAGATGTTAGGAGATGTGAGGAGAAATGTGGGGATATGTGGGGAGATGTCGGGGAGATGTGAGGAGATGCGGGGAGACGTGAGGGAGGTGTAGGGGAGATGTGAGGAGATTTGGTGTACGTATTTTTGTCAGGAGATTTATCCCTCGGGTGACCGCGTGATCCAGGGTACGTGGTTTTTTAAATAAATCGTGAGATACTTCACGATTGACAACTTGTTACTGTGGGGGCGGGCGGGGGAGTTTTTCAAAATGTTACGTAACCAAAAAATTTCTTTTTTTATCAAAAAATCTCTTTTCTAGATATTAAATTTTCATTAATTTGATGAATTAACCCAAAGAGATCCATTCAGTCAAGAATCATAATAATTAAAATTTGTGTAATAGATACAAAGTAGATACACATATTACACAATTACATTTTAACGCGTTCGCGTAGTTATTTGCAAGTTAAAGTTATATAAATAAAAAATTTATTTTAAAAATTGTTTTAACTTTTTGTTACATTATTCTTCTGGGGGGAGGGGGGTCTCGCAATTTGTTACGATCTGTTACAAGGGGGGGGAGAGGGTTAAAAAACATCAAAAATTGCGTTACGTAATTTGCGAACAGCCCCTAAACTAAAATTGACTATAAAATGTATTTTATACCAACTCTTAAAAAAAATATTGAATATAATCAGTACTAACAAGCCAATAGAAGTCGTTGAAATTGAACACAAAGAAAAATTAAATCACACAAAAATTTGAAAGAAATTAAATATTATATTTTATAAAAAGCCAACGGATTTAATATCAGCAGATTTGTTTAAATTAATTTAGAGTTTGTCATAGCAATTTTAATGTAAATAAGCTTATTATCTGTAGATAGATTGCTGAATAAATTGAGTTAAAAAAAAAATTTTTATAGCTCGTCACGAACTCAGAGAGATTTCTCATTTCAATAGCACCATACTCTTTGATAGCACCAAAGTACAATTTTTTATTTGATGACTTGTATAACTTCAGCTTTGGTAGAAACTTTCTACTAGAAAGATCATTTACAGTAGTCAGATAAACCAGATAAAATGTTAGACTTACCATTTACCATTGTTACCACTTACCAATAATAAAGAATTATTGTTATACTGGGAATAAAGTTATATAGTCAACCCTCCTATAGCGCGGTTAATGCACACCGCATTACAAGACACCCGGAATTAGCATTACAAATCACATTAGTTCGTACCCCTTATATGGAAATTACATTAGTATCTAATAAGAACGATGGCCACCTTGCTGGCCGCAGTACCAAGGAAGCCTTATTCTGTAGGAATTGCAATAAATAAAGAAAAGTTCAAAAGGACCTATATTGCTATATTCTTTTGTATCGTGTATCTGGTTGAATAAATCGAAAAACTTTTTTTATTATTGTGCTTGTCTCCAATCATAATCAACTAAGCAATTAAAAGACTGATCTTACCAGCCAGTGTCACAGGTCGCACCACCCTACAACTAACTGTAGGTTTTGGAACCACCTCAACAATAAATCCGATTCCTATCTCAAATGATCAGAAAGACCTGTTGTATCAAATTGTCGATCCAGTTCTGTTGCCTTAAACTTGCATGTTATAATTATGGTGCTGGCAGTGTAAGTTTTAAGTTGTAAACATTCTAAAAATCAATTTATATAAAACCTAAATTTATAATTTTTGTATTTTAAACTTATTATTTATTACATAATATTAATACTTTCTCCTTATTAAGCAGCAATATATAAACACATGTTAAAAAATAAATAAATTATAGCTTAGCTTAGACACCTGTGTCTGCATCGTTTTAACTGAAAACTTTTAGTGATAAGTGCAACACATTTGACCTATTTTAGTTTTTATTAATTCTTCAAATAATTTTAGTTTTCATTACAAATTTAGGCTCAGTTTTCTGTTCTTCGCGTTTTTTTATATTTCGTACATGTCTTCTTTTTATTTCAAGAATTTCTTTTAATTCTTCTTTATCTTCGTCCTATAAAAGTTAACTTATACAAACAAATAATCTCAAATATTACTTTTCTAACAGATTGGTTGAGTCGAAGTACTAAAGCTCTTTCTCCTCCGGCCATCGGCTGCGAATATACCATCATTTGTTTTAAACGTTCTGCTGGATTTACCCCTCTTTCAACAACTAAGACTATTCTTGCCCATTGTCTTTGCCATTCATTTCGAGTTTCAGCAATTTTTTGATATGTGTTTCCCATCATAGCAATTAACATATTAATCAATAAAATGGCCACTATTACCATGTAAATAACAAATAAGAGCTATAAAGATTAAAAATTATTTTATAATAAAAAAAAATAATAATAATGAAATACTTTAGCCACATATTCGTGTTTTGTTTTTTCAAAAGCTTCATAATAATCGCCAAAATTAGTGAGAGACATCAAAAACATTGCCGTGATGCATTCTATTGGAGTGGCCATAGGGTTCGTAGCACTATCATCAACTTCGTCAGGTGTTAGTGGATTATCGTAAGACAAAAATATTATATAGAACGCTAAAACGATTTACAATTTTTTAATTGCTATGTAGCGTAATTTGTTACTTTACCCTGTGAAAAGCCAATAACAAATACCATGTATATGGCAGCGAATCGTAACAGATCTCCCATTACCATGCGGTATATCATAACTACGAATGGACCCACAGTTTTAAAGCCTCTAAATAATAAATATTATCATAAACGATGTTTAATATAGACTAAAATTGTATCTACCTGCAGAAAAATAAAAAATATGGAGCGGTAGTTAGCATAATTACGACAACTATAGCATCTTCACTTTCATCGTCGCAAGCAATTCGCAAAAACGGAACAATTTGCATCAAAATGCAAGAAAATAGAAACATAACTCGAGAGGGAGCAGTCATCTAAAATTTAGTGATTTAATGTTAATAGTTTGTCATATAAATGAATTTTAAACCAGATTTTCAAAAAACATTCTTAAACCAAGAAACCGCGCTTCGATAAATGCTGATGCCAAATAGAGAAACGCGCAAACCAAAACAATTACTTCAGTAAGTAATCGTATTTTGGATTCGCCCGTATCTAACTGCATCAACCGACAATCTTCTCTTAAATTGCTCCACCACTCTTCTAAATCACTCTCACTCTCGGTTGAATTTAAAGATTCTAAAAGCAATTAATATTTCAGTAAAAAAACCTACTTTAGCAATGCTTAACTTACTCGGAGGAAGATGGAATAAATTTGAGATATTTTCCAGTTTTAAACTTTCACTAATGTTTAGGGTAAAATTTAATATATCTGCTCGAAGACTTTTATTAACCATTTTATGTGCGGTACCATTAACAGCAGATGCCGATTTTGAAATTAAAGGACCTGGTCGTAAAATAAAACAAGTCAACGAAATTAAAAAATAAAAGGCAAAAGTAAAAAATTGACTGTAAAATTTTTTCTTGACAAAAGTGTTCCACTTGGCATTTAACAAGTCTACAACCACGCCGTCCATCAATTCCAAATGTTCATCTTTATCCTAAATTTAATGCAAGTTTAAGATTAAGTTAAGATATTTGTAATGTAAGAACATTCAAACTTACTCCAAAAACTACCAAATTTAACACAGATTTGACGCTTATATGTCCTGTTTGGTTATCTATTGTATCAATTTGTGAGAGTGGATATGCAGCGCACGTTATGCTACCTAAAATTTTTACTATTTGAGTTGGCCCTTATAACTTTTGCTGCCTTACCTATTTGCCAATATATTTCGCGTTCCAATTTTAAAATGTGGTAAAACATATTAACTCTTGCCAATTTAGCAGCTAAAGTTAATGGTGTAAGGTTCAAAATGTTTTTAAAAGCTAGCTGGGCGCCCACTTCGTAACACATATTAAATGCATCCTAAAATGTATGCATTTTTCAAACACATCTTAAACCTATATGAATTAAGTTCTAAATAATCACCATTTTTTCATAAAGAACTAATAAGTGCAAGGCTGTATTTCCGTTAGTATCTTGTACATTTGGATCGGCACCTTTTGCCAAGATCAAACGATAACATTCTTCTTGACCTATACATGCAGCAATAGTTAATGCATATTCTCCCCAATACACATAACTGAAAACGAAGTTTTAGTTTAATTATTTGAAAAATTTTCACGATGTGTATGTCACCCTGCATAATTAGTTTCGTGACAAACCAGCACAGCTTCTTGATCAAGAGAATCGTGTCTGGAAGATTTTTGATCTTCAGGACACCAGAAATCTCCATAACATCTTTCGGTAAAGTCTGCTCCAGCTTCTAATAAATATTTAACCATTGAAGGGTCTTCGTTAACAACTGCTACGTGCAACACATTTTCACCTGAATATTGTGAATTATAAAAGTATAATATAATAAAGACAGTATTGCTTATACCGTAATACTCATCAGATAAATAAATGTCATTAATTACGTTTGGATAAAAACGTAATATGCGCTTTGCAATATCATCACAAACAGCTGTTGCATTCAAAAGACACATATGTAAAAGAGTCTCTCCTACTGCTCCTCTATCTTTTACTTTCCAACACGTATATCGATATAACGAAGGATCTTATAATTTTTTCAAAATTAGGTGTGTACTGAAATAAATTGTTATCGCAATTTTTTTTCTTACTTTTTTTAAGCTCTTCTTCTGTAACTTCAGGACCTTCGTCGTCAATTTCAAATTCTTCAGGATTTTCCATCGATTTTAATGGTGGTAACTAAAACATTTTTATGAAATATTAACTAGGTATATTAGGAAATATTAGTAACTAGGAAATATTAACTAGGTCTGCAAGAATTTTCTTTTGTGCATTGTTAACTTTTTAAATTAAAAAAACTTGCTTACCAGTTTATGTTTTGGCCTTTCTTTATTTCGATTTAAGACTAACTGTGATTTTAAAATATATCTTCCTCTTCCCTTATTGTAAAGTAGTGGTTCAACCTAAATTTGGTAGCTTTTAGCATTAGAAAAGCTAAATCGAAAGCCCTACCTTTGTTTTAATTGCATGATCTACTTCGGCATATTGCTTATTCCGAGCTGCTCGTTTCATCAACTCTACCAATAAACCTTCTCCTGTAGAAATTAAACACGTATTAATATCATTTACACAACTGGTAAATTATGAATTGCAACTTACCTTTTAAGTTACATAACTTATAAATGGGGTGTATCGAAGCCCCTGCTTGTTTTTTCACACCACTACTGACATTACTTTCAGTATTTCCCATTTTTAATACTTGCTATTTAATTTTTAATCATAAAAACACAAAATTGAAGAAATAATATATTATTTCCAAGTTTACAAACTTCAGTAACTTGTTTAATCAATAAAAAGTATTGAACAAACTTTAAACACAATAAATTGTAAATATAGTAATAATCTCAGATTTGAGACAACAAATAATGTGTAAATAATACATAAAACAAGAAAAAAATTAAGATTTCATATTTCATAGTAATTTTATAAACATAAAAGAATTGAAAAAAAAAGAATGTAAATATATGTACACAAATAAAATAAATAAAATGGTGGCAAAACTGTAACTTTCATTTTCTACCTTTCTTGGGATTAGTTTTACCGGTTCCACGCTTGCTGGAACTTGCTTCAGAATCACCCTTCTTGGAAACTTTTTTGCTGGGAACCTTTTTAGCCTATTATTTAAAGTAAATTAAAATCAAAACTTTCAATCATTACATTTGTACATACTTTCACCATGGCATCTTTAGTTACATCTTCATTGTCACTATTATCTGAGACTGCTTCGTCCTCACCTTCCAGTTCATATTCTTCTGCTTCGGAAGTAACAGTACTTCGTTTCTTTGTAGCGGTTGTTTCAATTGCATATGGTAACATGGCAGAATCCTTATTGTATGCTCGAGTAAATGCAGCTTTTACCTAACCAGACACATGTAATTTTATAATAAATAGACTTGCATATAAAGCAAAAAACAAACCTTGGAATCGACTAAACTCATTGGATTTTTTCCTCTTGGCCATTGCGACAACTCCACTATATTGTCCAAATCTTCTCTCACTAGGTTATAGGTATGCATAACATTTAATGCTTCGGGAATGCCTTGCAGACCTTTTTTCACTAACGGCAACGAAATTTTATCACGTAAATGATTAACGTAATCTAAATTAACTGCAGATTTACTGCCAGATATGCTGTAATAAATGACATTATGAAACAAATATACACAAGTCATGATGCTATTTTACCTCGTTCTCATATGAGCCTGAAGTTCGCTAAGTAACCGATTAAATTTATTCTTTCTTGAATTTTTTCCTAACCAACCAGGAAAATTAATTTGTCGATTGAAACGCCCTTCCACATAATGTCCAGGTAAAACTGATGCACACATTGCTTCAACATCCAAAAGCGACCAATTATTGGTTCGACGAATTTTGGTGTCAATTAAATCACCCATGCTAATAGCATCGGCAGCCAAAGCAAACAATTTCAAGTGGTCCTTTCTAAAATAACATAATTAATGTAATTTCTGCAATTTACAACTTTAGGTTGTAACTAACGCTGGAGCTATTGGAACAACACCTAAATAATTTTCATGTACAAACAAAGGAGCCATACTATAATCGTGGTAAAATAATCTTGTTCGGTCAGCTAGCGACATAGTTTCATGTTCTTTGGCAGAGAAAACTTTCTGACATACCTCCCAATGGCCTAAGGGCGTGTCTTTTTGAGATGCCTTTGCTTCTTTTGTAGCCGTTTCAGTGGATAACGATTTTCCTTCGGCAGACCATATAGACAAATGAGTTAATATTTGCCGAATGTCCATACCGGCTCCATTAATAACTTCGGTTAACGCATTTGGCTTTATTTGAATTCCTTCTTTAAAGCAAACAGTCATCATAGCCCCCTATAACAATAAAAGAAAATTAATTTTTATGCGGTGATGATGATAAATGCAATCAAATTTAGATCTATGATGAAGGTTTCGCTCAACTTGATTGTCAGCTTCTTCAGGGCTAATTACCCTGTAAACTGTGTGATGTTACAATAATAAATAATTATCTGGGTTGTTTACATGGACGGCATAACATTTTGGGATAAACAAATGATTCAAATAGAACATAGAATAGAATAGAAAATTAGGATTGGGAAACACCCAAAATTAAAATTTTTATGTTTGCATAAAAAGGTGTATCAAGATTATAAATGATTCAGAAGTACATAGAACAACGTTCTTAATTTTCTTTCCATTTTTAGTAGGAGAATTACAAATAAAATTTTGAAGTCTTACCCGAATTTGTTCAAGTTTTGGCCTGCTAAACCTTAAATCTAAGCAATAATTGGCGAGAGATCGAATTTTTTGATGATTCCTATCATTACACATACAAATTATGGGTATCTTTGTGTTTTTGATTAATGCAATTAATTCCTGCATACCACCTCTATCTTCATTTCCAGCCATTCCATCAACCTCGTCCATAAGCAATACATGTTTACTGGTCGGTTCTGATCCATCTAAATAAAATTCACAGTAAGATTATGTAAAAGTTGGGCCAAATTTTGGTTTATAGAAAGTGTTTCTCTAAAATTATGGTCCAGTAAAATTCTAATGACAAAAGTTGTAACAATTTCAAATTTGGTAATTAGATAAAAATGAAATATTTTTTATAATTTAATATGATGTTCATTCTGTATAAATAAGGTCCTACCTGAAAAATATCCAGCAAGCGATTTACTGTTTAACAATCTAGAAACCTCCTCATGTAAAAGTTTTTTACTGCGAGTATCGGAAGCATTAAATTCAACAACATCGAACCCTAACTCTTTAGAAACCAAACTCGCAGTAGTGGTTTTACCAACACCAGGTGGACCACTTAACAAAGCAGCTTTAAAGTAGCTTCCATCATCATTCTTTGCCCATGGACTTGGTTTAGTTAACTTTGGTTTGTTTTTACCACTGTGATTTTTGTACCAATTTTCTAACCAAGCCTTCAATCGCTTCATATTACTCTTTTCTTCTTGCTGTCCAATAATTCCTTTTGTATTAATGGGTTTATATTTATCAGTCCAAGACAAGTTGTTACTAGGAATTTCAATTTTTGACTTTTCACTATGATTCTTTTTCAGAGGTTCTACAGATTTAGATAGCGCTTTTGAGTATGTCTTGGTTTTTAAAATCTCTTTTTGTGGCTGAATTTCTTTCCTATTCGATTTTGAATCTGATTTAACTTTTGTTGAACTTTCTTCATTACTTTTAGAAACTTTTACAATGGTTTCTGTCGGGATTTCATTTAATTCTTCTTTAGGCAAATCTTGCGTTTTATCATGAATAGGTTTGATTCCAGATTTCGTGCGAATTAAATCTAACAATTCATCTTCAGATATTATCTTAATATCATAACTTTGTGCTTTCTCTAATTTAGCAGGACCTGGATCTTCACCGGCCACAACATAGTTAACTTTTTCTGGAGAAATAAATTAATTTATTAAATAATCATTTTATACAAATTAAGTAACTTACTCGAAACAGAGTGAACAACTCGCCCACCGTGACTCTTGATCACTTCTTGAAATTCGTTATCGTCCAATGAATCCAAAACTCCAGTTCTGATAAAACATAGATTGTTGAGACAATCAGGTTTTCCCTAAAATAAAATACAATTAATATTTGAGTTTATAAAACTAAGGCAACGTGAAACCTTTGGTATTTCTTTACTTCCACGATGAGCAGGACCAGACCGATTTAAATACTTCTGATACAATATAGCAGAATGTCGCTTTTTCTCGTACTTTTCTTGAGCTAAATCATTATCAAATTCTACAGGTGGTTTCTCCTTTGGTGTCTTTCCTAAAATCCAGCAATTAAAATGGTGGTATATTTAATATTTCGATAACTTACCATGCTTTGAAGAGCTAGTGTTACCTTTAATTGGGCTTACTTTATTTTGATCCAATTTCTTATTATCAACTTCAATGTTTTTATTTGCTTCAGTTGTATTGGGTTCATTTCTTTTATTCGATGCATTTAAAGAGGTTTCATTAGATATTTGCACACTTCCTTTACTTAAAGCTTCGTCTATAGTTTTATCCAATTCCTTAACATTTTCTAACAAAATATCTTCATCGAGCTCCAATAAAGTCTTTTCAAAGTCAGGATCATCTTGAAATCCAAATTCGGTTGAAACTTCTTTAGGTTTGCCATTCTTTTTGATTTTCTTAGCATCCGAAGTTTTATTAGTACTGGAATGTTGGTCATGCTTTCTCTTTTTATTATCTTTATCATCGACACTTTTTTCCACTTTAGGTATATTCGGAATCTTAGCTTGCTTAACAGGTCCAGTACCAAATACATCGAGAGCACTGACAGGCTTTAATACTGTTTTCTTTTGCTTTACCTCCTTTCTAGGAACAAAACTTTCTCCTTCGGAATCGGAACTCACGATATTTGCTTTACGTTTTTTATATACCTTTTCTTGTTTTTTAACAACCGGACTTTCGGGTATTATATCTTCATCACTTGAAACGATCGCAATCGCACGTTTTCTAGAAGTTAAAGTAGCTTCATTTTTCTTTGGTGATGGTGCTGACGATTTGGGTTGAAAAAACGACCGAATGTCCCGACTACCAACTCCCTACAAAGAGTCGTTTGAATAAAAAAAAAAAAAGGAAAAATATAATCAAGTAATACTAACCTTTGATTTCTTTGACATTTTGTATTTTTGAAAGAATGGTATATTTAGAAACACAGCATAATCAATATACCTACAATCTTCGTACACTTTGAAATATATTTACAAAATTGTTTGTGCATAAAAAGCGCGCATTAAATGTTACCTAACCTAAATTTAAATAACCTGAAATAACCTAACTTAAATTAATTTATACAGTGTGTTTTAAAATCAAAATTACATAGGATACTTCAAAATATTTATTTACTTCATTTCCGTTATTTTAGTGACCTCTACAATTACAACCAGTAATGCTCAAGAAGCAAAGTTTACCCTATGCGGAAGTATGCCTTTATCTTGGGGGTGGTTCCCACCCCTTTTCGGGGGTGGAAATTTTTTTAGTGAAAATAACCTCAGGAGTCAATAGCGATAAAGGACCTAATTTTAAGCAAAAAATGTTCTATAAAGTTTTTTCGAAAACTCCATATTGTTTGAGTTATTCAAGATTGAAATCTTGCGAGTTTCATTGAAAAATGACATTTTTAACGGTTTTTTTACGAATAACTCAAAAACTATGCGTCTAATTAAAAAAAGTGTAGGAAACATAATTGTAGCTTATAAAAAAACAAAGAGATTTGTTTTTTTTATAAATATGATAGGTACAATATAAAGCGAGATATGGTTGGCGAAAGGAGACTTAGTTTTTTGTGAATGTTCAAATCGATGCATTCAACTTAAAATAACGGAAAAACGACCGATTTTGCGGGAATAATGCTAAGAAAATTTTTTGTAGTACTTAAAAAAACCTTTAAAATAAGCACTGCTAACAGTCAATTGCGTTTAAACCAAGAGAGATACAATTCAAAAAAGACTTGACTCTCAAATTTTTAAAGAAGAAATGATCAGTATAATTAACCCCACGTTCACCAGAATTAAAATACATCGTTTTTCATCTACAGTACCTTTTATTTGTTATGTATATGTGGAAAAAGTTTGACTGGTTTAAATGCATACCTTTTGAAAAAAATACGATCAAAGTATAGAGCGCATTTTTCGAATTTCTGAAAAATCTACCTTTTTCTTCGTGTAACTCAAAAATGATAAGAGATACGTACAAAATTATACAGTACAAAAATGTAGTGTTTTTTTAACAAAAATGTTGTTTTTTTTAATTTCTGTAGCACAAAAATTGACGGAGATATCGACACTTTTAGTAGGGTAGATAGCGCGAGTACCACTTTCCTTGCGCCCTTTATCTTTTAAAAACTGAAGGTTTTGAAATAATGTAATCAACAGGATTTTGTAGCCCTTGAAATTTCTTTTAAAAGGGTTTTTGAATGGATACGGTATCTTTAAAATGAAGGAAGTTATTTAAAAAACACCAAACAACTTTAACTTTTTATGTAATTTATTTTTTTCTCAATTTATATATTTTTTATTACGTGGAGTAGTTTTAAGGGGTAAGACATTAAAAAAAATATTTTTTTGTAAATGACAAAAACGTATCAATTTAAAAAAAAAACATCTATTTCATGCAAATACAGTGATAAATGGGATGCTTGTAAGGGTTGAAAAATTGAAAAAAAAATTATAATGTAGACCCAAAATACGTACAAAATTAATTTAAAATATATACATTTTTATGCGCACATTTTGACTTGTTAGTTTTTTTTTTAAATTGGAATGATTTTCATACTTAAATTGTTAGATAAATATATGCTATGCAATCACGTTTTTGTAGAAAATTTAATTCTCTACAAATTTTCTTTTTGCTCTTCACTGTTTCTTTTCAAAGTCTCTCACGATGCGCGGAACAAGTGAGCATCTATTATAAATAAAAGAGTGCACGTTTCCTATATAATTTGTTTAATAAATTTCGTCCATATTGATAGAAGTGGTATGTCATATATATTACAAGACTGATGGTTAAGCTGGTTTGTCAACTTTTGCTAACTGCCTAAAATATAAAAGGTTCCCCCCCCAGGGAGCAAATCTTGAGTAAACAAGTAAATTTATTGGAATTGTAAATAAAAGGGTCGAGATTTGTGTGTTGTGGATACTTTGCATTTAAACAATGCAAATAATTAATGATTCATATAATTTAATCAAAAAAGTCACACAAATTATAATCTTTCTAATTTTATTGAAAAACTAAAACATACACAAAATATAATTATACATACGTACAATAAGTTGATTACATCTAAAAATACATTACATAATAATTATAATATACCAACAAGTCACAATTTATTAGTTAATATAAGTAATTTTGACTTATGCTAATAATTTATGCATTTTCCTAAATATTAATGATACCATAATGAATAATTCATGCAAAAAAATAATGATCAGAACCATCCGTTATATACAGAAAGTAAACATGTAAATTAAATTAATTTTACTAATTGCTGATCAATAATGGGAAAATAAATTTTAAAAACCATTGTAATTTAAAATTTGTTTCGAGGACCTGATAGTGCATTTACGCTTATTAATTTTTTAACACTTCCAAGTATAATTAATAAGAAAATTTTTATTTCTGGTAATCCAATCGGAGAAGCATACAAACTTGCGACTATGCCTTTAATAATTATAAAAAAATTTGTGGTTTAAGTGTATGATTATTATATTTACTCTAGAAAGAGATCACATTTATAAAATGGGTCCTTTGGCTGCAGTCCCACTACAACCATCAACCAAAAATTCCACCAATGAAAATGGTTTGTTTATTATTTACACTAATTGAATTAGATGGTAGCAGGTGACTGTAGTGGGACTGCGGCCTTACAAACAAATAATTTGTAATGTTTCAATTTATAAATACCAAAATAAGAAACCATTACGTAAGTTTTGAATTTTACAACTAATGGTTTTATTCATTACAGATTTCGATTTACTAAATATGTTACTCGTATTTTATTCTAAATATACAAATTGTAGTTATTTTTAAGTTCAAAGTCTGCTAATATACCTGTTGAAATAATCAACTTCTATGTTTGCACTTAAGATCACTTAAATATTAACTGGTTTACAAAATCAAAATATACCAACTCCTACAATTTTAAATCATTAAAATATTAAGTTATTTTAAAATAAACAACTGGGAAAAGAGTCAACAATTTTAACCATAATTTTGATAATTATGACGATCGGGACTGGGAAAATAAGTGGCAGCACTCACTGTAGAATATGTAACCTCATTATTATGAACCAGTTCAATTTTTTCTGCATCTGTGTCCGTAGCTTCCTGAACCACGTGCGCAATTGTAAAGTTTTGACTTTCACCCTTAATATCAGAACAAGTTGCTGCTTGACTCGCTGCATTGATTACAGATGACAAACCCATAAAACCTGCATTATGGAACTGTTGGAATAATTTCGTACTTTCTATTATTATCGGTTGGGCATTATCGACAGAATCATTTTGGATGCTAATGTTTCCCATAATACCCACTGTGTGGTTTAAAATGCGAGGTTCTTTAAGGTCGTCTATTTCCATATCTTCAGGTTTTAGTTTTGGCAAATTTTTACCGTGAGTTTTAAATTTAATAGGAGCAGGATTCGTAATTGGCGTAACTAATTCTACTCTATGACCTCCCTTTAAGTCGGGTTGCGTTTCCATCCAATGACCAGTGGATCGCCTATGTGCTTTAAGTTGTCCAGATTGTATAAAACGCGATGGACACATACCACATGCATATGGCCGCGCGCCTGTATGTCTACGCATGTGTAGAGCAAGATCATTTGATTGGGTAAATGCTCGTGGACATAAATTACAAGCATAAGGTCTCTCGCCTGTGTGGACTCGAGTATGTCGTAACTATTTGAAAAAATATTAAATTAGATAAATAAATTAAATTTAAACACAAACGACAATATTTTTGCTGATTATTAATTTCTGTGAATATGGGACCGATTATAAAGCCAACTGCTTGGGGAGCGTTCATAAACTACGTGGTTTGGCCAAGGGGGGGGAGGGGTTAGGTAGAAAGCTACGCAGGGCTACGTGAGGGTACGGGGGGGTTATAGTCAAGCTACGTAGTTTTATTCATTTATTATGAAAGCAATTTGCAGAATATAAACGACAACATAATATGGATATTTATTTCCGTATTTGGATTTTTTTATTTATATTTTATAGGTGCGGTATTTAACACTTACACTGCCGGATGTGTGTCTGACTTGTAGTCATAATAGTGCTCGGGTGGCATGGGCCTGGCACGTTTCGTGGACCACGCCGCGCCGTCCAAGTATTAATGTTTAAAAAACATTATAAAGGGACTTTGTAGTAACACTATACTTTTAATTTTCTTGTACACAGCACTTTTCCTGGTAGCAACAGCCACTACGGTTTTGTATACTATAAAACAAAACTGTCTCATTCGGATCGATTGCGTGTCACTATACGGCTTGGCGAAAAAATAATTTTAATTTTTCCAACGAGTTTTCAAAAGCCAAAATCATCCAAAATAATGTTAATGAGTTTTGGAAATCTTTTAAATAGGACACAACATGTCTTCTGGACTTTATAGGAAAAAAAACTACGATCCATCTAAGGGGGGGGGGGTATCATGATAAAAGCTACGTTAAGCTACATGATGGGAGGGAGGGGTTCTAAAGAGGTCAAAATCAAACTACGTGGTTTATGAACGCTCCCTTAACAATAATAATTGATTGCATTTATAGGTGTGTATTTTTTTGAATAAAATAAGAAACAATGAAAAATTGCCTTGATTTCTTAATAGACTTTTTTAAAAAGAATTTTATAATCTTGATGGATTTTTAAATTCAAATTGGGACTTCTCGTCTTTGCCTTTTTTTGCCTGGACCCTACTACACGTAAGTGTGAGATCACAGCAGTGTATCAAAAGTGACAAGAAACAGAACTAGAAATAGGCATCTGTTGAGCAGCTTACATTAACAGACATGCTAATTTTAATGTTTTGTTAAAAATTTTGCAAAATCGGAGATCAAGTTTGTTAATAGAATGACGACTTACCAATTTATTACTCTTATTAAAAGATTTACCACAGAGTGTACATAAATAAGGCTTCTCCCCCGAATGTGTACGTTCGTGACATTTTAGATCGTGTGACCTTGGAAAACCTTTTTCACATATGGTACATTTATATGGCCTCTCACCAGTATGTCTTCGCATATGAACAATCTAAAATTTAATAACATAAAACAACAGGTCACACAACAATTTCGATTTGCTAACCATATTACTGGAATTGTTAAATTCTTTGCCACAATATATACATAGATGCAGTCTTGAGTTATCTTTAAGTCCTGCATGTATTCTTTGATGTGTTTTTAAGTTATCTATTCTATTAAAAGCTTTTCCACACTCAGAACAAACGTGTCTTTTATCTTGTTGTAAGTGAATTTTAGTGTGTCTCGATAGGTGGTCGGTTCTGAAATAAAATATATCAAAATTATATGATAAACACCCAAACAATACTTTACCTAGTAAAAGTCTTCTCACAAATGGAGCATTTAAGATTTTCTTCTTGTTCGCTATTCGTTTCGTGAACTTTTAAATGCCGAATAAGATGTTCGCCCCGACTGAACGGCTTATTGCACTTGCTGCAAACGTAAGGTTTATCAATATGATCTTCCTGGTTGTGTTTTGCTAAATATTCCGGGGTAGCAAAAGCTTTATCACATTTATTACATTTATGAATTAAAATTGCCCTATGCAAAGTCATATGTCTCGTCAAATGATTTGCTCTAGCAAATTTCGATTCGCAAACATGACAAGTATGCATTTTTCTATTATTTGCAGGAATCAACAGATCGGTATCATCTAATCCTTCAATCCCATCAATTGAACCTTCGGTATTATAATCTTTGGCATCAAATGTTTCAGAAATAGTTTCTGCACCTATATTATTCTCACTTATTTCATTTTTTATATTTTCATCGGGTTTTGTAACATAAGTACTAAGAGGTACGTCACTTTCGTCCGACATACCATGTTCCGTTTGCATATGATGCATAAAACTTTTCCTATACTTAAATTTACGATCACAAAACTCGCATTCCATTACCTAAAATCACAAACATTTCATAGGAATTGAATTACATTTTGAAATAAATTGTGGTTATACCTTTTTCTCTCTATCAGTTCTTAAAATTTTAGGTTTACCATCCTCATCAAGTTCAATATCATTTAAAGAATTATCTTTTGTAGTACCGGGCTCCTACAATATTAAAGTAGTTTACAGTCAATTTTAAAATAGGCACCTAATTTTTCAAAATTCACTTATAGGTAATTTGAAACTAATATCGACAAAATTTGAATTTACAGAACTCTTTAAATTTCAAAAAGTCGAAAATTTTAACTTACAATAATTGTAACATTCATTGTCACCTTCATTTAATGTTATCACTTATAGCTTCTTTTAATGTGTGTAATCTACTATTATCAAACATACATTAAAACTGACAAATTCTTGAATTACCTAGTTTGGTTAATGTTATCTTAATAGGAATTTTTGATTTTATAGGGTGGTAGTACGGGGTGGTACTGATAAATATATTTAAATTTAAATGTTACTACGTTACTACTTTAATTTCTTATTAAATTTAAACTGAGAAAGTAATTATATCATTAAGATAAGAAATATTGCAGGTTTTGAATTATTGGCATCACATTACTTCAAGAATTTCATAATTTGATATTACTATACTTAATAATAATAAAATGAATATTATAAATATATGTATATACATTGATTCTCAAACTGAACCACCTAGAATTACGGATGTAAAAATCAAAAACGAAACATTTTGAACTACCCAATTTTATGTTTTTAAACCAGATTAATAAATTTCGTCACTTCTTCAAGAATTTGTTTCAGAAATTACATTTTAAGCTAACAGTACTCTTATTTCATTTCAATAAATGTTTGCGTCAGGCATTCTTTAATAGTATATTGTTTTACAAGTAACAAATATAGGACTTTTTGTGGCAAGTCCGCCAACTACAGTTAAAACATGCTAGTTTTATCTCAACTTAAAACCAAATAATTATATTCAATTAATATTATTTCTACTGTTATAGTACGATATTATAGTACGACGGCAATAAAGCAAGATTTTATTATAAAAACATGCCCCCCCCTATTTTATTTTAATATCAATATATTAAGGCTGCATTACATTAATCAATTTTTGCGCAGAACACTCTAAACACGTCTATAACGACAAATTCTGCTTAGTGTATGTAGACTTCTGTAGAGTGTTCTGCGCAAAAATTGTGTAATGTAATACAGCCTTTATAGCGTCGTTCTTATTCAATTATGCTATGTAAAATAATAAACAAAATGACAATTTTTCCATAAAAATTTGTTTTCATCGATGTACTTGACTTGAAGTAAATTCTTATTTACTTTATAAACTAATTTACGTCAAATACATCGATGGAAAACAGGTTTTAAATTAAAGAAGTTGTTTTATTTATTAATTGAAGTCTATATTATGTTAAATGGAAGAGAAAGGTACTTAATTGCCCTGCTAATTTAAGTAAACATTTAAAAAAAATAGCAAGGATATTTTCAAATACGGAGATTGTAAATTTATCCTATGGTCATATAATCTGTTGTAATCTGACCCTTAAAGATCATGGTTTTAATTTTATAATTTTTGTCAAGTGGCCTTAATCTGTTTTCAAGGCCAAAGCCACGCTTGCGACCCGAAGTGCGATGATGTGTTATGTGTATTTAAATGGAGAATGAAACTAGCCACGCTTACAGCACGCAACTGTACGATTTTCGTTGTTTTTTTAATCCTGCGTTTTTATCGCAAGTGTGACCCTGGTCTAAATGTGTTTTCTTTTTTTTAAATATTCATTTAAATCAGGTAACAGCTATTTGTGCAATTAGGTAATTAAAGAAACATTTTTCAGAATTACGCGTCACATTTAAAAAAAAAGATGTAGTCGAACATTAATTTTTTTATCGAGCTGTACAGAACATTTTTTCTATTACTATTTGAATAAAAATCCAAAATAGTAAATAATTTATATTAAAGATGAAAGAAAATCATTATTGAATATGTAGCATGTAAGGGCAGATACAGTGGGAAGGGAACTACGCCCCCCCCCAAATCATCATTGGACCTATAGTGACTTTATAGAGACAGTGGCGACAAACGATGTCCGACTTTTGATTGGCTACAATGTTTTGCTTATGTATAGCTTAAGACAGAATAAAAATAATTTCTTTTTATTGGTACATTTTATTAACATGAGAAATGGAAAATCTTTTAATTTAAAGCATAAGCCATTCTAGAGCATATATTTTTTGCTTGAATTTGCAACATCCTGGGCCGAATAAGCGGATTTTGCAACATCCAGGACCGATTTAGGGGCTCGTGTCTCTATAAAGTCACTGTAATTGGACCCATCAAAAAATATTGTAAAATTTGTATAAATTTAAAAAATATACCTAAATTCTTATCAAAATATACATATTTACCCCCCAGCCTCATTTATCCTTTCCATGAACTGTGCCTAGATCTGATCTACATACAAAACTTTTTTATTTGAAGTAAAATTATATTTTTCAAAAAACATGTTTTTTCTCCAAACGTAAAAGAACTAAAAGAAATTGAGATATATACTTTGGAGAATCAAAACATACATAGTTAGCTCTAAAATTCTTTTAGTTTTATTTTGTGCCGCCGGTCAACTTTTTCCTTACTTTTAGTGCCGCCTATCTTCGATAGTAAAAGTAATGATAAATTAAATATAATAATTACTGTATGTTTAAAGAAAATATTGACAATTTTATTTAAAGCAAAGCAAAATTGGAAAAATCTCTCATGGGAGAGAAAAATTAATTCTTTTTGTCTATTATCAAAAACAAAAACGCGAATAAAAAATTCTTATGTTCAAAACGTGGAAGTGATTATTCCTCACTAGTTGCATGAGTTACTATTTCCCAGTACGGTGAACTTTTATAATAAATTGTTATATAAATAAAATAACTTTTTCTTTCAATGTAAGTATTAATACAAATAATAATAATTATTATAAAAAATTTATGATAGATATTGAGGAATGCTAGAAAAGGCGGTATTATTAAAGGTGGTATTGAGAAATATGTATATTGTAAAATATAATATTTAACAAAACTAAGGACCCGTCCATTAATTATGTAAGGGTTTAGGGAAGGTATCAAAAATCTTACGAACCCTTACATCGGGAGTCCGATGTATTCCTTACGCAAGTTTCTTAAAATACTTTTTTTAAATAATATTTTTTAAAATTCAAACATAAATTTTTCAATATAGTACTTTTATAACTGACGCTGATGATGTTCTCTGCTTTCCGCATATACAATCCAAAGAGGAATGGCTTGCTCCCACATGGACTACAACTGACTTTTAATTTAATTTAAACATTTTTTTTATGTAATTAATTTATTATCTTCAGTAACTTTTATTTATATGTATTAATAAAATTTAATTTAAATTTTTGCATGTTTTGTATACAATTTACAATATTTGTATACAATATACAATATTATGTGTGGGAGGTGTCAACATTATTTTTGCTTAAAATAATTGGAGGTTGCCAAAATCTTACGTGGAGGGGTGGCAAAAAATTTCAAAAATCGTCTTTACGTAATTTATTAATGGGCGGCCCTTAAATATTAGAATGTTAAAATAATTCTTCACTTTACGGTTAAAAATTTAACATTTTGACGCTCTGTTTAGTTTTGTTAAATATTATATTTTACAATATATTACTCAATGCCACACAATGTACTGGAAATTCTTATTTGTTAAGTGCATTTTTATTAAAAAGAGCGATATTAAAACATAAACATAGTTTTTGCATTGCATAGAATGGAAACTCAGTTCATTTCTAATATTGGCGGGCTTTATTATCTCAAGTAGATTGGCGTTAACAGTAAATGGAACTGTTTGTGTCGAGTTCTTTTCTCTTAATTATTATTATTATTATTTAAGTTTATTGCTTAAAGGCAAAATAAGCGTTGTTGATTGCCAAAAAGAATTGGCTATAGAACTCCCACATCTTTTAGTTTGAAGCTTCACGAAGCTTTTGCTTTAAAACAATTGCTTATGTTCTTAGCTTCTATTGTCAAACAGAAAGCAATGCACCTCTAATGGTGTCATTATTAACACTTGGTATTTCTATTTATTTTTATACATCGCTTGGAAGCCAAACATGTTTCAAAAGCAAAAGCCACTTGGAATGTTTCCTGTGTGGCCAACCAAAAATAAATTAATTAATAGCAGCAGTCCGCCACTGACTTATCATTTTGTCAGATGTTAATTGAAGCACCTATACATGCCAAGAAATATATCGTCGACTTGGAGCAAAAACAAGATAACTCAATTTTTGGACAAAATGAGTTATCTACACCATTGGATACGAATCATACTCAACTACGTACTGGCAAAATCAGATAATTGTACTAACACTAATAAAATTTTTATTAAGATATTTAGTTTTGAATTAGTATATTTTTACATTGTCAACTCAACATTCAAGTCGCATTTTCTCAAAACTATCATTTTGGAGTTATCTTGTTTTTGCTCCAAGCCGACGATATAAGTGACATTTTTAAATTTCATAAAAATTGACTTTAAAATTTGGTAAGTGCAATAAATTCAATAAAAATTAAAAATATTTTGTTTCCTTTATTCCAAAATTAAAAAAATAAAACACAATTAAGGAAGAGCGACAGACACACACTGCTTCTTCGACTATCAAGCCATCACACCATGTATGTGTTTCTGACTCATTAGTCGTCATCAGTATCGCATACTTGTTGAAAAACACTTAATTGTGTGCACCAAAACGGCTCCTGGTCGAAGAACATGCCGGAATGCCGCGAATGCACGTTGGCAAGGTTGTGTGCGTGTTAGTGACGTGCGTATTGGTGGTCCGGCGATATGTATGCGATACTGATGATGACTAATGAGTCAGAAACATATACATGGTGTGATGGCTTGACAGTCGAAGAAGCAGTGTGTGTCTGTCGCTCTTCCTTAATTGTGTTTTATTTCTTAAATTTTGAAATTTATACTGGCAAGATTGCGAGAAATTTTTCTTTATTCTTAAACTAGCTGGAAAGCCCGTCCATGGAAGGGCATCTAGACTCGATTGGTAGGAAACTCGTCCTCGAAACTCGAAAAAGTTGATGTGCAACTCGTCCCAGGGGGAGTACCGGGGGTGCTTTAATATATTTTTCGGTTGGTGAAAAAAATCGACCAATCAGATTCTTTCTTTTTTCACCAAAAAATGACACCGTAAAGCAGCAGCGTGCTGGGATTTTATGTATTAAGATTCCTCCATGTTTAGATATACAGTAGAATCCGAATAGTACGACTTCGTTTATAACGACCGACCGCTTTTAACGACGTAAGTGCAACCTCAAGTTTGGTTTTCATATAACATCCTGCGAAAGTATATCCGTTTAGTACGACTCCCGTTAAAGCGACCAACCGTTTTAAGCGACGTATTTATTAAAAATCGTCCGATTAAAACGACGCTCGTCTTAAAATAATTCATAATTTCAAGCACAAATGCATACTTCGCATTATATTGCCGCCCCCACAAATGCCTTCTATGCACTTTATAATTATTATTCCAGAGTAAATCACTTCGTATTTTGTTACCTTTCACTGTGTTATAACTTTTTTTTTTCTAAACCAGTAGGTTTTTTATATACTTGTACATGTACCTACATTATTATGTACATTACAATCATGTTTTTATATTTTAAATTGTTTATTAGCTTGTAACTTTACCTATTAGATTTAATTATAATTAAAGTTTAAATTTTTGTTTTTTTTTTTTATTTTACACGCATATTATAATGATATTATTCAACTAGCTGCCCGGATTCGCCGTGAAAATTTCAAACCGTTTTGTGCGTCGTCCGGTTAGTACGACGTAATATCGCCGGTCCCTTGGCCGTCGCTATAACCGGATTCTACTGTACTTTTTTGAAACCGTTTTATTTCCATTCAAAACTCCCGACTTTTTTTAATCAGTCAACAAATGTCACTTGTATCCGTTGGAGTATAGAAATATCCTAGAAAGTGTAGTCATACTCAATGAGGATGGATCTCCATCCTCTTTAGTCATACTGTCGAATATTTTAATGGCGATTTCAGATTCAGGTAGGCATTTCTCGTTTTTTGATGAGTCGACATATTTTTAGTAGAATTTAAGGATCATTACCAAATGAAATATATCTACTAAACATATTTAAAAAAATAATTTTTTCTATAGCAGATGTTAAAGTGCGATTTGTCCGACTGAAAATAATTGAAAAAATGATACTTTAACAGCAAGAGTAGATAAAATAGCATTTGAGTAGATAAAATAGCATTTTAACAGCAAGGGTAGATAAAATACTTTGTTTTTACTCAAATTAAATTATTAGCTCTTGAAATTATATATTAATAAAATTATTAAAAAAATAAAAAATTTTCAAAAAAAAGAGAACATTAAATTCTCGAAAGCTTGAATATAAAATTTTAAAAATAAAATAAAAACTGTCAATAATTTAATTTATAAATTTCTTATAAATGTTTTCTTTAACATATGCTATAGAAAAAAATTAAATTCTATACACGACGATAAAATTTCATTATCGACTCGCGAAAAATAATTTACTCGCGACTTCGTCGCTCGTAAATTAACAATTTCCGCTAGTCGATAAAATTCAATTTTATCGTCTTGTATAGAAAATAACTATTGTTTTAATACCAAATTATTTTGTGAGAAAGACAAATTAATCAAATACTTTGCATGTTTTTAAGTTGCTCACTTGCATAACGTTTTTATGTTCCTAATTTCGTGGATACCAGTAAGCAAGCACTTTTTTAACTTTCAATCTCCCTGGTTTACTCACTAATATTAAGCACATGCACCCTTTTATCTTAGGTACCTAAAAGCTAAATAAAGCTAAAAGCTTGCCAACCAAATATATCAAATTTCTATTTACCGGGACCAAATCTTTAAGTTATTAAATATTAATTTTAACTGAAATAAACCAAAAGTAATTTTTTAAGAACCCTGTTATGAACGTACAAAAAATAATTCAGTAAATAAAATCAAAACTATTATAACAGAAAATTCACTACAGATAGCCCACATTTTACCGAATGACTCTTCTGCCCATTTAGAGAGATCTGGAAATAAGTGGGAAGCAATCTAAACAGCTTCCAAATACAGTTATTTAAAAACACCGCTTTTCCATAAGTGTGGGCTATTTCTAGGGAGTTATCTGTGCTATTACCATGCTTACAAAAGCTATTATAAAAATGGAAGTATGCAAATTTCACACACAAATATTATCTCTGTGTGGTGTATTTTACTACTTCTTTTAAATACTTTGATCCATTTTAAAGTTTCAACACACTTCAATTTTCATAAATTTTACTATATACATACTAAAAAAAAAAAGATAAAAGTTTGCACTCAACACTAACATTTTCGTTGCCTTCTTCCTCGATTTCAAAGTTGCCATCATCTGCATCATCAATTATTTGGGAATCATCACCGTCAATAGATATTTCCCTTTTTATACTGATACTTCCTAACTTGTGCTCCTTCTTGTGCTTAACTAAATGATAGGCCTTGGTAAAAGTTTCGCCGCATTCATTACAAGGATGCGAGGTAACACCTTGCCTGACACGATTGTGAGTTTCAAGATGCCTTCTTAAATGATTGGTTCGAGTAAAATTTGCATTACAAAGATGACATGATCGTAACTTTTCGCCAGTATGGCGGCGTTGATGGATAGTTAGACCTTTCTTGGTACGTAAGATTTTCTGACAATAACCACAAGTGAAAGTGTTAGAATCTTTTGAGTTCTTTGTTTGTGTACCACTTGATTCTTGTGTACTGTCATCCGAATCTCCCACGTTACTATAAAATTCCGAAGTATTGACTAAATCTGGTTGCACCACTACATCCAATCGTTCCTGCTTTATTGAACGCTTGGGCAGAGGTTGATTAGTAATTTCTCGCAGAGTTACATCTGTCTTTTCGCACTGCTGTTTAAACTCAAATGCTGTATCCAGTTTGGTTTCACAAGTTAAACACAACTGTACAGGTAGTCCATCGTCTGATGCTACCTAAATGCAATACACACAAATTAAACATATGGTCGAGATGAATACACCACTTACTTGAATAGAAGTGCATGCCATCAACATATCAGCAAGATTTAAAGTTTGTCCTTCTTGCAAATTTTTGCTGGCAAACACGCTACGCATTTCGTCGCCCTCGCACATGCAAGAACGGCAAATTTTTTGCATCACCAGCGCAGTATCTTTATTGATCATCTTTACATAAATAGTACACTTTTAATTATCTAAAAGTGGGTATTTTTTACTAATAAAAGCATAAAACAACAACATACAAATACATCATGGTTACAAACCATTAAATTTAGGGTTTTTATTTTACTCAACTAAACATAACCTATAAAAAAATGTTCCTAACCAAAACTTTTTTATATTATACAGTGCGAATGGTATAAAAATGATCGCAAGGTTTGGCTAAAATTTGCAATGATTGATACTTTCAATAATTAAGAAAAAAATGTAGAATCAAAAAGAAGATTATTCCTAAAGATATACGCCTACAGCAACGGAAAGCGTAGATGCCAAGTGTTTCCACGAAATAAACTTTCAATCGAAATCCGGAAAAAGTTTTTATTTTTTTTATCTATTTTTAGACAAATTTTTTATTATCTGACACAAAGTAATCACTTTTGTCAGTGGCGTAGCCAGCAATTTAGTTCGGGGGGGGGGGGCACAAGCAAAGCGAGTCTTGAAATAGCGTCGTAGACGAAATTTTTTAAGGTCAAACGCTTAATAGAAAGTTAGAAAATTACAATACAAAAATAATTTTGGGCCCCCCCTGAATACGCCACTGACTTTTATCAAACAGAGGGGGAGCCGTAGGTTGCTACCCCCAGGTCCCGATTTTCTCTAATTTTTTAATTTCTTTTGTGTAAAAAATTGAAACTTTATATAAAATAGATCAGTTCCTAATCAATATTTGAAGTTTGCCCATCGTTCACTCGCTTCATTTTTATAACAATGCTACTTTTTTATAATATCCTTTGAGGACATTTTGGTATCTTGTTCCCAAATTTACCTTTAAGGTAAGTACACAGTAAAAACACTTTTATGTAAATAAAAAAAAACATTTTGTAATTTGAATACATTTTTTAAAGCTGACCAAGGGTATAGCCGGATGGATAAGATGGTGAAAGTTGATTCCAAGAAAAATGTTTTTACATGTATTATGTGTTAGTCATAGCCTCTGATTGACTCAAGCCCAGGTTTCCTCGAAAGCGGTACCGACAAATTGAGACCACAATAATGCGATGAATTATTGAAATGTATGAAATGCGATGAATTATGAAATATTCCTTAAAAACCACTGCTGGATGATGTGCATGGTAGTTTTTTATGACGTCATTCGTCGCATTATTGCGGTCGCAATTTGTCGCTACCGCTTTCGAGGAAACCTGGGCTTCGCTCATCAACATTTAGATCAAAATCCTGGACCAGAAGAAACGAGAAATTTGAGGAGTAAATCTAAATTTGTTTTATTTTATTTATTTATAAAGTTTAAATGGAAAAAATCCACATAATAAATTTCATTAGTTAAAGTGTGCTTTTCGAGAAAATCAATTTAAAAAATTCCATCTGGGTATCCATAACATAATATTATATTGTGTGATTAGTCCAAACTTTCTAAAAAAACCCTTAAGTGTTTTTGACCAATCAAAATCATTATATTTTCAAAATCGATTTTCCCAAAATTATTGTTTAACAAATGTGCTCAATGTACGTATAATCAAAATTAGCAATGCAATCAATAAGGCGAAGTTCGTAGCTTCCCCTTGTTAGATCACAATATATTATGTAATGTTATTTAATTGTTTTATAATCAGTGTACAATATATGATAATCAATAATGCAAACAATTATTATAATTACCCCTGTAAGTACTCAAACATGATAGTATATTATTGAAGAAGTAAAATAATTAAATCCATTAATAGTTAATTTTTGAAAAATTTTATATAACAGCTTTCCATACTTCTCAGTTTAATTGTGAATTTTTCAGTTATATTACATAATATTATATTATTTACAAATATTTTTAAACTATTTATATATTAATCCCATTTAGATTTTCTTTTCGTAAAATGTTCTGTTCCGTCGTCTTTAATTGCAGTATAATAACCCAACGATTCATACTTTTTACGCATATATGCTATGTATCCTGTACAACCGATGATTGCCACTAAACCAATACCCATTATGATTAAATTCTGAAACCAAAACAATAACATAATTTAATTTTCTGTTGGTTATTAAATAGAAAAATCTTTACCGGCTTAACGTAAAGTTCAAAATTTACTGCTTTGAAAAGACCAGTAGTTCTTAAAGATCTTAGTCCATCACCAGGTGCAGGTTGATTTTTATCAGTCATAATAAATTAATTTAAAAAATAAATAGTGATAATTTCACGAAATGGTCACAAAACTTACATAACCTTAAAATAACATTTAAAATTTTAAACTGTTGGCTACACTGCTACCGATACAACCAAAACAAGAAAACGTACGTTGGTAAAGATTAGCAAATTTTACATATATAAAATTGTTGAAATATGGCGGATGAATCGTTATTGGATGAACATTTTGATGTATCTAAACTAAAAGTAAGTAATATAATACATTTCTTTTGATTCTATGGTTAACGGCTTGCGATTAGTATTAAATTTGAAGCGATTCAATTTTTTTTAGTTTTATGGCACAGTTAGGTTATGTCGGCTAAATTTTTATTGTACTTACAGGTACCAGATCTGCGGAAAATTTTAAAATCGCGTAATTTAAGTACTTCCGGTAATAAAATGGAACTTGTGGAAAGGTTAGAGGCATCTATAAAATCAAAAATTGACAATATTGGCAGTACCGATGGCGTAGATGATTTGGATGAAGATTTATTAAACGACGACGATTCGGACCACGATCATATTGATGCGTCGGAGTCGGTCTTAACAGAATTTGAAGAACAGTTGGATGCTTCCCCAACTAATAAAAGTTTAAAACGTAAAGCTGATGACGAATCGCCTACACATTTAGATACAAAGCCCTTAAAGAAAATTGTACTTAATAGAAGTCAGTCGTCTGTCAGTGGTAATGCTAGTCCTGACTCGAAAATTGAACATACTTTAATTTCTGATAAAAGTGCAGACCAAGAAGATGATAATGACACTCAAGAAAAAAAAACTGTTAAGCTTTCAGAATTAAGTGCTAAAGAAGTGAGTTATTTTAGTATGTCGATAAATGATAACAAACTAATACGAATTAATTTTTAGCGTTTTGAATTGAGAGCAAAGAAATTTGGTGCTCCCACTACAGATGAAGGTAAAAAGGTTGCCAGAGCTCAAAGGTTTTCCATAGAAGTTACTTCTCCCAATTCATCGTCTCCAATTACTTCAAAAGAAGTAAGTTGAAATTTTTTAAGGTTTTTAATTTATTTTTAACCAAATTAATTATCTAATAGGATCCAGTCACTCTTGATGCGCTTAAAAAAAGAGCAGAAAGATTTGGGGGTTCGGTTTCAACGGTGATGTCTAGTTTGGAACAACAAGAACGTATCGAAAAACGAAAAGCTCGTTTTGGTGTTATTGCAAGTACGAATGGTACATCATCAAGTAACGACAAAGCTAAGAAACGTTTAGAACGTTTTAAAACACCAATTAAATAGTGACATATTATTCAGTTTTCTATTTTTTAAATTTTATTTATTTTAATTTTCATTATAATTTTCATTTTCTTGCATTTCTAAGCATTCAAATAAGTTAAAAGATTTTACTTTCTAAAGAAGTACAAATTTAGACTTTTAATTAAGTATTATGAATAATTCAAGAAAGAGATTGATTTTTTGAAATTTTGTTACTTTCAGTTTAGAAAATGGAAATATGTTCACTGTTTCGAATTTCAGTGTGATTTTCAAATTTACTCTATTTTAGCATTCATCCAAAATTAGGTAAGTATTAAAAGTTTGCATTTGAAGTACATTAATTGTAATATTAATTGATCCAAATTTATTTGTTATAATTGTAAATTAATGTAAAATAAATATCAAAATAATTACAATCAAGTTATTTGCTATTCATTACAAAATCTAAGTCGATGGGACCTTCGTCTTGGAACCATTCTCTTTTGTTTTTTTATTTTTTTTCCTTAAAAGGAAATATAGTATCAAGAGTCGTATTGTAAACAAATATATAAATTCAATCGTGGATACTATGCTACACCCTGTAAGTAAACTAATAATTCCACCAAATAATCCTAAAAAAAATCTTAATATATTTTGATTATGATGAAAAACGTTATGATACCTAATTTTGTATGCCAAAAGTATTTTACCGAAGTGGTGTACCGTTTAGCTACCAAATCTTCAAAGTAAAGTCGTAAGATGCTTTGGTTCTGGATTTCTCTTTTACCGCTAAAAACAAAGGTTAAACAGAGATAATAAAATTGCCAAGTACCCCAAGTAGGTGGTTTGCCATGTGATATTTCTTAAGGTATTTAGTTTTATTTTAAAAAGTTTTGTGCAGTCGCTAGCATAAATTGCATATTTTTTGTGCATTTCTAATAACTACTCTTACTAAAATTACTCTTTAAATTCATCAGTACTTACAGTAGAGAAGGTCTTTTTGTAGCTAAACTTCTATATAATTTACTAGCAGATCCTTCTACTTCATATTTGTAATAATTACAATCGGGTAAACATCCACATTTGTTATATATGTTAACCCAATCTTCTAATGTACCAACAAAATTTTCTTTATATCCTAATAGCATTTTCTCTATTTTTCCTAAAATGTTAGTTATAGTAGAGAACATCCTTGTTTATATTGAGTCCTCACTATTATTAGCAGATAAACAAAAAGCATCGATAAGATTGCAAACTCGGGGGTTGCCATAAAGTTCTGTAATGATAAAGTATAAATTTGACATCTTTGAAAATAATATGTATTAAATTCCTTCTCACCATTTTTTTCGGGGTAATAAAATTGATATGGAATACAGTTACATAATTCAATCGTAAGGTTTGCTCGGCATTCGCTAATACAATTAAAATAGGTATATTTGAAAAGAATAAGTTCTCGTTCATGTTGCAATAAACATTTTCTGTCTTCGATTGCCAAATTGTAGACATTAGCATCGATTCGATATAAAGACGGCGTGATACCAAGAAAAAGTATTCCGTCTGTTGAATGCAGCATGGTTTCAACATTGCCGTCAGGGTAATTAAAAGGAGAGTGAATTAAAATCTAAAGATTAAATAGTTTAACATACATATTAAAACAAATTTTAACTTTTCACTTTATGTCCAAACGAAGAATATGGTGTTGCAAAATAATCTTCAGGAAAACAGTTTATTAAGACTTCGATACCTGTTTGGAAACCAGTTGCAGTTACTCTTCTTGGATGTGTGGCGGATTTAAGAGCGGCATTGGAATTAATACTGAAATCAGATTATTTGTATTTGTTAAGGCTCTAATGGACTACACAATTTTGCGCAGAAACGTTTTTAGAGTGTCTTTGGCCTTGTGGTTATTTTTATTAAATTTTTGAATTAATTAATTTTTAAAATAATAATAATTATTATATTATGTGTTAAAAATCATATATTTACAAACCCTCCTATGCTATGATTTTTAATAGCGTAATAATTAAAAGCACAACATAATCCAAACGGAGTCTTGATTTGTTCAAATAAATCGGTACACAATCTTGGTTGTCCTTTCCACCAACATTTTTCCATCATTTTTTCACAATTTGGGGCAAGGTATTGTAATAGATATTCAACAGAAATATTGTTGCTATTTAAAATTAACTGTAGGTTTATGAACTCTTCTTTAGGAATGGATGGATAACTGAGGTCACTAAAAGAATATAGCATCACCCGTAAATCCATAGCTAGTTTATCAACTGTTAGATTAGTTGATTTTGCCCTAAAAGATTCTAAAATTTTAGAAAACGCTTTAGAAGTTAGTTCAAACTTACAGTTTTTGCGCAATCGTATAAGTTTTATTTTTCGAAAATTTATTGAAACTACATACTGTGACAGTTGGAAATTGGTAGTTCCAAATAGGAAGATTCGGAGAATCGGATAGAGTTATGGTTTGTCTAGCTTGCGCATTAACCCAAAATACATATAATACCAAATATGCAATAAATGTTAAAGATAATGTTAAAAGCAACCATAGAATTCTAAAACAAATATAAAATAGCAATAGTACCTATGTTACAATGAATGAAAATTGATGAAAATTATGAATTTGATCTATTTTAATTTTTGTACAATATTAGTATACTTGAGTTCTAAAAAGTGTTTATGCACAGATGTATCATAAATTGACAATTATACATGATAATAAAGAAGAGAAAAACTAAAAAGTTTTTATAAGCCTTCAGTCGAGATGACCTATCATATTAGATAAGGTACCATACTACCTTTCAAATATCCAGCCACTGTTTTTATTGACGCCAAACAAGTAGCACCAACTTTTGTTTCAAGTTGCAAAAGCAGATTGTTTGACAAAAAACATGGACCGCGCCACTAAGATTGAGACTCGAGTTTCGATCTTACTCTAACGAGATGGATCTTCCTCAGTCAACCTCAGCGGTACCTCACTGAGGTACTGAGAGGTACGACGAGATCCATCTCGTTAGAGTAAGATCGAAACTCGAGTCTCAATCTTGGTGGCGCGGTCCATGTTTTTTGTCAAACAATCTGCTTTTGCAACTTGAAACAAAAGTTGGTGCTACTTGTTTGGCGTCAATAAAAACAGTGCAGTGGCTGGATATTTGAAAGCTAGTATCTTATCTAATATGATAGGTCATCTCGACTGAAGGCTTATAAAAACTTTTTAGTTTTTCTCTTCTTTATTATCATAGAATAGTCGATAAAATGTTAAAATTAAATTTGGTTTTCCAAACTTTTAATATATTTTTGTTAATTATACATGAATTTACACTAGCGTACCTAGGGGGGGGGGCGGTAGGGGCGGATCGCCTCGGGCGAATTTTACGGGGGCGGCACATTTTTAGGGGGTGGCATTTTGCGGTATGTAAAAATTTTTGATTTGAAATAAGTTACAGTATGACGATGTGTGACCTTTTTTTTTGCTCATTTTTTTTTATTTTGATTTTAAAATTTTTTATTAATTTTAAAATTTAAATTTAAATAAATTTTTTTGGTCAGGGGCGGCAAAAACCGCCCCAAGCGGCTAAAGCTTTAGGTACGCCAGTGTGAATTTATATGTCATAAACGTCTTTTTATAGCCCACGGACCTCCTTATACCCGCGGGCTATAATAATAATGAAACTTCAAACAACGATATCATATATTATGTAGGTACCTAACATTATCCGGTGGTTTTTGTATGTAAACCATGTAAACTAATTAAAGCGGCCGGTTCCCAGTCAAAATGATCACAATAATCGACTGATAACATTATCCGTGATCACATTAAGCGGATTCTACTGTATAACAACAAATTTTTAATTATATTTTGGTACATTATGTTCATTAATCGCGTCCATCATATTATCCAATGTGTATGATATTTAGTGGGGAATCTTGGACTGTGGTGTTAATAAAACAATTGGTATTAGATCAACGTTTCGAAGATTTTATTTTTCTTCTTCAGGATCAATACGGTTGTTTTATATTATCACTAAAGAGAGCCTGCATCTAAGAGAGCGACAATAATCCTTAAAATTAACAATATTAAAATCATATAATAAATTACTAAAAGGTCAATAATTAATTAAAACAATGTCAAATATATAAAACTTCACAAATTTTCAAAAAAATTTTCAAAAATTTTTATTATTTTAATATTGTTAATTTTAAGGATTATTGTCGCTCTCTTAGATGCAGGCTCTATTTAGTGATAGTATAAAACAACCGTATTGATCCCGAAGAAGAAGAAAAATAAAATCTTCGAAACGTTGATCTAATAGCAATTGTCTTATTAACACTGTGGTGTTGGACTGTGGTCCAAGATTCCCCACTAAATATCATACACATTGTATACTTTGGTACGTTTATACCCCTCCCTGAGTCAAGCAAAACCAAAGTACTTGATCAATTCTTTTTATTAGAACAAATTTTCTGGAAGATGGATAAAATTAAACAAAAATGCCACCCACCCCCAAAGGCAAATTCTGTATATGCGCATGAATATTTTTCAATTTACTTACCTCTCTGCACAACTTCTTCTAGGCAAAGCTGTAAATCTAAAGCCATGTATGCAAGTATTTAAACAAAATTCTTTGATGACCTTTTTAAAGAGAGGACTCATGCTAATACTTTTTATACTTTTTGTCGTTCACTGTTGTACAATTTAAATTGACCTTTCTAAACCTTTCTGTAGACTATTATATAGTAAACATTTTAATTATTTTGTAAGATTTTAATTAATGATAATTTTTTAATAAATACTATAACAACACCAATTTATTTCAATACAAATAAATGCTTAAATTTGTAATAAACCTTTTTTGTTAAATATTAAAACGCACGTCTAGTTACTTCCTGTTAGGAAAATTAAGTATCCATCTATAAATATAAACTGTGTAATAAAAAATGTGAATAGAACGAAATTATTATTAAAATTTCAAGTAGCACCCGACCTAGTTTTATTTTCAATTGCATTTTTAATTAAATTTTTATTTGTAGTAGTAGCAACAAAAGAAATCTACATTTTGTTACTACAAATAGTACATTAATTTATACAGTACAACTCCGATAACCAGGCGCGGATCTAGACTTTTGACAACGGGGGGGGGGGGGGGGGTCACAGGTAGTGGATATTCATTAGGCCTGAATAAATATGCGCGGTCTAACAGCTGCGTCAGCGAAATGCGTCGCAGGCGATTTTTTTATTGTCCTTGAGACACGTATGAGAAAAGTTAGGATTTTCATGGATATTATTAGTTTTTTTTTTATTTAAATATTAAATTAAATATAAACACCTTTTACACTTTAGAGAAGCTTTTATTTAGCCACAATTATGGATTCAGGGGGGGGACATGACCCCCATGACCCTCCTCCCTCATTCAAATGAATGAATGAATGAATTAATTCGAAATTTCCTTTATATTTCAAGGGGCAAATCCCTTTCAAAATCTACTTTCTTATTGAAAACGTTCATGTTTAAGAACTTTTCACCTCTCTAGCTCCTGATGCAGTCTCTTAGCGTCTGTAAAGGCTAAAATAATCCGTTTCATCGTTTGATTGTTTTATCGGGAGCGTTTCGTCCCACGAAAATCGTGGGTGATGGGACGAAACGGCGGTTATATTCAAATTCAGGAGGTCATTTTACATATGTAAGAATTAGCAGGAATGGTGTCGGAACTAAAATTTTTTTTGCTGACCAGTGCAATCGGAATATTCCCTTATGATAAATAAAGAACTATAACATTTCCTTTATTTCGGATCTCACATACAGTGGCGATTAGCATAAGATGGGGGATTTAGCTCCAACCATCTTATTCTTTACAAGGTGTTTCATTTTATAGATGAATTTTTTTTTATAAACTAATTTTGAACAGTTATTATAAAAATTACTTAAATCTACTACTACATAATTAAAATTTTAAATTGTTTAGTATAGGTACGTGTTTAATTTTGAGAATTTAAAAATTTTCTGACAATATGGCACGTTTCCAAAATAACTGCTTTTTGTATTTCTGAGTACAATTTTGTAGATAGATCCAGCTTTACCAAATGGGTTTTAAATTTGGAAGATACCACACCAGTAGCCGATATCACTATCGATATTATTAGTATTTTATTGAGACCCCATACACTCATCATTTCCATTGCTAGTGCCTCGTACTAATGGATTTTTTCTCCTTCGGTGGTTATGATATTTTTAGATAGAGGCATAGCAACATCAATGATGACTGCATTTTGATCTCGTTTTCTTATCAAGACATTGTCAGGCTTATTATGAGTTATGACTAATTGTTCGATCCGTTAATATAGTCCTGTCCCAGTAGAGTAGAGAAAAATCGTGTTCAAGTACAGGGTCAGGTACGTAGTCATAATAGGGTCTAAAATTGTCAAGCAAGTTAAGTTCTTTACCTAGCTGTTGGTGTAATATCTTGCAAGCTAGGTTGTGTCTTCGGAGATAGTCAGTAGGAGCCAAGATTGAGCATCGTCATCCTATAAAATGCTCTATGGTTTTACACCACACTTTCGGCACCGATCTGCAACATCGAGATTCACTATGTGCTTCTTGTAATTGCTAGTGGCAATTACACCATCTTGAATGGCACATATGAATACTTCAGTTTTAAAGTGTAGTAATCCCCGCTTCAACCATTCTACTGACATTTCTATATCAATTTCTTCGGAGTCCAAAATTATCGGATATTTACCGTGAAGCACCTTATTTTTCCAATTAATTTCTAATTCAGATTTTTCTTCACAATTAAGATTTTGATTTTTTAAATTTAAACCACTAAAATTTTTATCTAAACTTATAATTTCGCGAATTAAAGGAATGTTAATCGAATAAAAATAATCGCGCAATAATTTAGTTATAGATTTACAAGAATTAAATAAATTTATTAAACCGCGTCCTCCTTTTTTTCTCTTAATATACAGCCTTTCCACTGCAGATATTATATAATATTTCCTTTATTTCGGATCTCACATATAGTGGTAATTAGCATAAGTTGGGGGATTTAGCTCCAACCATCTTATTCTTTACAGTGTGTTTCACCTAATTACATTATTTTTCGATACATTTTTCACATAAGCTAATTTTGAACAATTATTATAAAAGTTACTTAAATCTACTACTAAATAATTAGAATTTTAAATTGTTTAGTACATTTTTAATGTTGAGAATTTACAAATTTTCTGACAATATGGCACGTTTCCAAAATAACAGCTTTTTGAATTTCTGGGTATAATTTTGAAAATAGATCTAACTTTAACAAATGGGTTTTAAACTTGGAAGATACCACACCAGTAGCCGATATTACTATTTTATTGAGACCCCATACACTCATCATTTCCATTGCTAGTGCCTCGTACTTATGGATTTTTTCTCCTTCGGTGGTTATGATATTTTTAGACAGAGGCACAGCAACATCAATGATGACTGCATTTTGGTCTCGTTTTCGTATCAAGACAATGTCAGGCCTATTATGACTAATTGTTCGATCCGTTAATATAGTCCTGTCCCAATAGAGTAGAGAAAAATCGTCTTCAAGTACAGGGTCAGGTACGTAGTCATAATAGGGTCTAAAATTGTCAAGCAAGTTAAGTTTTTTTACCAAGCTGCTGGTGTAATATCTTGCAAACTTGGTTGTGTCTTCGGAGATAGTCAGTAGGAGCCAAGAATGAGCATCCTCCTATAATATGCTCTATGGTTTCATTGGGGACACCACACTTTCGGCACCGATCTGCAACATCGAGATTCATTATGTGCTTCTTGTAATTGCTAGTGGCAATTACACCATCTTGAATCGCACACATGAATCCTTCAGTTTCAAAGTGTAGTAATCCCCGCTTCAACCATTCTACTGACATTTCTCTATCAATTCCTTCGGAGTCCAAAATTGTCGGATATTTATCGTGAAGCACCTTATTCTTCCAATTAATTTCTAATTCAAATTTTTCTTCACAATTAAGATTTTGATTTTTTAAATTCAAACCACTAAAATTTTTATCTAAACTTATAATTTCGCGAATTAAAGGAATGTTAATCGAATAAAAATAATCACGCAATAATTTAGTTATAGATTTACAAGAATTAAATAAATTTATTAAACCGCGTCCTCCTTTTTTTCTCTTAATATAGAGATTTCGGATGCAGATTTCGGATGTAAATATCTATATTTATATAAAATTTTTCTTGTTAAGGTGTCCAAGGCATTTAGATCTGTATTCGACCATTTTAGAACTCCGAAAGAATATGATAAGACTGGAACCGCCCAAGAGTTAATAGCCGAGATCATATTCCGAGACGTCAATTTACTTTTCATTAAAATTTTTAATTTTTGCATGTATTTTTGCCTAAAATCTTTTTTTAAAAGTGTATGGTTCAGAACAAAATTTTGCTGCATTCCCAAATATTTATACAACTGATGCGGTAATAGTTTGGGAATTTCGTTTAATACATCAAATTTAGAAATTGGTGTACCCCTATGAATGTCAATTTTTGCACACTTTTCAAATCCAAATTCCATGCAAATGTCAGTACTAAATAATTTTGTAGTTTTTATTAAGTTAAAAAGTTGATCTTCGTTCCTAGAATATAATTTTAAATCGTCCATGTAAAGCAAATGAGTTATCTTGGAATTGTTTTCAAAATTTAAAGTAAATCCTGCTGCGGAATCATTCAATAATGTCGAAAGTGGATTCATTGCTAAACAAAACCAGAGTGGACTCAAGGAATCTCCTTGAAAAATGCCACGTCTAATTTTAATCGAGTCCAAACTGGTTCCATTATTTGTGATAAGAGTGTTCCACTTTGACATCATTACAATCTTCGGATCAATTTTGTAGATTTCTAGGATATCAAGAAGCCAATCGTGAGGAACAGAATCATAAGCCTTTTTATAATCTATATAACACATGTGCAAATTCCTTTTATTATTTTTAGCTAGCTTAGTAATGACCGAATCGACGATTAGCAGTTCCCGACAGCCTTGTGATCCTTTCACACAGCCTTTTTGTTCAATGTTCATAATCTCATTTGCTTTACAGTGGTTTTCTATTTTTGATGCTAAAATGGAAGTGAAAATTTTGTAAATGGTTGGTAAGCAGGTAATTGGTCTGTAGTTTTTCGGTTCTAATTATTATTATTATAATTTTATTAAAATAATGCCATATTTTTAATTTATTTTTTACTTTACGGCGCACAGTGGGGTATTTGACTCTAAAACCTGGCTAAAACTCTTTATTAATTACAATAGGACCACTGTAATAAATTTTTGGAATAGTACAATAGTTGGGGCATTGGGGCATCAAACGGTAGTCATTTTAAGATGAAATTTTTAGTAGTTTGGTTACAGTGGCACTCAGAATTTTGTCTTTGGTTACCTTGCACATTACAGTTCTCGGCGATTTGAAAAACACCTACTTTTAATCCTCATAAAAGGCAGCGATACTTTGATTGAGAAGAAGATTTTTATATGGACAATAAAAATGAAGCTATGTAGTCTATTATTACCTAAATACTTTAATTTATGACACAATTTTAAGGCCTCTGTGACGTATAGAAATTGATATAAAATTTTATTGTTTTTAAAAAATTTTTTTTATAAATTAGTAAATTAGTTATGTTTCCGGGTTCGTCCGGGTGAAAATTTAAATAGGATATTAATTCTGACTATTTTAGGAAGTAACGTAAAAAAAAAGTTGCGGAAGTTGAGCGTTTTAGTTACTATGATTTTTTTTTATATCTACCGTCAGAAAGTTTAAGATCCACCAGTTAGTTTATAACTAACTAGATATTACACCTATCAATACATGTTTTTAATATTAAATTTTTATACAAATATCAGCAATGGATTGCGATTAACAATTTGGGACTATTTAATAAAATTCAAAATGCAATATGCCATTTTGGTATTTATGAAACCGAATTTTATAAATAAAATATTATTACATGTGATTAGGGTAAAACCATAAGCATACCATAAAACATCTTAAATGTATTGCTATATTAAAATTTTTAATATTATTTCCTGTCTACTAAAGGGTTTTCCTTTAAGGACGCCTAGATTTTAAAATTGAATAAAGCAAGTTGTATGTGAGATATCTACGAATTTTTATTTTTATTCGAAAGGCCTATCAATGACATTATGTGTGAAAAATAACGTCGGTAAAATGGGCGCCGCGGCTCCGCTTGGTGGCGCGCACCCGAGAGGTCCAATTTTCGATTACTCTTGCGCACAAATCAGACTGAATTTGAGCGATGGTATGGCTGATGTTGGTTTTTAGGGCATCGGTGGTTTGCGGCTTATTAGCATAGATCTGTGACTTAATAAAACCCCACAAGAAAATGTCTAACGGGGTCAAATCGCAAGATCTCGGTGGCCAATTCACGTCGCCTCTGCGTGAGATAACCTTGTCACTAAACCGCTGCGTCAGAAGTTCTATTGTGGCATTAGCTGTGTGGCACGTAGCACCGTCCTGTTGGAACCACTGTCGTGCACATCCATATCTTCCAATTTGGCCCAAAAAAAATCGGTTAACATCGATCGGTAGCGCTCTCCGTTGATAGTGATGGCAACGCTATCGTTGTTTTCAAAGAAGTACGGACCGATGATGCCGCCAGCCCAAAATCCACAACAGACAGTGACTTTCTGCGGTTGCATTGCTATTTGGTGGACCTTGTGTGGATTGGCACGGCTTCAAATCCGGCAACTTTGCTTATTGACGTACCCGTTCATCCAAAAATGGGCCTCGTCGCTAAACAAGATTTTTTTTCCAAAATCGGGGAAATAGAACATCTATTTTGATAATAAAATTTTATGATTTGCATGCGTTCCTCGACGCTGTAACTTGGCATGATGATTTGTGAATTATCATTGAATAAAAACACCAAGTTTGACATATGCAGCTTCAAAAACATAGCCGCATTGATTTGTTAAAATCTAGGCGTCCTTAATGGAAAACCCTTTACATGCTTATGCCTTTTTAGATAAAAAAACTTAATTTTTCAGTTTTGAATTTTAGTATTATTTGTGAATTTCTGAGAGTATTAGTATATACAGTAAAATATGGATTACTTAATGCAAATCCGCAACACAGAATTCCATTGTTCCTCTCTTCCTCTGCCCAATTCTTGTGAATTAGTGCCCAGCAGGTTAGAGATTGGCCATGGGGGGGAGGGAGGTTAGAATTAATAAAAAGGTTTTAAATTAAACCGCATTTTAAATTAATTCTTGTAATCGGGTAATATACATATTGAAAGTTTTATAACTTTATTCTGTTGTTTTAATTTGCACCCCCAGAAAACTACCCTATTTATCAATGAAATTTTTGTCATTATTTTTTCTAAAATTTAAAGCATATTTTGAACTCATTTGGTGGGTTTCAGAGTTTTGGCCAGGTTTTAGGGTCAAATACCCCACTGTGCGGCGTAAAGGTTGGTTTATGCAAAACGCCGACGCACGCACCGCACGCGCTGCACGCATGAAACGCCCCGCACAAAACGCCGCACAAAAATATTGGTTTATGCAGTTCGAATGCGTTTGATGCGTTCTAGTGCGTTTTCTGGTTACAAATTAGAATAAATTCACATTACGGTAGATGGCGCTAATGTTATTTTATTTCATTATTTAAAATTTTTTTAAATCAGATAATCAAATATTATTATTTCTAATAAATCAGAAAGATGGACTGGTTTCTTTTGTAGGTATTTTCAACCCAAAATATGGTGAGCATGAAAGTTAAGCTTTAGGGTCGATAATTTTTCATTGTGCTATTATTATTTCTAGAAAAAAATATCACAATAATGAAAAATAAATTAAATATCAATTATAAGCTAAGGTAACAATTATAATTGATATTTTTATTTTTAATTTATTATTAATATCTAATAATTTTAATTTCAGAAAAATAAATTAGTAAAATAAAATGAGGGACAAAAATTTACTTTACATCATCTGCAAAAATAAGATTTATAATAAATTACTTTCGTAATTTTAAATTTAAAAAAATTGTACCACAACAATAATATAACTTGAAAAGTTCCTAGCGTTACGCGCTGCAATGAAAACCAAAGATAAAATAAATTTCGAGGTTATGCACGCACGTCACGCGCGTCAGCTACGTGCATAAACGCTACTACAGAAATTCAATGTTTCAACTTTATTTGCTTGCGTGCAGTGCGTGCGGTGCGTGCGTCGGCGTCTTGCATAAACCAACCTTAAGGTTTTTTTACTTAATATTAGTACGCCCCGTGTATATGTTTATGTTGGTAAGAAAAACGTTGACTTTTGTGTTTAAAATCGGTAGGTAACGAAACAGCTCACTTTCGTTTAGTTTGGAAAAAATATATTGCTCCACAACGTATACATTATTTGTTTTTCTATTATTCTACATATTATTCCTCTGAGCTTTGTTTAACAGGCCAAGTTTACTTTTGGACAGTAATTTCATACAGTAAATTTTGCCTATTAAATAAAGTTTTGAGCAGTTGATCCCATAAAAATGCTCAAGATGTGTACGAAGATTCACAGTTTAAATTATTTAGGAATTCAATATACCCATAATAATGACACACTATTGCAATTCCTAGTCAACATTGCTGCAATATTGATTGTCAATATTGTGCCAATAATGTGTAATAATTATTACACATATATTGTAATTGTGTATTAAATATTGTACATTAATGTACAATATTGGTACAATATAAGGCGAATATTGCTACAAAATAGTACAAATCTTGATACTATCTTGGTGCGAATTTTCTAGTTATTATAAAAACTAGGTTGCATCATACAAACTCGAGATCTTGTGATTATAACTGTGAGTATTTATTTAATCTTCTGTAAAGGTATAAAAGTTGATTTTTATATTTTGTTAAGTATAGGCTTAACAGCTAAATAATATAGAAATTCAAATATACAACCAAACTGGAAACCCGTAAACAAACTTATTACTCCTCCAAATATTGCTAAAAAATAATATATTCATATGGTTTAAATTAAACTTCCCGAATACACACCGAAAAGGTTGTGCCAAGAATCAATTGACATAATTGTAACTCGTCTTCCAACTATATTGTCATAATATATCCGAAACACGCTTTCAGTAGTGATGTTTAATTTTGCACTAAAACAATAACAATGTGATTTAAAAATTTATTATTTCTGTATATTATTAATATTATAATCATTTGCGCAGTTGGGATAATATTCAAGTTAATTTCAAAATTTGGACACCCCTTTCAAAATAATTTCTTTCTTTTCTTTATTTTAAAAAATAAAATTTTGATTATTTCATCATTTTTTTATTATGTTTTACTTATTGCTAAAATTCATAAAAAATAATACCGTACTTAGTTTCAACAAAAATTACCGTTTTGGAGAAAACACTAACTTAATAAGAGGAAGTTTCGATTTTTTAAGTAAAGTTAGATATTTTTAAATAATTATCTGTTTTTGCATTTTTGAAAAAATGTTTTATATATTTCCTTATTTCTCTTAAATGATTTTTTGAAATTAAGAAAATTACTCCAGCAATAATGTAATGTATTCAAGTAGAAATACATCAATTCAAATTTAAAATACACCAAGTTGGCGGGAGGTACCAACTACAGAACAATTATGGTTAACCTCCGTGGTTAAAAATGTAAATAAAGTCAGTTCTTAATTATACTCTGTAAGAAATCGAATGTAAATAAATATTGTAAATAGGCACCGTATTTTGATACATAACATTTGGCGACGAGAATGAAAAGAAAAAAAGTGGGAAGAAAGGAAGCGTAATACGATTTCAAGAGATTGTGGGATTAAGTGCCGTTATCATTCTTTGACGTAGAAGGGAAATTCCTTAATGTGATTGCAAACAGAAACTCGATGTAAATTGAAATTTGGTGGAAAACGTGCTAATTAGAGGTTAAGGTACAAGTTTTGGGAAAGTCGATCGTAATCGTAGGATTTCTAAATAACGTACGAGTAAGAACTCGAAAAGGAAAAATCACGTGGATGAAAATTTTCTTTACATACAAGTAGTAAGAACTCGTTAGAATGGCAGAAGGGGACAATGTGGCTACGGTAGGAACAATAGGGCGAATGGACGAGTACAAGCTAGGAGACAACTGGGGAATTTATTTTGAAAGACTACAGCTGTATTTCGAGGTTAACGGAGTCCCAGAGGCAAGAAGGGTGCCATCGCTACTAACATTAATCGGGACCGATGCATATACGACGCTTCGAGATTTGTGCGATCCGGAGTTACCACAAACGAAATCACTGGAATGTTTATCGGCATTATTGGGTCGACAGTTTACTCCAAAGGTATCAGCATTTCGTAAGCGGATTGAATTTTTAAGGTTGGAACAAGAAAGCGAAGGAGTACACGATTGGTTCGTTCGAGTTAAAAAGGTGGCTAAAGAATGTGAATTCGGAGCGATGTTGGGCGAATGGGTGAAAAATAGATTTGTAACAGGATTGAAGCCAGGTCACATATTAGATAGGTTGTGTGAAGAAAGACCAACGCAAAAGCTGGAGCAATTGTTAGAAATAGCTTCAAGTAGGGAAGCATCAAATAGGCAAGAGACTCCCACGATTAATAAAGTGGTCGGTTATACGAATAAGAGGTTACCAACCGACAGTAGGTCAAAAATGGAGGACATCAAATGCATTCATTGCGGTAGGGGAAACCATACTTTTGGGAAGTGCAAGTACAAAGGATACGTGTGTAGAAACTGTAAAGTAAAGGGCCATTTAGCAGTGATGTGTCCAAAGAAAGAACAAGACAACAATATGTTAGAGTTAGAAGGAGGACCAGAACTTTTTAGCATGGAACGGGGTACCTCGGACTGCAATTACGTAGAACCAATGTGGATCGAAGGCAAGATAAATGGGCGAATGGTGAAGTTCGAAGTAGATACGGGGGCCGGAGTATCGTGCATGCCAGAGGACATGTACTTGGGAAGGTTTAAAGAAGTTCCACTGGCTCCTGCGATGGTTCGATTAAAGACGTACAATAATGGGGTCATAACAACGTTGGGTACGATCAATGTAGACGTAACGGTAAACGGGAACAAGGTGAAGGCCGAATTAATGATTGTTCGAGGAGGCAACCGATTATTATTAGGGCGAGATTTGTTTACTAATTTGAAGTTCAGGATGATGGGTCCAAGCAGTTTCAAAGAAAGGTTAGTAATAAACCAAATGCGTGGCGGTAGAGCAGTTGACATTAACAATAGGCTACAACTATTGTTAAGTAACTTTGAAAATCTGTTTAAGCCGGAATTGGGAACGTACAAGGGAAATCCTATTCGATTGGAGTTGAAGGAAGAAACAAAACCAATTTTTCATAAACCGAGACCTATCCCGTATGCATTTAAGAATAAGGTTGAAGCGGAATTAGAGAAGCTAGAAGCCGAAGGCATAATCGTTAAGGTGGAATCAGCAGACTGGGGCACAACATTGGTGCCGGTGTTAAAACCTAATGGTAAAGACTTGCGGTTGTGCGCCAATTACAAAATTACGTTAAATAAATTCCTAAAAGATTGTAACCACCCATTACCCCGAATAGAGGATATTTTTGCGGCACTACAAGGAGGTGAAAAGTACTCGAAATTGGACTTTTTAAATGCATATAACCAATTAACAGTGGATGAAGAGACCAGCAGGATGCTGGCGTGGAGCACGCATAAAGGCATTTACATTGTTAAGAGGTTAACGTATGGCACTAAGCCCGCTTGTTCAATCTTTCAAGCGACCGTCGAAAAAGTTTTGTTAGGGTTAAAAGGAGTGGTGAATTTTCTGGACGATATTGTGGTAACTGGCCCTTCAGATGAAGAGCATATGGAAAACCTACAAAAGGTTTTGGAAAAATTACAAGAAGCAGGATTCAGGTTGAATCGCAAGAAGTGTGTTTTCTTCCAGGATCGAATAAGCTACCTAGGGCATACAATATCGAAGGAAGGGTTAAGCAGAGATGAAGCCAAGGTAAAAGCGATTACAGATGCACCGAGGCCAAACAATATCACAGAAATTAGGGCATTTGTAGGTATGTGCAATTATTATGCTAAGTTTGTTCCAAGGTTGTCGGAAGTTGTAAAACCATTGTACGATTTGGTGAAGAAAAATACAGTTTTTCGGTGGACAAAGGAGACTGAAGAATCGATGAAACTGGCAAAAGAGAAATTGGCGTCATCTGAAGTTCTGGTACATTACGATCCCGAAAAGCAGGTCAGGTTAGTGTGCGACGCCTCGCAGAAGGGTATTGGAGCAGTACTTATGCATGTTTTAACTGACGGACGTGAAAGACCAATAGCTTATGGTTCGCGAATATTGACAAAAGCAGAATCAAATTAAGTACGTAAAAGGTGCAGAAAACGTACATGCGGATGCTCTGTCAAGATTGCCACTACAAGTGAAGGAAGTGGAACAGGAAGAAGTTTGCCATCTGAATTTTGTGGAAGAGTCTATAGCAGTCGATTTAAATGCACTGAGGGTGCAGACGCGAAAAGATGCAGTTACAGGACAAGTCATGAATTTCATCAGGTATGGATTTCCAAACTCATCCAACAATGATCTGTTAACGCCGTTCTTGTCAAGAAAGAACGAGTTATACATAGAGGATGGAGTGATAATGTGGGGGTATCGGGTAATCATTCCAGCAAAGTTTCAGTACAAATTGTTAGAGGAGCTGCATGGGTCTCATATGGGAATGGCTAAAATGAAATCCACAGCTCGGTTATTTTTGGTGGCCTAAACTGGATAAGGACATAGAAGAATATGTACACAACTGCAAAATTTGTGCATGTAGTAGGCCCGAACCGCAGAAGGCACCGCTAAAACCATGGAGTAAGGCAGGGAAAGCGTACGAGAGGGTACACGCAGATTTCTTAGGGCCATTCGCGCAGAAGATGATGCTGGTGATTACGGACGCGTATTCTAAATGGCCAGAAGTGTTTATAATGAATAGCACGGAGGCAGAGTCGACAGTAAAAAAATTTAGGGAGTGTTTCGCAAGATTTGGTATCCCGAATAGCATCGTAACGGATAATGGACCACAATTTACATCCCAGGTTTTTAGCGAGTTCTGTAGTATGAATGGAATAAAACATATTACATCACCCCCATTCCATCCCGCAACAAACGGGGCCGCTGAGAATTGCGTGAAATCGGTGAAAAGAGGAATAGGAAAGGCGTTAAGCGATCCAAAGAATAAAGGGGTGGCTTTGGAAACATTGCTGCAACGGTATTTGTTTGTTTATCGTAACGCAGAGCATTCAACAACTGGAATGACACCGTCGCAATTGTTATTTAATTTCAAACCCAAAACAAGATGGGATTTGTTAAAATACAAGAAAGAGAAGCCGGCAGAAGAGAAGGGGAGGAAAAAGGAAAGCACACAGTTTGAAGAACAGGAAAGGGTGTACTGCAGGGATTACAGGAATCGAAATAAAAAGCAGTGGAAGGAATGTGTGGTGGAGGAAGTGCTAGGCGAGTAAACATACCTGTGCAGGGTGCTAGACGAGGAGCTGGTGTGGAAGAGACACACAAACCAGATACTCAAAGGGGCAAGTAAAGGTGAGAAAAAGGTGGCCCAGCCGATCCCAGTAGAAGTAACACAAGAGGGGCTGTTTAGTAGAACGGGGGTCGATCAGCCGGGGGAAGAAGAAACCCGAACAGAGGCGGTAAACCAAACACCGGAGAAAGGGATAGAAAGAGAAAACCAAAATGAACCAGGAGGGGATACGGAAGAGAGTGAGGAAAATAGGGAAGTTGAGAAAAAGCAAGAAGACAGAGTCGAGCGACCAAAGAGAGATACCCGGCCTCCCCAGCGTTTAAACTTGTAAGGGAGGTATTGTAATGTATTCAAGTAGAAATACATCAATTCAAATTTAAAATACACCAAGTTGGCGGGAGATACCAACTACAGAACAATTATGGTTAACCTCCGTGGTTAAAAATGTAAATAAAGTCAGTTCTTAATTATACTCTGTAAGAAATCGAATGTAAATAAATATTGTAAATAGGCACCGTATTTTGATACATAACAAATAAGGTCTTTATAGAAGAAAGGTGTGCGAAACAATAAAAGAATAACTTGGGTCGCACATAAAAATCTTGGCAAGTTGACTTTATATTATGTACTAACCCAAATATCATTTAGAGCGGTGGTAACACCTGTTAACCTGTAGGTACTTACTACAAACGAAATTTATTCAAGTATTCTCCATCTTTTCGTTTTAGAACTCCAGACGATGTTGATATATCATACAAATTATGAGCGCAATCCGGTAAACAACTGCAGGTATTGACAAATGTTGATTGTCTTTTGCTTTCATTGTAGAAGTTTACGTTTGCTTCAGATATGGTACTTAAAATATTATCTGAAATTATACTTGATAAAATTGTCATAAAATTATTAAAAGTTACACTCAACATTTATTATCATTAAGGCACTTATAATCTTTCAAGTTGCACACCCTGATATGACTGAAATTTCCTAAAATCGTAGTTTAAAACATTTAATTTTTTTAATCAAATCAAAAAATTAGAAAATTGATAACTTTACCTTTGGAATTATAGTAGAAAAATGGAACGCAGGAACAATATGTGATTGTAATTTTCATGGCGCATTGTATCATGCAATTATGGTAAGTATAATGATAATTATCGAGGTTTTTTTCCTGACTTAAAAAACATTTTCTTTCTTTAGGAAGGATGGAAAGTAATTCAGAATCAAACTCTCTTAACATAGGACTAACACTTATAAATGCCAGCTCGTTTAATTCTAATAATATCAATGGTATTCCCATGTTTGGTAAATCGTATGGATAATGCACTAAAATCTGTAGTTAAAATTAGTATTGCAACTAATTTATTTTAAATGCTTACTTTATAACCACAAGAAGCCATATCCGTAGACAAATAGTCGTTTGGATTATTATTCACTATAACCTGCAATCCTCTTTCAACACTAGAACTGCTTATTCGTTGTGGTACTGGAGGATTCTTAGCAGCAGTGTTTTTACTGAAACAGTATAAGTAAAAAAAATTTCCTTTTTATCGTTTGCTGTGGTATTACGCATTATTAAATATACTATAATATATTTACTATAAATATACGTTATATTTTTCAATATAAATAGTTAAAAATATTTACTTAAAAAATACGTGATCCTTAAAGCCATAAAAGTTAAAAGTGCAACAAAATCCCATGTTAGTTTTAATTTGCTCAAATAAATTACGACAACGCTTTTCTTTGCCTTTCCAAACACAATTTGTGAAGATTTCCTTACAATTTGGTGTTAACTTCTCATATAAATCGTTTGCTGATATATTATTAAAATCTAATATATCCTGAAGCTGAGCTAAATCTTCTGGTGGTACGTGGTAGTTTTCAATTTGAGTTAAAAATATTAAATTTTTAGTAATTGAATATAAATTATCCATAGAGATATTATTATTATCCATCATGGACTCAAGTTCAGCGGATAACTTTCTAAAATAAAATAATATGAATTTAAAAACATCAACTTCCTACTTAATTAAGAAGTTAATTTACATATTTTCGAAAAATTTAGAAGCTTTTGATTTAGATATTTGATTGAAATTGCAAATGGTAATTGCAGGAAAATTGTAATTCCAAATTGGATGATTCGTCGAATCCATAAAAATTTTGATTTTGTTCTCTGATATTCCTTGAATAGCAAGCCAGGACAATATAATAGCAGTTATAGAACAAAATGTTGTTGTCAAGATCCACAATAATCTAAAATTACGTTTATTAATTAAAATAACTATAATTAATTATTGCGAGACAACCCCGGCGCTAAGCATGTCGACACACAAAAATACCTACCAGAATATTATTTACTTATATGTATTTTTAAATTATTAACTTAATTATTAATTATAAATAATTATATTATTCTTATTTATAATAAGAAGATTTAATGTTTACATGATAAATTAATAAATTTATTTTCACAACTTAAAATTAAAATAAAACCTAAATAATTTTAATAATTAGGAGTATTAATTTTATGGTCAACTTAATTATTTTTAAATCTTGAAATAATTTACCTACCACAATCGCTACGTTATAAAAAAAAGTTTAAGATCTAATTATTTTGTCATAATTTCATATTTGTAGATTTTTTGTACAATGCTTTGTGTATAACTATATATTTTAATTATTGGAATAAATTAAAATAAAAGTTAATTTCACTAAAATTAGAAATTTTTGTGTTCGTGACTTAAAATAAAATCGAAAAATATTACAAAAATACTTAATTTTTAACTGATTTTACGAAAATATTTTAAAAATTTTGAATATTATTTTCTGTACCTACTTATCTAAAAATGTACACTACATACCTTTCTATAGCTTTTCTCCTCCGAATAGTTATAAATTTAAATCCATGAAAACTAGTGTTTGTAAAAAATGCTCTAATATTTTGCAACATTTTTAATTTCAATACCAATTTTATGATTAAAATAAAAGAGTGTAATATAAAATTGATTAGAATTGCATGTAGGATGTTGATGGTTTAATCGATAAAAAAATTTAATGTACACGAAGTATTATTTATTTATTTGTGTTAAAATTATATTATTAATGCTGTAGGTAATGCCGGAGGTCGGCTTTTATTTTATTAAAATACATTTTTTAAGGAATTTTACTGAACCTATACAAAATAACCGATTCGTTATTCTTTCCTTGACACAATGAAAGATTCGCAGTACTTTTTGAAAAATAAGCTCCGAAAAAAATAAAAGCTTTCGCACATAGCAACTATGAAAACTGATAAATCTTGGCGTACTCAATTCAAAAATTTTAAATTAGAAAGGAAAAAAATCACCAAGAATTTCGAATTTCATGAATTAAAAATTGTCTGATGTGGGCACCATAGACTTCCTTGTTAAACTGTTTTAATAATAAGTAATTGCAGTAGAATCCGAATAGTACGACTTCGTTTATAACGACCGACCGCTTTTAACGACGTAAGTGCAACCTCAACCACCTTTTAGCACGGCAATCGCAACCAAAAATAGGAGGTGCACAACTAAATGCTATGAGAGTGTCAAATACAAAATTTCAAATTTTTATGACTTACCGTATTTGAGTTATGCGACATACAGACGTACGTACAGACGTCATAACAAAACTAGAATTTCGCAAATTTAGCAGGTATAAAAATAAAATAATTGTAAATTGCGCTCCAAGCAAAAAGGCCGATAGTAATCTGAAATGTAAATTGCGCACTTACCTTACGAAGAGGGAGATTTACTGTTCCCATATAAAGTGATAATGAAAGAATATCTTCATTATTTACTTCGACGACAGTTCGACGAAATCTGTGCATTTTCATTGTTTCAATTCTTTGTCCCAAAATTGTTCAAATAGGTTCTCCAAAACCTGCACCGAGAAGTCTCTGCTCTCCTTCTTGTAGAGCCAATGAGATACCAAATTGAATATTTGTTACTTGGACAATCAGTAGCAAGTTTAGTCGCAGATCTGTTATAGATGAACATAAATCGAAATACGACATAATTTATTATTATTTATTTGTTTAATTTATTATTATTATAATAAAGTTATTAATACTAGTTTGTACAACAAAGTAATAAAATAGTATAGCAAGTTAATTCCCGAGAAACAAAGAATTCCCACTTACGAAGGAGTGAAAAACTGAAGGAGTGAGGTTTGTATAATTCTAATAATAAGATAAAACTTTAAAATATAGAACAAGTTAAATAAATAGTTAAATAAATTAACTTGTTCTATATTTTAAAGTTTTATCTTATTATTGTTCTCACACGTTAATAATTTATATTTATATAATTCTAATATACTATATAGGAAGTAATTATGTAAAGTAATTAAAAAAATAATGTAATCTATAGATACAGTTCGACCACACTAAGAAAGGCTCTGAAGGGGCGTGGCTGGCGCTGGTGTATTTAAATTTGTACACTCAAAAGAAAATTATAGTGCATTAGAATACAATTTGTAGGTTAGAACCTAAAAAAGTACTTACCAAATAATGTTTAATAAATTGATTTATTAAATATAGCTATGAAGATTTGTTCTAAAAAGAACACTTTTCTGTAGACAATAAAGCTCAAATATGAATAACACTAAAACGAACAAGACAAAAAAACCAGCACAGTGACAATTGACACACAATGATTTGTAACTTTTTCAACAGAATGTACTTGAGAAATAACTCGATGTTCATTGGTTCATTCAAATTGTTATCAAATTAGTTGACATATTTTCCGGGGTTTTTCTTAGCATGGAGGCACTGTAGCCATACAAACGAAAAAATCAACTTTTTTAAATAGCATTTTTTATTTTTAAATTAATTTATGAAAACATAAATCTTTAAGTTATAAAAATTGATTAACCAATAAAATTTACTGAATAAATTTGATATAATACTGATATTTAATTATTTATATTAACCAAAATATTATATAATTATACTTATCATTTATTAATTAAAATACTGACCAAATGTAATGTATTATAATATGTAGTTGTTAAAAACAATCGTAAGAAAATCGGTATTATTACGTCTAATTTCTATATTAGGATAGGTAGGGGTAAGTAAGAAGTCGGCGCCGATGATGACTGCTATACGGATGTATTAGGATGAGAGGTATAAGGTTTAATCAAAAACAAAAAAAGTACTAAAAGTATACTTTATTTATTTACTACTCATTTATTAAAATTATTGATGCTGCAGATGTTTAAATTAACCATGTTATGTTACCAAGCAAAAAAAATAATATCCATCATAAAAATTATGAAATTATGGAAAAAAGAAATTCTGAAATAAAAATATACATCGATTAAAATGGCACCGCGAATTACAGATACGCTTAAGAGCAGTGTTGTATTGATTAATTGATTAATTCGTGTTTTATGCTATTTATTTTTAGAATAATACAAATATTTAAAAAATTGCTGTATTGACTGAATCCATTTCAAATTTAACAAAGAAGGAAGATTTAAAATTGTTTTTAAATTGTACAGACAAAAAAATTAGAATTAGAACATCAAATTGGCAAAATGACTTGAAAAGTTTTTTTCGTTTTTTGAGAAAACTCAATTTCTAATTTTTTGAAAAAATTGCAATATTTTTGGCATTTTTCAAAATTTTATAAATTTTTACTTTTTTTATTACAAAAAGATGCTTCACCGACCTGCATGATTTAAAATAAATTCAGTCAGATAGTATCCTCAAACTTTGTTTTTTTTATTTTTAAATTTTTGTAATATTTTGAAGATAAATGGTATAAAAACACATATTAAACAAAATATAGCATTAAACACTTTTCTTAAGAATCCTTACCTCTGGGGAACCGTCGGCATAGCATTTAAATGCTAACAAGGCACTTTCACACGGCGTTGCTCCACCTAAAACACAAAATCAGTATGAATACAAATGATATTGTACATATCAGCAATTAAAAATAAAAAGGTAATACATACTTGGACTGCCACATGATGTAACAGTCGATGATATAAGTGATCTCTTTTCTTCAGGCATAACTGCCAAAAGAGCATCTGGATCAACCACACCGTCTTCACTAATCTAAAAAAAATCAATAACATTTCAACAAAGTTTAAATCTAACATCTTTGAAACATTAATAATAATTAAACTTACAATCGACATTTCAGACATTATACAAAAAGCGTAACATTTTAATTTTTCATCGTTCATATCAAAATTTAACTTTTGAGCTTGTTTTATAGCATCTAAAAATAAAAATGAAATAAATGTAAGTATTTATTTTATAAAAGTAATAACTTTTAAAATATACCTTCTTCTACTCCACTTTCTGCCTTGCAATTATTGTGCAACATTTCTATTAATTCTTGCATTTCTTCATTTCCCTGAATAGAAAAAAAAAATCAGGGAGGTAAGTATTAAAAAATATTATTTAAAAAAAATTACCAACCCAAACTATTGTTACACATAAACACAAAACCACACAAATACTAAGGTTAACCATGTTCACAACGATAAATTATAATTTGCTTCTCTCCAGCCAGCATTTGAATTTTAATAGTAAAAGGAAAGCCTATAAATACTATATATTTTAAAATTAGTGCTTACAAAAAATTATTGTCTAGAATTAAATTTGGTTTGTGGTTTTGCACTCAACAATTAAAATTAATTGTATGGTATATTATACCTACACGCAATTAAAAAAAAGTTAAAACTGTAATTCATTCTGTTAGTAATACATATTATGTAATATTAAGTTTCATATAATATAATAATGAAAACTCATTCGAAATTCTCAAACAAAACACAATAGTATATTACGATTCGAGTGTTAAAACCATAATCTTATTTTTTAAGTGAAGAAATTTATGGAATCGAATATGCAATTTATTCTACTGGCATATTTCCGTATTAAAATCAATATCAACAATAATTTAATAAAGATGACGTCAACGCTCTTGAAAGTCAACAATCTAGGCAGTTTTATGTACTTCAAGCATTGTCTAAAAATCCTAAATATTCAAAAAATTAAAAAAAGCATCTATTCTAAATTTTTAAAATAATTTTAAAATTTTTGCAAATAAACTGCATTCCTAAAATTATTATTTGAAATTGCAATTTTGTTTGTTTTAATTTAAATATAAAAATTAAAAAGATTTAAGTTGGTATTAGGATTTTCAACTTTTATTTTAAAATGACATTATCGTCGCCATTTGTAGCAAAATTGTGCTTTCAAAAATAAGTGTTAATATACTCATTGGTACATTTGAAGCGTATTAGATTTAATTTTTTTATTTTATGCCAACTTTTGAGGTCTTAACCGTCGTTCTCATCCATTTAACGCTACGTAAATTAATCAAAAGAAGAAATGTCATATTTTCTTGTTTATTTTCGATTAACACGCGACGCTTTATACCCTATTGCGCGTAGTACAAGTAACAAACCCAGAGAAAATTCAGGAAACAAGTGTCAAGCTGGACTTCAAATATTAGCTATACGTCGTTCGATAAAAACCACAGTGAGATAATATAAAAAAATGCAATATGAGGTAATTCAGGTTAAAGATTTAAATTGCAATTATAAAATTTACAAAATGATGCATTGGTTTATGAACAGGGGCGCCGACTATGGGGGTATAACCGGGAGCCAGGGCACCCTCGAAACTTAAAGACTATCAGGTACTATCATTGACACTTTTGCCGCTAATGATCCACTTATATCACCGAAATCAATATCTTTCGCCAAGAATTTCTTAAGTAGTATTAATTTAAGGCCAACTTAATGGGCTGAGGAATCCTTTTATATCACTTTTCACTTTCAAGGGATCTTTTCACCCTTCAAACAAGAAATTCTGAACTTGAAGAAAAAGATGGCGGTAGAATTTTTAGAGAATGGCAGCAAAAATCTTGTACCACGGTTCACAACCTGCATAGAATAGAAACTGTGGTCGGTGGAAATTTATAGACCTATTACCCCTGTTAGCATTTTTTGTGCTACAAATGTTCGGTTTTCACTATTGTACTTAGATATTTTATTTAGTACCAGTAACTAACTTTCAACACCAATTATATCACTTTCAGCACGAATTCTTATAAAGTACTTAAGCCAAATTGCACTTTTCGGAATGTAGTAGCTAAAGCTTTTAGTAACTTTAAGTTTTCAGGGAAAAAGGAAATGAATGAAACACCCATTTGGTGTTAAATTGAATTTCCTAAATAGAAAAGTCGACACAATAATGTTCTAACTTGTTTATTATTACATTTATTACACTTACATTATAAATTCATTATTTTTAAATTAAACATTACGTATTTGGTTCATGGTTCTCACGTACAATATAACTTAACTATAATCTACTTGTTGAACAAGTTTTTATTTTAAGAAGAATTTATTTAATGCATCGTCGCTACCCTCTAGTATTCGGTATAAGTGTGTGTCCTTATGGCAAGAAGAAATCCTACAAAAATGTTTATTATTAATTTTCCATTGAGATTTATTATATATTAGTACCTTTGGAGCATTGTCGTAGTAGCATCTGAACGTCTTGAAAGCGGTATCACATACATCAGCACCAGCTAAAAATAATAAAATAAATTTCTATTTTAGAATCCGAAGAAAGTTTGCTTTCAAATGTTTTACCAAAATACTTAATCAATAAATAACACCTACATTCATTTATCATGACTATATTTGATTACCTTGGGTTCCACATTTTGTAATTGCAGCTCCTAATGTATCTTGCAATTCTGGAGGTAAAATTGCAACAGCAGCGTCGACGTCTACGACTCCAGTTCCTTCTTCACTAATCTGCAAAATTAAGCGTTAAAAAATATTTTATCAAACTTACAATAAAAAATCAAATGAAATTTGACAATCTTACTGTTGACATTTCAGTCATAATGCATTTGATGTAACATTTAAAGTTTGGATCTTCTACAAAATCTCCTTTCTGAGCTTTCACAATGATATCTAGAACAAATATATATAGCACACAGAAATTTTATTCAATGCAAATCAAATTTTTTTTATATACCTTCAGCAGTTCCACTCTGTTCTTTACATGTATTATGTAACATGTCAATTACTTCTTGCATCTCTTCCGACATACACTACGAAATAATTAAATTATTAAAATATGTATTATAAAAGTAATTTTTCACGCACTAATGCGCATTCAAGTAAAAAACTTAAAGAAATGATTATAAAGATTCTCGGCGCTTAACTGACATAGGGAAGACGGCTACCTACCCTATTATCCCTATAACCGCTTATTGCAAATAAGATAAATTTGAAAACAAATATTCGGAAATAGTTTTAACTAATAAATTTTTTTGTTTCTTATTCAAACAATAGTGGAAAAAATATTTTGTGAAACACAATTACTAGTTGCAAAAATAGTTACTTAAGCACATTAGAAACACATTTACTGCGGATAATTATAAATTAAATCGTTCTTTATTGCATTGCAAAATGAAGAATTTTTCCGTCTGTTTTCATTCCTTTAATGCAATCCGTGAATTATATTTTTAAACTTCATACTATTTTCTCTAGAAAATGCCGTTCATTTGATTATTACAATATTTATAACTGAAGATCTACAAGTTAACTATATGCAAAAAGTACTGAATGCTTAAATATTAAATCAATATTGATATTTACTAACCATAATAGCCGAAATGCAAAAGCACATAACCAAACACACACTGAGAGTATACATTTTGATGGAAACACTTGTATTAGTTTAAACAACCGTTTAGCAAAATTTGGCTTTTATAATAGTTTAAAAGGAAATTACAAAATAACACTTTATTAAACACATCAAGGTTTTAATAAATTACATATTCAAATTTTTAAAAACAAATATGTAATTTGTTCTTTGAATTTTTACTGTAGCATTAAAATTACATTAACTATGTATATAAAAATAGATACAATGTAGCATCTGATTGACAATTTACATTATAATTTTGTTTCTTTTTTTACCTACATATATACATATTTAGTCGACTCGGGTAGTTTTCCTTACAAGCTTGTGATTTACATAGGTAGATAATTTGTATTATCTTAAATCCTAAAAGAAGTTGCACTTAAGCTGTTATAACACCACACTTAGGTAGCTCCAACGTAATTTAGAATAATATTTTATTTGATATCTTATAATCTCTTAATAAAATAATAATAATTTTGTCGTATTCTTTTTTAAAATTTGATATTGGTTTAGAACATTTTTCAATTCCACAGTATGAAAATAATCATAAAAACAGATGTTTAAAGCATTTGCACAAATATATTTTAAAGAATTTTTAAAACTTAATTTTTTATTGTGAATAAGCTTTTGGCTTTTGAATTTATAAAGATTCTCGATTACTATCGCCTAATTAGGTCTACACAACCTTTACAAACCAAAAATTGTTCATTGGGTTATTTCTATATCTACAAATTATAATTATTTCAATATTGTAATGTGCATTTTAACAAGAAGTTCAATGATCGGAAAGTAAATAGAAAATTTGCCAATGAATTATTTACAATAAAAACTTGATGGTTTGTATAATTGATATGTAAATTTATCTATAGGCACTTTTGATTGAAAAATTTAATTTATAAAAGTACATTAAGTAATTACATAGTATACAGTAGTTAATAATAGTTCTAATAAAATTCAGCCTTCGTTTTGCAAAATTTTATTAATAACTAATAAACAACAATTATATTCTATTCATTAGAACATAAACATAGATTCTGGTCAACAACTAATTACATAGTGGCGTAAACCACCAAGTTAGTACTATACTATTATATACCTATTAAATATTAAATTGAAGATATGTAGTGCTTCCATGTTATAAGTACACATAACTATGTGCATACTATGTATTATAGAATTAATTTAAAAATAAAACTTTTCTGACAAATCTAATCTCTTTGAAAATGTTTAACATGACGAATCTATAAAAACTACAAAAACAATATAATAGGCGATTTTCATTTTTTCAAAATTCAATTTTTAATAATTAATTACCGCAACGAGTTGTTAAGTTAGAATTTTAGATACAATTATTTAATTTCCTTAAGCGACATTGATCAAGCGGTGGCAATTTGAATTAAATGTTCGAAATTAAGCTTATTTCTCGAGTTTCCAGAGTGTTTTTTGAGTTCGAATCTCGGACTTTCCAGAATTTTTTAGCTCGGTTTTCCTGTGTGCATCATAATAAGTTATGGATTTAAGAATTGGTTTTATATTTATATAAATCTGGTCAATTGACAAAAGGTAAAGGTCAAAAATGAAGTAAGAAAATATTTTTCTACTTAATACAAAAAGTGTTGGTTTTTAAAACAACATATTTAAAAAAAAATTTATTACATAACCTTCCACTTAGTACTTAGAACTTCAACTACTCTAAAAAGACAAAAGCAATTTAAGAATATATTAACTGATAAACAGATTAATGAATTAACTTGATCAGAGGCAAACAAACAATTTAAATCAGAGCCAAGTTCTAAAAATTGGCTAAATATGCTTCTGATGAGCAAGAGAGTTAGACAAGTGAAGATTAGTCTTAGTATTGTAAACAAAATTAAAGGTTTATGTAATTATTAAGGGCTAAAATATATTTACAGATAAAGTTAAAAACAATAAAGTTAGGAATACACTAAAATTTACAATTACACTAAAACACACTACAATTAGTAACAATTAGTTAACAAAAAATCTGTATTTATAAACTAAGGGCCTCTATTTCAGTGGGCAATTAAGCTATAGCTTAGCTAATCTCAAGTTTAAGCAAAAGTTTTTGCATTTTTTGAGTATTCCTTTGTATTTTTTGAGTAAGCGATAGCTTAGTTAAGATAGTTATGCTATCGCTTAACGTTAAACAGAACTGAAATACTCAAAAAATGCAAAAACTTTCACTTAAACTTGAGATTAGCTAAGCTATAGCTTAACTGCCCACTGAAATACTGGCCCTAAGTCACTGTAATTTTGTATAATTAAAAAAATACCCTGTATAATTATTAATCACACCACTGTTTATACACATGGTTTTATCTTAACACTTACAAGTCAGAACTAGAACTTGAACTACCTATCTCTTGCAGAAAATCACATATACCCGAATGTAGAATCTTCTACAATTTCTACAAACTTTTAGGAAGATCAAATCTGTAAGTCAGCATTACAGTCAGCAGATTTGTAACAACAGGCACCAAGGATATCATATTTTCTGCAGTTTGCGTTAATAAAATCGCAAATGAAAAAATTTGCTAATTTCCGACTTAAAGCCTTTGCGTTACTGCAAAGATTATATGAGTCATCATACATAAGTCATAATAATATAATAATAATATATCAAGAAATAAACAAAACAATAAATCAATTTTTAAAAATAAAAAAAAAAAAATAATTTTTCATGTTACCTGCATTGAAACAGTGTGTTTCAATGCCTGTGAAGACAGTCGAAACACGACAATTTCAGACCACTGCGAATATTGGTCAAAAATTAATTTCTTTCTGCTCGAGGGCAGAAGCAGTCAAGTTTCTTACCGCTAAATCAGTTTCCGACTTTATTTCAACTTTCACAAAATTAAAATAATTTTTCATTACTACAAATAAAATTTTATTAATATGATAGCTGTCAGATTAATTCGAAATTGTTGGTTCTGAGTAATTTTTTTTTGCGATCGATCTAAATTTTTACATATGGTTTTCTACCGCTAATTCACGGGGAGGTGAGTGCGTGAAGAGGGGGGGATTTTTCTCAGTTTTTCGATATCTAGCGCCGTTGTTGAGTTATTGAGTTATTGTTGAGGTATTGAGATAGGTTAACGAGTCGTGCTTAACACATTATAGGTCAACGTAAATTTTGTTTTATTTTGCTCAACATAAATTTATTGTATTTTTTTTTACTGTGCGCTATGTTATTGATGTAACTATTTTTTACTTAAACTTTTTATCACATAAAAGATTAACTTGCAATTCTTTTGTAATATTCAAACCTTATTTTTTTTTCATTGTTAATAAATATTAAATTAAAAATCAAGGCTTATTATTTGTGCAAAGATTGAGTTTCTATTGGTTTGGTTCCTACTCATCCGTAAGTTTCCACGTTACCATTTTACAAGTTTTGTTAATTTCTTGACAATAAAAAATTGACTGGTGGCAGCTACCGAGAATAAATCGCAGGACTTTACAATCCAGGGCGAGGGTGTTACACCATGTGCAGTGGGCTGGTCCAAAGTGAATTTGATGCCCGGCAAATACCTTGTTGAATCATAATATAATCAAATATTGTGGTTCGAGTCCGGCTACAACAACATCGAATTGTGTCTGATCATCCTTAATACCATTATTTCGGAATTAAGCTTCAATTTGAAAAAACCACAGATCAGGAATTATTTGAATAAAACGATGAAATTTTAGTTGTTATTTTAAATGTTTCACTTTGTGTTTTTAAGATTAAAAATTTTATAATTTTTAGATTATTGTTGACCTTTTGTCAAAGTAAGTAAAAAATTTTTTTAAATCTTTTAATTTTTAATTTTTTATTTAATATTGTTGCTTTGATAATGTGTTAATAAAAAAACACGAAACGTCAGACAATTTAATTGATCATAGACCTTAACCCTTATGTTAATACCCAAATTTACCGACGTTGTTTAGCACCCGGGGTACCCGGGTACCCATTTATAGTAATATTCAAATTTTTAATATTTCAGTAAAGGGAAGTGTTTTAAAATATTATTTTATATTAAATATACATTGTTATTGAGTATCTAAAAAACTTTGAGAAGAAAAAATGCTGTATAAATGTGCTATAAACTTACTATAAAAAGACGACGAAAAACGCGCAAGAGCTGTAACGAATGTCAACTGCCGGTTTGTGATGAGCATTCAACAAATATTATAAAATGTATGGAATGCAATAAATAATATTATTTATAAAGAAATAACTGTAATGATTCTCTATTCTTACAATAAAATTTACTTCCATGCATTAATAAAAATAATTTTAAAAGTATCTTGTAGAAATTCCGTTGTGGGTACCCGGGTACCCGGGTGCGAATGCAGCGATGGCTGAACTTTAAACTAATTTAAAAAAATATATAATAATAATAATAATAAGTTGAATTCATGTTTTGCTTGATTTTGAGCTAAATAACGACGATCCGGGAGCTCAAAATAAAAATTTAATTTTTTTTCAGTTATTTTCATGCAAATACAACACGGAGGGTACCCGGGTACCCGGGTATTAACATAAGGGTTAAACTCAACAATATTTAAAAAATTATAAGTTTTATTTAAAAAATATGTTTATCTCTTAAAATACTTAAATATCTACTTTGCACCAAAACCACAATAATTATATCAGGAACAGTTCAGCTTTTAAAACGTTTGAGCTATATCACATCTATTCATGTTTACTTTTTTTATTTGCAAGATGCAAAAAAAACTAGAAGAAAAAGAAAAGAAAGAAAAGTGAAAAAAGAACAAAAAGTTCTCGCAAAAATGCAAGATTGCATTTTTTCTTTCTTTTGGAATTAACATGCATGTTGGGCGGTAGATTAACTCTACTGGTGGAAGGTTGTGGATTATTTGATTTGTGCTCTTCTTTTGGAATACAATATGTCGATAAGTGAACATCGAAATTTTTAAGGATGACACGTTTCCCGCATCCTTCGCATATATCTGTTCTTGAACCACAATAATACACGTGCTCTTTCAAGGCTTCGTCTGGTAAACCCAAAAAACAATACTGACAGGTAGGCAGACTTGTTGAAGGTCTAATAGCCTTCACAACTGTAGATGTTCCCAAGTTAAAATTAGCTAACTGTTGTACAGTTTTCAACAGTTTTTCTTTATCGGTGCTTTTCTTAACAGTTTGAAGAGATTCGGTTTCTTCTGGTTCATCTTTCAGTATTTCAGTATTGCATGATACCTGGTGTTCTTTAAACTGGGATTTAGGAACCGGTTCACTGCATATAGTACACAAGGATAAAAATCTGTTGCAATGAGTGGTATGCAAGATAAAATTTTTACTTGCAATTTCTTTTTTACAATTTTCACAAATTTGATTTTCTGTATGCATTTCGTATTTTTCAATTAATATTTTTTAGTGTTCGATGGTCGGGGTCACCAACGTGGATTGTTATTTATTAATAACTAAAATATGGAATGTGTGTGCTTTCTTAATTCTAATTTTTGTATATATAGTATTTTAATCTTTCATGATTAAAAGGATTATCCGATTATCTATACTGAGCTTAAAAAGTAAAATTAATCCAGATGACGGGTCGCCACAAACCCAGAAAGGTAAAAAGAGAGTAAATTAGAAATTTTATAGATGGGGCTCTAATATAGCTGTTCTTTCGAATGTTATTTCGACCAGTAGCCGTTTTAGTGCACACAATTAAGTGTTTTTCAACAATTATGCAGCACTGATGACGACTAATGAGTCAGAAACACATACATGGTGCGATGGCTTGATTGTCGAAGAAGCAGTGTGTGTCTGTCGACTAGAAGTTATTCTACTGCTTTTGTTCGACTTGGAATTTTTTACGACATAGTATTTTTGATCGACGAGATTTTAAATTTAAATGTAATATATTGTATAAAATTATATTATAATATTGATTTCTTCAATGCATTTCTAGGGAAAGCATTATTTTATTCTATAAACCCCTTTCCCATAATATAACTATAAAAAAAATTTACGATATTTATAAATTAGAATTAAATTTACGATAAGAACAGATATTTACGTCTGTACCAAAATCTTAAATAGGAAACGGGTTTATAGAATAAAAGAGTGATTCTCATAGAAATGTAATGAATAAATTACCATTGCACGTGTACTTATAATTTTCAATCAAATGTACTTTGTTGTATAAAACTCTATGTCGGATAATGGATTCCGGATACACTATTATTTATCATAATTGACGATACTTCTTGAATTCTACCGTGTAGAATACCGTGTACGATTCGAAGTAGTAAAAAAAGTTAAAGAAATAGATGAACGACTTTTATAATTAAAAATAATAGTACATAACAATACTCACAGTACATATAATATTTATAATGGTTAGTTAAAGTTATACACATTTATAAAAATAATATATGCACAATAAATAATAATTATGCATTTTTACAAAAATTTCAAATACACAGTTTTATTGTAATCAGTCTTGAAGTGTAGATATTTACATTTATCTATAGATAAGTAGATATAAAATTTAAAGCTAATTTAAACCATTGAAGTTATAAAAGATTTTCAAAATGTATAATTATTTATGGTTCACATCACAATTGCAGGAGACAACTGCACTGTTTTAATTAAATAAATTTTGTAGTTTTGTGTATGTAATGAAGGAATTAATAACATAATCTAAATATGTATTGTGAATGACAAAATTAGTTACAATTTGTCTTAGTAATTGGATTTTTGGGAAATATATTGATGCTATAATAGGAAAATACCGAAAACACTTACGAAGCGGAAGTTAATTTAGAGAGCACTAAGATATTATGTTCCTTAACGTTCTACTCCGTATAGAAATGTGGTATTTGACTTGAAAATATGATAATAAGTTGTTATATTTACAAATTAATTTAATTTTTTATTTTAAAACAAAATTATTAAATTTTAATCGACCGTTTTTGACACTATAATAATTTATTGCTGACGCACATAGGTACAGCAGCTAATTCTTTTAAGAATTAATAAAATAGTAACTGTTACGACAGCATACGAAACGAATAAAATTTTTATTTTTGTAAAAATCAATAAGTTTGAAATACGGATTTATATTTCTAAAATCTGGTAAATTAACATCTATTTTGGGATTGTACTGAAATTTTAAAAGTAAAATATAGTATTAAGGAACCCTAATATTACTGATAATATCCTTTTAATCTGAACTAAAACACAATAATTACTTTCAAGGTAATAACAGTTAGAAAATATTTTCAAGTCTAATTCCATGACATAGGAACCTAGAAAAAAAACCGAAAATCATATAAGCATAACTTTCTAAAAAAATTAAAAGAAGTTTGTCACTCAAAAAACGTAATTATCTAGATCTAATGTACCCGTAGTTTAAAATATTATTTCTTTAGTGATGAAAATAATAAAGTTTAGTTATTTAATTATGCTTAAAAAGTGTCTCAGATAAATTTATTAAAATTTTGACTTTTATTTCAGATATCTGCAAATAATTTGATTAGAAAAAATTAAGCACTAATTTGGGCGGTGCAGTCGAATCGTAGAATTTGAAAGTTGTTTTTAAGTTTCCTGCTTAACAATTATAATTTTTGATATCTCAGTATAACGTCAATTTTACGTCTAATTACAATTAAAAATAATCACATTCACTTTATTTAAATTTAATAGATTTTTAAATAAATAAATACAAAGTTGTTCACTAAGTGGTTAGAGTGAATATTTAAGTAAGTAATATTTGGTGATTTTATTAACCAACCTTTGAACTTACAGCCATGATTAAAATTAATGTTAGTATTATCCTGCTTATAGTAAGTGTTGAACTTTGGTTCATTCTCGCATGTAGCTGCAATAACATTTAATCTTGTCATGTCTCTTCAATATTCCAGTTTAAGATTCTAATCACACACGAAGTGTGTTAGTAGTAGATTTCCTTTTTAATCAAAGCATCATTAAGTTATTGCTTTGTGTATTCCCATTAATAACGTAAACTCCAGCACTGTCCATCGCTCCTGTATATTGATAGCTCCAGCGAGATGTGTGCATCCTTCGATAAATAAACACTTTAACTGCTTGATGGACATCTTGGTTGGCAAAGCAGAATAAACAAGAAACACATAATCCCTGAAAGCACTTAAATATAATTAAATACCAATCAACAAAATTCATTCAAAATAATAAATAACATTTTTTCAAAAATACGTGAACAAGTAGATATTTTTGATAAATTATTCACTTCAAAGACGAAATATTAAGTTATATCTTGTACGAGAAAGTATGACGCAACATTTTGAATTCAATTCTAAAAGAATATAACGAAAACAGCAATAAATAACAGGTTTGATTTTAAAGATACCACTCGGTATCCTTCAAAAAGCATAAGAATAAAAGCGGTTGAAAATCACATCAAAATTTAGAGTTTCTACACTTGGGAATTGTATGTAAAACCTTTCAACATGATGCAGAAGAAAATACTTGCTCTATTTAAAATTTTTTGATTTTCTCTTTATGGCATATGCATAATTTTCTTAGAAAACTTGATCAAGACTTGCAAATAGTCGTATACGAACAATGAATAATAGAATTACACAATAAAAATTTATTCAAATTGTATAGTTCAAATTGTAATAAGAGTACAATATGATTGTGAGTTTTCTTTTTTTAGAAACAATAGTGTATTGCAGCTCAATAATGTTTACACGCACGAATTTCCACGATAATTAATTTGAAGATCATGCGATAATATCAAATTTTGTGAAGGACTAAAAAAGCTGAAGTTTAAAATTTTTTTAAAGTCGTATTACTTGTTAATTGTATTTTAGCAAAAGTCTGCTAAAAAAACTATGCTTTTAATTGGGAATTCATAAAAATTTTTAATTATTAATTTTCAGGTGAATATTTGCAACGAAATAATTAAAGTCATCGTATATTTGAAAACTGAGTTAAGTTTTAATTCAAATTTGCTTAAAAAGTTTTAACATTTTTAATGAATTGCCAACAGGGCTTATTATACTAGCAGCAAAATAAAAGATTGTATATTACTTTTTAGTTCACGTAATAAAGAAAAAATGGGTGTAACTTTTCAACGTACGAATACATACCTGTAAGGAAACTACAGTTACTGTAATATATTGATATAAATGTTCGTATGTATCATGCATATCTGGACGCAAAGGTATTAAGATATGTTGCAGACCAAACAAGGGCATTAAAATTAGAGCTGCTCTTACGGCTCTCCTCATTCCCGTGGGTGCTGGATTTGCAGAATTTGGATGCATAATAGTCAATATAACTCTTAAAACGTTGATTAAAAATACTAAAAATTTAAGAAAGTTAATTTACGAAATAAAAATAAAAATTAAAACACTAACTTAACGACGTTATAAGAGATAGACAAACTGGAAATATAAGAACCCAACTGCTATAGCTTTCGTACATCCAACAACTGTAACAGAGTATTATTTAAAACCTTTGAAATAATATTTAATTTTATTAGATAAATTAAATTTGCAATAGCTCTAATTTTTTAAGTAAATTTACATTTCTTTAAAGCGTAGAACGAAATTATAATTGTACAATTTTATTTAAACATTCAAAAAATATATTAAGAAAATTTAGATTAAAATATTTTAAATTAAGTTATTTTTTTATTAAAGCGGAAATGTTTAAAAATTTAATAACATTTAGACAAATGAGGCAAGTTGATTTTAATTTAAATTATATTAAAAATTTTGGATTGCAATTTATTTGATCCTACAAAAAATAAATTAAAATTTTAATCAGTTAAAAAAAAAGTTAATATTAGTTTACTTACAATTTTGTATCCTCTGTAACATAATGTCTTACGAATCCATAGGTAATAACCAGTAACAGTGGCATTCCCCATCCGATTCCAAAAAACCATCTTAAAGCTACTTGATCACGCACGAAAACAACAACTAAAGCGATATGCAAATGTAAAGCTTCACAAAACATCCACATATAATTAGCAACCATAAAATAGTGCATCGTCAAATGTAATGTCTGACACCATAACTGAAACAAAGGAAGTATTTAATCTAAATTTTAATTTTACGATTATTGTGCTAATGAAATTTAGAATTTTCTTTGCAAAAGTTGAAATAAATTCATAATAATAATTGACAAGTCAAGAGGTTGTTCTTAAAGGACGTCTAAAATTTTTTTCTACTGTATGAGCCTCTCTGCCGAAGGGAGAGTATTCAAGATGAAATATCTTGGAATAATACAGGCATGACTATCTGGGAGTGTCGAAGGGCTAATTACTTTGGCTCTACACTTCCAATAATAATGCCCACCTGCACTAGTTTGATGGCTCAGCCCAAAATGGTCTTTTCTTCATCGGCTGCAGAGATCGGTTTGTTTGGAGATGCGGACTACGAGAGTTACTTTTAAGATGTGAGCATAGGGCCTTCAGATCCACAGGCAAGAAGTTAGTGAGCATAATTATGGGGATCCCAGAAGACTGCTTAAAAAAGCTGCTACTTTTGGGTCTGATATTCTGCAGAATGTAATAGGAACTGACGGGTCTGGCATATGTCTGTACACAGATGGTTTCAAAAGCAATAACTGCTTCAGGGGCGGTGATATGTATTTTAAAACCACAGCTGGATATAAGCTTAGCACTTGGTAGATATGCATCCGTCTTTCAAGCGTAACTGTTGGAACAATGGGTGAAAATAGTTCAGAAAAAGGATATCTAGGACAAAATGATTCAAATACTGAAAATTTCGAGCCTTGTGTTACAATGCACCCATGCACTGAATGTAATATCAACATGCAATGTCCTAACTCTTAACAGAGTAAAAGGACACACAGTAATGAGTGCAACAAAAGGGTCAATGACCTTGTGAGGGTAACTCACTTTGCGGTCTTGAGTTTTTCATTACGCCGACCGTTAAGGCTTTAGATGTCAATATAGGAAAGGAGATGAGCATGCGGATAGACAGGCTAATGTGTATTTGCTCTCTGAAAAACACCAAAAATAATACCTGCGGCTATCCGGGGACAACCTTCTTATTATAGCTAGGTTTTCCCGGTATACTGCCAACTAAATAAATAACTATACCCAGTGGGACTGTCTACACAGTCTATATGCAGGGACGGGGGTAAGTTCCACCGATGGTCACACTAAAATCCTTTTTTTTTGCTAAGCTCCCAATGGGTAACTGACAAGTTCCACCGCTGGCAAAAAAGACAACCTGTAAGTTCCACCGATGCAAAATGAAGGCTATTAATGGATTAACTCGCAAAGCCGCTTATAGTATTTGCAAAGAGAATAGAAAATTTAACGAAAGAAATAAGTTATTAAATAACTTATTTAATAACTTATTTCTTATTATTTTCTTTATTTCAAATAACATAAACGTTCAATTTGAAGAAATGCAAGAAATAAGAGTAACCTACCCCACCCCCATTGATTTAAATAAACTTAAGTCAAAAAAATGCGATTTTGAGTTATTGGTACCATAATGTTTAAAATTTTGCGTTCTATCGATTGCTATAAAAAACTTATATCAAGCTTGAAAACTAAGAACGAGAAAAATGAAAAGTTTAGACTTTTTTTAATAACAATAACCCCCCCCCCCCCCCCAATCTTTAAATACCACATGGGAGGAATTCTTTTTCAGTAATGTAAGGAACACAATTGGTTTTATATTAGTATTTTATTTATTGAAAAAATTTAGTGGTCCGACACATGCTCGCTGTATTGGAAGCCCAAAGCTGAGGAGGATGTGAAGAATCTGCATCTATATACGTGCGAAATAAGTAGTTCGAATATTTCTCCAACCGCAAAACGTCCGTTAATATGGATATTAAATCTTCACTATATACGGTATCAACTTCAACCGGACTGAAATACTCTAAACCAAAACTGTACCGCAGCCAATTACCAATTTGTGATTTAGCATCTTTATATTCTCCAGCTAATCCAAATTTCTTAATATTTATATACCAAGATTGACCTAAATGAAATCTACAGCCAATTAGCGTAATATCTTTCCAAACATATTTTAAACCTGCGTGTATTTTCAAAATCTACAGTGGCAAATTTTGGTTGCAACTGTAAATCGCGTTATTGACAAATTTCAATTAACTTCAAGAAACAGTTACGGTAGGTATCTTGTGTCTTATTTTTTAAGAGACAAAAAACCAAAGGTATATAATAGCCGTTACTGTACCCATGTATGGTAAATAACTGGGTAAAAAATTTCGTGCAGTAATTAAAAGTTCCATCCATAAATACATTTTCAATGGAACACAAAAACCTCAAGTTGGATACGCAAGAAAATATAACCAAATTGCTGTTGCTATTGTTCACCATTAAAAAATCTTCTTCAGACCATGTCGTAATCTCGATGGCATCTAATGCGGAATGCACATCTAATATTGATGTCGGCAAAGGTGGTAGTATTTGTCGTCTTGCATTATATGCGTTCCGTTTAATACGCACCATGTCAGGTTCTGTAATGTTAACATCGGGAAAACTTTTCAAAGCTGCATGAAAAACCTGAGAAGGTTTTTCCGATATATTTTTAACTGCCTTTTTCTTTGCAACCCCACTTACCGCTTGACGTTGAAGTTTTTCTTTATCTTCAGTATGATTGTGTTCATCATTTGCTTTCGAAATGACACGATGTTCGCCTCCTCCAACAGTGTATATGTTTGCCGAACATTGCTTGTTGCTACAACGCCACTTCTCAGTTCCATTTAATAAATTCGATTGTTTATAAAATAAAAATCCTTGATACAACAATAGTATATTACCACGAACGCCCAATATTTCTGAAATTTTATCCATTTCTTGTAGTTTGTAATTTACTAAATAATATAATATAAATTTATGAAGTATTTTTTATGTATATAAAGAATATAAACGTATTTTTTCAGTTGGAAATCACCAGTAAAGACAGGATAAAAACAAGGGGTGAAGAAATTTCTGCAATAATAATATTTTCTTTATTTATCATGTGGCAGAGGTGCGGCTACAGAGAGGGACAATGGTTGAAATCACTCCCCCCCTTATGTCAGTCGGTAGGTACGACCCTGGAATAGACAGATATGTAAAATCTGAAAGAATCAACTTTTCGAAGGCTTAAAATACTTAAAAGATTAATAATACTCCTGACCGCATCGACTTAAAATTCCCCATCAGTGGAACTTACAAGTTGGATAAGAGGGACCCAAAACCAAGCGGTGGAACTTACATGTCAGATTAAAAAAGATTTGACCCATCGGTGGAAGTTACAATCGCCCATATGCAGTCCCGTAACTGTCTATACAGTCTATACGCAGTTCCACGCAGTGGAAGAGTCCTATTTGTTGTAAGTGGAACAAAGTAGAAGAAAAAATGCACGATAATGCACCTCCTCCAGATTTCTTCGCTCTACGTAAGAGCATGGTCGTACCATCTCTCCCGCGGTCATCCATTGGTTTCCGTTCAGTAATTTGCCTAATCACATCATCCTCGTTCTTCCTCATAATATGACCAAACCATCGTAATCTTAGCAATTTGATTACTTTAACTATATCCTCCTCCTCCTATTTCTCTCAATATTTCATCATAGGTCTGCTTTCTTGCTCACTAATTTTCACTAGTTTCAATATTCTACGCCAGTGATTTTCCACCTTTATTTTTGTTGCGGCACACTTTTAACGATTTCTTAAATTCTATTCCTGTTAAAAGGATTTTTCTTTTTAAATCATATTATTTAATAATATTGACATAATTATATATCTAAAATTTGGCGGCACACTTTTAGAATTTCGCGATACACAAAAGTACCGCGGCACAGTGGTTGAGAATCACTGTTCTACGCATTAGTTTTCTTCCATATACTCTCGCCTGTTCTTCCTCTTTTTTTATAGCTATAGCATTTTCTTGATAGCTTATCGTTCAGCAAGTGTTTGTTTGCACAGTAGGCTCTATTTGCTTGCTGTAATCTTCTTCCAATTTCTTGTTCTCTTTGGTTTCTGATATTTATCTGTATTCCTAGGTGTATGAAGTCATTCACCTCTTTGTATGTTTGGTCCCCTATTTTTAGCTTATCTCCTCGTTGACATTTCATATACTTCGTTTTCCTTTCGTTTATCTCCAAGCCCGTATATGTTGCTGTCTCTCTTAATTTTTGAATTTTATATATTAGTCCATTTCTCGTTCTTGACACAATAACCACATCGCATCGCCCGCATATGCCTAAGATACATGTGTTGCCTTGTTGATTATTGTGCCATTCACCTTTATCTTTCTCATGATCTTCTAGCAGTATATTAAGCAGGGTTGCCGACATAGTATCTCCCTGTCTCACTCCACAATTTATTAAGAAGTTTGCTGCTTCTCCACTTGATGTGTCGGTGTCGGTCTTATCAGTTTGTCGGGTATTTCCATTTCCTGCATTGATTCTATCAGTTTATTTCTATTTCAGTTTATTTCAGTCATCACATATATCGCGTCTTGTGTCGATTTACCCTCTACAAAGCCACACTGGTTGTTTCCTATTTTATCCTTCAACGCAATTTTTATTTTTCTGTTTATTATTATGGATAGTTACCTTATAATATCACATTCAACAGTGTAATGCCTCTGTAATTCTCACAACTTGAGTAAATCTTGAGTAAATCTATTTGGTTATTTAAAGATGTGCGAGCTTTACTGATGATTCACAATTGCTGACGAATATATTTATGAATTTATATTAATTTGTTTTCGTAACATATGCAGTGCTTATATTTTTTATATATTCAGTATTTATAAATTTCCTGAAGTCGAGTACTGTTATTTACATTTACATAATATATTCAATAAGTTGCATACGTTTATAATTACCAATTTATTAAGTACTAGCAAAAAGCCCGTCCACGGACGGGCATCTAGACCCGATTGGTTGAAAACTCGATTGATGTGTAACTCGTCTCAGGGGGAGTACCGGCGGTGGTTTAATATATTTTTCGGTTGGTAAAAAAACCGACCAATCAGATTGTTTCTTTTTTCACCAAAAAATGACACGCTGGAGCCGGAGCCGGAGCAGCAAAGTGCTGGAATTTTATGTATTAATATTCTCTTTTAATCCAGTAAATTTTCAGTTGGATTTATCGTCTGATTATACGCCATAGTATGGTGAACGTTTGCAAAATTATACTAATAGTGCATTTTATATGTAAAAACTTTGTATATTTTAGTTCTAAGAGCAGTTACTAATAATTTATTTAATTCATACAATTTATTTTTGCTGTTGTACTAAAAAGCTTTAGTACCCACGCACTTACAATTTTCTTTTTAATCCAAGATCAGAATTCTGACGTTTTTATGCATATTTTATGTAAGGATAAAAGAAAATATTCTTTCAGTAACACATTTTATTTAAATACCAAATAATCTTTTGCAGTTGATTTTGAAAAATAAAGTAAAAACTTAATAAATTTTGTAATAGCTTTCTCATTCGACAATTTTATTTCAGAATGAGTAGAGCTATTCGAACGTAGCCGCGTAAGATATTATTTGAGAGGTTGAACGATAAATCTAATGTCAAGAATATAGAATTCAGCCGTACTCACATACTATAATAATATTTGTAAAAGCGAGAGTTTCTACGACATAATGTAAAAAAAAATTATAAAAGAATTTGATCAATTTAGCACATATCAATTAAGTTTCCACATAGAACATTTTGTTTCAGTCATATGACAACCATGCTCTATTCCAATTTATTGTTCCTCTTATTTGACATTTATAAGGTATTTTCGATGTGACATCAAGTTTCATCAAGTCATGTTAGAATATTTCTATTGTATTCTTTAAACATCAATTTATTTATAATTTACGAATTGCTGTCCATCATGCTTTTTGAAAATTGTTTAAAATTCCCATTTAAGCTCATAAACTGCGAGGGTCAAAAAATCCAATCGTTTAAAAAATTTATGTTGCGTAGAAGATAAAAAGAAGTAGAACGTTAATATTCTTTTCTGTATATGTATTTGACAGTAATTACATTATAGGATTTCCTTTTCCAATTCTCCAGAAACTTTATATTATATTGAAGCTGCGATGGGTATGTTTATAATATATGTATATAAAAGAAAGTATAATTTATTTTTATAATTTATAATTTATATTTATATAAATAAATAAGTTTAATATCAACTACGGTTGATAAAATTGTAGTCTAATTGTCTAATAGTATATTCAGAAAGTGAATAAAATCATAAAAGTCATAAAAAGTAAATTTTGGAAAAGTCAAAACCTATAATGGTAATAACTGAATGATTTTGGAATATTGTCACTTGTGTCGCAAGTGTGCTGCGATATATTATATACATTGCAAAACAATGGGTTAATAAATAAGGTAGATGGAGCAACATCCTGATTTACTCTTGAATAACAAAATAAAATATTAGTTTCAAATAGCATCTAATCGACAGCGACGCACAGCAACTACTATCGACATTTAAGTGTCAGTCAAGACCTTTCAAATTACTGCAACAAACCCTCGACAACTACCAGCAACGAAAATATTAAGTGTCAAAGCCTGATCAAATCTCCGTGTGTTCAAAGACTTACAGCTTGGCACATACTCGTTAATAAAAGTACTTCAAGAAGATCAAAATTGAGGTCATATAAATTTTAAGATTTGATAATTTTTCATTCCCAATCTCAAATTAAAATTCATTTTCATCATTATAAATTAGGTTTGAGGGCCATACACCAAATCAACACAATATTAATAAAGAAAAGAAAATTTTCTTGGATGTGCGTTACTGGTGCAGTCATCTTATTAATTTTATTATTATATATTGTAGAACAAAATTTTTGCTAACTAAACCGTAATCTCCAGGTTAATATGTATGTAGTCGCTCATCAAACTGAGAAACATTATTAATAAACCGTGTTCGCAAGTGAATTGTGGAGAAAATTGAGATTATTCAATAATGTAATTTAAATTGAACAGAACCTCCGCCAGCTATGTAAATTAAATTTGTTCAAGTTAGTGCATAAATAGGAATGTGTGGTATGTTCAATACGATTGTGTAGTAAATGTAAAGAACATGGTTTTTAAGATAAGTTTTGTGTAGACAGCGATACATTATGTATAATAATAATTATTATTCAAATAAACGATAGGAATGGAACGAGAGAATAGTGATAGTGATTATTGGTTTCAAAATAATGTTAGTGGCTACTAGTTAGCAGCATTGTAGTAGTTACTTAAATTATTATATCTTATTATTAATAACAAATTATAAAAAGAATTAAGATATAAAATATGAATTAATGTAATAATAAATAGGTACTTACAGGATTATCTGTAGTTACTGCAGGGTTTGGTATAACTTCTTTATACCACACCACCCACAATAAGTTATTAAATGTGAAAGATACGAATAAGTGGGTGTGGATTCGAATTCGTGTACATTTGAGTGAGCTGAAATCAAAAAATAAAATTAAGTACGAAGATTTCAAAACGAAACAAGTATTATATTAAATCAAAAAGATTTTATTCTGTATGAACATCGACCCAGCAAATTTCGTTTTTTTAGGTTCTAATTAAAAAGTTCGAAATTATTTCATGCTTTATTTTGATTGATAATTTTCATTTTATATACTTGATTTTGCTTCAGGCATATATTGTGTATTGTGTAACATATTTATTTCTGTTGTCGTTCAAACAAAGGAAATAAAAAAATAAAAAATGTGGAGTTACCGTGATTGATCAGATCAGTACCTCATAAAGAAACAACCCTATTAGATAGTAATTATGTACAGTATATTTGCTTAGGGTTCGGACGTTCGGAAGGAAAATCTTCAATAAAAGTTAAGCTTTTATTTTACATAATTATTATTATATATAGGGTGTCCCAAATCTCAACATCCTTGGAGGACGATAGACCAGCTCATGGACTGATCATCAAAATATCAAAATATGACCTACATAAGTAAAACATAGTTAGTTTTCGAGATATTAACACTTTTATTAATTTTGTGAAAATTGACACCTTAAAGCAGGTCTTCCTGTGCCACATGTACGAAATTCCATATTTTAAGATTATAATTTTAGGTACGCAACCTCAAATAGCCCTGCCATAGATCATAGATTAAAACAAAACTATTTTATTTTAAACTAAAATTATTTTATAAAAATTATTTTTACAAAATAATTTTAGAAAAAAAATGTTTTTGCCCGACTCATAAATAATTTTGTTTTATTCGCATACTTCAACTCTTATTCAAACAGTAAAAAATGTACCAAGCTAACCTGGCAAGTTATTTTAAAAAATGTCTCATCTATGCTAATACTAATAGTATTATGACTAATAGTCTAATAGTCATGGATTAATCTGAGATGCAAGATAATCCTAGGATTTACCAATGAGATTACTGGAATTTAGACCGTATCGCAGCGACATCTGCTATTTCGAGAATTAATCTTAAATCTCGGATTAATTCGTGACAATTAGTACGGGCACTAGTGTAGTTTTTAAAATTTTATAACGTTTCCTATGTTTTATATAAAAAAAGAAGATATTGCTATTTTACTGTAAAAGGAACATAGTGAAATTATTTCAATAATTGAGAATTCAAATGAAAACACCTGTTAAAGTTATTAAAGTGACAGGTATTTATTTAAAACTAAATAAAACACACAAAAAATAAATAAAAAATAATTTAAATAATATATAATATAATATTATACTAGATACATATAAAACAATAAAAATAAATTAACTAAAAAAAATTATAACGATAATTTACTAAGTCATGAGGGGGATCAGTCCTCCAAGGGATAACGTTGATTTCTGGAACACCCTGTATATTATTATATTTTTATTTATTTATTTTACATATTTGGTGAGCAGGTTTATTCATTTCGAACAGCCGAAATTGTTATGTGGTCTGATAAGGCATGCAAGATTGTGTTTGGAAAATACATTGTACAGAAGGAATAATAAATTAGAATTTAGTTTAGGAAGGAAATTATTATTTGTGCGTAAAGCATAACTTGTAGATAAATAAATTAAGACTAATTAGTTTTTAAATAATAAACACCTATTATGGTATTAATAATAATTAATAGACTGCAGCATTTAATGGTGTAGAATAAAATTTTACAATTCCGTATCAATCTTAACATAGAAAATAAAGCTTTTATATCGGGCATTAAGTTTTACGAAGAAATTTATGTAAGGTTATAGAGTTTTATAATAATTATACGCATCAAAACATTATTGATGTAGTAGTAGTTATAATTTATAGGATGTTATTGTTAATATAAATTACTTACTTTCGAAAACATTATAAATAACACCAATAAATTAATGAACCATTATAGTAGCGTATAATAAAGCATTTTTCTTCATTAGAGCAACTAAATGAGGCAAGATAATTAGGTAGAAAAATTATTTTCTGTTTTCTAAAGAATCTTTAGTTGATTAAAGGGTTTTGGTCTTGACATCGTTTACTATAATACCGCTTCATTACAAACATCGTTTTCGCAACATTTTATGCAAATTTATCAATCAGATTTATACTATTATTTGAAGGTATATCTGAAATGAACCAAAGCTCTATTTGAAAATTATGAAACTTAAAATTTTTTTAAAACTTTTATTCGATGACATTTGCTCGACTAGCAGTTATTCGACTGCTTTTTTTCAACGGTATTTTAAATTACAATGTAATACATTGTATCAAAATATATCTTGGGGTTGCAAGAACCCTGACGTAATATTTGGAGGCGGGTTTAAAAGAGGAAGGAAGGGGTTAAAAAGGGTTAAATACATATTTTTGTATTATTTATTATGCAAAATTAATTTCGTTAACTTGCGTAATTAAGAATGAGCGGTAGACACGTGTTTCTGGCTTATTGACCGTCATCGGTATCCCGTACCCGATAACGTCTCACTCGCTACGAATTATGATAATTCTACTTAATTATGTAAAATTGTAAGTACGGTCAATAAGATACATATACATACATGTCCACCGTTCATCTTGAATTAATCAAGTTCAGGAAACTAATTTTGCAATCCAATAAATACTTTAACTTAATAATGTGATAATTGGTGCTATTCTGTAACTTGAAATAATTTTAGCCACTTGCTAAAATAAGCAACTCGGTCATTGACGTCAATGGCCGGACAATGACGTCACTGACCGTGCATTTTGGGCGATGTTGACATTTAAAATTTCATATGTGGTTTTTACATCATTGTCCGGGCAATGACGTCATTGCCCAATACAGAGCGGGCGATGATGAAACTACTCTTTTTTTAAATTTGATTTATTATTGGTTCAGCTTATACATGCTATACACAATACTTATAACAAAATTACAGGTTTAACATTAACTAATAATTCAATATTTTAATTTTTACGGTAAGGAATGCTGTGTGGCAAAACTGTTATCATTTTAGTTGGGGGTTTGATTTTCTATTCCATCAGAAAGTAAAGTATTTAATGTGCTTTTGCAATTAGTACTGGTAATTAAGAGATAAAGATTATTAAGAAGAGTTATTAAGAGAAAAGTTAATTTTGTTGGAAAACATTAGTGATACTAAATAAAACGAGATTGCTCTTAGACAAGCTGCAGCTCAAAGCAGTGTTGTAGAGAAACAGGGTTACAAGCCTTGCCAATGCAAGGGTGGATGTAAAAACAATAAATGTGCACTCTCATGTCAGAATAAATATGATTAATTTAAAAAATCATAAATATGATTAATTTAAAAAATTTAATTAAATTATTTTTTAATTCATAATTATTTTTAAAATTTTTGTTAATTTTTATTATTAATTTTAATAAATGATTATAATACATTAGAATATTAGCGAAGTGTCACTTGCCAGTTGACTGTCTTGCTGTTCCTTATAGTATTTATTCTATATTATCATCATTGTCCAATCCTTTTTGGTCAATAACGTCATTGACCGGCCAAAGGCGTAAATATTACAATCAGATGAAAATATTTACATCATTGTCCACCTCTAACGAGCGTTAACGTCAATGGCCGGACAATGACGTTAATAGCCAACTTAAATGGGCATTGACGTCATTGTCCGGCCATTGACGTCAACGCCCGATTGTCATTGTCAATCTCTAACGAGCGTTAACGTCAATGGCCGATTTACATCATTGACCGTAGCATATATAATTATTTATCAATATTTTTCATGTTTAGCAAGTTGCTAACATTATTTCTAGTTACAGAATAGCACTGACTATTTCACTCAGCTGTCATTAGACCAATGGAATGAAAAACAACGAAACATTCAGCCAATAGCAATCGAATTGCAGCGACAATTTTTTAAAGCTGATTTTAAAGCAAATATAAGCGACAATTTTTTTTATTAACTGCAACATTTAAGTAATACATAAAATATTGATTCATTTTTAATGTCAATGTATCAACGATACATTGATTTTTACTTTTATTTAATTATTATTTTTATTGACCTCCCATATTTTATTCGTGAAATAGTCTAAATAAATATCCTCTCGTGCATTTCAAATTAGTACACAATTTTTTTTCGCTTTTCACTTATGCATTTGTTGCTTTGGGGCAATTTTCCCGACTCGAAGATGAGGGAAAATTGCAAAAGCAACAAACGCATTCGTGAGCTTAAAAAAATTGTCGACAATTTGAATGCACTTGAGATATTGCCATGGGCGCCCGAAGGGGGGGGGGCAGTACGGTCTATTGCCCCCACTGGGAATTTGAATAGAAGAGTAAAAAAGAATTCTTATCATAAAACAAAACCATTTACATATCCTTTTATAATTAACAATTAAAACATTATAAACAAAGACATGAAATTTAATACTCTCACTTTTATTGTTGATAATGAAAATTGACTAAATTAATTATTTATATATTACATTATGTTTTATTTGAATTGTTCAGTTAAAGAAAGTCTTGCAATATATCGAAATTACTTGGTATTAAGTTTAAAGTTTTTTTTTGTATAATTTATTGTGGTAGGTATTGTGTATTAGTATTGGAAATATGTACATATTTTTCTGTTAGTGTTCTTGAAAGACTGCCTAATAAAAACGCTTTTTAAAAATATTAAAAAGTGGTAATAATTACCTACTTCAATAAAATTTACAATTTTTTGTTAAAAAATATCATAGGAAACAACATAATTAAATTTGGAAATTGCATATATAGTTGACCCCACTGAAATTTATGTCTTCGGGCGCCCATGGATATTGCATATGAATATTTCCTGTCATGTTTATTATACCATTGTTTATATATAAATAATGACTATACGTTTGCTTTCCAATACCAATATTTTGCATTTTTCAGAATATTTCCCCACCCCCCATTAAAATTTTAAATGAATAAAAAAATTCTAAAGTACTTACCGAAATGTAAAAAAAATAATTAGCGAGACTACTAGGGCTGCCAGTGATATTGAATATCCAATAACAAATAAGTGATTGATGAAACTACGAAACTGAAAAAAAGCATAGTTAATAAATCAAAAGTTAAATGTGCAACGTAATTATTATGCTATAAAGTATGTACAAAAATTTCAATATGTATAATGGGATATATTAAACACAAAGAAAATTTATTATTTTATTAATAAGCTATTACAATTATTCAAACTTTTATTAATTATTATTTATTAGTGACTCATAAAAGTAAAAATGATAAAAGAATTATTATACTGCAAACATCATACGAGTGATATCTATTTAATAAATGTTATAAATCATGTAGGTATTCATGTTTTTCCAAAAAATATAACAAACTAATAATGGCGAATAAAAAATAATCGAACTTAAATTAATTCCGATAGTAATAGATCCTAGCATCGTTACTTATATAGATTTTGTCTAATATGTAAATTCCTTCAAAGATTTATAGTTTTATAGAAGCATAATTTCGTTTTATCGAAATTTAGTAGGTGCAGAATGTCATTTGGTAATAAATATGTAAAATTATAAATTAATTGAAATATTCGTGGTTTAAATATGTAGTATGTACATATGTATATATGTAGTATATATGTAGTATATTACATATGTAATATGTAGGTATTTTACGTGTTTCTAATACGGTATTCGGTACGTGTTTCGGGTATTTTAATATTTCATTATGAATTGTGTTTTATTTGTGGTTTGTAAATTGCAAATATTTACCTATAAAGGTCGAAATAAAAAAAAAATATTAAAATGTTAGCGTTTTCCTTATATAGTAAAAAAATCTACCTAATTAAAAGATTAACGCATTAAAAATTGGAATAAAATAAAGCCCAGATTAACCGAACATAGGAAAGTAACATGAAAAACTTATTTATGCAAATTCATAACGGCTAATCGTGTCTACGGCTAATTAGATGATCGAACATTCAACGTAATTACGTTCGTGTAGTTTGCTCCATTTTAACGTGTGGTTTTCAATGCGGCGGAGAATACGCGACGGAAATACCGCTCGTGTAGTTTGGCTCTAAGGCGTGACGTTACAAACAGACGCCATAATAACACAAGTAAGCGTTTTGGCGTGAATTTTAGATTTCAAATTAAAATTGTAAATCTTTATTTTCTGCAGAAATTAAAATAATTTTTGGAAATAGTAGGTACTTCCGGAAGTCATAGAACAGTTTTTCAAAATCAGTCATCATACCGATTCAAAGTGAAAAAATAATTTTTCATACGTTATTATTTTTATTGGAAAGCTTTTGGGTATACAATATTTTAACTGTTTCGTATCGACAGATCAGTGTATCAACGGGTCAGTGTATCAACGGATCAGTGTATCAATGCATCAGCGTGTCGGCGGATCAGCGTATCAACAGATCAACAGATAAAGGTGTATGGGGTTTATAGGAGAAGGTTTATAATACAAGCAGTATATAAAATCTTCAAGCTTTGTATAATTTGAAGTAGATAAAACCACACAATTTTGTAATGCCTAGAAAGCAGTTGACACCTGAAGAGCGAAAAGCAGCTGCTGCCCGCCGACGACAGCTGGACGCTATCAGGAAACAAACTCTTAGACAAGACTCTTCGTTTCGTTTACGGGAGCAAGTTCGCGACACCGAAAACCATCGTCAAGCTCGTCAAGATCCTTCGTTTCATTTACAGGAGCAAGTTCGCAACACCGAAAACCATCGTCAAGCTCGTCAAGATCCTTTGTTTCGTTCACAGGAGCAAGTTCGCGACACCGAAAACCATCGTCAAGCTCGTCAAGATCCTTCGTTTCATTTACAGGAGCAAGTTCGCAACACCGAAAACCATCGTCAAGCTCGTCAAGATCCTTTGTTTCGTTCACAGGAGCAAGTTCGCGACACCGAAAACCATTGTCAAGCTCGTCAAGATCCTTCGTTTCATTTACAGGAGCAAGTTCGCAACACCGAAAACCATCGTCAAGCTCGTCAAGATCCTTTGTTTCGTTCACAGGAGCAAGTTCGCGACACCGAAAACCATCGTCAAGCTCGTCAAGATCCTTCCTTTCATTTACAGGAGCAAGTTCGCAACACCGAAAACCATCGCCAGGCTCGAATTAATGAAGACGTGCGCATGCACGAACATAATCTTCGTAGAATTCGTGAGCAAGGTACGTGGCAAGATGAAATTCATCGATTCGAAGCTGAAATTCGTAAGGGCTGCACTCACGTATGTCATTCATGTGGGGGACTTTTTTTTCACTACTCCATTAAAACTCACAGCATATCCAAACTCCTTTTAGCTGGAAAGCAGCAAGCCTTCATCGACACAGTAATTATAATCCCAACCACAGCAGACCTCGTTGAATTTTGTTCAACTTGTCACAATTCTATCCAACAAAATCAGATTCCGCGTCTCTGCCTCTCCAATGATCTGCAGTTTCCCTGTATTCCACAAAGTGTCAAGAATCTGTCACGTTTGGAAGCCCGTTTGGTTTCAGCTCGACATGTGTTCCAGTCTATCTGGGCTGTGTATGGAACGCATGGGCAGATGAAAACAAAAGGGCGCATTATTAATGTCCCAGTTTCTATAGACAATACTGTTCAATCACTTCCCAGGCTACCGAATCAAGACGATGTTCTTCATATTCGACTAGCTCGTCAGATTGAAGTTCCAAAAAATTATACAGCTGGAAACATTCGTCCAGGCTATGTAATGGAGACCGCTAAAACTTTAGCTAAATCACCACTGTACCGTGAATATGGAATCTCTCTCTCAAACGACTGGACAGAGAAATGTCAGCAGGAAATTATTGAAGCTTTAAGCGAGAATCCACAAAATATTATAAGAGAAGATGAGAATGAAGAAGAAAGCGACGACGTAAATCCAGGCAGAGGAGAAACCCTGATAACAAGTGATGAAGGAATCCGAATGGCTCCAGCTCAAGGAAATCAACCACTATCTGTTCTTTACGACCCCGATTCGTATTTTCTCACGTTTCCTCAGCTATTTGCTGGACACCGAATGATACCTTCCGATAGCAATGGTAAGTTACTGAGCCGTTCCGAATTTGTAAAATCGATGGCTCGTAATAGTGATCGTCGAGCTGTTGAATGTGTTGATTTTTTGTTGTTTATGGCTAAGTCTCTTGAAATTCAGAAAATCTCCGACAATCGCAAGGTGTGTCTTCGTAAGCGTAGACACAATGGTGAGTTAATTCAAGTCACTGCCGGGCAAGTTACCCACTCTAACTTTCTGGATGGGTTAATTAACGACGATAACGCTTTTAAAGTTTTACAAGGAGTACGAAACTCATGTCATCATTGGCATCAAGAAGGTCTCAAGGTACGGAGGATGGTTAGTCAATTTAATTTACCACATCTCTTTGTCACCATTAGCGCCGCTGAGCTTAAATGGAATGAGCTGATTGCAATTCTTAAGCGAGTACTTGACAAAATATTCATTTCCGAAGACGAAGTAGAAAAAATGTCCAAAAAAGAAAAAGAAGAACTTATTCAGCGCGATCCAGTAACTTGCGCTCGATACTTTGAGCATCGCGCATCTGCTATTTTCAAGACCTGGAAAAATCCGAACGGCCCATTTGGTAACAGATTAATTAAACATTCGTATCATCGCATTGAGTTCCAACATCGAGGAAGTCCTCATATACACATGATCCTGTGGCTTGACGGTGCACCAACCTACGACGCGTCCAACTCATCTTCAATTGAAGAAGTTTGCCGCTTTATTGATGAAGTTTTAACATGCTCTTCTGACTGGCCTGAAGAAGATCCTATTCGCCAACTTTTGTATCTTCAAACTCATCGACACACTCACACTTGTAAAAAAAGACGTCACAAAGGAGTTAATTGTCGTTTCGGAATTCCATTTTTCCCAATGGACGAAACTAATATTTTTCATCCATTTGATGAGCAGCCTCGGGAAATTACTAATTTTGAACAAGATTACAAAAAGATTCGTAAGTATTTGGAAACTACTGAGAATCCACTTCCATCAGATATGGCATTTGCAGGGTTCCTACAGGAGATCTCCATGACACGCGATCAATACATTTTAGCCATTCGGAGCTCCTTGAAGAAATCTAAAATTTTCATTAAACGACGACCATGTGAGATCTACATAAATCCCTACAGTGAGAAGATCTTGAGACTGCAGAAATCCAATATGGACATTCAATTCATCTTGGATGCTTATGCCTGTTGCTGCTATATTATTGATTATATTAACAAGAGCGATCGTGGAACTAGCGACCTCTTGCGTAAGGTTTCTGAAGATGTCCAAAATGGAAATAAAACTTTAGCCCAACGCCTTCAGGCTCTCGGTGCGGCTCATCACATGAACAGCGAACTTTCTGCTCAAGAAGCTGCATACAATGTGCTTCAGATTCCCATGAGCCGATGCACAGAATCATGCATCTTTATCCCAACAGGTCCACCCGATCAGCGAACGAGAATGATGAAATCCAACATTGCATTACAACAGTTGAATGTAGATTCTGAAGATGTCTTTGTCGATGGACTTCTACAACGTTATATATCTCGTCCAGATATATTATCTAACCTTAACCTTGCTCAATTTTCCGCTTGGTATGATTTTTCGTTGAAACGATCAGGTTTACGGATGCCACCGCAAAATGATGACACCGCTGAAAGCGAAGAGGCCGAAACGGCAGATAAATTTAAAAAATACCTCGCTCTTAAGAACGAAAAACCAGGATATCTTTGGAAACGAACATTTCCTAAGATTATTCGCTATGTCCGTTACAACATGAACAAAGATCGTGACAACTTTTTTCGAGAACAAGTAATGCTGTATAAACCTTGGCGGGATGAGCAAACTGAGATTATTAATCAGGATTGTGAAAAAATAGTCACTGATAATATTGAAATAATTTCTGCTAATCATAGAGAGTTTAATGCCTTTCAAGAAGGAATTCTGGATGTGGCCATGGAAAGTGCGTTGACTGAAGATCGGCAATTTGACGAGGACCAAATCAATGAGATACCTGAAGAAATTCAGGAAGAATTTAAACTGATGGACCCCGTTCTTGACAATAATATTGATTTTTGTGGTGACGTGATCCGCCCATTTGCTGAAAAATTCAATCTCCCCAACAGAGTTTTAGATAAGGAGTTTGAAAAATTATTTTCTTCCCTAAATACACAACAACGGGATTTCATCACTCATCTGCTTGATCACTTCAAGAGATCTCCCGATATCCCCATCTATACATACTTAAAAGGAGGTGCTGGTGTAGGAAAATCTCATGTTATACGAACTCTCTACCAAGCATTGATTAGAGTATTCAATAATGACATCAATTCGAACCCCGATAAACCCTCTGTTCTTTTGACGGCTCCTACAGGATTAGCGGCATTTAACATTTTTGGTTTAACAATTCACAATGCATTTCAACTTCCTGTTAATCAAAAGGAAGCTACTAAACTGTCAGATAGTGTCTCGAATACAATGGCCACTCTGTATTCCGAACTTCGTGTTCTCATTATTGATGAAATTAGCATGGTCGGTCAACACATTCTCGAAATGATTGACAGGCGTCTGCGAGACCTCTGTGACGGATCTAAGCCATTTGGTGGTATATCAGTCATTGCCGTTGGCGACTTCAGACAGTTACCCCCTGTTTTAGCAACATCTCTCATGGCTGGTACAATGTCAAATGCTATTTCGGCGCTTTTCAACAAACCCCTATGGCATATGTTTTCAGTCCATGAATTGACGACAATCATGAGACAACGTGATGATGCAGCTTTTGCTCTGGCATTAAATAATATGGCATCAGGGACAATGACCGATGACGATCTGCAACTCTTCAAGGATCGCGAGTTTTCAACTGTACCTATAGAGGTAATAACGCAGCGCCCTATTCATCTCTTTTATACAAATGAAGCAGTCGACGCATACAACAGATTTGCGTTGTCTGCTTTACCAGGAGTTCAAGCGTATTCAATAGCCAAAGATTCACTATCCGGCTACACGAGCGAGGCATCCAAAGCTGCACTTTTTAAGTGGGTGACATCTGCGCCTCTATCAAAAACACAGGGACTTCATACAAGTCTTATGCTTAAAGAAGGTGGTCGTTACATAATGACAATAAATGTAGACACAAGTGATGGTTTGGTCAATGGCGTGGGATGCATTCTCAAAAGAATTGATTTTGGCATAAGTAATTTAGATTCATCTGTGCAAAAACCTCTTCGTCTGTGGGTTAAGTTTGAAAATTCTAGAAGTGGAGAGAAACTTCGTTCTCGCAATATTGAACTTATTCGGCAACTTCAAATTGATTCGGAATGGACTCCGATCTCACCATGCACTGTTGTCATTCAACCACGGTCAAATTCAACATCAAAGATAACAAGAATTCAATTTCCACTTAATGCAGCCGAAGCTCAAACAATACATAAAGCGCAAGGGTCTACGTACGAGCTCGTTGTTGTCCACTTTAGTCCAGGAATTAAGCGTGACCTTTTATATGTTGCGTGTTCACGAGCAACAAAGGCCACTGGATTATTCCTTATTGGCCAAATTAAGAAAACCAGTACACCAAAAGAGACTGATCCGATATCCCTTGAATTTAAACGACATCAGGAGATGAAGCTAATTCCTGTATATGATCATTTACGAATTCGGACCGATGATAAAATACAGATAGTTTTTCATAATGTGCAATCGCTTCATGCGCATTATGATCTCTATAAATCGGACGAGGTTTACAAAAATTCCGATATTATCCTTATGGCAGAAACATGGACGCTTACAAGTGACGATTTCCCAATAGGTAGTCATCTCCTTGCCGCATCAGTGGACAACGAAAACATGCGCCGAGCGACTGGGGTTCGAGTATATTGTTGTCCTTTAGTCCACGAACATATAACAGATGCAAATTCCGAAATTCAATACGACACACAAGGTTCCTGCAGTATGTCTTCCATTACTTTTGGGAACATTCGCATAATTGTGGTCTACAAGTCACCAGGCTGTAATTCGAACGTGATGATATCCTTAATCAAAAAAGTTATGTCCCGCTCATACGTGTCACGCACCTTCGTTGCTGGCGATTTTAATGAGAACTTTAACACAACAAAAAGTAATATCCTGCAACATTCACTTCGTGAACTAGGTCTCCAAATTCGGTCGCCACCAATACCAACAACTCGGAATGGCACGCAAATCGACGCAATATTTTCGAACTTTGACATATTATCTGCTGGAGTGTACACATCGATTTCTTCTTATCATGAACCACTTTGGGCAAGAATTGATTTAAATTAAACAACGTGTAGTGATTCACGTAATCACTTTTATTTTTTAAATCTTATTATGCAATAACGATAAATTAGTATATGAATCTAAACAATTATATTTAATCATTTAAAAAAAAAACAAAAAAACCCGACTGCGTAAAAAAATCAACTAAAAACCAAAAAAATTACAAACAAAAAATATCAACTGAAAAGCAAAAAACAAGCTTATTCTAATATACACATGAAATCACAAAAATAAGTAGTATCAAAGCACGATCTTAAGTAAGAAAAATGTTCCAGCTATATGTGGCTTTAATGGCTGGAATAAGCCATAAATTTAAATACAAAAATATTTAATTTTTTATCCTTTATTGTTTATTAAATAAAAAATAACAACACTTAAATCGTCTCGTCGTCATCGATTTGTTTTTTTAATATATCTAATATTTCTCTTACTTCTTCAGCTTCTTCTTGCTTAAATTTTTTTGCCCTGTTTGCGGACAATTCCTCTTCCGCCTTACGTTTGCTTGCATCTTTTCTTTTAAATGCCTCGGCACGCTTCAATTCCACCTGGCGCATAGGATGTTCGCGATAGTTCTTCATCGTTTCTTTAAACGATTTGAGCGTGAGCTCTCTTAAATAGCAGCTTCTGGGCCAATTTTCTGTTTTTGTCATTTTTATTAACAATCTCATTTCTGCTTCAATTTCTTTGGCAAATTTGTATTGGTCCATTTTGTATCTGTGAACTTTTTACCTGCTGCTCAATATATTTGTGTTTTTGTGTTGAA